>CM036763.1:44644062-45849062 GCA_020796225.1 Arion vulgaris
ACAAACATAACACACATACATAATATAATACAAACATAATACACATACATAATATAATACAAATATAATACACATACATAATATACTACAAACATAACACACATACATAATATAATACAAACATAATACATATACATAATATAATACAAACATAATACACATACATAATATAATACAAATATAATACACATACATAATATAATACAAACATAATACACATACATAATATAATACAAACATAATACACATACATAATATAATACAAATATAATACACATACATAATATAATACAAATATAATACACATACATAATATAATACAAATATAATACATATACATAATATAATACAAATATAATACACATACATAATATAATACAAACATAATACACATACATAATATAATACAAATATAATACACATACATAATATAATACAAATATAATACATATACATAATATAATACAAATATAATACACATACATAATATAATACAAATATAATACACATACATAATATAATACAAATATAATACATATACATAATATAATACAAATATAATACATATACATAATATAATACAAATATAATACACATACATAATATAATACAAATATAATACACATACATAATATAATACAAATATAATACACATACATAATATAATACAAATATAATACATATACATAATATAATACAAACATAACACACATACATAATATAATACAAACATAAACACATACATAATATAATACAAATATAATATATACATAATATAATACAAATATAATACATATACATAATATAATACAAATATAATACACATACATAATATAATACAAATATAAACACATACATAATATAATACAAATATAACACACATACATAATATAATACAAACATAATACACATACATAATATAATACAAATATAATACATATACATAATATAATACAAATATAATACATATACATAATATAATACAAATATAATACACATACATAATATAATACAAATATAATACACATACATAATATAATACAAATATAATACACATACATAATATAATACAAATATAATACACATACATAATATAATACAAATATAACACACATACATAATATAATACAAACATAACACACATACATAATATAATACAAATATAATACATATACATAATATAATACAAATATAATACATATACATAATATAATACAAATATAATACACATACATAATATAATACAAATATAACACACATACATAATATAATACAAATATAACACACATACATAATATAATACAAACATAATACACATACATAATATAATACAAATATAATACATATACATAATATAATACAAATATAACACACATACATAATATAATACAAACATAATACACATACATAATATAATACAAATATAACACACATACATAATATAATACAAATATAATACACATACATAATACTAAAATAACAATAAGAAATTAAAAATACTTTGTCCTAAAATCACATACTTCTTCGAACGCTCCATATCGATCGTCAGCCACTCTGTGTGATTTGTAAGTGATCTGAGCCTAAGAGCGATTGGTACGTTGTACAGCTATGCGCCTACAAGTATAGACCAGCATATCCGATTTCTGCGATGCTTTTTATTTACTAGTGTAGCTTCCTAGGTTCTACATCAGTCGTCTCTTACGATATGCTTTGTAGGTGGCAGTGGTACTATTCTTTGCTTCCTTGCGGGCCCTGGCACCAGACGAACATAACTACTAACAAAAGGTAAATGGAGAAGCCGCTTATTCTCTCTCTCTCTCTCCCTCCCTCTCTCCCTCTCTCTCTCCCTCTCTCTCCCATCCCCTATCCGAACTGAAATTATTTCAGGAATGAAGCTTTATGTTTACCACCCCACCACCCTTCCTACCCTCCATCCCCTGATGATCTTTGCTATTAAATAAACTCAGAGACATTCCATGAATTCTATTCAATTTCTAGGCTACACACCCGCTAAGCGACAAGAAGGGGACAGTTTGGAAGGTTTTAACCACTACGCAAGGCCCGGCCCGTCTGCCCAGCGTGTTCGTAGCGCGTTGGACTACGGGTGACTATCCCTCTGTGTGTGCGGATTCAATTCCGCGGGATGGCAGAAAAGGCCATAGATTCCCCAGATTTACGGTGTTCGTGGCACCGGAACCGAAGGGTTACGATGTCCATGGCACCGAGCCGAAGAGCTGAAAAGCTCAAGGTGCTTCTGGATCGAAAAAAACCCATAGCGCAAGGAACAGATTACCTTGCATGTGCACTTTCTAAGCGCTATCCAGGTTTGAAAATATGTTCTCTCACACATGTTCAGATTCTTTAATCTCATCAGACGCTTCGCAGTTATTAAACGTTTCTTCTTCTTCTTCTGCGTTCGCCCGCTTTGAATTCAGACGTAGCCATGGCACCTTGAGTGGCGTTTCTGACCTATTTCTGCGTGAAAGCATGCTTACCGTTTTATGGGTGTCCCTCGCCATGAAGGCGGGATTTTCCAACTTCAAAGGTAGAAAATGTTTCTAATTTCTACGTTAGTTTTTACGTTTTACATTTACGCCATATTTCCCTTTTTCTTTCTTCTTCTTTGGTCGTCACACTGCTACCCGGCAGTTCACCTGGGGGCTTGTGGCGTAGAGGTTAGATGCTTGTTTCTCGTGCTAAAGTTATCAGGTTCGTTCCCTCTTGGAGCCATCTGGATATTTTTTCAGAGATCCCTGATCTCAGTGTAGGTGAGATCGAGTTCGTTAGTCCTGTCGGAGACGGACGATAAAACGTAGGTCCCGTGTTCCATTTGAGCAAGTAAAAGAACCATTGACAGTTTAAAATCGAGAAGAACAGGCTGGAAAGCTGCTGCCCGAGCAAAATTAATTAGAAAATATACAAAATAAAAATTTATACAAAAATATCTTCACCATCTTCAAAATTACATCGGGACCCTCGCCGGTGCTACGGAGTTCGTACACTGCAGCTGAGGTCTTCCTGTGTAAGAAAGAGATCGGAGCACACATGGTTACTCACCGAAGTGCAATGATGATGGTCCTATCAATCAATCAATCAACTCCCCAGGGTATCACTGTTGCCTAGTGTCGAGGTTTTCTGTTTTTGTCTTGCACTGATCTAGTGGCTTGTATGCTAATTATTTTTGCTCTTTAACATGATTCTACTATACCTTCTAAGCATCTTTTTCGTGGTCTTCCTCTCCTCTTCTTTCCTGATGTTCTGTTGTAGAAGACTGTATACCATGGGGTTTGGTTGCATTCTTATTAAGTGGCCAGATAACTTCTTCTTCTTCTTTGCGTTCGTTCTTTACGACCAATTTTAATCACTCTTTGTGATATATTTAATCTTTGCCAAGAACGTGTATACGTTGCACATTGGTTTGATAGGCCTCTAAACGCATAGACTTCTACACGTTTAGAACATGTGCATCCGATTTCATCGAAGCCTAATAACTTGTTCTGAGCAGAATTTTGCCAACCTTTGGAATTTATCTCTATCATTGGCCAGATGTCCCGGCTCTGCAGCCGTCATGCTCAAGTCATCAGTCACATCCTGCATCCATCATTTTCGTAGTCTTCCTCTTCTCATCTTTGTCCGCCGGATACCTCTTTCCATAATGGTCTCCAATCCTTCGTGTCTTTTTATACGTTCAAAACACTTCAATTTACTCATTCTTATTTTCAGCACTTCTTCTAACTAGCATCTGTTAGTTTACTGCCAGTTACCCCTCCCCCTACCCATTGCCGTACATATCGACGCCCATGTACTCTATTATGTTTACTTATGCACAGCCAGGCTCTAGCATAGACCAGACAACTGGCCGGGTATTCCCTGACCTAGGTAAGAAAAGGGATCTGGAAATTACAGATGTTTGATAGAACACTGCACGCTTTTTGCAATTTTACTCAAGTCTGTGAGTCTATGGTTATTTATTGGTGAAAAATATTTATAATGTTGATATTCCTTATTTTTAAACTTAACTTGTTGCATAATATGACTTCGAGTTAGCATTTTGTGTTGATTTGAAAATGAATTCGTCTATTTACACCAATATTGGAATGCGATGTCACGTGGTGTAGTTGGGGTCTGATTTCCACAATTCTTACCTGAGCCCGAAGGCCCAGTAGTTTATAGTTGGCTCTGACTTAGGGGTACATAGCTTTACTACACTCTATTGTGTTTACTGAGGTACATATCTTTATTATAATCTGCTCTGTTATGTTTGCTGAGTACATATCTTTATATAGTCTGCTCTGTTATGTTTGCTGAGGTACATATCTTTACTATAGTCTGCTCTGTTATGTTTGCTGAGGTACATATCTTTACTATAGTCTGCTCTGTTATGTTTGCTGAGGTACATATCTTGTACTTCTGACATATCTGTCATATTGTCTGCTCTGTTATGTTTTGCTGTACATATCTGTACATATATGTCTGCTCTGTTATGTTTGCTGAGGTACATATCTGTACATATATGTCTGCTCTGTTATGTTTGCTGAGGTACATATCTGTACATATATGTCTGCTCTGTTATGTTTGCTGAGAATCATGTATTGTACATATCTGTACATATATGTCTGCTCTGTTATGTTTGCTGAGGTACATATGTCTGTCTTATGTTTGCTGAGGTATATGTCTGCTCTGTTATGTTTGCTGAGGTACATATATGTCTGCTCTGTAGTTAGCTGAGTACATATATGTCTGCTCTGTTATGTTTGCTGAGGTACATATATGTCTGCTCTGTTATGTTTGCTGAGGTACATATATGTCTGCTCTGTTATGTTTGCTGAGGTACATATATGTCTGCTCTGTTATGTTTGCTGAGGTACATATATGTCTGCTCTGTTATGTTTGCTGAGGTACATATATGTCTGCTCTGTTATGTTTACTGAGGATATGTCTGCTCTGTTATGTTTGTGAGAATATATGTCTGCTCTGTTATGTTTGTGAGGACATATAATGTCTGCTCTGTTATGTTTGCAGTACAAAATCATGTCTGCTCTATGTTTGCTAGGTACATATATGTCTGCTCTGTTATGTTTACTGAGGTACATATATGTCTGCTCTGTTATGTTTGCTGAGGTACATATATGTCTGCTCTGTTATGTTTGCTGAGGTACATATATGTCTGCTCTGTTATGTTTACTGAGGTACATATCATGTCTGCTCTGTTATGTTTGCTGAGGTACATATCATGTCTGCTCTGTTATGTTTGCTGAGGTACATATCATGTCTGCTCTGTTATGTTTGCTGAGGTACATATCATGTCTGCTCTGTGTTTGCTGAGGTACATATATGTCTGCTCTGTTATGTTTACTGAGGTACATATCATGTCTGCTCTGTTATGTTTACTGAGGTACATATCATGTCTGCTCTGTTATGTTTGCTGAGGATCTCTGAGAAAACCCGCCTGTATGTCGAGGAAACCAATAAAATGGTAAGCAGGTTTTCACGCAAAAATCAGTCAGAAGCACCACACCAGACGCCATGGTACACCTGAATTCATAGCCGCTCCAGTGGTTACCGGGGGCCAAATTGGGGTGTAAAGAATAGAATCACTGTTACCTGCCACGTATGTCGTAAGAGGCAACTAAGAAGGTTGGGCTTGGGGCTAGCTACCCCACACCGTAAAAAACACTAGATGGCTACAGAACGGAGAGCGAACCTGAGTAAACGCTGCTGAAACCGAACACATCGCCGAGGATAAGCACCAGAGCTTCAAATGGTGCTGAAGATGTGACGTAAAACACACCAATGCTAAGGCTGCATGAATCAGATTTGCACATAAATAGAATTTATGGGGAGATCTGGTACATCGGTCTGGGCGGTGATCGCGCGCGAGAGAGAATTCATAGCGTCGAATGCAGAAGAAGAAGTTTACTGAGGTACATAACTTTACTGCAGTCTACTTTATTTGCTGATGTTATATAATGTTATGTTATGTTATGTTATGTTATGTTATGCGATCGACGTCATCGCACATTGGGCATTCCCATTCGTGCTCTGTCCTCCGCTGCAGCAGCCATCCCAAAGTCAATTTGCTCACCGTACCCATGAGAAGTTGATTAGTATATTTTTTCTCTCTACCACGAAGATGACACTGTCTGGCATGCTCAAACTTAACGCCTAATTCTCGAACTGAGGTGCCTAACTTCACTACAGTCAACTCTATTATGTTTAAATCCTAGAGTAATTTCATGCCTGCATTATTCTTCCCCAAAAGACACGAGAGAGAGAGAGAGAGAGAGAGAGAGAGAGAGTGAGAGAAAGATTCTCTTACCAGTGCCAAATACTGTCTTTTAAAACTTATGATTCTTCTGCGTAGATTATTTTTTTCTGGAGATTATTTGGAACGTGTCAGATTTCCATATTTATTTTCCTTAAATTCCCGCCGTCTGCTCGAGTCAATATTACAATAGGTGCAATGTCACGAGGTTAACAATCTTCTGCTCCACATGGGGCTTTGAGAAATCTCAAGGTAACACTGAAGATGAAAGGGTTGATGTCTATCTAGCACTCAAGTACAGATCCTTAGAAGACTTCATGTGATAGAACATGTTGCGCCCGAGTGGTTACCAGGGCCCAAATTTGGGGTGTAAAGAATAGAACCACTGTTACCTGCCACGCATGTCGTATTGGCGACTAAGGAGGTTTGGCTGAAATCGGATGCATGTGTCCTAAACGCGTAGAAGTCTATGCGTTTAGGGGCCTCAAACCAATGTGCAACGTATACACGTTCTTGGCACAGATCAAACATATCACAAAGAGTGATTACAATTGGTCGTAAAGAACGAACGCAAAGAAGAAGAAGAACAACATGTTGATCCGTGGCACAAGACAACATAAGGCTGAAAAGCTCAGAAGGGAAATCGACAATTCCTGTTTAATTGGGGCTGGTTTTTGTATATGTTTGATAGAACACTGTAAGCTTTTTGCAATTTTACTTAATTCTATTTTTCATGGTTATTTATTGATGAAAAATATTAATAATACTGATATTCCTTATTGTTAAACTGAACTTGTAACATAATATAACCATGATTTAGCATGTTGTGTTGTTTTTAAAAGAATTCGTTTTATACAACAATACTGGAATGCAAGGTCACGCGACGGTTGGTGTCTTATTTCCTAGAATTTTTACCTGAGCCCGCCGGTCTTATGTTATCAGAGACCACGTTGATCCGTATTTACTTAGTCTGTTTTTATTTTCTTGTTAATGGCGCCTTGAGTAAATTATTAGGTGTCGCTGAGACCTAAAAATAGATTACAATTACTACTTCGTCCTTCCTCCATTTCTGTCGTTTTCTTGAAATATTGTCTATATATTCAATGTTGTCTCTTGTACAAACTTCACTGTCTTTTGTAGCTCACACAGAGGTACGTGTAGCTTTATCTTCAGTGTTGTTCTACTCTCTCTCTCCCTCTCGGTCTCTCTTTCTGCATTTAAAACCCAGATTGGGGCATAGACTCTCAATTTACTCATGCCAAGTCTTCTTCTTCTTCTTCTTCTTTGCGTTCGTTCTTTACAACCAATTTTAATCACTCTTTATGATATGTTTGATCTTTGCCAAGAACGTGTATACGTTGCACATTGGTTTGGTAGGCTCCTAAACGCATAAGACTTCTACACGTTTAGGACACATGCATCCGATTTCACCAAACCTCCTTAGTCGCCTCTTACGACATGCGTGGCAGGTAACAGTGTTTCTATTCTTTACACCCCAAATTTGAACCCCGGTAACCACTGGGGCGGTGCCAAGTCTTAATATCCCAAGCTATCTTCTACAGCTCCCTCCAGCTCTTCTTTATATTGTTGATCTCTGTCTCCAAATCTCGTCTCCATGTATTTCTCGGCCTCCCCTTCTTTCGCTGTCCTTGCTGGTTCCAGGAAAGGATACTAAGCCTCTTTATATCATATTCGGGTCAGTCTTGAAGTAAGTGCTCTTCGGCCAGGGAAGTCCTTACACTCTGAATTATCAATCTTGAATTTTGTATCGCCTGTGAGGTGTCAAACTGAATTTTGTATCGCCTGTGAGGTGTCAATCTTGAATTTTGTATCGTCTGTGAGGTGTCAATCTTGAATTTTGTATCGCCTGTGAGGTGTCAATCTTGAATTTTGTATCGTCTGTGAGGTGTCAATCTTGAATTTTGTATCGCCTGTGAGGTGTCAATCTTGAATTTTGTATCGCCTGTGAGGTGTCAATCTTGAATTTTGTATCGTCTGTGTGGTGTCAATCTTGAATTTTGTATCGCCTGTGAGGTGTCAATCTTGAATTTTGTATCGTCTGTGGGTGCTGGGGCCAAAGTAACAAATAGTACCATGCGATAGCATTGTAAGAGCGACTGATGTAGGATCGGAAACACCATAGTAAATAGAAGCATCGCGAAATAATCTGGGTTCTGAATCATAACTGACAAACGACAATCGCCTTAGCTCAGATCACTAGTAAATCACAGACTGTACATGGGATAGGAGCGTGTCAATCTTGAAGTGAGATTTGTTTATCATGAGCTCGAGTGATTGTGTCATTCTCTGAAGTGCTAGAATGATCAACTTGTTATCTACATGTAGCTCTGAGTGATTGTGTCATTTCTGAAGTGCAGAATGACAACTTGTTATAGTCTACATGTAGCTACGGAGTCGATTGTGTCATTCTCTGAAATGCAGAATGACAACTTGTTATAGCTCATGTAGCTACGGGGTCGATTGTCATTCTCTGAAGTGCAGAATGACAACTTGTTATAGTCTACATGTAGCTACGGAGTCGATTGTGTCATTCTCTGAAGTGCAGAATGACAACTTGTTATAGTCTACATGTAGCAACGGCAGTCATTGTGCTCATTCCTGAAGTGCAGAATGACAACTTGTTATAGTCTACATGTAGCTGGAGTCGATTGTCATTTCGAAGTGAGAATGACAACTGTTATAGTCTACATGTAGCTACGGAGTCGATTGTGTCATTCTCTGAAGTGCAGAATGACAACTTGTTATAGTCTACATGTAGCTGCGGAGTCGATTGTGTCATTCTCTGAAGTGCAGAATGACAACTTGTTATAGTCTACATGTAGCTACGGAGTCGATTGTGTCATTCTCTGAAGTGCAGAATGACAACTTGTTATAGTCTACATGTAGCTACGGAGTCGATTGTGTCATTCTCTGAAGTGCAGAATGACAACTTGTTATAGTCTACATGTAGCTACGGAGTCGATTGTGTCATTCTCTGAAGTGCAGAATGACAACTTGTTATAGTCTACATGTAGCTGCGGAGTCGATTGTGTCATTCTCTGAAGTGCAGAATGACAACTTGTTATATAATCTACACATATTTTGACAATGCGTGAGTATTGGTGGCTTTCTGACTTATTTAATAATCATTTTATTTTGGTGATACGTAACTGGCGGCGTCTGTGGCTTAGGGAATAGTGACTCGGTCTATTAACCCCGACGTTCTGAGTTCGAATCACGCTGCGGACAGTCTGGTTGCAAACTGTTTCGCGGTGATTTTTACAAAAGGACGTTGGCACAATCCGTTCAGAAAGCAATGGCAAACTACTGAACGTAATAATACCTAAAAAAATCACAAACAGCGTTAAAAAAGCTGGGGTTGATTCGCAAAGTCCTGTAAAGGATATGCAATTAGCTAACTTAACTGGTTGCTCTCCTGTAGCCCCTCCCTTGGACAGTTGGCCTGCTGTCTCGTTTTCTGGTATTTCAGAGTTAGATGGTATTCTCTGCATGACAATCTTGCGCTGATTGCACAGCTCAGACAGTAGGGTCTGCAGACGTAGACTCTCTCTCTTTGCCTTTTTACCCCGGGTTGGGGCATAGGCCCTCAACCAGCTCATGCCAAGTCTTCCTATCTCTAGCTATCTCCTGCAGCTCCCTCCAGCTCTTCTTTATATTGTTGATCTCCGCCTCCAAATCTCGTCTCCATGTATTTCTCGGCCTCCCTTCTTTCGCTGTCCCTGCGGGTTCCAGGCAAGGACCCTTCTTGTTATATTCCCCTCCGTTTTCGCAAAGTGTGTCCTATCCAGCGCCAGCGTCTTTTTAACCTGTTCGTTCACTGGAATCTGTCTTGTTCTCTCCATAAGTTCCTCATTTGTGACCCTATCATACCATCTTATTCCCTCTATTCTGCGCAGACACCAGTTGATGAATGTTTGCAATTTATGCGTTATTGTTTTAGTTGTTCTCCATGTTTCTGACCCATACAGTAGAACTGCTTTAACATTAGAGTTAAATATCCGAATTTTTGTTCTAGATTTGATTTCTTTGGACTTCCAAATGTTTCCAAGTGCAATGAAAGCTCCTCTTGCCTTCTGTATTCTTATTTTAACATCTCTATCTGTTCCACCCTCTTTGTCTACGTTGCTGCCCAAATATGTGTATGATTCTACCTCTTGAAGTGGGATTTCCCCAGGGAGATCGAGTTGTCGTTTGCTTGGTTAATTCTCAATATCTTTGTCTTTCCCTTATGAATGTTCAGCCCTAGTTGCTGGGACCTTTGATTCAATGTGTTTAGCTTATCCTGCATCTGATTTCGTGTATGTGACAGAAGGGCTATATCATCAGCGAAGTCCAGATCATCTAGTTGCTCTGTCAGAGTCCATTGGATTCCATTTCTGGTGTTAGTTACTGTGGTCTTCATAATCCAGTCTATTGTCAGTAAGAACAACAAAGGTGATAGGAGGCATCCCTGACGCACTCCTGTTTCTATTCCGAAAGTATCTGTTAGTTTACCTTCATGAAGAACTCTACATTTCATATCTGTATATGTTGCTTTTATTAGGTTAATAATTTTTTTGTGGGATTCCATAATGCCTCATTAATTTCCAAAGGGTTTCCCTATCAATACTGTCAAAAGCCTTCTCATAATCAACAAATCCGATATAAAGTGGGGATTTCCATTCAATACTTTGCTCTATTATTATACGTAATGTGGCTATCTGGTCAGCACAGGATCTATTTGGTCGGAAGCCTGCCTGTTCATCTCTTAGCTTTATATCGATGGCATCTCTCAGTCTCTCAAGGATGACTCTGCTTAGTATTTTCCCAGGTACTGACAACAGCATTATTCCCCTATAGTTTTCAAACTTCTGAAGGTCCCCTTTCTTTGGTAGCTTCACCAGGTATCCTTCTCTCCAGTTTGCTGGTATTTCTTCGGTCTCCCAGATTCTGCTAAATAATTTATACAGTATTTCTGTGGATGTAGACGTAGACTACTTCTTCAAAATAAGCATTATCTTAATATGACGTGATTTGATTTTAAACAATCAATCAAGTGCCATGCCTGCCGGCGTAGGCGATCATGTCTCTCCACAACTCTTTTGCTTGGTGCATGTAATCAGTTCTGACGTTGATCTTGTGTAGAACTATGATGTCAGGCCATTCAACATCTTCTCCTCTCTTCCACAATTTCTCCTTCCTGAATTTTTACCAGTTGTCACCAAATGTTCTAAACCTTCTCTTCGCATTATATGCCCGAAGAACCTTGATTGCCGGATTCGTATTCTTTTGATGTTTCCTAGTGTGCAGGTCTGATTAAAAAACTCCTCGCTTGTTTTCTTTGCTTTCCATGGAATTTTCAGCATTCTTCAGTAAAACCACATCTCTGTGGCTTCCAATGATCGTATTGATTGTTTGTTCATTGTCCATGATTCGCTGCCATACAGAAGTATTGGATCAATATAGCACTGGAGTATTCATTTTCGCAGTGATTTTAAGCAGATGTCGTTAGCTGGGCAGATGACGCTCATCAGCCCGAGTGCGCAGGTCATCTACGGGTCGCTGCCATGAAAGAAAATAGCAGTCTGCTGCTTTGTGGGTTTTGGCTGGGGACAGAGCGAACCCAGTAAACGCTGGTTGAAATCGAACACAGCACCGAAGAATAAGCAACTGAGCTCCAATAGGTACTGAAGGCTGTGCACGTACATCTGTTCTTGATGTTTGGCTGCTTATATATCACAATAGAATGATAAAAGCGGCATAAGAACGATCACGAGAGAGAGAAGAGAGAGAGATGTCGTTAAATCGATCCAGCGACAGAAAAAACAGACAAATAAACAGGTTTTAGGAAAACTAGGCATGAAAAAACAATTATTAAGATAAATAAAATTCAGAAAAATAAAGCATTTTGGACACATAAAAAGACATGACACCTTGATAAAATCTTTACTAGAGAGGAAAGTTGAGGGGCGAAGAGCAAGAGGAAGACAGAGAGATAAATGGGAGGGAAACTTTAAGAAATGAACAGGTTACAGTCTGGCAGAGTGCAACACCAAGGCGGAAAACAGAAGATGCTGGAGATTCATTGCAGCCAACCTTCGATGTGGAGACGGCACCTGATGATGATGACCATATTCTTCTTCTTCTTCTTCTAACGCTCCATATCTACCACTTGTTAACCACTCTTTGTGATTTGTATGTGATCTGAGCCTAAGAGCGATTGTACTTTGTGCCAGTTATGCGCCTACAAGTAGGCCAGCAAATCCAATTTCTGCGATGCTTTTTATTTACTAGGGTAGCTTCTCTAGGTTCTACATCAGTCGTCTCTTACGATATGTCTTGTAGGTGGCATGGTGCTATTCTTTGCTTCCCTTGCGGGCCCCGGCACCACACGGGTATAACTACTAACAAAAGGTAAACGGAGAAGCCGCTTATTCTCTCTCTCACCCTCTCTCTCTGTCTCTCTCTCCCATCCCCCTATCCGAACTGAAATTTTTTCAGGAATGAAGCATTATGTTTACCACCCCACCCTCCTTCTGTTACCCTTTTTATTTACTAGGTAGCTTCCTAGACCCTTACCTCAGTCGCCTCTTACGACATGCCTTGTAGGTCGCAGTGGTACTATTCTTTGTTTCTCTTTGTGCGTCCCTGCAACACACAGCCAATGAAATATTCAACAGCCGTTATAATATTTTAAAAAATGAACCCGTTTTCATACCATGAAGTATTTTGGGGAATGTTAGACCCGCATATTTCTTTGAACATCTGCACACGATAGATGATGTGGTCAATATCGCCTTGGACGCCTTTACTTCCAAGTGCTTCTCTGGTACCTAATTAAGGCTGGGTCGATCCGAGATCCGTTACTGTCGGGGAACAATTTCACTCCCACTGTGAACTAACCAGGACCATTTGAATAAGAAATGAGTGCACTAATCTCTCTCCCTCTCGCGATCATCGCCCAGACCGATGTACCAGATCTCCCCACAAATTCTATTCATGTGGAAATCTGATTTATTCAGCATTGGCATTGATGTGTTTTACATTACATCTTCAGCACTATTTGGAGCTCTGGTGCTTATCTTTCGGCGATGTGTCCGATTTCAGCCAGCGTTTACTCGGTTCGCTCTCCATTCTGTAGCCATCTAGTGTTTTTTTACGGTGTGGGGTAGCTAGCCCAACTCCCAAACTACTTAGTCGCCTCTTACGACATGCGTGGCAGGTAACAGTAGTTCTATTCTTTACACCCCAATTTGGGCTCCGGTAACCACTCGGGCGTATGCACTAATCACTATGCTATCACGGCTCTCGGGATATCGTTTGCCACCTAATCTCTCAGTAATCACATATCTATGTTGACCTCTTGTAGTGCATCGAGGTATCACATTTTATGAACGTGATTACACAATATAATCTGATGTCTCTGGTGTTGGTGTATTTAAGTGTCGCATTCTTGAACTGATCAAAAACTTTATAATTAACTTGAGCCGAGTCTATTTTGTCGAGAAAAAGGACCCATAGGCGAAGGATTGACTTCATTGCACCGGGTTTCCCCATTGGCTTCGCCCCTGTTGGCAGAGCTGGCATGCCATCTGCCGAGAGCATAGCACAAAGCACGAACTCCCTAGCTCCGGCAACAATCCTAGGGATCTCATTAAAAAATTACACGTGTTTCCATATCGACCACATGTTAAACCAATCTTTGTGATTGATATGTGATCTGAGCCTAAGAGCGATTGTACGTTGTACCAGTTATGCACCTACAAGTAGGTCAACACATCTGATTTATGCAATCCTTTTTATTTACTAGGTATCTTCCTAGGCCCTACCTCAGTCGCCTCTTACGACATGCCTTGTAGGTCTCAGTGTTAATATAATTTTCTCCCCCTTCGAGCCGCGGCAGCACACAGGCGACTGGTGTCTGTCTTTGGTAGCCTGTCTTCTGTCTTTGGTAGCCTGTCTTCTGTCTTTGGTAGCCTGCCTTCTGTCTTTGGTAGCCTGTCTTCTGTCTTTGGTAGCCTGCCTTCTGTCTTTGGTAGCCTGCCTTCTGTCTTTGGTAGTCTGCCTTCTGTCTTTGTAGCCTCCTTCTGTCTTTGGTAGCCTGTCTTCTGTCTTTGGTAGTCTGTTTTCTGTCTTTGGTAGCCTGCCTTCTGTCTTTGGTAGCCTGTCTTCTGTCTTTGGTAGCCTGCCTTCTGTCTTTGGTAGCCTGCCTTCTGTCTTTGCTAGCCTGCCTTCTGTCTTTGTAGTCTGCCTTCTGTCTTAGTAGCCTGTCTTCTGTCTTTGGTCCTTACTTCTGTCTTTGGTAGTCTGTCTTCTGTCTTGGTAGTCTGTCTTCTGTCTTTTAGCCTGCCTTCTGCTCTTTGGTCAGCTACTGTCTTCTGTCTTTGGTAGCCTGCTTCTGTCTTTGGTAGCCTGCCTTCTGTCTTTGGTAGCCTGCCTTCTGTCTTTGGTAGTCTGCCTTCTGTCTTTGGTAGCCTGCCTTCTGTCTTTGGTAGCCTGCCTTCTGTCTTTGGTAGCCTGCCTTCTGTCTTTGGTAGCCTGCCTTCTGTCTTTGGTAGCCTGCCTTCTGTCTTTGGTAGTCTGCCTTCTATCTTTGGTAGCCTGCCTTCTGTCTTTGGTAGCCTGTCTTCTGTCTTTGGTAGCCTGCCTTCTGTCTTTGGTAGCCTGCCTTCTGTCTTTGGTAGCCTGCCTTCTGTCTTTGGTAGCCTGCCTTCTGTCTTTGGTAGTCTGCTTCCCGCTCTTCTTGGTAGCCTGTCTTCTGTCTTTGGTAGCCTGCCTTCTGTCTTTGGTAGCCTGCCTTCTGTCTTTGGTAGCCTGCCTTCTGTCTTTGGTAGCCTGCCTTCTGTCTTTGGTAGCCTGCCTTCTGCTTTGGTAGCTGCCTTCTGTCTTTGGTAGCCTGCTTCTGTTTTGGTAGCCTGCCTTCTGTCTTTGGTAGCCTGCCTTCTGTCTTTGGTAGCCTGCCTTCTGTCTGATATGCAGTTTGATGATATGCACCGTATTTGTTTTTTTTTCGATCCAGAGCACTTGAGCTTTCAGCTCTTCGGCTCGGTGCCATGGACATCGTAATCTTTCGGTTCCGTGTCACGAACACCGTAAATCTGAGAAACCTGTGGCTTTTCTGCCAGCCTGCGGAATTGAACCCGAACTCACAAAGGGCTAGTCACCCGTAGCCCAACGCGCTACGAACACGCTGGGTAGGCGGGCATGCACCGTATTACCACTCATGAAAAAATGTTGCATATTTGGTGTCGTTTTACTTACATCAAGCAAGAAAGCACTGCATAGCCTTGGATTATTATTATATAAATATATTCAATGCAGGGAGTCTCAAATCTCTGACATAGAAAAGTAGTTCAAACATATTCTCTCGCTGAAACCACAAACAATACAAATCTTGAGAATCACCGTAGCTGTTAAAATGTTTCGTTAAAACTGCAAGTGACCCACATTTAAAATCCCAAACTCAACCACCCAGACACAACAACGGCCATACTTGGAAACCACAGACTTCATGCATGCCAGGCATTCTTTCAATTTTCAAACCCGTAACAGTGAAATAAAATTAACACACCACATAATACAATTTCTATTTTTGTTTGGTGTTTTATTAATTATCCACAAATCATACAAAAACATTATATTCCCTTCTATATTTGTCCGTAAAAGTGTTGGCAATGAATATACGCTTCTGTTGTCGTTTAGAAATTTATATAGCATGTTTTGTTAGCTTGAATAACCCCGTAAAGAACAAGGTGATAGAATTCTACCCAGAATGCTTCAGTTATGTCGTTTGTTCCGGCAACTAAGATCAATTATATTACGCTATTGGAGAATATGTTTTAATAAATATTTCTTTCTGTTCAGTGACGTCGCACACATGCTTCCTGGCGTGTATAAAGGAGAACATAAAAGGAGTTATTAAATATTTTCTTCTCTTTATTTGATCATACATATGGGCTGTTTGTGTGGGAAGGACAATAAACAGGATTGATGAAACATATATATGTGTGTGTTAATTATGTTTTGTATGGTGATTCTGTGTCATGAGCGTGTTGTGTTAATAAGAATAGAAAGGAATAATTGAGTAGTACATTTCCTCTTTTAAGCTTAGATTTTTCTTCCTTCGTGCTGAAAATTGCGTGTTCTTTTGCTTCTTGTTTTTTTCTTCATTTGTCTCTACATGAACAACTTGTTAAACCGTTCTTTGTGGTCTGTATGTGATTTGTTCCTTACATCGTGAGTTTGTTGTGCTAGTTACGCGTCTACATATATGTGGACAAGCAGATCCTGTTTCTGCATATTTTTTTATTCCTGTTCGCCTCCCTAAGTTTGACCAAAAATACTACCCTGACCGAGGAGAGTCCGCCACTCAAGGTCTTCTTATCCTTTGCTCTCGTGGTGAGAGTTTCTACGTCTACATAACTAGGAGATGGGGTTTGCTGTTATTATTTCCTTGTAACATTACCTGACTTCGTTGTTACGTTTTCGACTTTGATACCGCTGTCGTAGTTTTACCACAATCTTCTCCTGCATCGGTTTCTTCTTCTTCTTCTTCTTGTTCTTCTTCTTCTTCTTCGAACATTCCACATCGATCACTTGTCAACCACTCTGTGTGATTTATATGTGATCTGAGCATAAGAGCGATTCTACGTTGTTCCAGTTATGCGCCCACAAGTAGGCCAGCACATCCGATTTCTGCGCTGCTTTTTATTTACTAGGTAGCATCCCTAGGGCTTACATCAGTCGTCTCTTACGACATGCATTGTAGGTTGCAGTGGTACTATGCTTTGCTTCCTTTGCGGGCCCCGGCACCACACGTGCGATCGGTTTACCAAGTAGCGCAGTTTGCAACAAGGTTGTGGTATGTAGTAAGCCTTTCAGCGTTACACATTCATTTTGACTAGACTTTTATTGGACCCTGTTATATTTTATCTCCGTTCTTTACTCTCTCAATCACACTGCATTAATGCAGTCTGTTACCAGGATAGCCCCTTGGAGGTTGAGTAGGGCCATTATCATCTCTGACACTGACCTATGTCATCACATTCTGGATAATATCTGTGGGTAACATGGCGAAGAGATAAGACGTTTTCATTGCATTCTACAGCTTGTGGGTTCGAATCCCGATCGAGTCCTATGTTCATTTATCCCCCGGATATTCCTAGGATTGTTGCTGGGTCTGCGTTGTCCGTGCTTTGTGTAACCCTCTCGGTAGCTGGCATGCCATTTCTGCCGAGAGGGGCGGAGCTGTATGGAAAAATCCGGTGTAATGTAGTTAATCCTTCCACTTAAGACCAGAGCCAACTATAAACTTATGGACCTTCGGACTCAGGTAGGAATTATGGGTCTTCGGACTCAAGTAAGAATTATGGGCCTTCGGACTCAGGTAAGAATTATGGGAAATCAGACCACAGCTACACCACGTGACCTCGCATTCCAATATTGTTGTATATAAACAAATTCATTTTCAAATCAACACAAAATGCTAACTCGAAGTTACATTATGCAACAAGTTAAGTTTAACAATAAGGAATATCAATATTATGAATATGTTTCACCAATAAATAACCGTAGACTTATAGAATTGAGTAAAATTGCAAAAAAGCGTGCAATGTTCTATGAAATATATACACATTCCAGCCCCCCTTCTCTGATCCAGGTCAGGGATTCCCCGGTCAGTTGTCTGGCCTAGTTATCTAGAGTTGACTGTGTTAAGACAGGTCTGTTTAGGACGTCCAACCAAAAGTGAATGTCGTCTTGGGATAAGCAGAGACCAGATTATTGATTGATTGATAAGACCGTTATCATCACACTGATCACCTGAGTGGTTATCGGGGCCTTAATTTGGGGTGTAAAGAATAGAAACACTGTTACCTGCCATGCATGTCGTAAGAGGCGACTAAGCAGGTTTGGCTGAAATCGGATGCACGTGTCCTAAACGTGTACAAGTCTATGCGTTTAGGGACCTACCAAACCAATGTGCAACGTATACACGTTCTTGGCAAAGATCAAACATATCACAAAGAGTGATTAAAATTGGTCGTAAAGAACGAACGCAAAGAAAAAGAAGAAGATTACACTGATGTAGTGTGTGGCATATACTAACAACACGTTCTCCCCTCCCATACCTTCGAATAAGCCCCAACATATAAAAGGAAAATAATCTGATAATTTTCATATTGCAACAGTTTAATATCAAACTAATCACGAAATTTTTTAAATATTTTGCAATTATTTTTACATTTAACTTTTGCAGTGAGAAAATTATACAATTTCTAAATATAAAAATATAAAAAATATAAAATCAGTACCCATACGTTAGCAGCTATTTCTGCACTGCAATTATGAGTCATTTACTGCTATTTGATGACGTGACAATTGTTGGAACTGTTAAAAAAATAAGTGGTGACTTCTGACCTCAGAAGTTCAAAGTGCAATGTAGAACACCCTGGTTATTTATATATTTATTCATGTATTGTCTAGATACGTGTCTTTCTCTTTCTCGTCTTTTATAGTTCTCTTCAGGGGCGGCTTGTCATTAAGGGCCAGTGGGTCCCGGCCCCACCAAAAATTGAAAGGGGGAATAACTTCCCGGAATAGTAAATACTAAAACAAAAAGACCATGATTTTTTCCGAAAATTTGTGTCTAGCCCCACCAAGAAAAATGACCTGGAGCCGCCACTGGTTTTCTTAGTGTATAGATGAATGCATTGTTAAGTCCAGAATGTCTTCTTCTTTCAAGTCTGTTTCCTTCTATATACACCATGTGTTTGTCTTCTATTAGTATCGTTCTCGCCTGAGTGGTTACCGGAGCCCAAATTTGGGGTTCAAAGAATAGAACCACTGTTACCTGCCACGCATGTCGTAAGAGACGACTAAGGAGGTTTGGCTGAAATCGGATGCACGTGTCCGCTAGGGAATGCTAACCCGAAACAAATGCTTGCAGAAAACGGATGCACCAGGCCGTAAGGCGCATAACATGGCGCAACGACCCCTCGCAATGAGGAATGGAATAATGGATTCTACGGTTGCCAATCTGCTTCAGAGATTTAGCCATGCAGTAAGAATGTCAGACCTACCATCACGAGGGTGGCCACAATTTACTGCGGGAAGAGGTCGGCACAAACGGGGAAGCAGAAATCATAGGAATTATATCCTACAGAGCTGCCCCCGTTATGCAGACTTGAGAAGAAAGAGGTGGCCCACTTCCACCAGCGTCCCAGACAAACTGTATGGCGTGACTGATAATCTGAGGCAGACGGCCGCCTTTATTAGAGAATTCGAAATCCCAATCTAGTGAGAACGCAGAAGACAAACTGTATGGCGTGGCTGATAATCTGAGGCAGACGGCTGCCTTTATTAGAGAATTCGAAATCCCAATCTAGTGAGAACGCAGAAGACAAACTGTATGGCGTGGCTGATAATCTGAGACAGACGGCTGCCTTTATTAGAGATTCAAAAATTCCAATCTAGTGAGAACACAGAAGAAGAAGACGAAGCATCGTTCTCATCTTTATCCCAGTTGATGTCTTCTTACTATCTTATACGTCTAGCGTTCATCTGCCTAGATCGGCAAGATCTTCATCGATATCATCAAGAACGTGTATTAAACCTATCTTGCCTAGAATACGGACTCTTCCAAGTCTGAACAACAGGATTCTTATTCTAGGATAATATGAATATACTTTGCCAAAATTCGGAGTGTCTTTTCTACATGCCGTAGATGTCTATCTGTGGCTCTTCGTAGACGATAGCGATGTCAATACAGACTTTTCTAGGTATCATATGACCTGCTAATTCCGGGGTTCAAGGCTAACTTGGTTCCAAAAAACGTTTCGGTGTGAACATGATGCGTGATTGGACAATATATTTCTTGATTCTTTACTTGGGGATCTAAATTACAAATATACCAGACGTTGTAGTCTTCTTCTTCTTTTTCTTCTTTGCGTTCGTTCTTTACGACCAATTTTAATCTTATATTATCTTATCTTATCCATATTTGCCGTGTAGCGTCGTGGAGAGAGTTAGTTTCCTATCTTCTGCCAGGTGTGTTGCGCTTGACGTTGTCAGTCCATGCTTTCGCAGGGACTCTGAGATGTTATCTATCCATCGTGTTCTTGGCCTGCCTCGTGCTCTGCGCCCTGAGTGTCGATTATTATAGGCACGTGATGGTAGTAAATGTGGTTCCATTCTCATTAGATGGTCGAACCATTTGATTCTTTGCTTCTCGATGTACTGTATGCATGGTATAGTACCAACGATGCTTCTGATATTCTCGTTTCTCACTCTATCTCTCCTTGTAACATTGACAGCTTTTCGTAGATATCTCATTTCACATGTTGTAATCTTTCATTCTAGTGTCTTAGTCAGGGGCCATGTTTGGCACTGATAGCAGAGAGTTGGAATAAATATGCAGTTTATCAGTTGTCGTTTGACTGTCATGTTACTACCAATTTTAATCACTCTTTCTTATATGTTTTATCTTTGACAAGAACGTGTATACGTTGAACATTGGTTTGGTAGGCCCCTAAATGCATAGACTTCTACATGTTTAGGACACATGCATCCGATTTCATCCAAAGATGTAGTAGTAATACTCGCTTGATTTGAAAGGAGCATTGATTATAAGGAAAGCAAGCATTCACACATAAATTACGGAGAGGTGCCACATTAGGCCACCTGAATTTATAGCGTGCAAACAAACAGATACTCTCCAAGAAAAACTGCTAAAATTGCTAAGTTAGACGTGATGAGGTCAGTGGATTCATGAACGGTCTGACCCAAACCAGAAAGAAACAGTCATCGTTTGTTGTACACGTAATACAAAAATAAAATTAATAAGAATCAGACAATCAAGGTTCTTCAGACAAATATAATGCGAAGAGGAGGTTTTTATCATTTGCTGACAATAAGTAAAATTCATAGAAGATGAGATCGTGGAAGGCAGAGGGAGAAGATGTTGGATGGTCTGGTGTCGTGGTTCGAGACAAAATCGACTTCAGAACTGATTGCACCGGCGAGAAAGAGGGAGAGAGAGAGAGCTGTGGAGAGATATGATCGCCTACGCCTGCCTGTATGATAATTGATTGATGGAATGTTAGAAAAGTGGTTAGAAATAATTGTGACAGCGAAAATAATGACAGGAAAAAGAAATTGAGGACTACATAGTGAGAAAATACTGCGATGTTTAACATCTTGACGTAAATAATGTTGACAACTGAGGTCGTCCATGTATAGCCGGGGCTCGCAAGGGGAACAAAGAATGGTAGCATTGTGACTAACAAGGCATGTCGTAAGAGGTGACTGAGTTAAAGACCTAGTCTTGACAACTGAGGTCGTCCATGTATAGCCGGGGCTAGCAAGAGGAACAAAGAATGGTAGCATTGTGACTTACAAGGCATGTCGTAAGAGGTGACTGAGTTAAAGACCTAGTGTTGACAACTGAGGTCGTCCATGTATAGCCGGGCTCGCAAGGGAACAAAGAATGGTAGCATTGCGACTTACAAGGCATGTCGTAAGAGGTGACTGAGTTAAAGGCCTAGAGAAGCTACCATAGTAAATAAAAAGCGTCGTTGAAATCGGATGTACTGACCTACTTGTAAGCGCATAACTGGCACAACGTACAATCGATCTTAGGCTCAGATCACATATAAATTACAGAGAGGGGTTTAACAAGTGGTCGACATGGAGCGCTCGAAGAAGAAGATAACTGATGTAACCGCCAACAGTGGAGACAGAAAACTGTGGAAATCCATGAATGTCAACACCAACAGACACGGCACGGCACATGATGTCGATGATGAAGGAAATATTGTCACGCCCTTCTCCTGTTTCACAGCTTACAAAGATCAGAGCATGATGATGGGGTTGAAACTAAACCCCGACATATTTTGCATACAACTAAAGCAGCGTATGCTTGAGGACTTGAGGAGAAGTGAAATTGGCAAAAAGGGCCCTCTGCCATATGAAAATTGAGGATGTTTGCCCTTCGACCCAGGGTAAGCCACTACCAGACGGAGTAGGCCGCAAACTACCGGTGTCGTGTTACTTATGTATTTCGGAGACTAGGAACAATTTGAAAAGTATTTACTAAATTTTCCAGTTACTTTATTTGGGAGTGAGGAGTGGGTAGGGATGGGGCATGAAGATTTGGATTTGAACCAATGTTCTGTTAGTCTTCAATGTCAGACATCTCTCACAAGTTAATCTGGTTCTCAATGTCAGACATCTCTCACAAGTTAATCTGGTCCTTAATGTCAGACATCTCTCACAAGTCTAGTTCTCAATGTCAGACATCTCTCACAAGTTAATCTGGTTCTCAATGTCAGACATCTCTCACAAGTTAATCTGGTTCTCAATGTCAGACATCTCTCACAAGTTAATCTGGTTCTCAATGTCAGACATCTCTCACAAGTTAATCTGGTTCTCAATGTCAGACATCTCTCACAAGTTAATCTGGTTCTCAATGTCAAACATCTCTCACAAGTTAATCTGGTTCTCAATGTCAGACATCTCTCACAAGTTAATCTGGTTCTCAATGCCAGACATCTCTCACAAGTTAATCTGGTCCTTAATGTCAGACATCTCTCACAAGTCTAGTTCTCAATGTCAGACATCTCTCACAAGTTAATCTGGTTCTCAATGTCAGATATCTCTCACAAGTTAATCTGGTTCTCAATGTCAGACATCTCTCACAAGTTAATCTGGTTCTCAATGTCAAACATCTCTCACAAGTTAATCTGGTTCTCAATGTCAAACATCTCTCACAAGTTAATCTAGTTCTCAATGTCAAACATCTCTCACAAGTTAATCTGGTCCTTATGTCAGACATCTCTCACAAGTTAATCTGGTTCTCAATGTCAAACATCTCTCACAAGTTAATCTGGTTCTCAATGCCAGACATCTCTCACAAGTCTAGTTCTCAATGTCAGATATCTCTCACAAGTTAATCTGGTTCTCAATGTCAAACATCTCTCACAAGTTAATCTGGTTCTCAACGTCAGACATCTCTCACAAGTTAATCTGGTTCTCAACGTCAGACATCTCTCACAAGTTAATCTGGTTCTCAACGTCAGACATCTCTCACAAGTTAATCTGGTCCTTATGTCAGACATCTCTCACAAGTTAATCTGGTTCTCAATGTCAAACATCTCTCACAAGTTAATCTGGTTCTCAATGTCAGACATCTCTCACAAGTTAATCTGGTTCTCAACGTCAGACATCTCTCACAAGTTAATCTGGTTCTCAATGTCAGACATCTCTCACAAGTTAATCTGGTTCTCAATGTCAGATATCTCTCACAAGTTAATCTGGTTCTCAATGTCACACATCTCTCACAAGTTAATCTGGTTCTCAATGTCACACATCTCTCACAAGTTAATCTGGTTCTCAATGTCAGACATCTCTCACAAGTTAATCTGGTTCTCAATGTCAGACATCTCTCACAAGTTAATCTGGTTCTCAACGTCAGACATCTCTCACAAGTTAATCTGGTTCTCAATGTCAGACATCTCTCACAAGTTAATCTGGTTCTCAACGTCAGACATCTCTCACAAGTTAATCTGGTTCTCAACGTCAGACATCTCTCACAAGTTAATCTGGTTCTCAATGTCAGACATCTCTCACAAGTTAATCTGGTTCTCAATGTCAGATATCTCTCACAAGTTAATCTGGTTCTCAATGTCAGACATCTCTCACAAGTTAATCTGGTTCTCAATGTCAGATATCTCTCACAAGTTAATCTGGTTCTCAATGTCACACATCTCTCACAAGTTAATCTGGTTCTCAATGTCAGACATCTCTCACAAGTTAATCTGGTTCTCAATGTCAGACATCTCTCACAAGTTAATCTGGTTCTCAATGTCAGACATCTCTCACAAGTTAATCTAGTTCTCAATGTCAGATATCTCTCACAAGTTAATCTGGTTCTCAATGTCAGACATCTCTCACAAGTTAATCTAGTTCTCAATGTCAGATATCTCTCACAAGTTAATCTAGTTCTCAATACCAGACATCTCTCACAAGTTAATCTGGTTCTCAATGTCAGACATCTCTCACAAGTTAATCTAGTCCTCAATACCAGACATCTCTCACAAGTTAATCTAGTTCTCAATACCAGACATCTCTCACAAGTTAATCTGGTTCTCAATGTCAGACATCTCTCACAAGTTAATCTGGTTCTCAATGTCAGACATCTCTCACAAGTTAATCTGGTTCTCAATGTCAGACATCTCTCAAAAGTTAATCTGGTTCTCAATGCCAGACATCTCTCACAAGTTAATCTGGTTCTCAATGTCAGACATCTCTCACAAGTTAATCTGGTTCTCAATGTCAGACATCTCTCACAAGTTAATCTGGTTCTCAACGTCAGACATCTCTCACAAGTCTAGTTCTCAATGTCAGACATCTCTCACAAGTTAATCTGGTTCTCAATGTCAAACATCTCTCACAAGTTAATCTGGTTCTCAACGTCAGACATCTCTCACAAGTTAATCTGGTTCTCAACGTCAGACATCTCTCACAAGTTAATCTGGTTCTCAACGTCAGACATCTCTCACAAGTTAATCTGGTCCTTATGTCAGACATCTCTCACAAGTTAATCTGGTTCTCAATGTCAGACATCTCTCAAAAGTTAATCTGGTTCTCAATGCCAGACATCTCTCACAAGTCTAGTTCTCAATGTCAGACATCTCTCACAAGTTAATCTGGTTCTCAATGTCAGACATCTCTCACAAGTTAATCTGGTTCTCAACGTCAGACATCTCTCACAAGTTAATCTGGTTCTCAATGTCAGACATCTCTCACAAGTTAATCTAGTTCTCAATGTCAGACATCTCTCAAAAGTTAATCTGGTTCTCAATGTCAGACATCTCTCACAAGTTAATCTAGTTCTCAATACCAGACATCTCTCACAAGTTAATCTAGTTCTCAATACCAGACATCTCTTACAAGTTAATCTAGTCCTCAATACCAGACATCTCTCACAAGTTAATCTAGTTCTCAATGTCAGACATCTCTCACAAGTTAATCTGGTTCTCAATACCAGACATCTCTCACAAGTTAATCTGGTTCTCAATGTCAGACATCTCTCAAAAGTTAATCTAGTTCTCAATACCAGACATCTCTTACAAGTTAATCTAGTTCTCAATACCAGACATCTCTTACAAGTTAATCTAGTCCTCAATACCAGACATCTCTCATAAGAAGATGACTAGACTGTGTCCTTTCGATTACACTTTATTTAACGTGGGATCTTTCTTTTGATATTGATCTTCCTTACTCGTTAGATGAGTTAAGAAAACGTGCAATAAAGACCAGAAACTTGTTTTCTGAATACAAAGAAAAACTAAGATTATGTTCAATGCCAAAGCAAAATACCAACTCAAAATTATCATCAATAATAAATACATTAAAAGCATAACAAATTTTGAATTTCATGGCTCCTAATTAATTAACAGCAAAGAAGATTGTGCAAAATAAATCAGAAGAATTTTTGACATTTCAGAAGATGGTTACAGTAAGGGACTATCGTATAACACAAGCCAAGAAACAAACGTAAGATTTAAGAGGACTTGTATTTTTCTTGTGGGAGTGTATGGATGTGAATCATGGACAATAACACACACACACACACACTAACGAACAAAATCGACTCTTTTGAAAAATAATGCTGCAGAGAAATTTAATAAGGTAGTGGAAAAACATATATGTACTTTTGAATTTAAGTGTTACAGAAGAACCCTCTGTATAGCATGGTCAGAGAAGAGAACAAATAGATCTATGCAGAAAGAACTTAAAATCAAAGAAAACTGGCTGATGCTACAAATAAGAAAGAAAATTGAGATATTTTGGACATATAAAAGACATGAAGGGCTGGAAAAGACCATCATGGAAGGAGGCATACCGGCAAAGAAAGAAGAGGAAGACCACGGAGAAGATGGATTCATGATGTAACTGATGATTTGAACGTGATGGCTGAAGAGGTAGGACATCTGGCCTATGAGAGAGATAAATTCTACAGGACTGTTGGGGTGGCAAAGTTCTACTCAGGACAAGCTATTTGATGATGAGATACATTTTTAGAACAACATGTACAGAGAAAACCACACAGATAGACATCCTACAATACCTAAAGATTGGCTCATAAATAACATCATTTCCGGGAAAGTTGTATATTTTGGTCACATTAAACTTCCCAGTGGTTTAGTGAGAACAGTAGTTTAAGAAAACTGCAGAAGTAACAACAAGAGAAACCATTATAAACGAAGAAATAAGCCGCCCGAGTGGTTATCGGGATCCAAATTTGAGGTGTAAAGAATAGAACCCCTGTTACCTGCCTCGTATATCGTAAGAGGCGACTAAGCAGGTTTTGCTGAAATCGGATGCACGTGTCCTAAACGTATAGAAGTCTATGCGTTTAGGGACCAACCAAACCAATGTGCAATGTATACACGTTCTTGGCAAAGATCAAACATATCACAAAGAGTGATTAAAATTGGTCGTAAAGAACGAACGCAAAGAAGAAGAAATAAGCAGAAAATTACAAATAAAACCAGTTATACCTTCATTAAAAAACAACAGATTTGTCAAGGTGGTATTTCTTCCAGACTCACTGTCAGCTATACAAGCCGTGAAGGATAACTCTGTTGACATCACAGTATAGAACCTAGAAAAAGAACTTGATCAGTTGTCAAAAAAGGCGGACATTCACTTGTAGTTGGTTAAATCTCACTGTGACATTGCAGGCAATGAGAGTGTCGATGTCTTGGCTAAGAAGGACACAACAAAAGAGCAAGATTTACCAACCACTGTCTTTTCAGGAGGTCAAAACCCTCATACAGAGAAAATCTGCAGTAGACTGGAAGACATTGGATATGATTATGAAAAGACTTCATCAAAGACCTAAGCAGAACAGACCAGGTCATTTTATATTGCCTACCTACCGGACACTGTATACGTGCTACAGAAGAGTCCTTCGTATATCTTGGACAGAGAAGAGAACAAATAGATCTATTCAGAAAGAACTCAAAATCAAAGAAAACTGGCTGATGCTACAAATAAGAAAGAAAAAATTGAGATATTTTGGACATATAAAAAGACATGAAAGGCTGAGAAGACCATCATGGCAGGAGGCATAAAGGCAAAGAGAAGAAGAGGAAGACCACGGAGAAGATGGATTCAGGATGTAACTGATGGTTTGAACATGACGGCTGCAGAGGCAGGACATCTGGCTACGAGAGAGAAAAATTTCGGAGGACTGTTGGGGTGGCAAAGTTCTGCTCAGGACAAGCTATTTCATGATGATGACCGGACACTGCAGACTCATCAGACGCTTACATAGAATAGGACTAAGTCTCTCTTTCAGTGTCAGCAGGCAGAACAAACACCGGGACATATCCTGCAAGACTGTCCTCTACTGTGTAAGCTGAGAAGCAACATGTGGCCACACTCAGTCGATCTAAAAACTAAGCTTTGAGAAACCTGACAGACCTGACGTTGACTGCCCAGCTTGTGGTTCATCGATGTACAATGAAGGAAGCGGAAAATAAGAAGCAATGGAGGGCATGATTCCTGGAAAACGAGGCAGATAACCACCAAGACGACGATGAAAAATGCAAATCGTGGTATATCCTTTACCGGACGTAGCCATTATCCACAGTAAATGAGTCGTTGATTTTATATTCACCACTTATACGTTCAATAGTTTGCCATTGCTTTCTGAACGGTGAGGTCTATTTTTGCCTGTTGTAATCTCACGGAGAGTGGCGTCTGTGGCGTAGGTGATAGTGATTGGGTATATTAACCTTGACGTTCTGAGTTCGAATCACGCTGCGGACAATTTGGTGGCAAATTGTTTCGCGTGGAGTCTTACAAAAGGACGATGGTACCACCCGTTCAGAAAGCAATGGCAAACTACTGAACGTAATAATGCCTAGAAAAATCACAAACAACGTTTAAAAGCTGGAATTGATTCGCAAAGTCCTGTAAAGGATATGCAATTAACTTTAACTTAATCTCACGAAACGAATTTGCTTCTAAACTTGCACACCGTGGGGTTTGAACCAGATACGCTTGGGTTTGTGATCGAGCTCACTACCACTTGAGCCACAGACGCTCTCAAGACGACTGTAGCAACATGAAATTAAAGAAACTGAACATGACGTTGGAGGTGGCGGGAGAACTTGATGAAGATCAAGCGTTTTTCATGCGGACTATGATGAGCGTCTGTAGCTCAAGCGGTAGTGAGCTCGATCACAAACCAAGAGTACCTGGTTTAAACCCACGGTGGGCAAGTTTGGAAGCAATATTCATTTCCGTGGGATTTTTGCAAAAAGTAAAAATAGATCTCACCGTTCAGAAAGCAATGACAAACTACTGAATGCAGAAGTGGTTCCTAGAAAAATCAACGACTCATTTACTGTGGTTGATGGCTACGTCATGTAAAGGATATGCCACGATTTCAATTCCATGATGAGAGCCACGTTCTGCAAAGGACATGCTAGGTGATGAGACTTTATCCTAAGATCCGGGTGTTGCCTGCATCTCGACTTTTAATTTGCTCGTCTTCCATTACGATCTGTGGGTTAATCCATGGCAAAGTAGCCCGTAAACACCATCTCAAGTATTAAACCAGTTCTGAGTTTTATCGCTAGACATTAACTCTCATTAGTAGCTGGCATTATGCGAATGAAATCGTTGCAGTGTCGGCACCCGATACGCCTCTTGTTGGTGGGTCTGTCTAAATCCTAACAGTTACTTCGTTACAGGGATGACAGTGTAACGGGGAGAAACTAGTTCACTGTGTGGTTTACTGTTACCCCTTGGTTTAATTTATTGTCACCAGACTAGGATCTTCCGGAGTGAAATATTGCTATGGTGTCTCATAGCAGGTAGCTAAATGGACTACTAATTACGCTATTTCGCGCAGGTTTCGAATTTGCTTGACTGTCTGTGTAAGTGTATCTTTCACCCGTGTGGTGCAGGGACCCGTAAGGGAAGCATAGAATAGTACCACTGCGACCTACAAGGCATGTCGTAAGAGGCGACTGATGTTGGACCTAGGGAAGTTACCCTACTAAAAAAAAAAGCATCGCAGAAATCGGATGTGCTGGCCTACTGGTAGACACATAACTAGCACAACGTGAAAATGAAATGAATGAAAAATCGTGGCATATCCTAAAGGACGTAGCCATCAACCACAGTAAGCGAGTCGTTGATTTTCTAGGCACCACTTATACGTTCAGTAGTTTGCCACTGCTTTCTGAACGGTGAGGTCTATTTTACCTTTTGTAAAATCCCACAGAAACGAATTTGTTTCCAAATTTGCCCGCCGTGGGGTTTGAACGCTTGGGTTTGTGATCGAGCTCATTACCGCTTGAGCTACAGACGCTCACAATGTACAATCGCTTTTAGGCTCGGATCGTATATAAATCACAAAGAGTGGTTAACAAGTGGTCGATATGGTGCGTTCGAAGAAGAAGATGTGGTTTATGTGTTTACGTTTGTTCTTATCGACCAAGATATCAACACTTTGTGATCTGTATGGTTTGCACCTAGAACGTGAGCACATTGCGCACTTGTTAGACTTCTACCGCATGTAGGAGGGGAACATCAGAATTTCAGCCAAATTTGTTAGATTCTTCTTCTTCAGCGATCTCTGGTCATGCGCTTAGTTTACTGTGGACCACAAACTGGGCAGTCAGCTTCAGGTCTATTAGGTTTCCTCAAAGCTTAGTTTTCAGATCTACTGTCACCCGAGTGGTTACATGGGCCTAAATTTGGGGTGTAAAGAATAGAACCCCTGTTACCTGCCACGCATGTCATAAAAGGCGACTAAGGAGGTTTGGATGAAATCGGATGCACGTGTCCTAAACGTGTAGAAGTCTATGCGTTTAGGGCCTTACAAAACCAATGTGCAACGTATACACGTTCTTGGCAAAGATCAAACATATCACAAAGAGTGATTAAGATTGGTCGTAAGGAACGAACGCAAAGAAGAAGAAGAAGAAGATCTACTGTGTGTGGCCACAGGTTGCTTCTCAGCTCACACAGGAGAGGACAGTCGTACAGGACATGTTCTGGTGTCTGTTTCACCTGCTGACACTGGCAGATAGGTTTGGTAGCTAAGACCTTTAGTAACCATTGCCAACAATTTTCAATTGTCATTTTGTAAATGTGTCACGCCAGTAGTGTACCACCAGCCTCAAGTAAACTATCGCACTCCGCTTCTCCACAATACACACACACTCTACTTGTTCACCTTCAACTCTACACGATGCCCACCACAAATTATAGATTTGAAAATATCTCTCTTCTCTCCTCCGCGTTCGTTCTTTACGACCAATTTTAATCACACTTAGTGATATGTTTGATCTTTGCCAAGAACGTGTATACGTTGCACATTGGTTTGGTAGGCCCCTAAACGCATATATTTCTACACGTTTAGGACATGTGCATCCGATTTCAGCCAAACCTCCTTAGTCGCCTCTTACGACATGCGTGGCAGGTAACAGTGGTTCTATTCTTTACACCCCAAACTTGGGCCCCGGTAACCACTCGGGCGGAAAATATCTCATAAATAGCCTCTACCCATCCTCATAACATGAACAAATACAATTGAAACTAAGGTATTCAGAAAAGGGTACTCGAACCAGCCAAACCACTTCGTTCACATTCGATTCTATGCATCCTAATTTATCTATACACCCATCCCCCCTCTTACCTATGCTGCACACTAATATTAAGCTTGTTAAGTTTTCATTCTCTGTGGGTGTGGGTGGAAACCTCATTATAATTTTAGGCCACGAGTAATCTGTAACAGGCTCTAGACATATCTACACACTGGATCGGTGAATTTGAAAAGGAATTCCTTTCCAGAGGTAAGAACAACACTCAGACGCCTTCACTCGCGCCCGTCTCGTTGAACTCAAAATCCGGATTATGACGCCACGAGTGCCAAAGTCAGGAGTAAGGAAGATCCCACCCATTTATATAAATGTTTACCAAAAGACATGTTGGCAATGGAGAAGTCGGAATGTCTGTTTGTAGTGATACAGGTAACTTATGCACACATGCTTCTTCTTCTTCTTCTTCTTCGTCACTGATCCAGCGCGTGTGCCCTTTATCCTTCGATCGAATAAGTTAACAAAATAAACAAACCCTTTTTCATAACGTAAGGTTTTTTGGGGAATACAATCGCCTGTGTGTTGCCGTGGTCGCAAAGGGAGTAAAGAATAGTAACACTGCGGCCTACAAGGCATGTCGTAAGAGGCCACTGAGGTAGAGGTCTAGGGAAGCTATCCTAGTAAATCAAAAGAGGCACAGAAATCGGATGTGCTGACCTACTTGTAGGCGCATAACTGGCAGAACGTACAATGGCTCATAGCTTGGATCACATACAAATCACAAAGAGTGATTTAACAGTTGGTCGATAGGGAGCTCTCTCTCTCGAAGAAGAAAGTTTGTTATGGAGCGGATTAAAGCATCATTAAGCCGATGCACGCCCTTTCAACCTAAGGACCAACAATGAATGGTTCCTAGATAACGAATAAGGGAACAACCAAGACGACTGTGGCAACAGTATTTTAAATAAACATTCAACTGTGGGAGACGGATAAATATTGTAAGCTGTTGAATTTTTGTTACGGCAAAAATCGCCGTAGCCTAAACGGAAAAATAGTTAACTCATAACTTCAAGGGTCCTAACACCACCACCACACCACCACCACCACCATCACCACCACCACCACACCACCACCACCACCACCACCACCACAACACCACCACCACCACCACACCACTACCACCACTACCACCACTACCACCAACACCGCCACCACCACCACACCACCACCACCACCACAACACCACCACCACCACAACACCACCACCACCGCCACTACCACCACCACCACTACCACCACCACCGCCACCGACAACAGCAACAACAACAACAACACCACCACCACCGCCACCGACAGCGACAACAGCAACAACATCAATAACAACAACACCACCACCAACAACAACACCATCAACAACAAAAACAACAGCAGCAGCAACAACAACAACAACAACAACAAAAACAACAACAACAACAGCAACAACAACAGCAACAAAAACAACAAAAACAACAACAACAAAAACAACAACAACAACAACAACAACAACAAAAACAACAACAGCAACAACAACCAAAAAAAAAAAAAAAAAACAGCAACGACAACAACAATTCTACTCAATTTTCAACTACTGAGAGTTCTTTCACGTACTCAGCTTAAGCAGCTAGCCCCATTGTTAAGGCACCTAAAAATCTCACTGACAGCTAAACAACAGATGATCAACAGCATTTTCATACCTACTTTGTGTCACCAGTGCCAAACATGGAAAATAAGCAAAGCACAGTAGCAAAAAATAACTACATGCGATGCCTGCCTTCGTAAAGTTACCAACGGCACCAGAAAAGAGTTTCACCAACATCAGCATAAGAAAGAAAGTTGACACAGAATCTTGCTTGAATTACATTGAGAAACAAAGAATGAAGTGGTTCGTCCACTTAATTAGAATGAATCCAAACTTCACTGTATACAGTCTTTCAGGAAGAGACCACGATAAAGATGGTTCGATGGCATAGCAGAATCATGCGAGAGAACAAAAATAACTACCTTCCAAGCCACTAGAGCTGCGCAAGAGACAAACACAGAAAATCACGAAACTGGGCAACAACCCGGTAGCAGTGTGACGAAAAAAAAAATAAAATCTAAAAGTACTCTGTTTGTATCCCGTGTGGGGGGGATCGGATCGCCCCCTTCCCCCTCTCCTTCCCCAGTGTTGACTGCTCTCAATGTAGGAGACATGGAGTTACTTGTGGTATCGGAGAAGGAGGCAAAACTGACATTACATATTTAAATTGAGCATGCAAAAGATTCACTGGCAGAGAAAAGACAAGAGATAACAATATGTTATTGAATTAAAAACTCTTTACGCCCAGGCAAGTTCAACCTTGTCAACCCAACGACGAGCCTTTTTTTTAAAATTATTTCAGAACATGTAGGCTAACAAACATTGAATACAATAATTAGCTGCTTGCGGAGCAGTAACTTTGTCACTCTAACCACAGCCAACTCTAGATAACTAGGCCAGACAACTGACCGGGGATTTCCTGACCTAGATCAGAAAAGGGGGCTGGAAATCACAGATGTTTTGATAGAACATTGCAAGCTTTTTTTTACAATTTTACTCAATTCTGTGAGTCTATTGTTATTTATTGGTGAAAATTATTCATAATATTGATATTCCTTATTGTTAAACTTAACTTGTTGCATAATATAACTTCGATTTAGTATTTTGTGTTGATTTGAAAATGAATTCGTCTATATACACCATTACTGGAATGTGAGGTCACGTGGTGTAGTTGTGGTCTGATCTTTCATAATTCTTACCTGAGTCCGAAGGCCCATAAGTTTATAGTTGACTCTGTTCTAACAGTCCATCGACATTTCTTTCTCTCACAGGTCTCTGTAGCTGTCAGCACATTTTTTTTTTTTTTCAATCCAGAAGCACTTGAGCTTTTCAGCTCTTCGGCTCGGTGCCATGGACATCGTGACCCTTCGGTTCGGTGCCACGAACACCGTAAATCTGGGGAATCTGTGGCTTTTTCTGCCATCCCGCGGAATTGAACCCGCACACACAAAGGGATAGTCACCAGTAGTCCAACGCGCTACGAACACGCTGGGCAGACAGGTAGCTGTCAGCACATATCATGCCACATCCTGAATCCATCGTCTCTTTGCCGAGATGTCTCTTTCCCAAACGGTCTGTTCCAACACTTCATGTCTTTATAATCAGCCGTTAATATTGTGTAAAAAAAGCTTTCAACAGAAAAGGCTCTTTGCCTGTTAGACGGACCACAGCCAACTATAGATAACTAGGCCAGACAACTGAACAGGTATTCCCTGACCTAGATCAGAAAAGGGATCTGGAAATGACAGATGTTTGATAGAACACTGCAAGCTTTTGTGCAATTTTACTCAATTCTGTGAGTCTATGGTTATTTATTGGTGAAAATATTTATAATATTTATATTATTTATTGTTAAACTTAACTTGTTGAATAATATAACTTCGAGTTAGCATTTTGTGTTGGTTTTAATATGAATTCGTCTATATACAACACTACTGGAATGCGAGGTCACGTGGTGTAGTTGGGGTTTGATTTCCCACAATTCTTACCTGAGCCCGAAGGCCCAGTAGTTTATAGTTGGCTCTGGACGGACAAAGGTTGTTTAATGAATTTAAGAACAGAAATCTGAGACTGTGCTTAGATTGACGTTGAGAGTTCCAAGACAGAAAGTCTGGGATAATAGCCAGGATATCAGGTTGTAGGTCAGTGTTCAGGCAAAGTTGGAAGTTATTGCTGAAGCTGGAATTCCTGGTTCAATTTTAAGCAGACTTCTTTATAATAACTTTAAGAGAGGAGAGTGAAAGAGAGAGAGAGAGAGAGAGAGAGAGAGAAAGAGAGATACAGAGCAAGTAGTGTGCGGACTTTCTTATATTAACTTTAAGAGAGAGAGACAAGAGAGAGAGAGAGAGAGAGATAGAGAGATAGAGATAGAGAGAGAAAGAGAGAGAGAGAGAGAAAGAGAGAAATACAGAGCATGTGGACTTTTTTTAATATTAACTTTGAGAGAGAGAGAGAGAGAGAGAGAGATGAAGCAGTTTGGAATATATACCCCACTGACATTGCGCTTGCCTGCTATGGAATCAAGCGTAGCCTGGTGCCTCTGGTGCCCAGGTGCTCTGGTAGTCAGGTGCTCTGGTAGTCCGGTGCTTCTGACTGATTTTTGTGTGAAGGTATACTATACTTTTTATTAATGTTCCCCCTTCATACAGACGTTTCATACAGACGTTTCATACAGACGTTTCATACAGACGTTTCATACAGACGTGCCGTATCCGACTTCAGAGGCTAATACCCCAGAGATGAGAGGCAGAACATGTTATGAGACATTATACAGCCAGCTCTCTGCCAGTGTCAGCAGAACCGGAGCATCTCATGCAAGACTGTCCTCTCCTTTGTGAGCTGAGAAGCAACATGTGGCCACACTCAGTCGACCTAAAAACTAAGCTTTGGGAAACCTGACAGACCTGAAGCTGACTGCCCAGTTTGTGGTCCACAGTAAATTAAGCGCATGACCAGAGATCGCTGAAGAAGAAGAAGTTTAAAGGGTTTTAAAGCCGAAGGATTGACTTGTTTTACCCCATTTGGCTCGGTCCTCTCGGCGAAATGGCACGCCAACTGCCGAAGTATTTCACGCCACCTGCCGAGAGTATTTCACGCCACCTGCCGAGAGTATTGCACGCCACCTGCCGAGAGTATTTCACGCCAACTGCCGAGAGTATTTCACGCCACCTGCCGAGAGTATTTCACGCCAACTGCCGAGAGTATTGCACGCCAACTGCCGAGAGTATTGCACGCCACCTGCCGAGAGTATTTCACGCCACCTGCCGAGAGTATTGCACGCCAGCTGCCGAGAGTATTTCACGCCACCTGCCGAGAGTATTTCACGCCACCTGCCGAGAGTATTTCACGCCAACTGCCGAGAGTATTGCACGCCAACTGCCGAGAGTATTGCACGCCAACTGCCGAGAGTATTTCACGCCAACTGCCGAGAGTATTGCACGCCAACTGCCGAGAGTATTGCACGCCAACTGCCGAGAGTATTGCACGCCAACTGCCGAGAGTATTGCACGCCAACTGCCGAGAGTATTGCACGCCACCTGCCGAGAGTATTTCACGCCACCTGCCGAGAGTATTTCACGCCAACTGCCGGAGTATTTCATGCCACCTGCCGAGAGTATTTCACGCCAACTGCCGAGAGTATTTCACGCCAACTGCCGAGAGTATTGCACGCCAACTGCGGGAGTATTGCACGCCAACTGCCGAGAGTATTGCACGCCAACTGCCGAGAGTATTGCACGCCACCTGCCGAGAGTATTTCACGCCAACTGCCGAGAGTATTTCACGCCACCTGCCGAGAGTATTTCACGCCAACTGCCGAGAGTATTGCACAAAGCACGAACTACGTAGCTCCAACAACAATCCTAGGGGTCTCTGGAAAAACTGCGCGGGAACAGATCTGCACTGGTCCGGCTTCGAATCCACGATCTTCGACTCACAAGGCAAAAGGCTTAACTACTTAGCCACATATAACCCCGAAGAAGAAGAAGAAGTAGACGATTGTACAGGCAATGTTCTTCAGAGACACATAATGCGAAGGCAAGATATGCAACATGTTGTGACACAATACATGGGAGACGGGAGATCAGGACGATCTGATGTTGTGGTTTTAGAAATCTGCACAAAATGCACCCGTAAGCCGAATGACGCGGCTTGGATTTGAACCTACGACCTTGAGAACGCAAAGCACAACCGATGTGCCCAATTCGCCACAGAGACCATTTAATCTACATAGTGAATGGCAGCTTTCGAATTCAAAACAAGAACTGAAATAATATTTGTAATAAATATTCTTCTTATTTTTTTATTCTTCGAATGCTCCATATCGACCACTTGTTAACTCCTCTGTGTGATTTGTATGTGATCTGAGTCTAAGAGCGATTGTACGTTGTGCCAGTAATGCGCCTACAAGTAGGCAGCACATTCGATTTATGCGGTGTTTTTTATTTAGTAGGATAGCTTCCCTATGTCCTACATCAGTGACCTCTTTGAACATGTCTTGTAGGTAACAGTAGTACTATCCTTTGCTCCCTTGTAGTTCCGGTACTTTAAAAAATTGCATATCCTTTACAGGACATTGCGAATCAACCTAGCTTTTAACGCTGTTTGTTATTTTCTAGGCATCATTACGTTCAGTAATTTGCCATTGCTTTCTGAACGGGTGGTGCCATCGTCCTTTGTAAAAATCCACGCGAAAAAATTTGCAACCAAATTGTCCGCAGCGTGATTCTAACTCAGAACATCGGGGTTAATAGACCGAGTCACTAAGCCACAGACGCCACCGTTCCCGGTACTACACGGGCAATAATGAATATAATGACGAGAACAATAAGTCAAGGAAGGAAGGAGAGCAAAGAAGACTAAAACAATAGACTGGCAACGAGGAAAAAATATATAAAATATAAAATAATGACCGAATGAGAAGGTGGAAAGGATGGAGAAGAACTATCAAAAACATTTTTTAAAAGGAAAAAATTTTCAAAAAAGTCAAAAGCAAAACAGTAGGACGTAAAAATACGCCCGAGTGGTTACCGGTGCCCAAATTTGGGGTGTAAAGAATAGAACCATTGTTACCTGCCACGCATATCGTAAGAGGCGACTAAGGAGGTGTGGATGAAATCGGATGCACGTGTCCTAAACGTGTAGAAGTCTATGCGTTTAGGGCCTACCAAACCAATGTGCAACGTATACACGTTCTTGGCAAAGATCAAACATATCACAAAGAGTGATTAAGATTGGTCGTAAGGAACGAACGCAAAGAAGAAGAAGAAGAAGATCTACTGTGTGTGGCCACAGGTTGCTTCTCAGCTCACACAGGAGAGGACAGTCGTACAGGACATGTTCTGGTGTCTGTTTCACCTGCTGACACTGGCAGATAGGTTTGGTAGCTAAGACCTTTAGTAACCATTGCCAACAATTTTCAATTGTCATTTTGTAAATGTGTCACGCCAGTAGTGTACCACCAGCCTCAAGTAAACTATCGCACTCCGCTTCTCCACAATACACACACACTCTACTTGTTCACCTTCAACTCTACACGATGCCCACCACAAATTATAGATTTGAAAATATCTCTCTTCTCTCCTCCGCGTTCGTTCTTTACGACCAATTTTAATCACACTTAGTGATATGTTTGATCTTTGCCAAGAACGTGTATACGTTGCACATTGGTTTGGTAGGCCCTAAACGCATATATTTCTACACGTTTAGGACATGTGCATCCGATTTCAGCCAAACCTCCTTAGTCGCCTCTTACGACATGCGTGGCAGGTAACAGTGGTTCTATTCTTTACACCCCAAACTTGGGCCCCGGTAACCACTCGGGCGGAAAATATCTCATAAATAGCCTCTACCCATCCTCATAACATGAACAAATACAATTGAAACTAAGGTATTCAGAAAAGGGTACTCGAACCAGCCAAACCACTTCGTTCACATTCGATTCTATGCATCCTAATTTATCTATACACCCATCCCCCCTCTTACCTATGCTGCACACTAATATTAAGCTTGTTAAGTTTTCATTCTCTGTGGGTGTGGGTGGAAACCTCATTATAATTTTAGGCCACGAGTAATCTGTAACAGGCTCTAGACATATCTACACACTGGATCGGTGAATTTGAAAAGGAATTCCTTTCCAGAGGTAAGAACAACACTCAGACGCCTTCACTCGCGCCCGTCTCGTTGAACTCAAAATCCGGATTATGACGCCACGAGTGCCAAAGTCAGGAGTAAGGAAGATCCCACCCATTTATATAAATGTTTACCAAAAGACATGTTGGCAATGGAGAAGTCGGAATGTCTGTTTGTAGTGATACAGGTAACTTATGCACACATGCTTCTTCTTCTTCTTCTTCGTCACTGATCCAGCGCGTGTGCCCTTTATCCTTCGATCGAATAAGTTAACAAAATAAACAAACCCTTTTTCATAACGTAAGGTTTTTTGGGGAATACAATCGCCTGTGTGTTGCCGTGGTCGCAAAGGGAGTAAAGAATAGTAACACTGCGGCCTACAAGGCATGTCGTAAGAGGCCACTGAGGTAGAGGTCTAGGGAAGCTATCCTAGTAAATCAAAAGAGGCACAGAAATCGGATGTGCTGACCTACTTGTAGGCGCATAACTGGCAGAACGTACAATGGCTCATAGCTTGGATCACATACAAATCACAAAGAGTGATTTAACAGTTGGTCGATAGGGGCTTCTCTCGAAGAAGAAAGTTTGTTATGGAGCGGATTAAAGCATCATTAAGCCGATGCACGCCCTTTCAACCTAAGGACCAACAATGAATGGTTCCTAGATAACGAATAAGGGAACAACCAAGACGACTGTGGCAACAGTATTTTAAATAAACATTCAACTGTGGGAGACGGATAAATATTGTAAGCTGTTGGAATTTTTTGTTACGGCAAAAATCGCCGTAACCTAAACGGAAAAATAGTTAAATCTCATAACTTCAAGGGTCCTAACACCACCACCACCACCACCACCACCACCATCACCACCACCACACCACACCACCACCACCACTACCACCACCACAACACCACCACCACCACCACACCACTACCACCACTACCACCACTACCACCAACACCGCCACCACCACCACACCACCACCACCACCACAACACCACCACCACCACAACACCACCACCACCGCCACTACCACCACCACCACTACCACCACCACCGCCACCGACAACAGCAACAACAACAACAACACCACCACCACCGACAGCGACAACAGCAACAACATCAATAACAACAACACCACCACCAACAACAACACCATCAACAACAAAAACAACAGCAGCAGCAACAACAACAACAACAACAAAAACAACAACAACAACAGCAACAACAACAGCAACAAAAACAACAAAAACAACAACAACAAAAACAACAACAACAACAACAACAACAACAAAACAACAACAGCAACAACAACCAAAAAAAAAAAAACAGCAACGACAACAACAATTCTACTCAATTTTCAACTACTGAGAGTTCTTTCACGTACTCAGCTTAAGCAGCTAGCCCCATTGTTAAGGCACCTAAAAATCTCACTGACAGCTAAACAACAGATGATCAACAGCATTTTCATACCTACTTTGTGTCACCAGTGCCAAACATGGAAAATAAGCAAAGCACAGTAGCAAAAAATAACTACATGCGATGCCTGCCTTCGTAAAGTTACCAACGGCACCAGAAAAGAGTTTCACCAACATCAGCATAAGAAAGAAAGTTGACACAGAATCTTGCTTGAATTACATTGAGAAACAAAGAATGAAGTGGTTCGTCCACTTAATTAGAATGAATCCAAACTTCACTGTATACAGTCTTTCAGGAAGAGACCACGATAAAGATGGTTCGATGGCATAGCAGAATCATGCGAGAGAACAAAAATAACTACCTTCCAAGCCACTAGAGCTGCGCAAGAGACAAACACAGAAAATCACGAAACTGGGCAACAACCCGGTAGCAGTGTGACGAAAAAAAAAATAAAATCTAAAAGTACTCTGTTTGTATCCTGTGTGGGGGATCGGATCCCCCCTTCCCCCTCTCCTTCCCCAGTGTTGACTGCTCTCAATGTAGGAGACATGGAGTTACTTGTGGTATCGGAGAAGGAGGCAAAACTGACATTACATATTTAAATTGAGCATGCAAAAGATTCACTGGCAGAGAAAAGACAAGAGATAACAATATGTTATTGAATTAAAAACTCTTTACGCCCAGGCAAGTTCAACCTTGTCAACCCAACGACGAGCCTTTTTTTTAAAATTATTTCAGAACATGTAGGCTAACAAACATTGAATACAATAATTAGCTGCTTGCGGAGCAGTAACTTTGTCACTCTAACCACAGCCAACTCTAGATAACTAGGCCAGACAACTGACCGGGGATTTCCTGACCTAGATCAGAAAAGGGGGCTGGAAATCACAGATGTTTTGATAGAACATTGCAAGCTTTTTTTCAATTTTACTCAATTCTGTGAGTCTATTGTTATTTATTGGTGAAAATTATTCATAATATTGATATTCCTTATTGTTAAACTTAACTTGTTGCATAATATAACTTCGATTTAGTATTTTGTGTTGATTTGAAAATGAATTCGTCTATATACACCATTACTGGAATGTGAGGTCACGTGGTGTAGTTGTGGTCTGATCTTTCATAATTCTTACCTGAGTCCGAAGGCCCATAAGTTTATAGTTGACTCTGTTCTAACAGTCCATCGACATTTCTTTCTCTCACAGGTCTCTGTAGCTGTCAGCACATTTTTTTTTTTTTTCAATCCAGAAGCACTTGAGCTTTTCAGCTCTTCGGCTCGGTGCCATGGACATCGTGACCCTTCGGTTCGGTGCCACGAACACCGTAAATCTGGGGAATCTGTGGCTTTTTCTGCCATCCCGCGGAATTGAACCGCACACACAGAGGGATAGTCACCAGTAGTCCAACGCGCTACGAACACGCTGGGCAGACAGGTAGCTGTCAGCACATATCATGCCACATCCTGAATCCATCGTCTCTTTGCCGAGATGTCTCTTTCCCAAACGGTCTGTTCCAACACTTCATGTCTTTATAATCAGCCGTTAATATTGTGTAAAAAAAGCTTTCAACAGAAAAGGCTCTTTGCCTGTTAGACGGACCACAGCCAACTATAGATAACTAGGCCAGACAACTGAACAGGTATTCCCTGACCTAGATCAGAAAAGGGATCTGGAAATGACAGATGTTTGATAGAACACTGCAAGCTTTTGTGCAATTTTACTCAATTCTGTGAGTCTATGGTTATTTATTGGTGAAAATATTTATAATATTTATATTATTTATTGTTAAACTTAACTTGTTGAATAATATAACTTCGAGTTAGCATTTTGTGTTGGTTTTAATATGAATTCGTCTATATACAACACTACTGGAATGCGAGGTCACGTGGTGTAGTTGGGGTTTGATTTCCCATATTCTTACCTGAGCCCGAAGGCCCAGTAGTTTATAGTTGGCTCTGGACGGACAAAGGTTGTTTAATGAATTTAAGAACAGAAATCTGAGACTGTGCTTAGATTGACGTTGAGAGTTCCAAGACAGAAAGTCTGGGATAATAGCCAGGATATCAGGTTGTAGGTCAGTGTTCAGGCAAAGTTGGAAGTTATTGCTGAAGCTGGAATTCCTGGTTCAATTTTAAGCAGACTTCTTTATAATAACTTTAGAGAGGAGAGGAAGGAGAGAGAGAGAGAGAGAGAGAGAAGAGAGAGAGATACAGAGCAAGTAGTGTGGGACTTTCTTATATTAACTTTAAGAGAGAGAGACAAGAGAGAGAGAGAGAGAGAGATAGAGAGATAGAGATAGAGAGAGAGAAAGAGAAAGAGAGAGAAAGAGAGAAATACAGAGCATGTGGACTTTTTTTAATATTAACTTTGAGAGAGAGAGAGAGAGAGAGAGAGAGAGATGAAGCAGTTTGGAATATATACCCCACTGACATTGCGCTTGCCTGCTATGGAATCAAGCGTAGCCTGGTGCCTCTGGTGCCCAGGTGCTCTGGTAGTCAGGTGCTCTGGTAGTCCGGTGCTTCTGACTGATTTTTGTGTGAAGGTATACTATACTTTTATTAATGTTCCCTTCATACAGACGTTTCATACAGACGTTTCATACAGACGTTTCATACAGACGTTTCATACAGACGTGCCGTATCCGACTTCAGAGGCTAATACCCCAGAGATGAGAGGCAGAACATGTTATGAGACATTATACAGCCAGCTCTCTGCCAGTGTCAGCAGAACCGGAGCATCTCATGCAAGACTGTCCTCTCCTTTGTGAGCTGAGAAGCAACATGTGGCCACACTCAGTCGACCTAAAAACTAAGCTTTGGGAAACCTGACAGACCTGAAGCTGACTGCCCAGTTTGTGGTCCACAGTAAATTAAGCGCATGACCAGAGATCGCTGAAGAAGAAGAAGTTTAAAGGGTTTTAAAGCCGAAGGATTGACTTGTTTTACCCCATTTGGCTCGGTCCCTCTCGGCCGAAATGGCACGCCAACTGCCGAGAGTATTTCACGCCACCTGCCGAGAGTATTTCACGCCACCTGCCGAGAGTATTGCACGCCACCTGCCGAGAGTATTTCACGCCAACTGCCGAGAGTATTTCACGCCACCTGCCGAGAGTATTTCACGCCAACTGCCGAGAGTATTGCACGCCAACTGCCGAGAGTATTGCACGCCACCTGCCGAGAGTATTTCACGCCACCTGCCGAGAGTATTGCACGCCAGCTGCCGAGAGTATTTCACGCCACCTGCCGAGAGATTTCGCCACCTGCCGAGAGTATTTCACGCGAACTGCCGAGAGTATTGCACGCCAACTGCCGAGAGTATTGCACGCCAACTGCCGAGAGTATTTCACGCCAACTGCCGAGAGTATTGCACGCCAACTGCCGAGAGTATTGCACGCCAACTGCCAGGTATTGCACGCCAACTGCCGAGAGTATTGCACGCCAACTGCCGAGAGTATTGCACGCCACCTGCCGAGAGTATTTCACGCCACCTGCCGAGAGTATTTCACGCCAACTGCCGAGAGTATTTCATGCCACCTGCCGAAGTATTTCACGCCAACTGCCGAGGTATTTCACGCCAACTGCCGAGAGTATTGCACGCCAACTGCCGAGAGTATTGCACGCCAACTGCCGAGAGTATTGCACGCCAACTGCCGAGAGTATTGCACGCCACCTGCCGAGAGTATTTCACGCCAACTGCCGAGAGTATTTCACGCCACCTGCCGAGAGTATTTCACGCCAACTGCCGAGAGTATTGCACAAAGCACGAACTACGTAGCTCCAACAACAATCCTAGGGGTCTCTGGAAAAAACTGCACTTGTGAACAGAACGGCACGGTCCGGCTTCGAATCCACGATCTTCGACTCACAAGGCAAAAGGCTTAACTACTTAGCCACATATAACCCCCGAAGAAGAAGAAGAAGTAGACGATTGTACAGGCAATGTTCTTCAGAGACACATAATGCGAAGGCAAGATATGCAACATGTTGTGACACAATACATGGGAGACGGGGAGATCAAGGACGATCTGATGTTGTGGTTTTAGAAATCTGCACAAAATGCACCCGTAAGCCGAATGACGCGGCTTGGATTTGAACCTACGACCTTGAGAACGCAAAGCACAACCGATGTGCCCAATTCGCCACAGAGACCATTTAATCTACATAGTGAATGGCAGCTTTCGAATTCAAAACAAGAACTGAAATAATATTTGTAATAAATATTCTTCTTATTTTTTTATTCTTCGAATGCTCCATATCGACCACTTGTTAACTCCTCTGTGTGATTTGTATGTGATCTGAGTCTAAGAGCGATTGTACGTTGTGCCAGTAATGCGCCTACAAGTAGGCCAGCACATTCGATTTATGCGGTGTTTTTTATTTAGTAGGATAGCTTCCCTATGTCCTACATCAGTGACCTCTTTGAACATGTCTTGTAGGTAACAGTAGTACTATCCTTTGCTCCCCTTGTAGTTCCCGGTACTTTAAAAAAAAATTGCATATCCTTTACAGGACATTGCGAATCAACCCTAGCTTTTAACGCTGTTTGTTATTTTCTAGAGCATCATTACGTTCAGTAATTTGCCATTGCTTTCTGAACGGGTGGTGCCATCGTCCTTTGTAAAAATCCACGCAAAACAATTTGCAACCAAATTGTCCGCAGCGTGATTCTAACTCAGAACATCGGGGTTAATAGACCGAGTCACTAAGCCACAGACGCCACCGTTCCCGGTACTACACGGGCAATAATGAATATAATGACGAGAACAATAAGTCAAGGAAGGAAGGAGAGCAAAGAAGACTAAAACAATAGACTGGCAACGAGGAAAAAATATATAAAATATAAAATAATGACCGAATGAGAAGGTGGAAAGGATGGAGAAGAACTATCAAAACATTTTTTAAAAGGAAAAAAATTTTAAAAAAAAGTCAAAAGCAAAACAGTAGGACGTAAAAATACGCCCGAGTGGTTACCGGTGCCCAAATTTGGGGTGTAAAGAATAGAACCATTGTTACCTGCCACGCATATCGTAAGAGGCGACTAAGGAGGTGTGGATGAAATCGGATGCACGTGTCCTAAACGTGTAGAAGTCTATGCGTTTAGGGGCCTACCAAACCAATGTGCAACGTATACACGTTCTTGGCAAAGATCAAATATATCACAAAGAGTGATTAAAATTGGTCGTAAAAACGAACGCAAAGAAAAAGAAGACGTAAAATAAAACACATAACGTGAAAATTAAAAGTGTATAGTTGAATAAAAATACAAGAAAAAACGAATGCAACAGGGACGAATCATGTTTGCAAATAGAGACATTGCAAGAAATAATAAAAATATTTAATGATGACACATAGCTAGAAGAATAACAAGCAATTAATGATAATACAATAGCAAGAAAGATGAGAATTCAAGCACCGGGGATATCTTCATAAAACAATAAACGGTTAATTGAAAAAATATAAGGAAAATGGACCAGGAGTTATCTATTATCTCGATGCAACAGAACAGGAAAAGAGTTAGAAAGGGAAACATTTCTTGTGTTACAGGATTCAAATATGAGAACTTTATAGTTTAAAATAACCATCGGTTTCTTTGTCCCAGGGGACATGCCATTTTGTAGCAGTGGGCGTCTGTAGCTCAAGGGCTAGTGAGCTCGATCACAACCCAAGAGTACCTGGTTTAAACTCCGCGGCAGGCAGTTTGGAAGCAAATTTGTTTACGTAGGATTTTTTACGAAAGGTAAAAATAGACCTCACCGTTCAGAAAGCAATGGTAAACTACTGGATGTATAAGTGGTGCCTAGAAAAATCAGCGACTCGTTTACTGTTTTTAATGGCGAAGTCATGTAAAGGATATGTCACAAAGAAAACAAAAAGTATGTTCTGTCCTTCTTCTTCTTCTTCTTCTTTGCGTTCGTTCTTTACAACCAATTTTAATCACTCTTTGTGATATGTTTGATCTTTGCCAAGAACGTGTATACGTTGCACATTGGTTTGGTAGGCCTCTAAACGCATATACTTCTACACGTTTAGGACACATGAATCCGATTTCAGCCAAACCTGCTTAATCGCCTCTTACGACATGCATGACAGGCAACAGTGGTTCTATTCTTGACACCCCAAATTTGGACCCCGGTAACCACTGGGGCGTATGTTCTGTCTTAAATCATATCGTCTCACGGCCGTGTGTTGCCGGGGTTCACAGAGGGAGCAAAGAATAGTAACACTGCGACCTACAAGGCATGTCATAAGAGGCGACTAAGTTAGGGGCCTAGGGAAACTACGGTAGTAAATTAAAAAGCGTCGCAGAAATCGGATGTACTGGCTTACTTGTAGGCGCAGAACTGGCACAACGTACAATCGCTCTTAGGCTCAGATCACAAACAAATCACACAGAGTGGTTTAACAAGTGGTCGATATAGAGCATTTGAAGAAGAATAAGAAAGAACAGCAGATAAACCAAACAAAATGGGAAGAATTAAATACACGCGATCGCCCGAGTGGTTACCGGGGCCCAAATTTGGGGTGTAAAGAATAGAACCACTGTTGCCTGCCACTCATGCCGTAAGAGGCGGCTAAGGAGGTTTGGATGAAATCGGATGCATGTGTTCTAAACGTGTAGAAGTCTATGCGTTTAGGGACCTACCAAACCAATGTGCAACGTATACACGTTCTGGGCAAAGATCAAACATATCACAAAGAGTGATTAAAATTGGTTGTAAAGAATGAACGCAAAGAAGAAGAAGAAGAAGAAATAGACGCGATACAAGTTAATTATAAATGAATAAATTGGTCTCGACATAGAAATAACAGATACAGAGGAGTGTTATAATAAACAGAATAAGCTTCTTTATGTAATCTGTAAGAGACGTCAAAGTCAACTAAAGGGATGGGTTTGTGACCAATTACAGAGGACACCCAAGAGAGTAGGTATAATGGGAGCGTTCGGTTGAAAGAGACACAACAAGAGAGTAGGTATAATGGGAGCGTTCGGTTGAAAGAGACACAACAAGAGAGTAGGTATAATGGGAGCGTTCGGTTGAAAGAGACACAACAAGAGAGTAGGTATAATGGGAGCGTTCGGTTGAAAGAGACACAACAAGAGAGTAGGTATAATGGGAGCGTTCGGTTGAAAGAGACACAACAAGAGAGTAGATGATAATTTCATATTTTGACTTTTGGGAAATTTCATAGACAAAATCATCATATATCAGAGGCGTAGTCATGTCAGGAGTGGGTGTTTGTGACGTTACGTTAGTGAGCTTGACCACAACACAAGAGTATCTGGTTCAAACTCCGCGGCGGGCAATTTGGAAGCAAATTTGTTCCTGTGGGTGTTTACGAACTGTTAAAATAGGCTAAGCAGTTCAGAAAGCAATGACAAACTACTGAACGTATTAGGGGTGCCTAGAAAATCAACGATTCGTTTACTATGGCTGATGGTGACGTCATGTAATGAATATGCCACGATTTTCATTCATTTTTTAGTCGTGTCAGGGCGCAGATGGAAACATCTCCTGTACTTTTTTTTATCCCTGTCTCACATAATTACAGTAAATATTTAGCTTTAATAATGTGTCTTATGTATCACAAATATTTTATGTGTCGATTTACACAGAATTTAATAAGGCAGTGGAAAAACAAATATATTCTTTTGAATATAAATGTTACAGAAGAGTTTTTCGTATATCATGGACAGAGAAGAGAACAAATAGATCTATCCAGAAATAACTCAAAATCAAAGACAACTAGCTGATTATCTGCATTACTTGCCATAGGTGTCTTCATTATATTTGTCTTTTCATAGCGTATCTTTTATATTAGCTTTAACACTCGCCGGTGTATTGTCGAGTCTCTCGTGGGAAGCAAAGAATAGTACCACTGCGACCTAAAGGCATGTCGTAAGAGGTAACTGAGGTAGTGGTCTAGTGAAGCTACACTAGTAAATAAAAAGCGTTGCAGAAATCGGATGTGCACAACGCACATTCGCTCTTAGGCTAAGATCACACATAAATCACAAAGAGGGGTTGTTAACAAGTGGTCGATACGGAACGTGAAGAAGAAGAAGAAAAGTATAACACTGACTAAATGTTAACTTGTTGTTATAGTTATCATTGTTCTACGTTACATTCTGTTTATATAGTTTTAAAACTAAATTACGAATTTTCAATTCAAATGTTGTATCAATATTAACATATGCCAGCGAGAGTTGGAAAATGACTAAAGATATAATGAACATAAAAAGTGACGAATTCAGGAGAAGTGATGTTATTATTGGTTATTGGTTACTAAACTGACGTCATGGCACTCCGGGCAAACCCATAGGTGCTCAGTCTCCCCAACAGATATCGAAGAGTATGCATACTGATGGTTCCTGTGGCTCGCTGATTAAACACACCTCTCAATCTGCCTCTCAGGCATCCAGTTCGACTTGAACAAAGGGTAATTCCAAACTGCTTAAATCGCTTGATCGATTCAACATCGATTTTAGTGTCCTCATCCAACAGAAGTCTCGAAGAGACCGAAGAATATCCCCTTATCCATCTTCAACTCCCCAACAATCGATGCTGTTGATGCGCCTGTCCGCTCTCTCATTACCGTAAACACCGCATGCCAAGGACAGTATATCCACGTAAGCCGCTGGAGGTTAGAAACTTCTATAGCGACATCCACTCATACCGAAACCTGCCCTTCTGGATCTTGTGAAGCATCGACTGAGAGTCAGATACAACAACTGCCCCAGTAAATGAAGTCCCAGAAATCCAATGGAGGGCAGCAGTAACGGCCTCAACCTCCATCCTCATACTAGAAGTAGTTGTCCTGTATGCCCACTTCGCTCTGCAACAACCCTACCATGCGCATTAGCCAGAAACCCCAGCCGGATTTCTCACCACGTTGAACCGACCCATCGGTATATACAACAACATCATCATCCCTTGCATTATCTTCTATCAGCTGTAACTGCGAGATCAGCCTTCATGTTGCCCCAATCTCTACATTCTCTTCCAAGAGTAATGATAACGTTGAGATAGTTCATCATGCTTCCATCTGTTGGGATCCATTCTTCCCTTTCGGTAGAGTCCAACCGTAGTCACTGGCCAATCGTTCTCTCAGCCTGGGCCATCCACGACATGCCAAGCTTGATTCTCGTGCCCTTAACATCATTAGTGTTCCTGTGAAGTGGATGTCTCTTATCCGAAGTAACCCGCATATATGCCTTGGTTTGAGCGATTGCATGACGGAAGGGTAGTGACAGAAGGCCAAGCATATATCTCATCTTCACAATGGGGTATCTCTAGTGCAGCCCAGAACTATCTGGAGAAGTGATGAAATCAGAGAAATGTCTTGTCAACCACTAGTAACTTCTTCTTTTTCAAACGTTCCATATCGATCACTTGTTAACCACTCTTTGTGATTTGTATGTGATACGAGCCTAAGAGGGATTGTACCTTGTGCCAGTTATGTGCCTACAAATCGGCCAGCATATCCAATTTCTGCGATGCTTTTTATTTACTAGAGTAACTTCCCTAGGTCCTACATCGGTCGCCTCTTACGACATGCCTTGTAGGTCGCAGTGGTACTATTTTTATTCCCTTGCGGGCCCCGGCACCACACGTGCGGCATACACCTTAAAGTTGTAGATAATATGGAACAATATAAAGTTGTAGATTATATGGAACAATATAAAGTTGTAGATTATATGGAACAATATAAAGTTGTAGATTATATGGAACAATATAAAGTTGTAGATTATCGAAAAATCGAAAATCGTGGCATATCCCAAAGGACGTAGCCATCAACCACAGTAAACAAGTCGTTGATTTTCTAGGCACCACTTATACGTTCAGTAGTTTGCCATTGCTTTCTGAACGGGTGGCGCCATCGTCCTTTGTTAAAATCAACGGAAACGATTTGCAAGCAAACTGTCCGCAGCGTGATTCGAACTCAGAACGTCGGGGTTAATAGACCGAGTCACTAACCCCTAGACCACAGACGCCACTATATATAGATATAGATATAGATTATATGGAACAATATAAAGTTGTAGATTATATGGAACAATATAAAGTTGTAGATTATATGGAACAATATAAAGTTGTAGATTATATGGAACAATATAAAGTTGTAGATTATATGGAACAATATAAAGTTGTAGATTATATGGAACAATATAAAGTTGTAGATTATATGGAACAATATAAAGTTGTAGATTATATGGAACAATATAAAGTTGTAGATTATATGGAACAATATAAAGTTGTAGATTATATGGAACAATATAAAGTTGTAGATTATATGGAACAATATAAAGTTGTAGATTATATGGAACAATATAAAGTTGTAGATTATATGGAACAATATAAAGTTGTAGATTATATGGAACAATATAAAGTTGTAGATTATATGGAACAATATAAAGTTGTAGATTATATGGAACAATATAAAGTTGTAGATTATATGGAACAATATAAAGTTGTAGATTATATGGAACAATATAAAGTTGTAGATTATATGGAACAATATAAAGTTGTAGATTATATGGAACAATATAAATTGCTTATATTTCATGCAAACTTTGGATACGATTATTATGAAGAACTTCACCAAAGACTTCAGCAGAACAGACCAGCTCATTGTAATTAGTATAGGCATCGTAAATTGCAGACTGATCAATCACTTACATAGGCTAGGAATAAGTCAAACCAGCTATCTGTTAGTGTCATCATTCGGAACAGGTACAGAAGTATTTCTTCTTCTTTGCGTTCGTTCTTTACAACCAATTTTAATCACTCTTTGTGATATGTTTGATCTTTGCAAGAATGTCATACGTTGCACATTGGTTTGGTAGGCCCCTAAACGCATAGACTTCTACACGTTTAGGACACGTGCATTCGATTTCAGCCAAAAGTATGTCTTGTAAGACTGTCCTCTCTTGGGGAAGCTGAGAAACAACATGTTGCCACAGTCATTCGACCTGACACTCGTGTGTTCCGGGGCTCGCATGGGGAGCAAAGAATAGTAACACTGCGACCTACAAGGCATGTAGTACGAGGCGACTAAGGTAAGGCCTAGGGAAGCTACCCCAGTAAATAAAAAGCGTAGCAGAAATAAGATGTGCTGACCTACTTGAAGGCACATAACTGGCACAACGTACAATCGCTCTTAAGCTCAGATCACATACAAATCACACAGAGTGGTTAACAAATGGTCGACATGAAGAGTTCGAAGAAGATTTGACCTGAAAACCTCTTCTTCTTCTTGTGTTCGCTCGCTGTGAAATCAGACGTAGTCAGTGCGCTGGTATGGCACTTCTGTCTGATTCTTGCGTGAAGGCATGCTTTCATTATTATCAGTGTCCCCATACAGGCCGTAAAGTAAGTAAAAGTAAAGGAACCCTTTCATACCTTGTGGTATATGGGTCAATACAGTGTTAGGCCTGTATTTTTCATTGACCGTGGCACACGATGGGTGATGTGGCCAGCATCACGCCGGCCGCCTTTATTTTCCCAGAGTATGGCTGGTACCCAGTTGAGGCTGGGTCGACCAGAGAGCCGTCGTGGTCGGGAAAAATTCCACGCGTATGAACCCAGACCACCAGCCTTGAGAAGCGAGTTCACTAACAACTACGCTACAGCGGCTCTCATACAGGCCGTAGTTAGGTAGTTAATTATTCTAGGAAACCCCTCTCCGTCTTTAGAATTAGACCTGAAAACTGAACTTTGGGGAACACACCTGACAGACCTCAAGCTGACTACCCTGTTTGTGATCTGTGGACTAAACGAATGAAGAAGAAGCAGATCATTGAAAAAGAAGAAGAAGTATAGGATAACATACATAATAAACATTCTGTTGTGATAGCATACATTATAATGTTGCAAATTGCATGTGAAAACATAAATCACAAAATAAACTAGATGTGAAAACATAAATCACAAAATAAACTAGATGTGAAAACATAAATCACAAAATAAACTAGATGTGAAAACATAAATCACAAAATAAACTAGATGTGAAAATATAAATTACAAAATGAACTAGATGTGAAAGCATTAACCACAAAATGAACTTGATGTGAAAATATAAATCCCAAAATAAACTAGATGTGAAAACATTAATCACAAAATAAACTAGATGTGAAAATATAAATTACAAAATAAACTAGATGTGAAAACATAAATCACAAAATAAACTAGATGTGAAAACATAAATCACAAAATAAACTAGATGTGAAAATATAAATCACAAAATAAACTAGATGTGAAAACATAAATCACAAAATAAACTAGATGTGAAAACATAAATCACAAAATGAACTAGATTTGAAAACATAACTCACAAAATAAACTAGATGTGAAACATAAATCACAAAATGAACTAGATGTGAAAACATAAATCACAAAATAAACTAGATGTGAAAACATAAATCACAAAATGAACTAGATGTGAAAATATAACTCACAAAATAAACTAGATGTGAAAACATAAATCACAAAATAAACTAGATGTGAAAATATAAATCACACAATAAACTAGATTTGAAAACATAACTCACAAAATAAACTAGATGTGAAAACATAAATCACAAAATAAACTAGATGTGAAAATATAAATCACAAAATAAACTAGATGTGAAAACATAAATCACAAAATAAACTAGATGTGAAAACATAAATCACAAAATAAACTAGATGTGAAAATATAAATCACAAAATAAACAAGATGTGAAAACATAAATCACAAAATAAACTAGATGTGAAAATATAAATCACAAAATAAACTAGATGTGAAAATATAAATCACAAAATAAACTAGATGTGAAAATATAAATCACACAATAAACTAGATGTGAAAATATATTACAACTTTGTGTCGGTATCTCAACACCAGATTCTACATTGTTTGAGACTTCCCGTGAAAACAAAACTTCCTACCCTAATATACAATGAACTTTTCCATGTTCAACATATTGAGAGAACCATATTATAGGGGGAGATATAGGGCGTGACAATAGATACTAAACAAACAACTATAACTCTAACGCAGATATTTGACACGCACACAATTTTAGCGTTGGTTAAGACTGTCTTTTACTGGCTGGGAGGAAGACACTCATGAATCTTAGAATCGCCCGAGTGGTTACCGGGGCCCAAATTTGGGGTGTAAAGAATAGAACCACTGTTACCTGCCACGCATGTCGTAAGAGGCTTGGCTGAAATCGGATGCACATGACCTAAACGTGTAGAAGTCTATGCGTTTAGGAGCCTAACAAACCAATGTGTAACGTATACACGTTCTTGGCAAAGATCAAACATATCACAAAGAGTGATTAAAATTGGTCGTAAAGAACGAACGTAAAGAAAGAAGAAGAAGAAAATCTTAGAATCGGAGAAAGAACATGAAGAAGTAGATATGAAATTGTACAGGAATGTGCTATTTTATTGAATGTTTTCAAAGAGAGTGTATTAGCCAGGGAAGGGTGTGTAATTCCCTGCCCGCCTGTCTGCGTGTTCGTAGCGCGTTGGACGACGGGTGACAAGTTCCCCTGTGAGTGCGGTTCAATTCCGCGTGCTGGCAGAAAAGCCACAGGTCCTCCAGATTCACGGTGCTCGTGGCACCGAACTGAAGGGTTACGATATCCATGGCACCGAGCCGAAGAGCTGAAAGCTGAATTGCTACTGGATCGAACAATAAATGTAATTCCCTAATCCTGTTTGAGGAGTGGATATTGCCACATATTAGTCTGGATCGGGTTTTGTAATAGGGCCACACGTTGTTAGCAGTCTTCTTTTTCTTTTCGTTCGCTGATGTTCAATGTCTACACAATGAGTCCGGTTCTCTGGATGTACGTTGTTGTATTTGTTAGTTAATCAAGGCTTCCAAATAGCTTTGTGGAGATGTCTGTCTCAGTTGGCCAGTTGTCTTTCCGCAGTAGATTCATCATGTGACAATCTTGCAGGATGTGTTCGGCTATCTGTGCTGTCTGTTCTTATGCACATGTGGGTGATGGAACTAGTATTAGTCTGTGTAGGTGTCTGTTCGGTCTGTTGTGTCCAGTTCTGTGTAGGTGTCTGTTCGGTCTGTTGTGTCCAGTTCTGTGTAGGTGTCTGTTCGGTCTGTTGTGTCCAGTTCTGAGTCGAAACAAAATCACATGCCTTGCTCTGTATAGATCTTATCTTATCTTTTCTTAACCACATTTGTCATGAAGCATCGTGGGGAGAGTTAGTGTCTATATTTTGCCAGGTGTGTTGCGCTTGACGTTGTCAGTCCATGCTTTCGTAGGGACTCTGAGATGTTATCTATCCATCGTGTTCTTGGCCTGCCTCGTGCTCTGCGCCCTGAGCGTCGATTATTGTAGGCACGTGATGGTAGCAAATGTGATTCCATTCTCATTAGATGGCCGAACCACTTGAATCTTTGCTTCTCGATGTACTGTATGCATGGTATAGTACCAACGATGCTTCTGATATTCTCGTTTCGCACTCTATCTCTCCTTGTAACGTGAAAGCTTTTCGTAGACATCTCATTTCACATGTTGTAATCTTTCTTTCTTGTGTCTTAGTCATTGGCCATGTTTGGCACTGATATATTGGAATAAATATGCAGTTTATCAGTTGTCGTTTGACTGCCATGTTAATGCTTGGATGTTTTAATAGTGGTGACAGTTGGTATGTCCCTTCGTTTGCCTTCTTTATAGATAGTATTAATTACCTATTATCGCTAGCAGTGAATGTAGAAGAGAGCGGAATGACGCCGTGGCTTTACGGATATAAGCTCCAGAGGATGAATAACAAATGTATTGTAACAGCTTATGTACGGAACAACACTATAGTTATAAAATTTACTTTGGACGCTACAAATATGAAATTAACACATAGGGTGACGAGTTCCCTTGCTTTTTTTCACGTATTTGGCGACGCCCATGTTTGAAATAAGACTATATTCTGACATCAGCAATTTTATGTTTACATTTGGGAATTGGAAAGAAGATGGGTGTATGTGTGTGTGGGTGTGTGTACGTGGGCGATGAGAAGAGTGGAGAAATGTGTATACATAAGGTTTAGATTTTGACAGAATGATCATTACATTTATAATATCAGACAGCAGACGCACGCAGACCCACACACAATAGCATGCACACATAACGTACACAAACACAGACACGCACGCACACAGACACACACAAAAGCATACACAGATATACACATCCACACTCACAGAATTATGATAAAGTTCAGTATCGGAAATTAGTTCAGTGTTCATACAATGTTCAGTGTTGTAGACACTTTTGTGTGCGCTCTTGTAGCGCTTGAATACCTACCTACCTACCTACCTACCTACCCACCTACACACCAACAGACCTACCCACCTACAGACCTACCCACCTACAGACCTACCTACCTACCTATCCATCTACCCACCCACCTGTAGCAGGGAATATGATACCAGATTTTCCCCTTGCTTTATTCTTAGTTCCAAGCTTCAACTAGGCAAGTATGTTTCAATGAAACAAAGGGGTAACCATATACCTGGTCTGTGGACGTATAATAACAGACCAGATATGTTAACAAGGTTTTTTTTCCTTAACTAGAAGTGAACTTATGCCCTGTCTTTCTTTCTCATGCAGCCAAGTTGAGGTTAATAGTATTCTTTTTTAGAAACGTTTGGGTGATTGTCCGGTCACGATTATCAAATTAGACGGGGTTTCCCAACCAGCAGCCAGATTTGACCGTGAGGATGGACTAACAGGACAACGACTGATTTGGAAACAAAGAAAAATGCCACATGTTAAATAGAATGCATTTTGTAGATTACACACAACTTCACACACACTTGGCAGACACAACTTCACACACACTTGGCAGACACACTTCACAGAGCCAGAGGAACAGAGAGGTACCCACAGACAGACAGTTTGAGGAGAGGATAGTGAGGCCAGAACAGGATAACAGACAGTTAGAGAGGAGGCCAGTAACCACACAGAGGTAGAGTCTGGCTGAGAGCCAGTAGCCAGTAAATTAGAAGTCACCACAAGATACTGTCTGGTCATACAGAAGACGGACAGAGAGCAGTCAAGAGAACTCTGGCATAGACAGAAGCAGAGAACTCTGGCACAGACACTAGCGCAGAATAAGAAAACCAGTAGAGAACTCCAGGAGGTATACGTTAGATACGGTCCAGACCTGAGACATACTGTCTCTTAATGACTTCGACGTCATCATCATCAGCAGTTCTAGAAGACTAGACTTTCATGAGAACATCGCTGAGACCTTTGTGAGAACATCCGCTGAGACATACTTTCTCCCAAATGACTTTGAAGTCTCCATTATCATCATCTTCAGAGACCGCCAAGTACTGGACACATAGACTTAAGTAGGAATAGATCAAGTTGTGTTTATACTTCCTATGGATATAAGCCAGAGTGGAACATTAGGTACGTTATATTAGAGATATACTTAAGTTAGAGATATTCTTTTAGGTGTTAGAAAAGTGTTTACATATATTAATTTTATTGTTGGGTTTATGTCATTTGAAATAATGTATTCTACATGTGATAAAAACATGTATTTGTTTGTTGAGAAATAGTTAAATAAACATATAAATTTGAATATCGACTTGAGTAAGACAGAGAGAGAGAGAGAAACACGTGGATACGAATGACTGAGATGTACTAGTGACAGAGGATAATAGAAGAATATTACAGCTGGTGCCGTGTCCAAGAATATTAATAGCATAGAGAAGAAGAATATAAATAGTGTTTTCAAAACCCACGATTACATAGCTGGTTACCGTGACACAGGATTACAGTAGCGAGGCCCCCACTATTACATAACCCACTTACCCACCTACCCACACACCATACACCCATCCACCTACCTACCTACCCACCTACCTACCTACCCACCACCCAACCACCCACCCACAAATAAACCGTCTACGGATAAGTCCTAATGTATCTAAGTAGTTACTAAATGAGGACAACAGAAGCAGACTGAGCATAACTTCATACATCGAATACATTGAAAGACAGCAAATGTAGTGGTTCGAAAGTTTAATGAGAATGGAATACAACCAACCAACAATTACAGCATTCAATAAAAAATTATCAGGTACTAGAGCCAAGACATGTATGACGTATGCCAGTAGGGGTATCGGCTAGTACAGCTCTCAGATGGACAGCGGATGAGAAGAGAAGGCCTGGACGTCCAAAGGAAGCATGGCGAAGAACTGTGGAGAGAAGAGTTGTACTAGTGTGGCCTGACGTGGGAGACTGGTTGGTAGAAAGGCAACAAAACAGCAACAGTGGAAGTCTCTTGTGGAAGCCTTATGTGTCAATCGGGACACGAAGAGGATATAGATAGACTAGAGCCAAGGGAAGACCAAGAAAAAGATGAATAGACAATATCAAGACCATTCTAAATAAACACGGACATAACACAACTATGACGACTAATACAAGCCCTACGCTTAACGACAAGAGTGGACAACCAATTCAATCATCCACATGAGGAAAGACAATAGACAATCTAAGTCGTTGAGCCCATCGTGTCTTGCTACTGGAAGGGCGTAACCCCTCGCTGAATGTCATCTCGTGGGAGGGGAAACCATTCTTAATAAAAAAAGAGAAAATGAACAGATTGTAAAGTAAAGAAACGGTTAGAGAAACTACTCAGAACAATGGCGAAGTGTGAAGTATCTTTGCGACGTGATTCCCGACTATCTAAGGCAGCGGAAGAAGAGCTGCATTAAAGGACAGACGTGCTGGGAACAAATGAATTGTTAGTATCTTTGCTGTTGGTCTTCTTTTCTCGGACTCTGCCAACACCTGGACTTTGTGTATATTAACCGGCAGGGAAGACCTGGTCAGTTTGTTTAAGTGGACATTCGTGAAAGGTACACAATGGAGGCGCGTTATCCATGTTTCCATTAAAGTAAAAGGATGTCCTATTTTGTCTAATGATGTTCCGGATGTTTAGAATATGTTCAATTAAGGAGACTTTAGCTCTTGATTTATATTAGAACTTCAACAATCTGGTTTGAGTAAGCATAATTAATATTTAGGTGGGTTCTGTTATAGCCAACTATAAACGTATGGGCCTTCGGACTCAGGTAAGAATTATGGGAAATCAGACCACAACTACACCACGTGACCTCGCATTCCAGTATTGTTGTATATAGACGAATTCATTTTTAAATCAACACAAAATGCTAAATCGAAGTTATATTATGCAACAAGTTCAGTTTAACAATAAGGAATATCAATATTATGAATATTTTTCACCAATAAATAACCATAGACTCAAAGAATTGAGTAAAATTGCAATAAGACTTGCAGTGTTCTATCAAACATCTATATTTTCCGGCCCCTTTTTCTGATCTAGGTCAGGAACCCATTGTCAGTTGTCTGGTCTAGTTATCTAGAGTAGGCTGTGGATCTGTGGTGTAAACGTTAGGTCTCGACTCTCGTTCAAAATGTACTTGGTTCGCTCCCTCGTGAAACCATCTGAGTAATTTTCCAGAGATCCCTGATTTCAGTGTAGATCGAGTTCCTAGTAGTATTTGAGACGGACTATAAAATGTAGGCCCCGTGTTCAATCTGAGTACGTAAAAGAACCTTGGCAGTTCAAAATCGAGACGAGCAGGCTGGAAAGCCGCTGACTGGGAAACAATTCCTTAGAAAGATTTAAAATAAAATTCCTACAAAACATTTTCACATTTTCAAAATTACATAGGGACCCTCGCCGGTGCTACGGAGTTCGTGCACTGCCGCTGCGATGTTTTGTGCAAGAAAGAGGTCGGAGCACATATAGTTACTCACAGACGTGCAGTGATGATGGTTCTACCAATTACTCAATCAATCAATCAATCAATCAATCAAAATTAGTATTAATCCAGTAACTTTCAAGGTTTTTCTGCTGGCGCTCCTTAAAGATCAGCCCGCGTGCCCAGCGTGTTTGTAGCGCGTTGGACTACGGGAGACTAGTCCTCTGTAAGTACGGGTTCAACTCCGCGGACTGGCAGAAAAGCTACAGATTCCACAGATTTACGGTGTTCGTGGCACCGAACCGAAGGGTTACGATGTCCATGGCACCGAGCCGAAGAGCTGAAAAGCTCAAGTACTTCTGGATCGGGAAACATACTAACATAATCTGTAAGAAATGTAAACATTGAAAAAAACAAATTTTGGACACATTTGAGAGATATTTTTTAATGAAAAATGGGGAACTTACAGTTTACAAAAATATTTTAACTGAAAAAATTATTTAGTATAAAAACTTTTTGAAATACAAAATCCACTAAATTGTCATACCGTTTCCCGCCTCCCTTGGTACTTCCTCACGCTTTCAAGGTTGAGAACCACTGTATTAGACAAACATGCGGATGAACTTTTCCCAGTTTTGAAGGTACAAGTATAGATTATTGAAGAAAAGTGATAGAAAAATTAAATAAATCAAAGTGTAAGACGATGCTGCCCGTCTGTACAGCGTGTTCGTCGCGCGGTGGACTACGGGTGACTATCCCTCTGTGTGTGCGGGTTCAATTCGCGGGATGGCAGAAAAAGCCACAGATTCCCCAGATTTACGGTGTTCGTGGCACCGAACCGAAGGGTTACGATGTCCATGGCAGCGAGCCGAAGAGCTGAAAAGCTCAAGTGCTTCTGGATCGGGGAAAAAAATAAAAAATAAGACGATGCTAGAGATAGGTTTTTTCCAAAAAACAACATTATCCACTGGCAGAACTTTATCACTCTAACAGTCCTGCGGAATTTCTTTCTTTCACATGCCATATACCCACGTCCTGCTGTCGTCATGCTCAAATCATCGGTCACATCCCGAATCCATCTTCTCGTGGTTTTCATCCTTTTATCTTCATCGTGTTGTCTGTCTCCTTCTATATATAGCGGTCGATCTTCAATCCATCATGTTTTTTTCAATGTCCAAAATACTTTCTTTTCTGATTTGCAACATCAACCGTTTTATTTGATTTGAGTTCTTTCTGTATATATCTAATTGTTCTCTTCTCTGTCCATGCTATGCGGAGAACTCTTCTGTATATATCTAATTGTTCTCTTTTCTGTCCATGCTATGCGGAGAACTCTTCTGTATATATCTAATTGTTCTCTTCTCTGTCCATGCTATGCGGAGAACTCTTCTGTATATATCTAATTGTTCTCTTCTCTGTCCATGCTATGCGGAGAACTCTTCTGTATATATCTAATTGTTCTCTTCTCTGTCCATGCTATGCGGAGAACTCTTCTGTATATATCTAATTGTTTCTTCTGTCCATGCTATGGAGAACTCTTCTGTATATATCTAATTGTTCTCTTCTCTGTCCATGCTATGCGGAGAACTCTTCTGTATATATCTAATTGTTCTCTTCTCTGTCCATGCTATGCGAGAGAACTCTTTGTATATATCTAATTGTTCTCTCTCTGTCCATGCTATGGAGAACTCTTCTGTAAAACTTATATTTACAAAGCACATATATGTTTGTTTCCTCTACACCCTTGTGTTTCAGGGACTCGCAAGGGGAGCAAAGAATAGTAACACTGAAACCTACAATGCATGTCAAGAGGCGACCGATGTAGGACCTAGGAAGCTACCATAGTAAATAAAAGAATTGGAGAAATCGGATGTGCTGGTCTACTTGTAGGCGCATAACTGGCACAATTGCTCTTAGGCTCAGATCATATACAAATCATAAAGAGTGGCTAACAAATGGTCGATATCGGAGATTCGAAAAGGACGAAATGATGATGATGAATATAGACCAAATCGCTGGGAATCTAAAGAAGGTACAACAAAGAGAGATGAATATAGAACGACATGACATTTACTTGCTAATGTTTTACTTATGAAGTCGGTATATGACGGTGGGGAGGGAAGCTGATATTAAGAAGCACACCGTCTAATGAAATTCAACACAGATGCAACAAAGAAAATCAAATGATAGGGCAAATGGCGCCGATTTTAAGATGCAAACACGTCACCATGAACACAAAAAGAGTAATGTTCAACACAATCTTTCTCCCAATATTATGCTATCAGTGCCAAACCTGGACGCTGACAACAAATGATAGAAGAAAACTAGTCACGACAGAGATGAAGTGTTTACGCAGAATGCTGGGTGTAACAAGAAGAGATCGGTTGAGAAATGAAGACATCAGGAAAACAGTGAGTACAACATCAGTACTGAGCTTCATCAAGAAACAACAAATTAAATGGTTCAGCCACGTAAGCAGATTACCATCAAACAGTGCACCTCAAAGAGCAATGCTGCTCCGATACAATGGGTACAAAGCAAAAGGCCGGCCACGCAAAAGATGGACCTCAGAGATAACAGAGGCGACGAAAGAGACTATTTACAAAGCGCGTACTTGGGCCCGTTTTAGAAATCTCTTCCTGACCTGACGCTGTGAGACAAACACGAATCGAGAAAGAAAGAAAGAAACACCGTCTCCCCAAATTCAGTCAGAGCGCCATAGCATGCACCATGACTGCGCCTGACTTCAAAGCAGGCGAAGGCAGAAGAAGAAGCCCAATGTTTCACTGAAACCTAGAAGACTTGATAGAAGTTATTGGTTATTTCTTATTGTAGAAATTTCAAAGCACCCCAGACACGCCCATATGTACAGATATGTTAAAAGTGCGCATACTGAAATTAAGTTATGTTAGTAAGTTTCTCCTTGTGTCAACATATTCTCAAAGTTGTCACATTCTTAAACCAAATATCCAGTAACTCTATAATTTTTTTTTACCTTTTGGCTTAAGCAAAACTCTTAACAAGGTAAGAAAATATCTTGTTGAGAATTCCCTTAACTGAAGCACATTTATGAGTATAAAAACAGTAATAAAGAAATTCCTGTTAATCTGACACAAGGCAACAATTTCATATGAGAAGGTTGTTGATAATGTATAATGGTATCAACTTGCATAATGTTGAGCCACAAAATTGTATTGAAATCTTCAGCTCTCTATGAGGGCACTATCATTGTCACTGCAGTATTGTTCATGTCTTTAGATGTGAAGGGGTCTCTATTACACCAGATCTAGTGGTGGTTAAATCGATTACATTGTCCTTTTTTTGTGTGGTGTGCATTTTATGTGTGGTGTGCATTTTATGTGTGGTGTGCATTTTATGTGTGGTGTGCATTTTATGTGTGGTGTGCATTTTATGTGTGATGCGTAGTTTTATGTGTGATGCGTAGTTTTATGTGTGGTGTGCATTTTATGTGTGATGCGTAGTTTTATGTGTGGTGTGCATTTTATGTGTGATGCGTAGTTTTATGTGTGGTGTGCATTTTATGTGTGATGCGTAGTTTTATGTGTGGTGTGCATTTTATGTGTGATGCGTAGTTTTATGTGTGGTGTGCATTTTATGTGTGGTGTTCATTGTATGTATCTTCTTATTCTCTTCCACCATTTACTTCTTTATAGAAGTATTGGGAGGGGGTGTAGGGATCTTGTGTCCTTTTTGTGTGATGTGAATTTTATGTGTGATGTGCATTTTATGTGTGGTGCACATGTGTGTATATTTATGTGTATGTTTGTATGCAGTAAACTTGTTAACTGTTACAGAAGAGTCCTACCTATAGCATCTGTGTCAGTGACATCTTGCACACATCGTTTTCTAGGTCTTCCTCTCATTCTTCTTCCAGGTATCATTCCCTCCAAAATTATCTCATCTAGGCACTCATGTCGTTTGAAGTGACGAAATATTTAAGTTTCGTTGATTTTATGCTCTTAAATAACAATCTCTCTTTAATAACAATCTCTCTTTAATAACAATCTCTCTTTAATAACAATCTCTCTTTAATAACAATCTCTCTTTAATAACAATCTCTCTTTAATAACAATCTCTCTTTAATAACAATCTCTCTTTAATAACAATCTCTCTTTAATAACTATCTCTCTTTAATATCAATCTCTCTTTAATAACAATCTCTCTTTAATAACAATCTCTCTTTAATAACAATCTCTCTTTAATAACAATCTCTCTTTAATAACAATCTCTCTTTAATAACAATCTCTCTTTAATAGCAAGCTATTGCAGAACAGACGCGTTTGTTCTTTTCTCTGTCCATAATATTTAAGTATTTTACTGTACTCTCCAGTCTACTAACTTAAATTTATTTCCTCTTATATTTTCCTTATTTCTAAGCCTTCCTTCATTTAGGTCGCTTGAAATGTTGTTTATATGTTCAACAAGGCCGTGGGGGTATATTTTCTCAGTATGATGCAAGTCTTCGAAATGTCGCCCTTAAATCTTTTCACATATACACATAAACCAACAAACAAAACTCGTGTGTGAGATTGGTTGTGTTATTCAGAAACGAAAGGACAACATTTCTGTTTTGTTTGCAAAGTTACTGATTTAGGCTGTTCGTTACGGTTTACGAAAGAAGGATTTTACGACTGGAAAAACGCAAATAATTTGTTGAAAAGACATGAAGAAAGCATCTCTAATTGACAAGCGATAATTTCATTGTTAGTTTGCAAAAAGAAGGATGTGTGTGTCGATTCTCAACTTGTAAGCCAAATTGAACAAAAATATTGGCGGACACTTTTAGAGCGAATTACTTCAGTTATTCAATTTTTAGCAGAATGATGTCTTGCATTTCGAATGCCTTGAATAACATTCAATTGTAATTTTGATTATGCTACTCCGCTTACAGTGCCGCCTGATGCGACCGCCTATCTATATCACAGCACGGTACGATCCTGATGTTCAATGTTACCTGTTGTTTAAACTTCACTGTCTTTTGTATCTCACACAGAGGTTCGTGTAGTTTTCTTTCCAGTGTTGTTTCACAAAGCCAGTTAGTTTGCCTTATGGTATCATATTCGGGATAATCTTGATGTATGGGTTCTGCAGTTTGGGTGGCCTGTCCACATGCTGCAATTATCAATCTTGAATGTGTGTGTGTACATGGCTGTGGAGTATTGTGTTTTATTCTGAGTTGAAGAATGACGACTTGTTCTAATTTTCTCCCATTTCGGTAGTTGTCCTTTGTTATTATTAGTGGCATTCTGATAGATGTCTCTCTCTCTTCTTCTCTCTCCTTTTCTCTCTCTCTCTCTCTCATGCCTTTTCAACTCCGATTGGGGCATATGTACTTTACCAACTCATGCCAAGTCTTCTATCTCGTGCAGCTCCCCTCCAGCTTTTCTGTATTTGATTAATATCTGCCTCCAAATCTCGTTTCTATGTATTTCTAGTCCTGTCTCTCATTCCCCTCTCATTGTAAGCTTTAGGTCGACAAAGTTAGTATCAATCTTTTCACTGTCAAATTTGCCTTCTCCGGAATTATCAACTGCATATTCTGTTCTTGCTTATGAAGACTGAAGTAAACTTACAGCCAATGATAAATATAAATAATGATCAATATAGTCATAGGCGCCCACATAAACTTTTCAGGTGGGGGTGGGGTAAAATAAGTTTTAAAAAAATGTTAGTAGTGTACGACGCGGAAATGGAGATCAGATTCACATAGAAATGTTTTTATTTAAAAATACAATTTTTAGGGGACCACTTGTCCCAAGCCCACCCCCATCTTGCCCTGTGAACTCCCATGAAAAGCAGTACTTTGTGCAGCAAATAAACTGTTCAGCTTTTAACACACAAAAGTCGAAAAATAAAACAACTTTCTTGATGGAAAATAAAGCTAGACAGCAGTTTTTAGAGGCACAAAACATCAAAGAAAGCACAAGTTAACAGGACAATAAAGCACTGATTATTTGTAAAGATATGCAACAGATATTATCTAAAAGACATTTTAACAAATGCAGCAAACTAACATATTGAATACTTAAAAAGTACATTCTAATAATATAAAACACTGCAGCATAGATTTGTGGAGCGCGTCCATACGAGGACGAAACGAGGGTACTTCTGTCGCATACCTGTGTGGCCACTATGTCCTATTTAGCTACTCTTGACGCAATTTTTGTGTGTTTGGTCCTTCAACTCTAAAAAGTAGAGTTATTTAGTGAGACCGCCCTTTGACAAACTTAAAAAATACATTGAAAAAAATACTGCAGATTTAAAGAACTACAATCAGCATTTGCTATCTGAAAGATCTCCTGAAGTGCTTGTCGAACGAAAAAGATCCCAATCCTGAGGGTTGTATTGAGAGCGCCTTCAAACAAGGAAGAAGAAATACATTTCTTTGCAATTTGACTTTACATTAAAAAATTGTTACTTTTTCTATACCATTTCATTGGTTACTATAGATCAAGCAACCAAATCAACACACGTGAACAATGCAAATATAGCAAGGTTCCAGAATTCAAATTTCTGTGACGAATTTTCATAGAAGATGGTAACATAGACAGCGATATCGAGACTTGATAACAAAAGGCCAATCCAGTGATATACCAACTGTCACCACTGCTCAAACACACAAACATTGACATGGCAGTCAAGAGGCAACTGATAAATTGCATATTTATACCGACTCTCTGTTATCGATGTTAAACATGGTTTCTAACTAAATCCGAAAAGGGAAAGATCACAATGAGGGAAATGAACTCTTTAAGAAAAGCTGTCAATGTTACAAGAAGGGATATGTTGAGAAATGAGAACATTAGAAATGTCGTTGAAATCACACCATCCATCTAGAACAATAGAAGACAACAAATACAATGGTTGAGTCACTTAATGAGAATGAAACCAGATCTACTACCATCATCCGCCTATAACAACCGGCAAACCGGACGTAGAGCCCGAGGAAGACCTAGAACATCAAGCAACATTTCTTGGCTGAAATCGGATGCACATGTCTTAAACGTGTAGAAGTCTATGCGTTTAGGGGCCTACCAAACCAATGTGCAACGTATACACGCTTCTTCTCTCTCTCTTTAGCCTGTTACGCCCTGGCGTTTAGGGCAGCAATACACGTTCTTGGCAAAGATCAAATCATATCACAAAGAGTGATTAAAATTGGTCGTAAAGAACGAACGCAAAGAAGAAGAAGAAGCAATCGCCCGAGTGGTTACCGGGCCCAAATTTGGGGTGTAAAGAATAGAACCACTGTTACCTGCCATGCATGTCGTAGGAGGCGACTTAGGAGGTTTGGCTGAAATCGGATGCATTTGTCCTAAACGTGTAGAAGTCTATGCGTTTAGGGGCCTACAAACCAATGTGCAACGTATACACGTTCTTGGCAAAGATCAAACATATCACAAAGAGTGATTAAAATTGGTCGTAAAGAACGAACACAAAGAAGAAGAAGAAGAAGAAGAGCAACATTTCCCAGAACACCAAAAAAACGAAGAACACGATGGATAGATAATATCACATATATCCTGCGACATCAAAGACTAATAAATACAGATGCAACACACTTTGGTACAGGATAGATAACTGAAACTCCCAACGGCACTTCACGACACATGTGGATAAGAAAGACAAGGCAATCAGTAATGTTACTGGTCAAACTACAGATGTTTCATGATACAATCATTTTTCTCTCCCACAGATTGTGCGTTTATGTTTCTTGTAGTTTATATCACATTAGTGCCAGAGACGCCCGAGTGGTTACCGGGGCCCAAATTTGGGATGTAAAGAATAGAACCACTGTTACCTGCCATGCATGTCGTAAGAGGCGACTAAGGATGTTTGGCTGAAATCGGATGCATGTGTCCTAAACGTGTAGAAGTCTATGCGTTTAGGGGCCTACAAACCAATGTGCAACGTATACACGTTATTGGCAAAGATCAAACATATCACAAAGAGTGATTAAAATTGGTCGTAAAGAACGAACGTAAAGAAGAAGAAGTGCCAGAGTGGTTACCGGGGCCAAATTGGGATGTAAAGAATAGAACCACTGTTACCTGCCACGCATGCCGTAAGAGGAGACTAAGGAGGTTTGACGTGGGGCATGCTACCCAACACCGTAAAAAAACCACTAGATAGCTACAGAACGGAGAGCGAACCGAGTAAACGCAGACTGAAACCGGACACATCGCCGAAGGATAAGCACCAAAGCTCCAAATGGTGCTGAAGATGTGACGTAAAACACACCACTGCTAAGGTTGCATGAATCAGATTTCCACATGAATAGAATTTATGGGGAGGTCTTGTACATCGGTCTGGGCGGTGATCGAAAGAGAGAGAGAGAGATATATCACATTAAAATTGATCATCAAATAAGGATAATATGCAACAGGAAATAAAGTAATAAGATACCGTGAGGGTTAGTGAGCTGACAATGATCAAAACCCTACTTCGCTTCCACGAGGTAGTCTTAAACAGATTTGTTGCACTGTAGTATAGCAGCGTCGATAGGGATCGAAGAGGAGCCACCATAATATTATGTAGTAGTATTAACGCAGCAGCGACTGGTGTGAAAGTTGTTCGAACAACGCACGAGCAAGTATCTGCATCTACACCAGTTTAGTGGCCGACGTACAGAGATTTATAACCGGCACAGAAGTGTTAAAGTGACCTTAATTTGTACCATAATCCCTCGGTTCTGGCTAGCTGTTAATGGCTGAGGTTCCTCTATTGCTATATGTAAAGCAAAACAATGATATCTAACAATACAGTCTACAGTTTGATCCTGTAGATACAGCTAATATAACCATATCTGTCCGTGTCCAACCTACCAGTCCATCTTAAAGAATAATGGCGAAACATGTAAAAACAAAGTACTTTTACAAAATAAAAAAAACAATAACGATACACAGCAACGCTTAGAGGACAAAATGTCCCGCAACATAATCTCATGATTTCCTGATTCCAGAATTTGGCTTTCTCTTATTTTCCAAGTGACACACACAACAGACAATCAGTTTCTTCTTCTTCTTTTTTTTTCCTTCTTTTTCTTTTTCTTCTGCGTTCTCACTAGATTTGGATTCTCTAATAAAGGCAGCCGTCTGCCTCAGATTATCAGCCACGCCATACAGTTTGTCTTGGACGCTGGTGTAAGTGGGCCACCCTTTTCTTCTCAAGTCTGCATACTGGGGGCAGTTCTGTAGGATATAATTCCTATGATTTCTGCTTCCCCGTTTGTGCCGACCTCTTCCCGCAGTAAGTTTTGGCCACCCTCGTGATGGTAGGTCTGACATTCTTTCTGCGTGGCTAAATCTCCAAGGCAGATTGGTGACCGTAGAATCCGTTATCCCATTCCTCATTGTGAGGGTCGTTGCACCATGTTATGTGCCTTACGGCCTGGTGCAGCCGTTTTCTGTAAGCATTTGTTTCGGGTTAGCATTCCCTAGACAATCAGTCTTATAATTAAGATTCGATCTGACACCACACTGCAGTATAATTCAGTAGATGTTGTACTGTAAAGTTGAATTTTGTGTTTGCGTAACCTTATTAAGTATCCATCCACAAACATGTGTGTTTTGGGTCAGTATTCCCTCTTGTTATCGTGGGTTGGATCAGAGCTAACAGCTCAAATGTGTAACCAGGGGCGGCTCGTGGTCAGTTTTCTTGGTGGGGCCAGATACAAATTTTCGGAAAAATGATGATTGTTGGAGTATTTACTATTATTTGTCTATTCCGGAAAGTTATTCTCCTTTCGATTATTGGTGGCGCTGGGCCCCGCTGGCCCTCAATGACGAGCCGTCCCTGTGTATAACAGTTGTTACTTTACATAACTACAATTAATTGGTTACTAACATTGTAGCATAACATGGCTATGTTATGTTATACGAACCACATTCTGACGCGCAGTGCAGTCCCATGCGTGCCCAGTTCTTCCGCTGCAGAAGCCATTCCAAAATTCACAAGTTTATCGCCCCCATGAGAAGCTCATTATTATATCTTCTCTCATTACCTGGAAGTCGACATTGTCTGGCCTGTCCCGACCGAACTCCCAAATTCACGCAATCGTCCAAGTGTCTGGGAATCGCACACATACCATAACATACATGTTCTGCATTAACGATATCAGTTATGTCCATACTTCTGCCAGTAATAACATAATGTTAAATACAATTACAGAACTATTAACCATTATGATCAGTCAATTGTTAACTTAATGGGAATGCTAGTGATAAATTGCAATTCTTTTCAGTGGCGGCTAGTGGTCATTTTTTTGGTGGGGCTCGGCAAAACGTTCGGAAAAATCGTGGTTTTTGGAGTATTTCTAATAGTTCTCCATTTCCTGGAAGCTATTATCCCTTTCATGAAAAGAACAAATGCTTCTGTTCTGCAAAAGCTTGATACTAAAGAGAGTTGACTATTAAATAATATAAAATCAAAGACAATTAAATATTTTGGACACATCAAATGACAGGAGCGGCTAGAGAACATTTTTAAACAAAACTAGTCTGGAACACAAATTGATTTGGGGAGGCCGGTTCTTACTGGCCTTTAATGACCAGGGGCGTATACTAATTAGGAAGGAAAGATGCTGAATTTCAGATTTCAGACTGTGTGCGATATTTTAGCGTTATATATCAACTTTCAAAGCTAATCAGTATCTCGCTGAAAGTAATAATTATGAACAAATAATGTCTAAAATAATAAGTACACAAAACACAATATTTTTGGTGGGCCGGGCCCAACTGGCCCCTAATGACAAGCCGCCCATGAGTCCTTTGTTTCATTGGGAACAGAATTGAGTAATTATAAAGTTTGTGTCAATCACATTATAGGACAAATGGCAGAAAATTTTGAAATACAAGCATGTCACTGTGAACACTAAAAGAATATTGCACAACAAGTTCTTTCTCCAAACATGATATCAGTTCCAAACCTGGACCTTGATAACAAAAGAAAGAAAAAAACTAGTCACGACAGAGATAAAGTCTAAACCTGAACGTTGATAACAAAAGAAAGAAAAAAACTAGTCACGACAGAGAGGAAGTCTAAAGAGCATCTAAGGACAAAGGGTTTACTTCATTGCAACGGGTTTCCACATATAGCTCAGTTTCTCTCGACAGAAAGGGCACGCCACCTGTTGAAAGTATTGCAGAAAGCACAAACTGCGTAGTTTCAGCAGAAATGCTTAAAAAAATATTCTACCGGAATATCCGGAAAAATGTTCACTTATGACTCGATCCGGATTTGAAACTACAACCTTCAGAACGGGGGTCTCTGTGGCTAAGTGGTTAAGCCATTTGCCTTGTGAGTCGAAGGTTGTTCGTTCGAATCCGGACCGCGCCGTTCTTTTCACGAGTGAAATTTTTTCCAGAGACCCTAAGGTTGTTGCTGGAGCTATGGAGTTCGTGCTTTGTGCAATACTTTTAACAGATGGCGTGCCATTTCTGCTGAGAGAGACCGAGTCATATGAGGTAAAACCCGGTGCAATGAAGTCAATCCTTCGGCTAAACCTTCAGAACGTCAAACAAACGTCTTAACTACTTCGCCAAAGACCTCCAACAGTTCGCAGAATGCTAAGGGTATCAAGAGGAGATCGGTTTAGATATGAAGAATCATTGTAAAGGTGGGTACAACATCAGCACTGAACTTCATCAAGGGAATAAAGCGTTTTAAGAACTTCAAGGGAAGTACCGGAGCCAATGAATCTGATTAATAACTAGACATTGAACAAGTATTAAAGGCCGTTGGGAAAAAAAGCAAGTTACTAATCAAAGGATTCAATCCCTAACCTTACTTCTTACGGCACCCATCACCTAGCCCTGCAGACAATCGTTTTTCAAATCACAACCAGCTAGCTTTTCAAAAAAGAGCTTTACCTAGTCGTGTCTTTTTCAAACAGTGTCGAATAGAAAACACAGAAAGATCAGGTCAGTTTCGATTGGTTAGTGTTTGCACAAACACGTACATGAGACGAAACTTTACTGAACTTCATCAAGAAACAACAAATTAGATGATCAGGCCACATAAGCAGATTACCAACCTACAATGCACCTCAAAGGTCAATACTACTCCCCAAAGCAAACGATCATCCACGCAAAAGATTGACACAGAAATAACAGAGGTAGTGAAAGAAGAACATGACAAAATATATTTTTATCAACGGAGAGAAAGTAGAAAATGTGAACAGTTTTGAATATCTTGGTTCACTACTAACAACAGCTGGAAATGTGATGAAGGAAATTAAACAAAGAACAAACATGGCTTTACAAAAAATTAAACAACTCAAAACAGTTTGGAACGGAACTGATAAGAAAACAAAGATCAAAATACTAAGAGCATGCATATTACCAGTGGCAACGTATGGGTGTGAAGCATGGACATTTAATAAAGCAGTGGAAAAACATATATGTCTTTCGAATATAAATGTTATAGAAGAGTTTTCCGTATATCATGGACAGAGAAGAGAACAAATATATCTATCCAGAAAGAACTCATATCAAAGAAAACTGTCTGATGCTACAAATACGAGTGCGAAAATTGAGATATTTTGACATATAAAGACATGAAGGGTTGAGAAGACCATCATGGAAGGAGACATACCGACAAATAGAAGAAGAGGAAGACCACGGAGAAGATTGATTCAGGATGTAACTGATGGTTTGAACATGACGGCTGCAGAGGCAAGACATCTGGCCTATGAGAGAGAGAATTTCCGGAGGACTGTTGGAGTGGCAAAGTTCTGCTCAGGACACGCTGTTTGATAATGATGAATGAAAAACACCATGTACAAAACGCATTCAACAGCCGATTCAATAAATCATTACTGACCCCATCGCTGTGAGGAAAAATATGATAAGAGAAGAGAAAGAAAGAAGCATAAGAAGAAGATTATTTTCTTCTTTGCGTTAGTTCTTTACAACCAATTTTAATCACTCTTTGTGATATGTTTGATCTTTGCCAAGAACGTGTATACGTTGCACATTGGTTTGGTAGGCCCTAAACGTATAGACTTCTACATGTTTAGGACACATGCATCCGATTTCAGCCAAAGATTATTTTCCACTTTCGTCTGTTTACAAAACTTAATGTTGACATGTAATTGACCTATTTCTGATAGTATCTTTGTTCACACTGACCTAGTTCCAGTTTCACATCTGAAGCTAACAAAAATATGAGTCATCTAAAGCTGAAGGATTGACCTCATTGCCCAGGGTTTTACCCCATATGGGTCGGTCACTCTCCGCAGAATGGACACACAACCTTCCGAGAGTACTGCACGAATCACAAACTCCGTAACTCCAGCCACAATTTAGTGGTCTCTGGAATAAAAATGCACTTGTGAAGAGAACTGTGCTGTCCGGTTTCGAACCCAGGACATTCAGAACGCATAAAACGGCTTAACCTATTAGATACCGACATGTGATATAAGTCCTACAGGGACGTACAATAATCACATATGAAATGTGATGTTTTGGATTGGTCACCAACAACACAAGAAGAGACATTCACAAATCTCTCTTTCTTCTCTTCTACCATTTACTTCTTTATAGAAGTGTTAGGAGGAGAGGGAGGGTAGTGATCTTGTGTGTGCTTGTTTTAAGGCACTTCGTAAGCTGATATTCATGTTCGTAAGGCTGTTCTTGATGCCGTCGCTCCATCTTCTGCGTGGTCTTCCTCTTGCTTTGTACTCATTATACTTTTCTGTGTGGCTCTCTGTGATCTTTATGATCCCTGGACATCCTTGTCACGTGTTCAAACCATTTAATCTGTTATTCTTTTATGAATTGCATGACTGATTTCACATCCAGTCTACTTCTGATTTCTTCATTTCTAATTTTGTCTCTTATTGTCACACCTGCATCTCTTCTAAGACACCTCATCTCTGTCGTTATGATTTTCCGCTCATTAGCTGCTGTTATTGGCCATGTTTGACACTGGTAACGTAGTGTTGGCCAGAAAATCGTTCTTATGAGATTTTCTTTAAATGTTAGCGGTATCTCTTTATGTGACAACAGTGGTGTTAACTGTCCCAGTACTTGGTTAGATTTTGTGCAACGATTGCTCATGTCGCTATCACAAATAGAAGCATAAAAGAGCAGGTTGAAACAAGACCCCACTTAAATGACATCGAAAAAAAGTGAATAAAATGGTTTGATCACCTAGAAAGATTTCAACCAGACGGCACCGTGTATAAAGAGTTCTACAAAAGAATATTTTAAAAAATGTTGAGAGGAAAACCACGGAAAATATGGATAGATGGAGTGCTAAAATCCTATCAAAATATGCAGACTTTCATTACTCAAGCCAGCAGAGAAGCACAAGACAAACACAGAAGACAAACGCATACACTGTGCTACAGTCCGGTAGCAGTGTGACGACGAAAGAAGTATTGCTCCTCATGCTGCACCCACATTAAAATAAAATTGTCTAATTGTATTTCTTTCAGTTTTTCCCTTATTATACTATTACAGAAACAGGCTCTCTTTTCAGTTTGGCGCCATGACACTAGTCGACCACCTTGCTTCCATTTTCCAAAGACCACTCCTTAGTATCCAATATAGTCGCAGTACCATTCAATGAAATATCTTAAGTTCAATTCAGTGTCCCTTATTTTGTTAATGAAAACCACTTTCAAGATAATTAGGTGGGGTTTATAATTCTAGACAGTTCAGACTTCATCCCTGTGTGTTCCTAAACAATGTCGATATAACAGGTGAAATTTAAGGATTGAACCGGGAAGAATGGAATATAATTAAAATTGTTAACTTAATTTGGGGAACTTGAACTTTGTTGGTAATTGTATGTAACGCGCCCGTATGTTTCCAGAGCTCGAAAGGGGAGCAACGAGTGGTACAACTGCAACCTACAAGGCATGTCATAAGAGATGACTGAAGTAGGGGCATAGGAAAGCTACCATAGTAAATAAAAAACGTAGCAGAAATCGGATGTGCTGGTCTACTTGTACACTGGCACAACGTAAATCCCTCTTAGGCTCAGATCACATTAGTTATTGGTTACTAAACTGACCTCATTGCACTCCGGGTAGACCCATAGGTGCTCAGTGTCCCCCGACAGATATCGAAGAGTATGCATACTGATGGTTCCTCTGGCTCGCTGGTTAAACACACCTCTCCACTTTGCCCCTCAGGCATCTAGCTCTACTTGTACAACAGGCAACCTCAAACTGCTTACATCGTTGGATCGATTCAACATCTATTTTAGTGTCTTCATCCAACAGACAGTCGTGAAGAGACCGAAAAACATTCCTCCTTATCCATCTTCAACTCCCCAACAATCGCTGCTGTTGATGTAAGCCTGTCCGCTCTCTCATTGCCGCACACACCCGCATGCCCAGGACAGTAGATCCACTTAAACCTGTGTAGGTTAGAACTTTCAATAGACGACATCCACTCATACTTCTTCTTCTTCTGCGTTCTCACTAGATTGGGATTTTGGATTCTCTAATAAAGGCAGCCGCCTGACTCAGATTATCAGCCACGCCATACAGTTTGTCTTGGACGCTAGTGTAAGTGTACCACCTCTTTCTTCTCAAGTCTGCATACTGGGGGCAGTTCTGTAGGATATAATTCCTATGATCTCTGTTTTCCCGTTTGTGCCGACCTCTTCCCACAGTAAGTTTTGGCCACACTCGTGATGGTAGGTCTGACATTCTTACTGCGTGGCTAAATCTCCGAGGCAGATTGGCGACCGTAGAATCCGTTATCCCATTCCTCATTGTGAGGGTCGTTGCACCATGTTATGCGCCTTACGGCCTGGTGCATCCGTTTTCTGCAAGCATTTGTTTCGGGTTAACATTACCTAGCAAATACGTACAGCTAATTTCATCCCAACCTCCTTAGTCGCCTCTTACGACAAGCGTGGCAGGTAACAGTGTTTTTATTCTTTACACCCCAAATTTGGGCCCCAGTAGTCACTCGGGCGCCGCTCATACTAAAACCTGTATTTTTGAATCTCGTGAAGCTTCAAGTTAACATAGAAATCACAAAAGTGGTTTAATAAGTGATCGATATGGAGCGTTTGAAGAAGAAGAAGTTCCTAACGTACTAATATATAAGCGTACAGGCTTTTAAATCATTAATCCACCACCTTAATCTTCAAGACAATTTTTGGTGGGATTAATCTTGCAGTATGTATAATAACAGAAGAAGGTCTTCGTTGAATATTTGATAAACATGACACCTTTCTATTGCATATGTTTGCAGGTGTCTCATATTTCATAAGAAAAGGTAAAAAGTTCCGTGAAAAAGTCTTTAAAAATATGAAATTGTGTTAATATGATGTGTATACAATTCGGTTATCTTGTCCAAGGTAGCATTCAAGCGTTCAGTCTCAGGTTCGAACCACGCTGGCTGAAACCGGACACGTCGTCGAAGGATAAGCACCAGAGCTCCAAATGGAGTTGAATGATGTGACGTAAAAACCGTTCTTGGCAAAGGCTGTTTATATATCACAATAAGAATGATCAAAATGGCTGAAAAGACCGATCGAAGAAGAAGAAGAAGATGGTTCGAAGAACCACCAGCGGAAATTGCTTTCCTCTTCTATCTACTTCAATTTTGAAATGTCCATTAGTCATCGAGAAATGTCCATTAGTCATCGAGAAATGTCTATTAGTCATCGAGAAATGTCCATTAGTCATCGAGACATGTCCATTAGTCATCGAGAAATGTCCATTAGTCATCGAGAAATGTCCATTAGTCATCGAGAAATGTCCATTAGTCATTGAAAAATGTCCATTAGTCATCGAGAAATGTCCATTAGCCATCGAGAAATGTCCATTAGTTATTGATGTGTCAAACTTAAAGAATAATAATTTATCTCGTACCGTTATACGTTACATATGGGTTGTAAGTAATGTCTCCATATCGCTCTAGCCTGGGCAATAACTCGCTCAATCTCTTACATGGAATTGAGACCGATATTTCTTGCCTCTCTCAACAAAGTTCGTTTCAGGGTCTTCCTAGGTCGTCATCTCTTTCTTGAATCCTTTCTTTCCCACTTCAAAGCCTGGTTTGATATTATTTGATCCCTTCTTCTCACGGTATGTTCAAACATAATTCCAGGCTTAATGTACTAACATAAATACAAAATAGAATTTCAGGTGGACTTCTCAGACCTTGGGGTATACAGTACCTGTCACTTCACATTTCTGGATCCTAGTGAGCAAGAAGTAAGAAGGTCAATTCCTTTCCTCACGTGTGAAACGTCAAGTATAGGATTGAACCCACAACCCTCTTGTGCCCGAGTCAATAGACGAACGCTTACGCATTACACTAATCCGTCCCTCACTAACAGGTATAGAAGACATAAATAAAGAGATACAAAAAAACTCGATGGTGATGGGTTGGTTATGTCTTCAGAATTGAATCTTACCTGATTATTCTGTGTTCAACAGTCGATGCTGTTTATGAATGACACCACTAAGTGAAGCTCTTTTTTTTAGAGCTATCTAGTTATATTCTTTAAAACCCTCGTTTGTGTCAGTTTCAGTATTGTTCTTTCCAGGCCATCGTGACGCTTGATGTGACCAAAGTATGTAATTTTTCTGTATAGTATGTTGTTTATCAGCCAATTCTCTTTAACGTTTAGTTCTTTCCGGACATCAGTGTTCTTTCTTTTTATGTCCATGGTATTCGTAGGATCTTTCTCTAGCATTTATTTTTGAAGTTCTGGATTTTCTTTCTTAATTTTTGTGTAATAGTCCATGATTCACAACCATAAGTAGCCACTGGGAAAATGCATGCTCTCAATATTTTTAATTTTAGTATTTTGCTGGTGCTTTGCCACATGTTCTTCATTGTGTTTAACTTCTTGATTGTTATTGCCAATCTTCTTGAGATCTCTTTGGAGCAGTCACCGTTATTGTTAATTATTGAGCCAATATATTCGTAGCTCTCTACACATTGGAATTCTTCATTTGAAAGAACATACGTCGTTTTAAAGAAGCTTTAAACCTCTATATAACAAACAAGGTTATATTCGATTTACTACGCTTTATCGTCTCATTAACTAACCAGCTAACATATTTATCCATGGAAGAGTAAAAACAATATACATATAGAGAAACACAGATGGATAGAAAATAGATTAATATATGAATAGGTTGGATAGACAGACAGATATATTTGTCTTACGTGGATTCAGTTCCAGACATACAGAAGCCCAAGTAGATGGATTCTTACAGACTTCGTTGAGCGCGATTTAAATTTGTAATTTCAAACTGTCCAATACAAACTGGCACCTCGTCTATTATCTTACGAGATGAACCTGGCAATCCCACAAATTAGATAATATCCGAAAAGGATCTATACACCAGCAGGTCAACGATTCAAAAAGCACAATCGCACATTAGAAGCGGGGGCATAAAACAAAATTAAACTGTGTTTTTGATTGAACGAATCATGAAAATTAATGGGGTAACTTAAAAAAGATGACATTTGCTTTCGAAACTATTGCGTACAAGATTAAACGAAACAATCCGACCTAATTTGACTGTTTTAAAAAAAAATGTTAATTGTATATCCTTTACATGACTTTGCGAATCAACCCCAGCTTTTTAACGTTGTTTGTGATTTTTCTAGGCATTATTACTTTCAGTAAGTAGCTTGCCATTTCTTTCTCAACGGGTGGGACCCATCGTCCTTTTTGTAAGAATCCACGCGAAATAGTTTGCAACCAAACTGTCCACAGTGTGATTCGAACTCAGAACGTCGGGGTTAATAGACCGAGTCCCTATCCCCTAAGCCACAGACGCCACCATGGACTTTTGACTGTTGACGTTTGTGTATATGTCCATTATTATTTCTTATCGTTCTTTAATTCTAATATAACTGACTGGTTCTTGTAGACTTGGGCAACTTGCTAAGACATGAAGGGTTGGACGCCCGAGTGGTTACCGGGGCCCAAATTTGGGATGTAAAGAATAGAACCACTGTTACCTGCCATGCATGTCGTAAGAGGCGACTAAGGAGGTTTGGCTGAAATCGGATGCATGTGCCCTAAACGTGTAGAAGTCTATGCGTTTAGGGGCCTACTAAACCAATGTGCAACGTATACACGTTCTTGGCAAAGATCAAACATATCACAAAGAGTGATTAAAATTGGTCGTAAAGAACGAACGCAAAGAAGAAGAAGAAGAAGGGTTGGAGAGGACCATCACGGAAGGAGGCATACCGGCAAAGAGAAGAAGAGGAAGACCACGGAGAAGATGGATTCAGGATGTAACTGATAGTTTGAACATGACGGCTGCAGAGGCAGGGCATCTGACCTATGAGAGGAAGAAATTCCGGAGGACTGTTGGGGTGGCAAAGTTCTGCTCAGGACAAGCTATTTGATGATAATATTATAACTTACTCACTAAATATAGAATGGAGATCAACGTTGGTCAGACCTTAGAAGTTGCTACAACTCAAAAGGATTCATCACACTAATATACTATCTATCTATATCCTCTTAAATATAAGTCTCTGTGGTCTAGAGGTTAGGTGATCGCCTCTCGTGTGAAAGGCACCAGGTTCGCGCCGTCGTGGAGGAATATGGGTGTTTTTTCACCCAGAGATCCCTGATCTCAGTGTACGTGAAATCTAGTTCCTAGCCCTATCGGAGACGGGTGATAAAAGGTAGGTTCTGTATTCGATTTGCGCACGTAAAAGAACCACGTAGTTCAAAGTCGAGAAGAACAGGCTGGAAAGCCACTGCCCGGACAAAAGTTATTAGAAAAGATTAAAAATAATATTCCTACAAAAATATCTTAATAATCTTCCAAATTAAACGTGGAGACCCTCGTCAGTGCTACGGAGTGTCGCTGAGATCTTCTTGTGTAAGAAAGAGATCGGAGCACGCATGGTTACTCACCGAAGTGCAATGATGATGTTCCTATCTTCCTATGTAAGAAAGAGATCGGAGCACACATGGTTACTCACCGAAGTGCAATGATGATGTTCCTATCTTCCAGTGTAAGAAAGAGATCGGAGCACGCATGGTTACTCACCGAAGTGCAATGATGATTTTCCCTATCTTCCTATGTAAGAAAGAGATCGGAGCACGCATGGTTACTCGCCGAAGTGCAATGATGATGGTCCTATAAATCAAATAAATAATCTGATGTACAAGTATATATCATTGCTGCAGATTAAAAAAACAAACTGAAATTTGATCAGAATGTGCTGATGTACATTTTGCACTAATTTTATATGAAACCATGCTCGATGCTATGTACGGCAGTTGGGTTATTTTAATAGACAATCTTGGCACATTCTGTGATAGTTAGTATGTATTGAGTTAATATTAAATAAATAACACTTTAAAACATTTTTATTGTCATTTTGCTAGTGTGGGGTCTCCGGTGGATTAAGTGCATAATCAGAGATCGCCGAAGATCGCCCTAGCACTACTACGCCGCTGCTACAAACACTACCACTACTATTAGTACTGCTACTACAACCACAAGTGTTACCACAACCTCAGCCCTCAATATTATTCTGTCCAGCCCATCTCCTAAAGCAAACACGGAAGGCGGATAGAACATCAAATTTAGTAAAAAAACACAGAGACCTCACTGAAATCTAATACTCTCTAAAAAGTTCACCAAGCATGTGACCTGAAAGAAAATAAGTTCGCGAGGCGCATATTTTCGAGAAGGCCCACTGACACAACCACATTAGCGGACCGCTATGATACCTTACTTAAGAAGAGGACCGTTTATACCCGTACACGGGGACCTGTGACGGGATTTAACCTATCTAGAACAGCTTGCTATCGGATCGTACGGAATTTTACACACCAAATTTTGCTGACGTAATTTACACAAAATTTGTTTTATTTTAAATAAATTACTTTAAGACAATTTGAACAAGTTTTATTTTTAGAACAAGAAAACGAACACGTGACATATTGTAAGAAAAGTAAGTATTAAAATAACATAAAATTATAAGAATGTTTAAATTGTGATTAAACATAGATTAATCCGGATTGTAAATAATACTTGTGAAAATAAAAGTCTCGTGTGTGTATTATATTTGAATAGTCAGTACAAAACACGTCAAAACAAAGTAATGAAGTTTTACAAAGTACAAAAACAATATAGAGCAGCGTTTTGATTTTGTTTTTACGTGTTTCGCCATTGCTACACAGTTTTACTGTAGTTTTTCCATTATATCGATAACAGTAATATTCAATACGACACATTATAACCGAAATGACTGTATTCTATTGTTAAAATAGAATAGTGGTATCTTTAATTAATAAATCACATTTTTGTTGTATAGTAAATAATGTCTTTGAAGGATTGTGCATTTTGTAGGTTAGTTTATTGATTCCTTAATCATTTTTTGACAATAATTATTAAATGGTCATGATGATGTTTTGATAATAATTATTAATGACTTGTAAAAATATGTCGAAGCTATCGTTCTTCGACTGTGTTAATAATAATAAATGGTGATATATTCATATATCGAAGCTATCGTTCTTCGACTGTGTTAATAATAAATGGCTACATATCTATATGTCGAAGCTATCGTTCTTCGACTGTGCAAATGATAAATGGTGATATATTCATATGCCGAAGCTATCGTTCTTCGACTGTGTTAATAATAAATGGCTACATATCTATATGTCGAAACTATCGTTCTTCGACTGTGCAAATGATAAATGGTGATATATTCATATGTCGAAGCTATCGTTCTTCGACTGTGCTAATAATAAATAGTCATAAATCTATATGCCGAAGCTATCATTCTTCGACTGTGCAAATAATAAAAAGTCATAAATCTATATGCCGAAGTTATCGTTCTTCGACTGTGCAAATAATAAATAGTCATAAATCTATATGCCGAAGCTATCATTCTTCGACTGTGCAAATAATAAAAAGTCATAAATCTATATGCCGAAGTTATCGTTCTTCGACTGTGCAAATAATAAAGTCATAAATGTATATACCGAAGCTATAATTCTTCGACTGTGCAAATAATAAAAAGTCATAAATCTATATGCCGAAGTTATCGTTCTTCGACTGTGCAAATAATAAAAAGTCATAAATCTATATGCCGAAGTTATCGTTCTTCGACTGTGCAAATAATAAAAAGTCATAAATCTATATGCCGAAGTTATCGTTCTTCGACTGTGCAAATAATAAAAATTCATAAATCTATATGCCGAAGCTATAATTCTTCGACTGTGCTAATAATAAATAGTCATAAATCTATATGCCGAAGCTATAATTCTTCGACTGTGCTAATAATAAATAGTCATAAATCTATGTGTCTAAGCTATCATTCTTCGAATGTGCAAATAATAAATCGTCATAAATCAAGTGACGGTTCGTCATTAGGGGCAAGTGGGGCCGGGCCCTACCAAAAATAATATGTAACGTGTATTTGTTTTATGAATTAAAATATAACCTAACCCAAAATCAGAAAATTTTTGTCTGGCCCCACTAACAAAAATGATCACGAGCCGTCACTGCATAAATCTATATATCGAAACTATCGTTCTTCATCTAAAGTTGATACACACACAATTACTTAGTTAATGTTAGAATTATAACGGACTAGAAATATTGTTTATCCTATTCAGAAGTAGAAAACTAGAAATTTTCTGTGAGGTTTGTTCACACGCGTCTTCATATCACTCAGACTCTGAACACACGCTATCTGGTGGTTTTTTTATCACTTTCAATTTAGTGTGTCGTTATCTGTGTCATATTTGTGTAGTCTCTTTTGAATGTGCTAATGTTTTTACTTGATTATCTCGTATTGATGGTAAATATATATTGTTTATTGAAATGTATAGTTAAAGTTTAGGTTGAGATTCGATACATTTATATTGTTGTTTCAAGTGTATACTTGAAGTTGGAGATTTGATAAATTTATAGTATTCTTTCAAGTGTATACTTGAAGTTTGAGATTTGATAAATTTATAGTATTCTTTCAATTGTATACTTGAAGTTGGAGATTTGATAAATTTATAGTATTCTTTCAATTGTATACTTGAAGTTGGAGATTTGATAAATTTATATTGTTATTTCATCGTATGTGTGCACTTAAAGTTTAGAGATTCAACAAATTTGTATAGTTCTTTCAAGTGTATATTTAACGTTTAGGTGGAGAGTCGATAAATTTATATTGTTCTTTCAAAGTGTATACTGAAAGTTGGAGATTCAATAAATTTATATTGTTCTTTCAAGTGTATACTGAAATTTGGAGATGTGATAAATTTATAGTGTTCTTTCAAAATGTATACTTAAAGTTTAGGTTGAGATTCGAGAACTTTATATTGTTCTTTCAAATATATACTTAATGTTTAGGTTGAGATTCGATAAATTTATATTGATCGTTTAAGTGCATACTAAAATGTTTAGGATGAGAGCTGTTTATTCAAAGATATACTTAAAGTTTAGGTCGAGAATTGCTCATTCAAATGTATGCTTAAAGTTTAGATTGAGATTCGGTAAATTTATATTGTACGTTCAAGTGTATACTTTTAATTTAGGTTGAGAATTGATCATTCAAATGTATACACTTTAAGTTTAGGTTGAAATTCAAGAAGGATTTCAATGACAGATTATCCTTAAGTAAACATCATCTTCATGTGCTTGTGACAACAATATTCACTGACATAAGGATAACCAGGGATATATTGTAAATAAAAATTGCTGCTACAGTTATTACAGCTACCGATACCTAAGTAGCTGTTATTTTTCTAGATGGACTTTTATGTGGACAAATGATGATTTCAATAACAGGAAGGCATCAATCAACTCAATCAAAACTGTTGATCATGATGTTATTTGTTATCTTCAGATATGACGATGTTATTTGTTATCTTCAGATATGACGCTATTGTTGATACATAATTGTCTATTTGTCAAAGATTCTAGCCATGATTGTAATCGACTGAAGTTCTTTAAGGTAAGATATCATTTTTAAATGTAGTTTTTTTGCTGTTGTTCCTGATGCTTTGTATTTGTTTTGTTTGTTGATTATAGAAGTATAGTTAATTGCATATCCTTTACAGGATTTTGCGAATCAATCCCAGATTTTTAACGCTGTTTGTGATTTTTCTAGGCATTATTACGTTCAGTAGTTTGCCATTGCTTTCCGAAAGGGTGGTGCCATCGTCTTTTTGTAAATATCCATGCGAAACAATTTGCCACCAAACTTTCCACAGCGTGATTTGAACTCAGAACGTGGGGTTTAATAGACCGAATCACTATCCCCTAAGCCACAGACGCTTGTTGAGTATACAGGCGAAAAATATTTTTGGAGGACGAGAATTTAATGCTGCATTGAAACTTAATAGAAGTACTGCAGAGATGACCCAAAACTTCTTCTTTGACTCTGTTTCATCTGCTCAGGTCATACAAGTAGCCCCCTGGATTGATTGAAAATAGTCAAATAATGTTACTTTTATTTTAAATCACTTTGTGTTAGCATAAAGAAAGTGTGGAAAGACAGAATGTTTGCCTATAAGATGTCATCGCTGTTATTCACAAAGTGCCGGTCTTATTCTGCTCTTCATTCTCCTTATCCGCATCCTAGCAGTGCCTTTGTTACATGGCTCATATGTCTAATAGTGCGTTGATCTTCACACGCAAGTCATGACTAGTTGGGGTATTTGGACCATCCAGAAATTCAAACAAAGTGTTACTTTCTTGTCAAGAGAGTATTTTATTTTGTCTCAATATTATTTCGCAGTACTCTGCCATACTGGAACCAGTTACTCAGGCTCTTCAAGCTGTTCACGTTGATCTTCCAGAAGTCCAACTGCAAGTTCAAAACCTGCTCAGTGTAGTAAAACTTCACCGAGGTGATTCCGACAACTATTTCAGGGATATTTTTGAGAAAACAGTACAACTCGCACAGAAAGTGGATATTGAACTGATTATCCCAAGACATTGTGGAAGACAAAAGCATCGAAGTAATCCGGGAACCATAAGTGTTGAAGAGTACTTCAGACAAACAGTTTACATTCCATACTTAGATTCTCTAATTAACTCAATGGAGAGTCGATTTTGTGAAGCCAACAGTGCACAATTTAACTTTAGCGTTGCTACATCCTTCGAAATTGTGCAAACTGAATCGTCAACAGTTTAAGGATATAATGTCTACCATTAATCAGGTATACCACATTGATAATTTTGAAACTGAAGCCTTGAGTTGGTTTGATTTTTGGAAAACGCGAGAATACAATAGCCAAGATTGCATCGACTTGTTACCTTTTACAAAGTTTTATCCGAGTGTCAGGTATGCCTTACTAGTTTTGCTAACATTACCAGCAACAACATGTACGGTGGAGCGATCGTTCAGCACATTACGTCGTGTAAAAAAATGGCTTAGATCTACAATGTCAGATGAACGTCTGTCTGGATTGTGCATGTTAAGCGTACACAGAGACAAAGTGAACTGCAACAAAAAGACTTTATGGACAAAATTGTAGATATGTTTGGTAGCGATAACAGACGACTACAGTTCTTGTTTAACTCCCTGTGGACCATAAGCCAATCTAAGTGGCATTTTTACTCTATAATTGCTTTTACCCTGGTCCACTAAGAGTTAAAGAATAAATTTTATTTTAAATTTATGTTGTAATATTTTTGGTTATATACATATATTGTGTTAATAAAAATTTGGTTGCTACAGTATGCCCTTCATTACTACAGTGTCCTGTCCGTTCGTTCACCATACAAATACGCTACAGTAAATTAAAACTACATTAAAACATTACTAAAAATATTTTGCCCCCTCCCTAGAAAATTTTCTGCGGGCGCCTCTGGTTGCTTCTATGATGCTGCACTAAGTTGGAGTTCCTCGATGGTTCTTCATTGCAGTTATCTCAATGCAGTTAACGTAACAAATATCATTGCGTATCCCATTTCCAATCCATCTTTAGCGTCTCCTTTTGTATGATCGTGCTTAGATTCTCTTGTTGACACCGAGCAGGCTTCCTCTTCTCTGTTTTACCCTAGAATGTATCTAGCCATAATTGTCGCTTTTTTCCCTACAAGTCTTCATATAACTTTGTATATAAGTTGCTGAACTTTACTCTGTTTTTTTTTCCCTGATACCTCAACTTGTACTAATTCTGATTTTTTTGGCCATATATTTGTTCTTTTCTCTGTTCATTGCATTTTGAGAACTCTTTTGTAACATTTATATTATAATAATAATTCCTTTCGTACCGTTATACGTTACATAGGACCTGCAAGTAATTTCTCCATACCGCTCTATCCTAGGAAACTCGCTCAATCTCCTCCATGGAACTGAGACCGATATTTCCTGCCTCTCTCAGCAAAGTTCGTTTCAGGGTCTCTTTAGGTCGACCTCTCTTTCTTGAACCCTTTGCATCCCACTTCAATGCCTGCTTTGATATTCAACATTTATATTAGTAAGCACTTATGTGTTTTTCAACTAATTTGCGAAATTTCTAAGTTCATATGTTGCCACTGGGGATACGATATGTTTGTATAACTACATACATATTTAAGATGATTTTTATGTTATTTCCGCTTGTGTGGTACCGGGACCAGCAAGATTAGCAAAGTACCACTGTGACCTACAAGGCATGTCGACTGATGTAGGACCTAGGGAAGCTACCCTAGTAAATAAAAAGCTTAGAAGAAATCGGACGTGCTGGCTTACTTGTAGGCGCATAACTGGCACAACGTATAATTGCTCTTAGACTCAGATCACATACAAATCACACAGAGTGGTTAATAAGTGGTCGATATGGAGCAGAAGAAGAAGATGTTATTACTGCTATATTCCTCCAGTACAGTAACGTTACATAGGGCCTGCAAGCAATTCTTCCATATCGATCTGTCGTAGGCAACTCGTTCAGTCACTTCTATGGAATCGCGTCCGATATTTCTCGCCTGTCTCAGTAAAGTTTGCTTCAGGGTTTCACTAGGGCGTCTTTTACGTCAATGCCTGTTTTGTGATTCTTTAATCATTTCTTCTAAAAGTAGGCCCAACATATCTCCATTTTCTCTTTCGAAAACCAGTTGTTACTAGTTAGTTAGTTAGTCTTTCCTCTTGGGCCTGTGGGCGCGCATAGGGCAGAGGTCATAGCTCTCCATGTCTCGCGGTTCGTTGCTATTTGCTTTAAGTCTTTGATGTTTACTAGGCCCATCGTTGAGCCTTCTCTGGTGATGGTTCTACGCAGAGTCTCTCTTGGTCTTCCTCGTTTTCTTTTTCCCTCTGGTGTCCATATGAGGGATTGGTAAGGGAGTCTTCTCTCATCCATTCTAAGTGTGTGGCCGATGTAGTTCCAGCGGCGCTTTCTTATAAAATTTGATACATTTTCTTGCTTGGTCTCTTGTCTTATTTGTGTATTGGGTCTGAAATCTACTAGTGGTCGATAGAAAAGTTCTTCATTGAGGCCTTGCAGATATCCTTACATATCCTTATATATCCTTATATATCCTTATATATCCTTACATATCCTTATATATCCTTATATATCCTTATATATCCTTATATATATCCTTATATATCCTTATATATCCTTATATATCCTTATATATCCTTATATATCCTTATATATCCTTATATATCCTTATATATCCTTATATATCCTTATATATCCTTATATATCCTTATATACATGTACAGTGATCTGCTTTGGAGACTCTTCCTTTCCAACAGTTCAAGAACAACACATGTTGGGGTATGCGGTCATTTTTCCATCCTCTCACATGTCAGAGTTATCTTAGTCTTTTAGCTAAGCATTCCCACGATAGATGGAAAGTGTCAGCACGTTGTAGTACTCAGAGTTGGTTATCTAGTAATACCGCCTAAACGCCCAAGTGGTTACCGGGGCCTAAATTGGGGTGTAAAGAATAGAACCACTGTTACCTGCCACGCATGTCGTAAGAGGTGACTAAGGAGGTTGGTGGTGGGGCTAGCTACCCCACACCGTAAAAAACAGTAGATGGCTACAGAACGGAGAGCGAACCGAGTAAACGCTGGATGAAACCGGACACATCGCTGAAGGATAAGCACCAGATCTCCAAATGGTGCTGAAGATGGGACATAAAACACACCAATGTTAAGGCTGCATGAATCAGATTTCCACATCAATAGAATTTATGGGGAGGTCTGGTACATTGGTCTGGGCGGTGATCGAGAGAGAGAGATAACACCTAATGTTCATAATCTTGGTGAGACATCTCATCGCTTCCATTACAAATATACAAACGAACGATATGTCCAAAACTCCAATGAAAATCGAATATATTTATTTAATAACGTATAATTATTTACAATCATGTAAATAATCGCTGTCCAGCTCGGCGCCTGCGGACACCGTGACGCACGTGTTATGCATTCATGAGGCCCTATTTTACTACGTCTGCTTTAGTGGTAATCAGATTTTAAGAAAATAAACTACAGGGTGTTCAAGATAAAAGTAGCATCGTCAAGGGAACCAATCTGGCATATGTTTATGAAAATTAGAAAGTTCAATTATGATGTAGTATAGGTCAAGTGAGCGAGTATTTTTGTGATGGTGTGTAATTATGATGCGGGAAGGGGCGATGAACAAATGTGACGTAGACGAGCTAGTCAGAACCGGTATAACAGTAAATATACAAAACACAACTTTTAATTTGTCAATGGGGATGCTTTTATCTTGAACACCCGCTCGAGTGGTTACCGGGGCCCAAATTTGGGGTGTAAAGAATAGAACCACTGTTACCTGCCACGCATGTCGTAAGAGGCGACTAAGGAGGTTTGAATGAAATCGGATGCATGTGTCCTAAACGTGTAAAAGTCTTATGCGTTTAGGGCCTACCAAACCAATGTGCAATGTATACAGGTTCTTGGTAAAGATCAAACATATCACAAAGAGTGATTAAAATTGGTCGTAAAGAATGAACGCAAAGAAGAAGAAGTTCTTGAACACCCTGCATATTTCAGTTTTTATGTAGCACTTCCATTAAAACGTTTTCCCTACTTTTGCAGTGTTGTTTTATTTTGTTAACACTTTATATCCAATTAACACCACCATTTTCTTTTCACTGGAGAACGCGTCAGCATCTCTACTATACTAATATTACTATTTTTACTTTTAGTAGTACTGTTGCCTGTGGGTTGCCGAGCTCGCAAGGGAGCAAAGAATAGTAACATTGCGACCTACAAGGCATGTTGTAAGAGGCGACTGAGGTATGGGCTAGGAAAGCAACCCTAGTAAATAAAAAGCGTCGCTAAATCTGATGTGCTGGTCCACTTGTTGGCTCATTACTTGCACAACGTATAATCGCTCTTAGGCTCAGATCATATAAAAATCACAAAGAGTGGTTTAACAAGTGGTCGATAGAGAACGTTTGAAGAAGAAGAAGCGAAGTAGTACTATAATCATCCCATTGCACACGCACCGCCACAACTATCAGTTAGATGCGCCCTCCCCCAGAAAACTTTGAACAGCCCTGATGTACATTGCACCCACTTAATCCAGAGTTCTTCATAAAATGAGCAGTAATCTAGGAAAAATAATGGGTGCAGCGAAGTTACCAACCATCCTAGAACTAAAACAAGCCTCTCACGGCTATTGTAACCTTGAATACCGTCCCATTCTGACATTCTGTTATTTCTACGCAGAATTGTACTCACACGTGTCTTCTGTTACTTTTTCCTTCGTGCTGAACGCTATCTTTTCTGCCATTTACCCATTGCAATTTTTCATTTTTATCTTCTCATATTTTTCTCCCCCGCATAAGTTATATAAAACAGATAACATCGTAAGAAGGGCAAAGGTCAAGTTCGCTTGCATGATTCACCTGCAATGTTGTATCTAATATTACATTGGCGCGAGAAGATTTTGTGAGTAACAAATCAGAAAACGAGGACAGACACTCACCCTCACTTGCACCAAACACGCGCCTACAATGTTGTGTCGCGCGCTCAACATCGTTCCCGGGTGGCATGATGATCATGACGACAGTGAAGGAGGGGCTTTTGGTAGGTCAATAAAAATGGTTCGAACCACAAAGAATGGGTAAATGTGGCGACCCGTTTGAGAATGTCTATACGTCTACTAGCTCGTCGCTAACTGTGTACCTTCTCAGCAAAGTTCAGAAAATATTGCAACTACTTTTGGAGTTAGACAATTACAACTTCCATTAACAAGTTGGAGATATGTAAGAAACTTAACTTTCTAATATGCAACAGTTTTTAACTTGTTTAAATTTAGGATAAATTTAAACAATTTTACAATGTTTGTGTTGATTCATATAACTGTTTGTAACTTAATTTCATCATCATCAAGGTGCGTATCCTTTATAGGACGTTGCTCTCTTTGCAGCAGTAGCGGCTCGTGATCGTTTTTGTTAGTGGGGCCAGACACAAATTTTCGTGGAAAATCATGGCTTTGGGTTAGGTTATATTTTAATTTATTAAATAATAAATACACGTTACATATTTTTTTATGGGGCCCGGCCCTCCGGCCCTCTTGCATTATACGATTAGTTGTTATTCCACCACTCCACTATTCTTCCACTATAAGATTAGTTGTTATTCCACCACTCCACTATTCTTCCACTATAAGATTAGTTGTTCTTCCACCACTCCACTATTCTTCCACTATAAGATTAGTTGTTATTCCACCACTCCACTATTCTTCCACTATAAGATTAGTTGTTATTCCACCACTCCACTATTCTTCCACTATAAGATTAATTGCTATTCCACTATTCCTCCACTATTCTTCCACTATAAGATTAGTTGTTATTCCACCACTCCACTATTCTTCCACTATAAGATTAATTGCTATTCCACTATTCCTCCACTTACAAGATTAATCGATTTTCCCCATTTCTTCCACAATTATTTTGAGCTTTTATTCAACTAGTGCCTACCTAATACCTCCATCAAACAATCATTTTATGTGTCACCCTCCTTGCATCACCGCCACTGAGCGGTTGTTACGTGCTCTACTGGATGCAAATGAAGCCGCTTTTCAAACACACTCTATAAATATATAAATACAGACTAGGACTATATAAATATATATAACTACAGACTATACGATAAGTACTATAGCAGTTTGTAAGCTTCGACGTTCACTGTGTCATTCCTAGACGATCGTTTATATTTAATCAGACCACAGAACCAAATCGTAAGTAGTTTTAACGTCACAGGTAATTAATTTATACTTAACTGTCTATATCGATCGCCATAGGCGTGATATTATTAGTAGCTTTACTAAAGTCACAGTTTTTCACATAATATTTACACTTATCCAGTCCATGTTTATCTTCAAGATCGGTGGTTCTCAAAATGGGAGCTGCTTAACACCCACAACAATCTGGTATCTTCATATATTAAATAACCCGTCTTCTTCTTTATTTTCTATAATCCTGTTTTACATATATTTTTTCTATAAACATTGAATATGACTATCGACGAAGTGGACGAACTGGCTAGAGACAGAGTGAATTTCAGATGCGCTGCTTGGCTGAAATCGGATGCATGTGTCCTAAACGTGTAGAAGTCTATGCGTTTAGGGCCTTCTAAACCAATGTGCAACGTATACACGTTCTTGGCAAAGATCAAACATATCACAAAGAGTGATTAAAATTGGTCGTAAAGAACGAACGTAAAGAAGAAGAAGAAGATGCGCTGCAAAGCGAGTAACGTCGTATAGAGGATATGCACCTTGATGATGATGAATCCTGTTTTGCCTCACAGCGTCAGGATAAGAAGAGATTTCAAGAACGGGCTATTTTGTGCGCTTCATAAATAGTGTTTTTCGTCGGCTCTGTTATCTCTCAGATCCTCATTTTGCGTAGGTAGCAGTTTGCTTTGTATCAACGATATCCGAGTAACATTGCAGTTTGATGCGTACTGTCTGTTAGTAATCTACTTATGTGGCCGAACCATTTAATTTGTTGTTTCTTGATGAAGTCCAGTACTCATGTTGTACAACTTTTTCTCACTGATATTTTCATTTCTAAACTCGTCTTTTTTTTAAACAACAGAAAGGAATGGTAAACTACTGAACATATAAGTTGTGTCTAGAAAATCAAAGACTAGTCTACTGTGGTTAATGGTCAAGTCCTGTAACGAGGTCAATGCCACGATTTTAATTTATATTCATATATAAACATTTCACAAATATAAGACTTAATACAACCAACATTCGCCGAGTGGTTACGGGCCCAAATTTGGAGCGTAAAGAATAGAACCACTGTTACCTACCACGCATGTCGTAAGAGGTGACTAAGGAGGTTTGGCTGAAATTGGATGCAAGTGTCCGAAACGTGTAGTAGTCTATGCGTTTAGGGGCCTACTAAACCAATGTGCAATGTATACAGTTCTTGACAAAGATCAAATATATCACAAAGTGATTAAAATTGGTCGTAAAGAACGAACACAAAGAAGGAGAAGACAGACAACACTCAACATGGAAATGACCCTGAACTGAAACGGGGTACATTAGTACTGACAATGTGAGAAACTCTGTTTATAAAAGCAGTGATATAAAAATGTTTCTACAGATCACCTTAACTAATCTACCCCCCACTCATTCAACATTTTGCTGCCTGTCACGTTTTTCAAACTACAAGCAGTCGTGGTGAATTTAGAGTTAAGTTTTCGGTTATCTTTCCATGGTAGCAATAAATAACAAATTATCTATCGTTCTCATCAAGATATTAGCTATATATCTCCACCATTAATACCTGAACCACACACTGTGCAGCAAATCTGTGATTTAAATGTGCTTTTAACGACTTCTGATCGTCTCTCTTGAGGAAGTTTGCAAGAAGTTTTTTTACAAGTTTTGTATTTGAATGGAGTGATCGTGGAAGACAGGGGGAGAAGATGTTGGATGGTCCACAGCCAACACTAGATAACTAGGCCAGACAACTGAAAGTGGTTTCCCTGACCTAGATCTGAAAAGGGGGCTGGAAATAACAGATGTTTGATAGAACACTGCACGCTTTTTTGGCAATTTACTCAATTCTGTGAGTCTATGATTATTTATTGGTGAAATATTCATAATATTGATTTTCCTTATTGCGAAACTTAACTTGTTGCATATTATAACTTTGATTTAGCATTTTGTGTTGATTTAAAATGAATTCGTCTATATACACCAATACTGGAATGCGAGGTCACGTGGTGTAGTTATGGTCTGATTTCCCATAATTCTTACCTGAGTCCGAAGGCCCATAAGTTTCTAGTTGGCTTTGGTTGGTCTGACATTGTGGTTCAACAAATGATCGATGTCAGAACTGATTACCAGCACCAAGGACAGTTGAGGAGAGATAGTTGCGGAGAGACATGATCGTCTACGCCGGCAGGCATATCACGTGATTGATTGATTTGTTTGCTGTCTAGTTTTGGAGAGACATGATCGTCTACGCCGGCAGGCATATCACGTGATTGATTGATTTGTTTGCTGTAGAGTTTTGGAGAGACATGATCGTCTACGCCGGCAGGCATATCACGTGATTGATTGATTTGTTTGCTTAGTTTTGGAAAGGATCTACAGCCTACATCTGGATATCTTTCTAGAGATCCCTGATCTCAGTATAGATGAGATCGAGTTCCTAGTCATATCGGAGACGGACGATAAAACGTAGGTCCGCTTTCAATCCCGTACGTAAAAGAACCCTTCTCAGTTCAAAATCGACAAGAGTAGGCTGGAAAGCCGGGCAAAATTAATTAGAAAAGCTTAAAAATAAAATTTCTACAAAAATATCTTTACCATCCGCCCGACTGGTTACCGGAGCCCAAATTTGGGGTGTTAAGAATAGAATACTGTTACCTGCCACGCATGTCGTAAGAGGCGACTAAGGAGGTTTGGCTGAAATCGAATGCACATGTCCTAAACGTGTAGTAGTCTATGCGTTTAGGGCCTACTAAACCAATGTGCAACGTATACACGTTCTTGGCAAAGATCAAACATATCACAAAGAGTGATTAAAATTGGTCGTAAGAACGAACGCAAAGAAGGAGAAAGAGATCTTACCATCTTCAAAATTACATAGGGATCTTTGCCGTTGTTACGGAATTCGTGCTCTGCAGCTGAGATCTTCCCGTGTAAGAAAGAGATTGAGCACACATGGTTACTCACCGAAGTGCAATGATGATGGTCCTATCAATCAATCAATCAATCAATCAATCAATCAGTTTTTCGCATGACTCCCATTAACAGATCTTCCCGTTTTTGCAATCGTTTTAGTTTGTAACCATTCTACTGCCATTTGATCCCTCCCACCTTTTGTTTCTTTACTGGGAGAAAGCATGGGCATCTCATTAACTATATTAACCTGACTATTGCTATTAGAAGTTGTGGTATTTCAATTGTCACACGACGCCTAAGCTTTACACCACCATCAGTCTTCATTTACTTTACACCACCATCAGTCTTCATTTACTTTACACCACCATCAGTCTTCATTTACTTTACACCACCATCAGTCTTCATTTACTTTACACCACCATCAGTCTTCATTTACTTTACACCACCATCAGTCTTCATTTACTTTACACCACCATCAGTCTTCATTTACTTTACACCACCATCAGTCTTCATTTACTTTACACCACCATCAGTCTTCATTTACTTTACACCACCATCAGTCTTCATTTACTTTACACCACCATCAGTCTTCATTTACTTTACACCACCATCAGTCTTCATTTACTTTACACCACCATCAGTCTTCATTTACTTTACACCACCATCAGTCTTCATTTACTTTACACCACCATCAGTCTTCATTTACTTTACACCACCATCAGTCTTCATTTTTGTGTGTCTTCTTCGAGCCCCATGAATGATTAGTTTTCACTCTGTTTCATATAGCAACCTTCATCAACTCAAGGCGTGTAGTGCTATGATTAGTTTTCACTCTGTTTCATATAGAAACCTTCATCAACTCAAGGCGTGTAGTGATATAATTAGTTTTCACACTGTTTCATATAGAAACCTTCATCAACTCAAGGTGTGTAGTGCTATAATTAGTTTTCACTCTGTTTCATATATAAACCTTCATCAACTCAAGGCGTGTAGTGCTATAATTAGTTTTCACTGTTTCATATAGAAACCTTCATCAACTCAAGGCGTGTAGTGCTATAATTAGTTTTCACTCTGTTTCATATAGAAACCTTCATCAACTCAAGCTGTAGTGCTATAATTAGTTTTCACCTGTTTCATATAGAAACTTTCAACTCAAGGAGTGTAGTGATATAATTAGTTTTCACACTGTTTCATATAGAAACCTTCATCAACTCAAGGTGTGTAGTGCTATAATTAGTTTTCACTCTGTTTCATATAGAAACCTTCATCAACTCAAGGTGTGTAGTGCTATAATTAGTTTTCACTCTGTTTCATATAGAAACCTTCATCAACTCAAGCTGTAGTGATATAATTAGTTTTCACACTGTTTCATATAGAAACCTTCATCAACTCAAGGTGTGTAGTGCTATAATTAGTTTTCACTCTGTTTCATATATAAACCTTCATCAACTCAAGGCGTGTAGTGCTATAATTAGTTTTCACTGTTTCATATAGAAACCTTCATCAACTCAAGGCGTGTAGTGCTATAATTAGTTTTCACTCTGTTTCATATAGAAACCTTCATCAACTCAAGGCTGTAGTGCTATAATTAGTTTTCACACTGTTTCATATAGAAACCTTCATCAACTCAAGGAGTGTAGTGCTATAATTAGTTTTCACTCTGTTTCATATAGAAACCTTCATCAACTCAAGGTGTGTAGTGCTATAATTAGTTTTCACTCTGTTTCATATAGAAACCTTCATCAAGGCGTGTAGTGCTATAATTAGTTTTCACTCTGTTTCATATAGAAACCTTCATCAACTCAAGGCGTGTAGTGCTATAATTAGTTTTCACTCTGTTTCATATAGAAACCTTCATCAACTCAAGGAGTGTAGTGATATAATTAGTTTTCACTCTGTTTCATATAGAAACCTTCATCAACTCAAGGAGTGTAGTGATATAATTAGTTTTCACTCTGTTTCATATAGAAACCTTCATCAAGGCGTGTAGTGCTGTGATTAGTTTTCACTCTGTTTCATATAGAAACCTTCATCAAGGCTGTAGTGATATAATTAGTTTTCACCTGTTTCATATAGAAACCTTCATCAACTCAAGGCGTGTAGTACTATAATTAGTTTTCACTCTGTTTCATATAGAAACCTTCATCAACTCAAGGCGTGTAGTACTATAATTAGTTTTCACTCTGTTTCATATAGAAACCTTCATCAACTCAAGGCTTGTAGTACTATAATTAGTTTTCACCCTGTTTCATATATAAACCTTCATCAAGGCGTGTAGTGCTATAATTAGTTTTCACTCTGTTTCATATAGAAACCTTCATCAACTCAAGGCGTGTAGTGCTATAATTAGTTTTCACTCTGCTTCATATAGAAACCTTCATCAAGGCGTGTAGTGCTATAATTAGTTTTCACTCTGTTTCATATAGAAACCTTCATCAACTCAAGGCGTGTAGTGCTATAATTAGTTTTCACTCTGTTTCATATAGAAACCTTCATCAACTCAAGGAGTGTAGTGCTATAAATAGTTTTCACTCTGTTTCATATAGAAACCTTCATCAACTCAAGGCGTGTAGTGCTATAATTAGTTTTCACTCTGTTTCATATAGAAACCTTCATCAAGGAGTGTAGTGCTATAATTTGTTTTCACTCTTTTTCATATAGAAACCTTCATCAACTCAAGGCGTGTAGTGCTATAATTAGTTTTCACTCTGTTTCATATAGAAACCTTCATCAACTCAAGGCGTGTAGTGCTATAATTAGTTTTCACTCTGTTTCATGTAGAAACCATCATCAACTCAAGGCTTGTAGTGCTATAATTAGTTTTCACTCTGTTTCATATAGAAACCTTCATCAAGGAGTGTAGTGCTATAAATAGTTTTCACTCTGTTTCATATAGAAACCTTCATCAACTCAAGGGATGTAGTGCTATAATTAGTTTTCACTCTGTTTCATATAGAAACCTTCATCAAGGAGTGTAGTGCTATAATTTGTTTTCACTCTTTTTCATATAGAAACCTTCATCAACTCAAGGCGTGTAGTGCTATAATTAGTTTTCACTGTTTCATATAGAAACCTTCATCAACTCAAGGCGTGTAGTGCTATAATTAGTTTTCACTCTGTTTCATGTAGAAACCATCATCAACTCAAGGCGTGTAGTGCTATAATTAGTTTTCACTCTGTTTCATATAGAAACCTTCATCAACTCATGGCGTGTAGTACTATAATTAGTTTTCACTCTGTTTTATATAGAAACCTTCATCAACTCAAGGAGTGTAGTGATATAATTAGTTTTCACTCTGTTTCATATAGAAACCTTCATCAACTCAAGGCGTGTAGTGCTATAATTAGTTTTCACTCTGTTTCATATAGAAACCTTCATCAACTCAAGGCGTGTAGTACTATAATTAGTTTTCACTCTGTTTCATATATAAACCTTCATCAATGCGTGTAGTGCTATAATTAGTTTTCACTCTGTTTCATATAGAAACCTTCATCAACTCAAGGGATGTAGTGCTATAATTAGTTTTCACTCTGTTTCATATAGAAACCTTCATCAAGGCTTGTAGTGCTATAATTAGTTTTCACTCTGTGTCATATAGAAACCTTCATCAACTCAAGGAGTGTAGTGCTATAATTAGTTTTCACTTTGTTTCATATAGCAACCTCATCAATCAAGGCTGTAGTGCATAATTAGTTTTCACTTTGTTTCATATAGCAACCTTCATCAACTCAAGACGTGTAGTGCTATAATTAGTTTTCACTCTCATATAGAAACCTTCATCAACTCAAGGCATGTAGTACTATAATTAGTTTTCACTCTGTTTCATATATAAACCTTCATCAACTCAAGGCGTGTAGTGCTATAATTAGTTTTCACTTTGTTTCATATAGCAACCTTCATCAACTCAAGGCGTGTAGTGCTATAATTAGTTTTCACTTTGTTTCATATAGCAACCTTCATCAACTCAAGACGTGTAGTGCTATAATTAGTTTTCACTCTCATATAGAAACCTTCATCAACTCAAGGACTGTAGTGCTATAATTAGTCATGCGGAGACTCTTTGGTCTAACAACAACGAGTCGAAAGGATTGAATCTGAAAGTCTGCGCGTGGTGTGGATGGACAGTATTCGGAGATCACATCTATAGAAAAGGACTTGTCTGTACACACCAGGACGCCCGCCTGCCCAGCGCGTTGAATGGCGGGTGACAAAGCCTCCTATGAGTGCGGTTTAATTCAGCGGGCTGGCAGAAAGAGACATATTCTTCAGATTTACGGTGTTCATGGTACCGAACCGAAGGGTTACGATGTCCATGGCACTGAGCCGAGGAGCTGAAAGCTCAAGTGCTTCTGGATCAGAAGAAGAAAAACACACACACACACTGGACATGCGGAGTGCAGGGTAACAAGGTGCTGACTTTCTTGAACAATGCCCAGACTCAAGCGGGCAGAAGTCTGGACAGAGTCGATGTCATCAATGCGGTACGCTCTCATATATGGGACGTGGACGAGTCTCAGAGACTGGAATGAGTGCGAGAATTATTAGTTAAGTTTTCGTCATACTAGACGGTGTTTTTCCGTGTAGAGAGAGAAGATACACTAATCAACTTCTCGTGGGTACTGTTAGTAAGCGGACTTTCGAATGGCTGCTGCAGCAGAGGGCAGAACACGCATGGGAATGCACATTGTGCAATAACGCGATCACATAACACAACATAACATACAGTGCCGGATTAAGCCAGCGCGGGACCTATAGCAAATGTTACCAAGAGGCCCCGTGCTATTAGCCATGATTTTGGCTTAGTCCTCAATATCTAAAAATGTAGACACTTTAAAAAATATTTAAACCGAAATTTTACAAGCTTAACATTTTCTGCTCCAGAAACGCAAGGCCTCCAGAAACCGGACCCGTAGCATTTGCTACTTCTGCTATGGGGCTAATCCGGCACTGATAACATAACAAACATCAGTCAGATGCTCTCCGATATATCTAAACGTTTGACAGCACGGAACTAGATAGTGCTTTCTGTTCTCTAACTTCATTATAAAGATCGGATCCCTACTACTAATTATACTGGGCTATAAAAAGAACATTTTAAACGATTTTTTATATACCTCCTTTAAAACGAATGACATTTTACTGCCTTGTCAATTATACAGGACTTAACATGCAACCTATACTTCACGACATTTAAAATATTTTAAACTAAATTTTTTTTAAATTTCAAAATGTGAAATGCTTGTAGAAAAATTACATTAAAATTTCATTTCAATTTTGCAGATTTGGAAACGGGGTGGATGTCACGGTATGAACAAGCGAAGAGAACTCTATGATTTGTCTAGTCTACATTTGATTTCTGATGTTGGGTTGTGTAACTTGATATAGTTATCCCTGGTGTCACGTGGAGCTGTTTCAAAGGGGGAAATAACTGCCTTGCTGAAACAGGTTTTGGAACATGAAACAGGATAGCTCCTAGGGTTATAACGTCACACTCTTATACGAGTTATCTTTTCTTAGACGAACAGCAGCGTTGGAATTTTCTGCTTATGTTGTGGTATGTACAGAGCTGTCTTTGTATTTTCTGAATAGATATATGTGTTCTCTCCCCTCTGTTTGTTTATTTATTCTCTTCCATTGTTTGTATATTTTCTTCTCAAGCATTATATATGTATACAACTTATATTTATACATACATCTCAAGTACTACAGCGTGCTAGCGTGTCGTCCATCATGGGAATACGCAACTGTAGAAGACTAAGAAGGCTGAAATGATTGATTGATTGATTGATTGATTATTGATGATTAGGACATCCATTGCACTTCTGTGAATTAACCATATGTGCTACGATCTCTTTCATACACAGGAAGATCTCAGAACTCCGTAGCATCGGCGAGGGTCCCCGATGTAATTTTGAAGATGGGGAAGATATTTTGTAAGACTTTTATTTTTAATCTCCTTTAGAAAGTCCTTTAGAAAATGAATATATTTTTTTCTGATTCTGCGAACGCTCTCTATCGACCACTCTTTGGGGTTTGTATGTGATCTGAGCCTAAGAGCGATTGTGCGTTGTGTTAGTTATTCGCCTATGGGTGTCTAGGCCAGCACATCCGATTTCTTGCCACGCTTTTTATTTACTATGGTAGCTTTCCTAGAAAAATAAATATCAGTTTCAGTTTAGAATATCTTCATTGCACTCTGGACATGTGCATAGGTGCTCCGATCTCCATCGTAATATCTCCAACAGTGTCCAACGACTGACCGTACGAGTTCGATTTTGATTGATAAGCCTACTCATGTACCTGTCATGCTGTTCTTTTCTTGCTACTCCAATCTTCAAACCGAGTTACTGCAATCTTGTAGCTGACGGGGATTTGGTTTAAATGAAAATCTTCTTGCGGCACACTCTATGAGGGCGTTCAAAATATCAGCTCTATCCATTGTCTGGCCCACTGGTATGGTAACAGAACCAGCCAGCCTGTCTGCTCTCTCATAGCCAACGATACCCATGTGCCCCGAAACGAAAATAAGAGTGATTCTGCAAATTGTTTACTATTGTAGTGATTCAGTCCATTGCCTGCGCATCGAACCAGCCTCTAACTTTCAGATCATACTCAATGAATCACTCAGAATGCATGCATGAGTGTAGTTTTGTAACTCCAGCCATAGTAGTGCATTAGTCACCGCCAGTACTTCCATTGTCATGCTGCTTGTTGTCATACGAAATGCACCACTGGCCTCCTGGACCATTCTGTCACTTGACCTTACAGAGAATTCCCATACGGACTTTTCGTGACGAACTACCGATCCATCCGTGTAAATCACAACGTCACCTTCATTGCAGTTTTCATCAATAATAACCTTAACGTCTGCATCCAACGCCACGGATTCCCCTCTCGGCAACTTTTGTCAAATTTAATGATGATGGAAAAAGTGTTCCCGTATACTGTAAACATCGGTATCCATTCTTCCTCGATATTGTGAGCCCCAGCACGACCAACCCACGACTTGCCCCGAGTTAACCGATTTCATCCACTACTGCTGATATTGAAAATATGGTAACTACCAAGAAAGAAAGATTACAACATGTGAAATGAGATGTCTACGAAAAGCTGTCAACGTTACAAGGAGAGATAGAGTGAGAAACGAGAATATCAGAAGCATCGTTGGTACTATACCATGCATACAGAAACAAAGAATCAAGTGGTTCGGCCATCTAATTAGAATGGAACCACATTTACTACTATCACGTGCCTACAATAATCGACACTCAGGGCGCAGAGCACGAGGCAGTCCAAGAACACGATGGATAGATAACATCTCAGAGTCCCTGCGAAAGCATGGACTGACAACGTCAAGCGCAACACACCTGGCACATGATAGAAAACTAACTCTCCCCACGTCGCTTCAAAGCAAATGTGGATAAGATAAGATAACTACCATGTAAACACCGTATTCCACAATATACCACTAGGTATGAAAAGGGTTCTTTACTACAAAAAGAAAGTAATGTTATTTTATTATATTTGTGTGGTATCTTCTTCTTCTTTGCGTTCGTTCTTTACCACCAATTTTAATCACTTTTGTGATATGTTTGATCTTTACAAGAACGTGCATACGTTACACATTGTTTGGTAGGCCCAACGATAGAATTCTACACGTTTAGACACCTGCATCCGATTTCAGCCAAACCTCCTTAGTCGCCTCTTACGACATGCGTTGCAGGTAACACTGGCTTTATTCTTTACACCCCAAATTTGGGCCCTGGAAACCACTCAGGTGCTATTTGTGTGGTATGATCGATACCGTTAGAAATCTATTGTGGATTAATTATATGACAGACTAACGTTTTAAAGTGTTTTCTTGTCAACCCTTTAAAGTAAACACAACCTCATACACATATTTCCTTACACATATAAACATATGCTTTTGGCGTAGGACATAAGATTTATGACTGACACTCCGATGACAACTACGGGTGTCCACATGGGCGCGGAGAGAGAAAAGAAGTTGTAAAAGTGGTAGCTTGAACAGGGATTCCTTTTGAAATCCGACCGCTTAAAAAGACGCACAAAAGTTAGATATCGCTTCCACTTACCTGTGGGGGAAGCCGATGGTAATTTGATCCCTTCTTGCTTGCCGTAGAGAAACTAGAAAAAAGATGTCCTGGCGGTGCCTAGCTAAAATGTGAATAGCACAACGATTTCTATAAACGACATTTCTACTGTTGCGGAACACGAAACGGTCATTCATGTTAACATATCGACCAACAGGCCTTTTTCAGAAGGGGGAAATCAGCAGGAACAAAGTGCTATGCAAAATCGGAAAAATGTATTGAAGTGTAAAGTGTTGCTTATGTATAGATCCTATGCTAAGTCTGTGAATTTGTTTATTGAAGATTGTAAAGTTTTTTGCCCACTTTGTGATTGCTGGTAACCGATGGTAGGACAGATTGAAGTAAGATTGAATAGCAAAGAATATAGATCGAAACAAGAAGTAAAGTAATTGTATAAAGTTCAACAGTAGAATAAATCGTCGTATCGACAACACGATCTTTATCGAAGAATAGAAGGTCATCGTAGTCAAGTACCATTTCCGCATCGAAGGCTGGCTCAATAGACCTCCAACATTTCATGTCTCTTGCCTTTATGTTGCACTCTGCCACGCTGTAATTTGCTCATCTCTTGATGTTTTCTTTCCACTTATGTCTATGTCTTCCTCTTGCTCATCATCCTTCAGCTTTCCTTCTAAAAATTTTGTTCATTGTGCCATGTCTCTTTATGTGTCTGAAACACATTTATGTTTTATTATTAATCCCTGTAATAAAATTAACACTTTCGTTACTGCCTGTAGGGCGGTGTGGAACATGTGGGATGAGCGTCTGAGGAATTTAATGACCGCACAGCTAGTGCAGTCGGCGCGAAGCTGTACAGGCTAGGATTTTTCATTTATGCCCACAACAGAAAAAATAATTAGTTTTATCGTGAATTGAGCATGGGTCGCCTGTATGGGAGCCACGCTCTAATCAATTCTACGCCCGTCTGCCCGCTGTTCGTAGCGCGTTGGACTACGGGTGACTATCCCTCTGTGTGTGCGGTTCAATTCCGCGGGATGGCAGAAAAAGCCACAGATTCCCCAGATTTACGGTCTTCGTGGCACGCCGAGGCAACGAAAGGGTTACAATATCCATGGCACCGAGCCGAAGAGCTGAAAAGCTCAAGTGCTTCTGGATCGGAAAAAAAAAAAATTATCCTACCAGACACCCATCGAATAATTCCTGTAATGAATGTATAAAATGGGAAGTGAGTGGTGAGATCTGGATAAGATGACTTTGGGTAGGCAGACTTGAAAGGCCCTAGTTGCGGACCTATGCTTCCCTAGGGGACGAAGCGTCAAGAAGAAGAAGCAAATCTGTAATAAATCTTTCTTCGTTACTAGTTTTCCTAGATATTTTTTACTTTTGATAGAAAGTTGTGTTGAAATTGCTCATATCATCGTGAATACAACAAGAGTAATGTTCAACACAATCTTTCTCTCCACATTATGCTATCAGTGCCAAACCTGGACGTTGACAACAAATGATATAAGAAAACTAGTCACGACAGAGATGAAGTGTCTACGCAGAATGCTGGGGGTAATAAGAAGAGACCGGTTGAGAAATGAAGACATCATGAAAAAGTGGGTACAACATCAGTACTGAACTTCATAAGAAACAACAAATTAAATGGTTCGGCTACATAAGCAGATTACCACAGACAGTGCACATCAAAGATCAATGCTGCTCCGATACAATGGGTACAAAGCAAAAGGCCGGCCAGGCAACAGATGGACCTGAAGATAACAGAGGCGACAAGAGACACTACCTACGAAGCGCACACAAAGGCCCGTTTTAGAAATCGCTTCTTGATCTGACGCTGTGCGGCAAAACAGAATTGGAGAAAAAAAAGACAGAAAGATAGAAGATACAACTTTAGGGGACTCTTCTATTAGGAAGTTTATCATTAAAATGGAAATGTTCCGCCAGCCTTTGCAGACCGTATGCAATTGAATGTCTCATCAACATCATCAAGGTGCGTGTCCTTTATAGGACGTTGCTCTCTTTGCAAATTCACTCTGTCTCTAACCAGTACACCAACTTCGTCGATGGTCATGTTCATAGTATCTTTAATATCCTGTAGCCAACTTCTTCTTTGTCTGCTTCTGCCTCTGCGTCCTGAGACCCTGCCCTCTAATATTGTTTTCTCCATGCCATCGTGAGGCTTGATGTGACCAAAGTATCTAATTTTTTCTGTATAGTATATTGGGCCGTTAGTGGGTAGCATGTAATAGGAAAACACACCCTAGATACTTAACGAGAAAAGATAATTTTATGCTTCTGTTTTATCTCGTCGCTCGCTTTCAGCATTGCGGCGATGTTCCGAAACCTACAGATCTGAGGTGGTTAGAACAGATCAGATCTGGAGAAGAACAACCATCGGCTGGCACAATAAAGGCAAATGGTCAAAAGACCATCCTCAGTACAACAACAGCGACGGGTACTACGGTCTGTCTCGTAGAGAACAAGTTGCTATACTCCACCTCCGTACCGGCCACAATAAGCTCCAAGCCCACATGTTTAACAAATTTAAAATTGGCACAACTAGCTTGTGCCCCTGCGAAAAGGTGGACATGACGGCAGAACACGTACTGCAAGACTGTCAATTGATAGCAGGTCTAAGAAAAGAAACATGGCCTCAAAACACAGAGATTCTCGAGAAGCTGTACGGAGGAACGGAGTCCCTTAAAACCACGGTAAAATTTATGATAAAAGTTGGTTCATCAGTCTAGGCCGGGATCGCGAAAGAGAGAGAGAGAGAGAGATTTGGAAAAACGGAGAAGGGATTGGGGGTAGTCTGCGCTAATACTTAATAAACGGGCAATATGAACGTGGACAGATAAATTACAGTATCGTATGAGAAAGAAAAAATACCATACATGTATCTGTATCTTTCATCTTTACAGACGGTCAATTGGCAAGTTTTTACTGTGACAACTTCTGAGTTTTCGCTTTTCTCTCTTGTCGTTCAGCTCTGTACATAAGTCTCTTCTCATACATGACAAATTGATAAAATTGCTCTGAACATTGCCACCTCAACACCAGTAAAACTAGATGAAATCCTTCCACATAGAACTGCTTTCACATAAGTTGGATGTGTTATCAGCCACACAGGAGGAGCTGAATCTGGCATCAAAAGCAGACTGAATAAGACACGAAGTGCATTCGTGACCCTTTCCAACGGTCTTGAAATCAGCCTAATACAGCATCAGAACCAAGATTAATATATATATCACAGCTGTGTGCTATCAACTTTGCTATACGGATCAGAATGCTGGAGAATGATAGAACAAGATATGTCCAAACTCTCCTTCCATACATCCTGTCTACCAACGATCTTACGCGTGTTTGGCCAATTACTATCTCTAACCAAGAACTGTTTTCACAGCGTCAACAAAACCATCGACATACATCGATAAACATCGACAAAACAGAAGTAATGACATTCGCCAGAGAGGAAAGCACTACCAATATCTCCATCGACAATCGCCCATTAAAACAAGTAAAAGACTTCATATACCTGGGAAGCATTTTTTCAGCAAACGGAAGAATAACTAATGAAATTCAACACAGATGCAACAAAGCAAACTAAATGATAGGACAAATGGCGCCAATTTAAAAATGTAAACATGTCACCATGAACACAAAAAGAGCAATGTTCAATACAATCTTTCTCCACACATTATGTTACCAGTGCCAAACCTGGTCACTGACAACAAATGATAGAAGAAAACTAATCACAACAGAGATGAAGTGTCTACGCAGAATGCTGGGAGTAACAAGAAGAGACCGGTTGAGATATGAAGACATCAGGAAAAAGTGGGTACAACATCAGTACTAAACTTCATCAAGAAACAACAAATTAAATGGTTCGACCACGTAAGCAGATTACCAACAGACAGTGCACCTCAAAGAGCAATGCTGCTCCGATACAATGGGTACAAAGCAAAAGACCGGTCAGGCAAAAGATGGACCTCAGAGATAACAGACTACCTACGAAGCACATACAAGGGCCCGTTTAGGAAATCTCTTCTTGATCTGACGCTGTGAGACAAACAGGATTTGAGAAAAGAAGTAGAAAGAACAAAAGCATGTGAGCACGATCATCCAAAAGAGACGCTGGAGATGGATCGGACATATGATACGCATGGAGACTGTCACGAAAAAAATGTACTGAGATGGACACCAGAGGGTAAACGAAATCGTGGAAGACCCAAAACTACCTAGAGGAGTGCAGTAGAACTATAACTGAAATGATCAGCTGAACTTTCTTCTCTCTTTGACCAATTTAAACACTTTGTGATATGTGATCTTGAAGAACGTGATACTCAATTGTTGGAGGCCTAATGGATACTTCAACGTTAGACATGATCGATTCAGCCAAACCTCTAGCGCTTACGAATGCGGCAGGTAACAGGGGTATTCTTAAAATTTGGCCGAACCACTGGCGAGCTGGAACACAATACAAAGGATGATCAGAATAAAAGAATGGTGTGTTTGTTGCTGCCAGGGCGTCACAGGCTGGAGAGGTTGAGCACAGTTCCTTCCGTTTTATCATCCGTCTCCGATAGGACTAGGAACTCGATCTCATTATATTGAGATCAGGAATCTCTGAATAAAATATCTCACTCGATTCACGTTGGAAACAAACGAAGTACCTATGGAGTGAAAGGTCAGCACGTTACCTCACCACCAAAAAGACACCCTTCCCTCCCTTCGCTCCTCCCCACCGAACTATATCTTCTTCTTCGAACGCCCCATATCGACCATTTGTTAACCACTTGTGTGATTTGTTGTAATCTGAGCCTAAGATCGATTGTACGTTGATCCAGTTATGCGCCTACAAGTAAGCCAGCATATCCTATTTCTGCTACGCTTTTTATTTACTAGAGTAGCTTCTCTAGGTCCTACATCAGTCGCCTCTTACGACATGCCTTGTAGGTGGCAGTAGTACTATTATTTGCTCCCTCTTTCGGGCCCCGGCACCAGACAGACTGTACTATATCTAATACTCAACAAAGATATCCAAGTAATTCTAACATGAAAAACGCTTACTTTGCTATAATTCAAATTGAATTCAGTTCCTTGATTCTATGAAAGGACAATACCCTGCAACGACACTTGAACTTTCATAAACTCAAGTTTTCAGAATACATTTACCAAGTTGGGAGCGTTAGCAAGCGAACTGTGTGTAGAAAGAAGTCAGTGCTGTTTCTTGACATTTTTCAGTCGCGACACGTCTGCACGATAACGTTTGAATACGACGCGACACACTTCTGGTTTTAAAAAAAAAAAAAAAACCCCAATGCAGTCTGCAACCTATTTCGGTTATATATTGTCAAATTCAAGCAGAAAAATCAAAACAAAAACATACATTTTGCATGAATTTGATATTGAATATGATTATTATTGATTTTTCTTATATTCATCTCGTACTGTTATACAAACATAACATAAGGATACAAATCCAGTGTTTAAGAGACTGCGTGTTTCCCTTGGCAACATATGGTTGTGAGAAATGGACCATTGACAAAGTGGCAGAGAAGATCACTAATGCCTTTGAATGTAAATGCTACAGAAGAGCACTTAGATTATCATGGACAAAGAAAAGCACAAATGCTTCTGTTCTGCAACAGCTTGATATTAGAGAGTTGGCTATTAAAGAGCATAACATCAAGGAAAATGAAATATTTCAGACACATCAAACGACATGTTTGCCCAGAGAAGATAATTTTGGAGAGAATGGTGCCTGGAAGAAGAATGAGAGGAAGACATAGAAGACGATGGGTGCAAGATGTCATTGGCGTTCTGAGAATGACTGCTGCTGACGCCGGTCAACTTGCACAGAACAGAGTTTTTCAGAACTGCTGTCATGGAGCAAGTTGCGGAAGCGACACGCTACTTGATGATGATGATGATGACTGTTATATAGGGCCTGCAAGTAGTTTCTCTATACTGATCTTATCTAGTCAACTCGCTCATGGAATCTCTTCTATGGAATTAAGTCTGATATTTCTCGCCTCCCTCAGTAAAGTTCATTTCAGGGTTTCATTAGTGCGTCATTTCTTCCTTAAACACTTTGCCTCCCAATTTAATGCCTTCTTTGTGATTATTGTATCATTTCTTCTCAGAGTATATCCAACATATCTCCTTCTTCTCTTTCTTATAACAGATGTTACTAGTGGTTGACCAGACATTTCTTCTCAGAGTATATCCAACATATCTCCTTCTTCTCTTTCTTATAACAGATGTTACTAGTGGTTGACCAGACATTTCTTCTCAGAGTATATCCAACATATCTCCTTCTTCTCTTTCTTATAACAGATGTTACTAGTGGTTGACCAGACATTTCTTCTCAGAGTGTGTCCAACATATCTCCTTCTTCTCTTTCTTATAACAGTTGTTACTTCTTTTTTGTTATATAGGTGATTTTTTTTTCCTTCGATCCAGAAGCACTTGAGCTTTCAGCTCTTCGGCTCGGTGTCATGGACATCGTAACCCTTCGGTTAGGTGCCACGAACACCGTGAATCTGGGAACCTGTGGTTTTTCTGCCAGCCCGCGGAAGTGAACCCGCACTCACAGAGGGTTAGTCACCCACAGTCCAACAACCGCTACAAACACGCTGGACAGGCGGACGTATATGGGATTAAAACCTCTTTAACGCACTTTTAACCTAAGGACGAACCTTGTTTTGGTTATATCAGAGCCTGTAAGCTAACAAACATGAGAAATAAGGATTAACTCTTTTCCGAGAATCCAAGACATTTATTGAAAATTATTGACTACTGGAGAGCCGCGGTAGCGTAGTTGTTAGTGAACTCGCTTCTCAAAGCTGGTGGTCATGGTTCAACTCCCACAGAGTGGGAATTTTTCCCGACGCGACGGCTTCCAGGTCGACCCAGCCTCAACTGGGTACCAGACATGCTCTGGGAAAGTAAAGGCGGCCGGCGTGATGCTGACCACATTGCCCATCGTGTGCCGACGGTAAATAAAAAATACAGGCCTAACACTGTATTGCCCCATATACCACGAGATATGAAAGGGTTCCTTTACTTTTTTTTTACTATTGACTACTGAAGACAAAAATATTTAACAAACGATCATATAGCACTTTGTTTCCATGATAGGTATTCTATTCCTTTATTCATCTATCATATTATCTGTTTGTTTCTTTCTATGCGCTAAGCAATGTGTTGATTTCTTTGTATGCTAAAGGTACCGTAAAAAAAGTAAAGGAACCCTTTCATACCTCGTGGTATATAGGTCAATACAGTGTTAGGTCTGTATTTTCATTGACCGTCGGCACACAATGCGTGATGTGGTCAGCATCACGCCGGCCGTCTTTACTTTCCCAGAGCATGTCTGGTACCCAGTTGAGGCTGGGTGACCTGAGAGCCGTCGCGGTCGGGAAAAATTCTACGCTCATTGCGGAGCTGAACCCAGACCACCAGCCTTGAGAAGTGAGTTCACTAACAACTACGCTACAGGGCTCTCTAAAGTACCGTGGTCGTTGCTATATAAAGCACCCTTTATTTCGTTCTTTAATGCTGTATCTATTGGTTCTTCTTATGTAAGCTTACGTCACTACATGTTCTGGTTCTCTATACTAAGGTCTCGTGAGTAGTTTTCTGGATTATTTCCAACCACAGACGGTGCATGCACATTGTCCAACAGGAAACATATTTCTATTGATGAACTACTGGTAACATTTTACCTACAGAAACAATGATACTTTTTTACTACCACATCTACTGTTATACTGTTGGAATCTATTCTATTCTACATCTATTCTAGTTGTACTTATTTTCTTCCACCATTTACCTATTTATAGAAGTGTTGGGGGTGTAGAAGGAGGAGGGTAGGAATGTAGTGCTCTTGTCTGTGCTTGTTCTAACTCTTTCCACGCCCAGTTATTTCCTCAATTTTTAAGCAGTTAATTCAAGGGAGGTAAAAAAATCCCAACTACTCGTGAATAAATAAACATATATATATATTATTATATACTAAATTGAAGAAAACTGGACAACCCAATAGAATAACAAGGTTGAAAAGTAGTATAAGTAAAATAGTAGAAGTAAAACTAGAAAGACTTCTTATAAGGGAAGCAACTCTATGACGCAGTGTGCGGTTAATAGCGTGCAACGGACTTCCACCGTTGCGTAGTGTACGGCATAAAGCGTGGAAGGAGTTAATGCACTTTGTAGCTTTATTATTTTCTTAAGATAATTCTTGATGTCGTCGCTCCATCTTTTGCATGGTCTTCCTCTTGCTCTCTATTCGTTATACTTTTTCATGTGGCTCTAATTGTTTCTCTACAATTCTAAACTTATATTTCTTGTATGTTCAACTTTTCACTTTATTCTGTCTTGTTTATATTGGCCTGTTCGTTGGTCAGAGATACCTTTCAATCATGTTAACAGTAGTATAAAAACACATCTGCTGTTGGATGACTAGGCAGCATTATTCTTCAGGTAGAAAATCCTTCACAGTAAATTTATGTTCTAAGCAAACATGTAACTTCTTCAGGTGAAAGTTCAAATATTTGTCTTCTAGTGCCGCAGAATAAATAATAGATCAGTTTCTCCTCTATATTCTTTTCTCCTTTCTCAGTAATTTTCTTACGTTCTATATCAATTTCAGTTTTGGTTCGCAAAGATCCGCGTTTGATTATTACGCTCCATGTTAACCAAAGACTATTACGTTATTAACTCTTGTGGCATAAACGCTACATTATGTGGCTTTGGGTTGGACACCTTTTGACGAAGCCACACTAAACGTTTTTCTTGTAAAAACAAAGGACTTGTAAAATCATGAGTTTTGACCTGTCCACTAAGTTAATATGTCTCAGACACTGGGACGGTGTGAGAATTAGGAATTAAGTTTGGACATGCCATTCTTCTTCTTCTTCTTTGCGTTCCCGTGACATGCCATTAATATGTCTCAGATACTGAAACGAGTGGGAGAATTAAGAATTCAGTTTGGACATGCCATTAATATGTCTCAGATACTGAAACGAGTGGGAGAATTAATTCAGTTGACATGCCATTAAAATGTCTCAGATACTGGAACAAGTGTGATTATCAAGAATTAAGTTTCGCCATGCCATTAATATGTCTCAGACACTGAAACGAGTGAGAGAATTAGAAATTAAGTTTCGCCATGCCATTAATATGTCTCAGACACTGAAACGAGTGAGAGAATTAGAAATTAAGTTTCGCCATGCCATTAATATGTCTCAGACACTGGACCGAGTGGAGAATTAGAATTAAGTTTGGACATGCTATTAATATGTCTCAGACACTGGAACAAGTGTGAGAATTAGGAATTAAGTTTGGACGTGCCATTAATATGTCTCAGACACTGAAACGAGTGGGAGAATTAGGAATTAAGTTTGGACGTGCCATTAATATGTCTCAGACACTGGAACAAGTGTGAGAATTATGAATTAAGTTTGGACGTGCCATTAATATGTCTCAGACACTGGAACAAGTGTGAGAATTATGAATTAAGTTTGGACGTGCCATTAATATGTCTCAGACACTGGAACAAGTGTGAGAATTAGGAATTAAGTTTGGACGTGCCATTAATATGTCTCAGACACTGAAACGAGTGAGAGAATTAGAAATTAAGTTTGAACATGCCATTAATATGTCTCAGACACTGGAACAAGTGTGAGAATTATGAATTAAGTTTCGCCATGTCAGACAGTGTTGTCTTCGTGGTCGAGAGAAAAAGAAGATATACTACTATAATTCTCGTTGGTACGATAAGCAAGTGGACTTTGGGATGGTTGCTACAGCGGAGGTCAGAGCACGCATGGGAATGCTAGTATGCCCTGAAGTCGATCGCATTTAACTTAATATAATTTTATTGATAACTATTTATTTGTCTGGCACAAATTGCCGCACAAAAATATTGGTTACTAAACTGACCTCACACTACTCCGGACAGACCCATAGGTTCTCAGTCTCCGCAACAGACGTCGAAGGTATGTATACTGATCGTTCCTGTTGCTCGCTGGTTAAACACACTTCTGTCGCTCTCTGCCCCTCAAGCATCCAGTTCTGCTTGTTCAACAGGCAATTACAAACGAATTAAATCACTTGATAGATTCAAAATAAATTGTAGTAGGTCTCATCCAACACTAGGTCTCAAAAAGATCGAAGAACATTCCCTTATTCACCCTGAACTTCCCGACAATCGATGCCTTCGATGCAAACGTGTATGTTCTCATATTACAGGAAACACACAGGACAACAGATCCACGTAAGCCTCTGGAGGTTGAACGTGTAAAAACTCGGAGCGTCGTCCTTCTTTCGAATGAGAGCTGCTTGGAATTTGTTTATTTGTATAAGTTGCCTATTGGCTCTATGAAGGCACTCACTTTCGGCCGTGATCAAGTGGGCCTACTTTAAAAAATAATTGTTATATATTTGTATCAGTGTTGGGCCCTTACGCGTTAGAGCCACGTCAGATGGTACCAGTTACTTTATACGCAGCGGATGGTACAGTTACGTTTGTACCGCATCGGATGGTACACAGTTACGTTTGTACCGCATCGGATAGTACCCAGTTACGTTTGTTCCGCAGCGGATGGTACACAGTTACGTTTGTACCGCAGCGGATGGCACACAGTTACGTTTGTTCCGCAGCGGATGATACCGAGTTACGTTTGTACCGCAGCTGATGATACCGAGCTACATTTAAAAGTGTAAAGTCTCCTAGCGTCGTCGCTCTTACGAACGATAGCTGCTCGGAATTTTAAAATTTGTTTTATTTGCCTATTGACACCATTTCAGACATTTCAGAATAAATGTTTAAGAAGAATCTTGCAAATGTTCTTACCAAATACCATAACAAATGAGGAGCTTTTGAAACGAACAGACTGTGCATCCTTGGAGACCATCATTATGAGACGAAGATGGAGGTGGTTTAGACATGTATGTCGTATGCCAGTGGGGGCATTGGCTAGGACAGCTCTCAGATGGACAGCGGTTGGGAAGAGAAGGCGTGGACATCCAAAGGAAATGTGGAGAAGAACTGTGGAGAGTTGAATGAGTGAGGTTTGACGTGGGAGACGGTTGGTAGAAAGGCAGCATAACGGCAACAGTGGAAGTCTCTTGTGGAAGCATTATGTGTCAATCGAGACACGAAGAGGATATAGATAGATTGACTCTATGAAGCCTCCCACCTTTAGGCCGCAATCAAGTGAGCACTAAAATTTGACCTTCGCCAAAAGGCTGAGAATAAGAGAGGAGAGCGGTGAGAAATATAAAATAGTGAAAGGTTAGATAGGGAGAGCTAGAAGATTGTGAAGAGATCTAAGATAGGGAGAGCTAGAAGATTGTGAAAAAAGATAGGAGAGCTGAAGTGTAGCCGTCAAAGCTTGGCTACTGACAAATATTTAATATTATTCTAATATCAACACCATCCACAACTACGTACATAGACTACAAATAAAAGAAATGGCCGTCAAGTACATCGTACATCTATGTGAGAATCAAACCCGATTCTCAACTTTTATTTCTTTATATTTACTTAATTAAATATCTCATCTATGTTCAAAATAATAGCCCATACATCAAATTATCAAAATAAAGAAAATCCTGAAAATAAATCAACAATTCAAAACACATACCAATGCACATAGCTGAAAAATATACCTACTAATATTGATTGTCTCCCCTAAGTGATATCTAATACCCTGACATCCTATCTCTAAAAATGTTCACTGTTCACTGTTTACCTTGCTTGCGATGTCCTTAGAATAAAATACTTGATCAGTCATAATACGTTATACCGTTTCTAGCTAGAGTTGCTGTCCTAATAGTATACACGAAATGTCTCTGCTACTGGTTAAAATAATGCATCCTGAAAAATGGCTGACATCTCTCTCTCTCATATACTGTTATAGCCTCTCCGTCGGGTCTGGCCCTACTCCTTTAGTTTAGCTCTACCGCCTAGTTTTCCAACTCTGACAACTAGTCCTCCGGTTCTAATGTAACCAGTTCACCAATTCTGAACAGGAACTCTCTCTGATTTGGACAACAATCTCCATGGAGTTCTACATCTACGTCTTAGTTGAGCTCTCTCTCTCTGTCTGCAACTCAGTTTAATTCTACTGTCCCTCTGTCTCTATCCGAATGCGTGTGAAGATGTTTCGATGAAGTGTCTAAGTTGTCTGAGTTCTGTGAAGTTGTCTAAAGTTGTCTCTTCCTCTTTCTGTCTGTAACTGTCTCAGACTCAGACTACTACTCTCTGTCCCTCTGTATGAATGAGAATTGACTACCCTCACTGCCTGTCCCTGGACTCTCTGCTCTCTGTCTGTATCGAATGCCTATCTAAAGTTGTTCTTCACTCTTTCTGTCTGTAACTGTCTCAGACTCAGACTACCTACTCTCTGTCCCTCTGTATGAATGAGAATTGACTACCCTCACTGCCTGTCCCTGGGTACCTCTCTGCTCCTCTGTCTCTATCCGAATCGCCTATCTAAAGTTGTGTCTTCACTCTTTCTGTCTGTAACTGTCTCAGACTCAGACTACCTACTCTCTGTCCCTCTGTATGAATGAGAATTGACTACCCTCACTGCCTGTCCCTGGGTACCTCTCTGCTCCTCTGTTTCTATCCGAATGCCTATCTAAAGTTGTGTCTTCACTCTTTTCTAACTGGCCAATATTAACTGTTGAAGTCTGTCTCGGGACTACCTACACTTACTGTTCCTGGGTACCTCTCTGTCCCTCTGTCTCTATCCGAATCGCCTATCTAAAGTTTCTGCCAACTGTCCCTCTGCCAAGTGTGTGTGAAGATGATGTGTCTGACCAACTGTCCATCTGCCAAGTCTGTGCGAAGATGATGTGTCTCGAATCTACAATGTGTATTCTATTTATCCACTGGCAATTTTCTTTGTTTCTAAATCAGTCATTGTCCTTTTTGTAAAATTCTCACGGTCAAATCTGTTTAGTTGGCCTGGCAAAAACCCAGCTAATTTGACAATCGTGACCGGACAATCACCCAGACGTTCAAAAAAATAATACAATTAACCTCCTCTGGCTCAGGAAGAGAAAAGAATAGGGCATAAATCTTCTTCTAGTTAAGAAGAAGTCTCATTGACTACATAACATGATCTGTAATTATATGTTTCACAGCCCAGGTATATTGTTACCTTTGGTTAATTGAAAATACGTGCCTGTTGCAGCTTAGGGACGTAAAGAAGTAATAGGAGGCTAAAGATTGTGAGTTAGATAGGAGGCTAGAAGATTGTGAAGTTAGATAGGGAGCTAAAAGATTGTGAAGAGATGTTAGATAGGGACAGCTAGAAGATTGTGAAGAGATGTTAGATAGGGAGAGCTAGAAGATTGTGAAGAGATGTTAGATAGGGAGAGCTAGAAGATTGTGAAGAATGTTAGATAGGACAGCTAAAGATTGTGAAAGATGTTAGATAGGAGAGCTAGGTTGAAGTAGATAGGAGCTGAAGATTGAAGATGTTAGATAGGAGAGCTAGAAGATTGTGAATAGTAGAGAGCTAGAAGATTGTGAAAGATGTTAGATAGGAAGCTAGAGATTGTGAGAGTTAGATAGGAAGCTAGAAGATTGTGAAGAGATGTTAGATAGGAAGCTAGAAGATTGTGAGAGATGTTAGATAGGGACAGCTAGAAGATTGTGAAGAGATGTTAGATAGGGAGAGCTAGAAGATTGTGAAGAGATGTTAGATAGGGACAGCTAGAAGATTGTGAAGAGATGTTAGATAGGGACAGCTAGAAGATTGTGAAGAGATGTTAGATAGGGAGAGCTAGAAGATTGTGAAGAGATGTTAGATAGGGACAGCTAGAAGATTGTGAAGAGATGTTAGATAGGGACAGCTAGAAGATTGTGAAGAGAATGTAGATAGGGAAGGCTAGAAGATTGTGAAGAGATGTTAGATAGGGACAGCTAGAAGATTGTGAAGAGATGTTAGATAGGGACAGCTAGAAGATTGTGAAGAGATGTTAGATAGGGACAGCTAGAAGATTGTGAAGAGATGTTAGATAGGGACAGCTAGAAGATTGTGAAGAGATGTTAGATAGGGACAGCTAGAAGATTGTGAAGAGATGTTAGATAGGGACAGCTAGAAGATTGTGAAGAGATGTTAGATAGGGACAGCTAGAAGATTGTGAAGAGATGTTAGATAGGGACAGCTAGAAGATTGTGAAGAGAGTTAGATAGGACAGCTAGAAGATTGTGAAGAGATGTTAGATAGGACAGCTAGAAGATTGTGAAGAGATGTTAGATAGGAGAGCTAGAAGATTGTGAAGTTAGATGGGGAGAGCTAGAAGATTGTGAAGTTAGATAGGAGAGCTAGAAGATTGTGAAGAGATGTTAGATAGGAGAGCTAGAAGATTGTGAAGTTAGATAGGGACAGCTAGAAGATTGTGAAGAGATGTTAGATAGGGAGAGCTAGAAGATTGTGAAGTTAGATAGGGAGTGCTAGAAGATTGTGAAGAGATGTTAGATAGGGAGTGCTAGAAGATTGTGAAGAGATGTTAGATAGGGAGAGCTAGAAGATTGTGAAGAGATGTTAGATAATGAGAAGAATTAATGAGAGAGAAGTTTGAGAAGAAATCGTGAAGTAAACGAAATGAGAAGGGACAGAAGATTGCAAGAGCGTGGACTGAAGATTGGAGTGGTCAGAAAAGAACAGCACAGCAGGTATATGAGTAGGCGCATCAATCATCATCAAACTTGGAAGGTTAGACGCTGGACGCTGTTGGAGATATTGCGAAGGTGATCGAAGCTCATATTGATATGTCCGGAGTGCAATAAAGATATTCCAAACTGAAACTGAACTAAGTGAGAGTAGAGAGATTAAAGACTGAGAATGAGTGAAGAGAGAGTGAGTGTTAGAAATAAGGAAATATACCAAAGTAAGAAAAATAAAAACTTGAGAAATACAATTTAAAAAGTGAGGGGAGATAATTAAGAGAGAAAGAAAAGAAAATTCTAAGGGAGACAACAATAATCACATTTTAAACTGAATTATTTGCAATCATGCCCCAAAAATAAATCTCAATAACTTTTTGAGAATCTTGAAAACATTGTTCAAAGAAACCAGATGACACGGAAAGTATCAATTGTGCACAAGAATAATGAAACATGCACGATTTGTGCTAAATCTCCGCATTCTTGCTGCATCTAAAACTGCCCGGACGAAATCGAATCCAACACTTTACGATGAGGGAAACTCGCTCTCTGAATCTCTCTCAACGTTTAACATTAATCATGAATAGCTAGTTAACTAATCGCACAATAGCACAAACTCTAGATTCGTGATCTTCGTAATCGAATTGGGTGCTTCAAACTTCTAAATATAGCATCTGGTGTTTTATAATTAGATGTCACACTTGTCACGGTTCAGAGATTGTAATTCTGTTCTAAAAAAAGAATAATTTAAACCCCCACAGTCTTGTTCAAACAGTTCAGTGTTAACAGATTTACCACTCTGTTTACTATTTGTTTTGGGTAGAAGAAATTAACTGCATAAGTGCTTGAATATCGGCTGTAACACAAGAGGGTTGGGGGTTAAATCCCACACTCGATATTCTACACGTGTAGAAAGGAATTGGCCCATACCTCTTGCACACTGAAAAATGAAAATCGTGGCATATTCTTAACAGGATGTCGCCCGCCTGCCCAGCGTGTTCGTAGTGCGTTGGACTGCGGGTGACTAGCCCTCTGTAAGTGCGGGTTCAATTCCGCGGGCTGTCAGAAAAGCCACAGGTTCCACAGAATCACGGTGTTAGTGGCACCGAACCGAAGGGTTACGATGTCCATGGCACCGAGTCGAAGAGCTAAAAGCTCAAGTGCTTCTGGATCGAAAAAACACCCCAAAAAACAGGAAGTCATAAACTACAATAAAACGAGGCGTTGAATTTCTAGGCACCACTTATACGTTCAGTCTTTTGCCATTGCTTTCTGAACAGTGCTGCAATAGAACCTAGAAAGGTGGAGAGAAGTGACTTTATACTCTAAGCTTGGAACAAGCTACAATACATTATATTTTATGTATATAAGAAGCTAAGAGGAAACAATCTCTTCATGTCCCGTCTAAGGGAGTAACGTCGAAGAATTTACTTCATTGCACAGGTTTGTCACTAAGAAATTGCACACCATCTGCCGAGAGTATTGCAAAGACAATATCATGAGGACGACTATCATCATCATCATCATCATCATCATCATCATCATCATCAAATAGCTTGTCCTGAGCAGAACTTTGCCACCCCAACAGTCCTTCGGATTTCTCTCTTATAGACCAGATGTCCTGCCTCTGCAGCCGTCATGTTTAAGCCATCAGTTACTCAGAGGACGACTATACAAGTCATACTAAATGTATTTAACACAAAACTAAAGAAACTCAAGGAACTTCATAAAATAATTTCGGAACCAAGATAATAATTTAATGAGAGAATGAAGAAATTAGAAGAAGAAAAGGAATGAAACCAGACGTTTATTTCATAACAGAAGAACATATTAAGTGGTTTGGTCACCTGACAAGGATGTCCTGGTATCGTATATGACATAGGACCATATTTAAAACAAAATATAATACATAGCAACATGAATACCACACACACAAGATGGAATGACGGCTTGAAGAATACGTTAGAGAAATGAATATCACACACAAGATGGAGGGACGGCATGAAGAATAACGTTAGAGAAATGAATATCACACACAAGATGGAGGGACGGCATGAAGAATAACGTTAGAGAAATGAATATCCCACACAAGATGGAGGGACGGCATGAAGAATAACGTTAGAGAAATGAATATCACACACAAGATGGAGGGACGGCATGAAGAATAACGTTAGAGAAATGAATATCACACACAAGATGGAGGGACGGCATGAAGAATAACGTTAGAGAAATGAATGTCAACTTATAAAGTTTACTATACAAAACGTACAGAAGATCTTTACATCTCCCCAACACTTTACTAAAGTACAATGAAGAAAGATCCTCCTTACATCTCCCCAACACTTTACTAAAGTACAATGGAGAAAGATCCTCCTTACATCTCCCCAACACTTTACTAAAGTACAATGGAGAAAGATCCTCCTTACATCTCCCAACACTTTACTAAAGTACAATGGAGAAAGATCCTCCTTACATCTCCCAACACTTTACTAAAGTACAATGGAGAACGATCCTTACATCTCCCCTAACACTTTACTGAAGTACAATGGAGAAATATCCTCCTTACATCTCTCCTCCCCAACACTTTACTAAAGTACAATGGAGAAAATCCTCCTTACATCTCTCCCTCCCCCAACACTTTACTAAAGTACAATGGAGAAAGATTCTTACATCTCTCCAAATTCTTCACTGAAGTACAATAAGGGAAGACCCACGCCTCCCTCACCCAACCTGTGAGAATATTGTGCAATAGGGCATATCCATAACTGAACACCTCCCCCTCCCCCCACCCTTTCTTCTTCCCTCCAACGCAAACCTGTGAGAATATTGTCCAATAGGTTCCCCCATCTCTCATGCACTGGGAAGTCATTAAAGTGGGCTCATCCCAAGACATCCTAATGTAATGCCCACACAGCTCAGTCCCTAATGGACCGCCGCAGACAAAAAACTATAAAACATCTACATTTTCTGTCTCAACTATTGGGTGGCGCTACCATATAATGTTAAATGCTAGGAAACCTTACATATATCACTGCACTGCTTGCTTCGTTCGATTTGCTGTTTGCAAGTTATACTGCCATCAAAGATTATTCCAAACTGTCGCTGCATATCCCCTCAGGTCTTCCTCGAATGCTAACACCAAGCCCTTTGATATCCCGGACCGCTTCACACCCTTACGGGATTACACGCAAGGGTTCTAGTTTTACCTATTTATTTTTATAGCCGCATTAGCCTCATAAACCCGACGAGAATACGCAGATTTTTCCGCAAGTACCTTCCACATCGGTTTATTTTAGCGGCCAAAACTCCCTGACACTAAAGACGAGGCCAAATTGAAATCAAAATTTCCCTGGCATATTTCGTGAGACGGAACACAGTGTTACGTGTCAGCGGTTATTGAGTATACGTCGACGGTGTTTGACCCGTTTTCTTTCATCAAGTGCAGCAAGTAGAACCGTTGACTGGGGTTGCGGAAGATGGAGAAAATCTGCTTGTTCAGGGTACCCGGTATTGTCACGCGACGTTAGGGCCTGCTCCGATCCGTGAAGGTCATGTAAAGCTTTTTTTTTTTAAATTTGAAATGTATGGAATTATTAATTCAAATTCCTGTACATTTCTACGGTAATTCTTGGTAAACGACTGAACGCGCATACAATCTATACACATACTAGAGACGACAGGATTGAGAAAAGAAGAAGAGAGAGAGAGAGAAAGGAGCATGAAGGGTAATATAGTAGAGGGAACATGAAACAAGACGAAAAAGAAAGTAGAGCATGAGAAAGAGAACAGAAAGGTTATGATAGAGTAAATATAATGTGGAACGGATCACGAAGGAGATGGAAGGAGTACAAGAAGTAGGTGAGAGGAGAGCTAGAATGAGATGGGAGAATAAAAAGTAGATGAAATTAGAACAAGAATGAAATGAGAGAGAGAAAAAGTAGATGAAAGTAGAACAAGAATGAAATGAGAGAATAAAAAGTAGATGAAAGTAGAACAAGAATGAAATGAGAGAATAAAAAGTAGATGAAAGTAGAATGAAATGAGAGAATAAAAAGTAGATGAAAGTAGAACAAGAATGAGATGAGAGAATAAAAAGTAGATGAAAGTAGAACAAGAATGAAATGAGAGAATAAAAAGTAGATGAAAGTAGAACAAGAATGAAATGAGAGAATAAAAAGTAGATGAAAGTAGAATGAAATGAGAGAATAAAAAGTAGATGAAAGTAGAACAAGAATGAGATGAGAGAATAAAAAGTAGATGAAAGTAGAATGAAATGAGAGAATAAAAAGTAGATGAAAGTAGAACAAGAATGAGATGAGAGAATAAAAAGTAGATGAAAGTAGAACAAGAATGAAATGAGAGAATAAAAAGTAGATGAAAGTAGAACAAGTATGAAATGAGAGAATAAAAAGTAGATGAAATTAGAACAAGAATGAAATGAGAGAGAGAAAAAGTAGATGAAAGTAGAACAAGAATGAAATGAGAGAATAAAAAGTAGATGAAAGTAGAACAAGAATGAAATGAGAGAATAAAAAGTAGATAAAAGTAGAACAAGAATGAAATGAGAGAATAAAAAGTAGATGAAAGTAGAATGAAATTAGAGAATAAAAAGTAGATGAAAGTAGAACAAGAATGAAATGAGAGAATTCAAAGTAGATGAAAGTAGAATGAAATGACAGAATAAAAAGTATATGAAAGTAGAACAAGAATGAAATTAGAGAATAAAAAGTAGATGAAAGTAGAACAAGAATGAAATGAGAGAATAAAAAGTAGATGAAAGTAGAACAAGAATGAAATGAGAGAATAAAAAGTAGATGAAAGTAGAATGAAATGAGAGAATAAAAAGTAGATGAAAGTAGAATGAAATGAGAGAATAAAAAGTAGATGAAAGTAGAACAAGAATGAGATGAGAGAATAAAAAGTAGATGAAAGTAGTACAAGAATGAAATGAGAGAATAAAAAGTAGATGAAAGTAGAACAAGTATGAAATGAGAGAATAAAAAGTAGATGAAATTAGAACAAGAATGAAATGAAAGAATAAAAAGTAGATGAAAGTAGAATGAAATTAGAGAATAAAAAGTAGATGAAAGTAGAACAAGAATGAAATGAGAGAATTCAAAGTAGATGAAAGTAGAATGAAATGACAGAATAAAAAGTGTATGAAAGTAGAACAAGAATGAAATTAGAGAATAAAAAGTAGATGAAAGTAGAACAAGAATGAAATGAGAGAATAAAAAGTAGATGAAAGTAGAACAAGAATGAAATGAGAGAATAAAAAGTAGATGAAAGTAGAATGAAATGAGAGAATAAAAAGTAGATGAAAGTAGAACAAGAATGAAATGAGAGAATAAAAAGTAGATGAAAGTAGAACAAGAATGAAATGAGAGAATAAAAAGTAGATGAAAGTAGAACAAGAATGAGATGAGAGGATAAAAAGTAGATGAAAGTAGAACAAGAATGAAATGAGAGAATAAAAAGTAGATGAAAGTAGAACAAGTATGAAATGAGAGAATAAAAAGTAGATGAAAGTAGAACAAGAATGAAATGAGAGAATAAAAAGTAGATGAAAATAGAACAAGATTGAAATGACAGAATAAAAAGTAGATGAAAGTAGAATGAAATGAGTAAAAAGTAGATGAAAGTAGAACAAGAATGAGATGAGAGAAAACATTAGTGGAAAGAAAACATCACCTTATAATCAAATGCAGTTATTTTTTACTGTAACCAACGTTACATAGACGAGACAAACAACCCGGTGCTCAGTCTTTCTCAGCAGATATAGAAGGGTATGCATGCTAATGTGTCCCATGGCTCGTTAGTTAAACACACTTCTCACTTTGCTACTATTGTGTGTCCATCCCAAGACATTTGCCTGTCGTTGTGGTGGTTGGGGGCTCGAATCCGGACCTAGTCACATGTGCAATTTTTTCTTGAGACCCCTAGGATTGTTGCTGGTAATGCGAGTTCGTGCATTGTGCAATACTTTCGTCATATCTTTTAACAATGACAGAGCTATATGGGAAAACCCGGTACAATGAAGTAAATACGTCACATTTAGACCCTTTTTAGTCTAGAGCAGCGTTTCCCAAAGTGGGCGGTACCGCCCCCAGTAGGCGCTGAAGCGTTCTAGAGGGGCGATACTGTGTTCAGAAGAATTTGGGGGTGTTCAGGCGATTAGGGATCGGTGGCTCCTTAAAGAAGAAATTAATAATAAATATTTTTTAATAAATTATTTTCGTGAATTTGCTATTGAATAATCATTTAAAATTTGAATTCTGCATTTTAATTCATCTTATGCCCGTCTTACACGATCCATTTTTTCATCAATTTTCTATTTCATGCATATAATCATTTGAAAACTGACCATGTATTACAGAAATATATATCAATTTTCTATGTCATAGAGAAAACAGAGCATGTATATATGTCCGAGGGGGGCGTTGGCAAACTGTTATAATGTGGAGGGGGCGTTACAAAATTTGTGTTGTGCAAAGTGGGCGGTGGGCGGTGGGCGGTGGGCCGAAAAAGTTTGCGAATCTATGGTCTAAAGGGATCGAAAAAGAAGAAGAGGAGGAGAATAAAATGCAGATACGAGATTGGACCGAAGAGCAACAACCAAAAATTGAAACGAATCAAACAAGATTGGACGGAAGAGCAACAACCAAAAATTGAAACGATTAAAATGCAGATACAAGATTGGACGGAAGAGCAACAACCAAAAATTGAAACGAATCAAACAAGATTGGACGGAAGAGCAACAACCAAAAATTGAAACGAATCAAACAAGATTGGACGGAAGAGCAACAACCAAAAATTGAAACGATTAAAATGCAGATACAAGATTGACGGAAGAGCAACAACCAAAAATTGAAATGATTAAAATGCAGATACAAGATTGAGGAAGAGCAACAACCAAAAATTGAAACGATTAAAATGCAGATACAAGATTGGACCGAAGAGCAACAACCAAAAATTGAAACGATTAAAATGCAGATACAAGATTGGACGGAAGAGCAACAACCAAAAATTGAAACGATTAAAATGCAGATATAAGATTGGACGGAAGAGCAACAACCAAAAATTGAAACGATTAAAATGCAGATACAAGATTGGACGGAAGAGCAACAACCAAAAATTGAAACGATTAAAATGCAGATACAAGATTGGACGGAAGAGCAACAACCAAAAATTGAAACGATTAAAATGCAGATACAAGATTGGACGGAAGAGCAACAACCAAAAATTGAAACGAATAAAATGCAGATACAAGATTGGACCGAAGAGCAACAACCAAAAATTGAAACGAATAAAATGCAGATACAAGATTGGACGGAAGAGCAACAACCAAAAATTGAAACGATTAAAATGCAGATACAAGATTGGACCGAAGAGCAACAACCAAAAATTGAAACGATTAAAATGCAGATACAAGATTGGACGGAAGAGCAACAACCAAAAATTGAAACGATTAAAATGCAGATACGAGATTGGACGGAAGAGCAACAACCAAAAATTGAAACGATTAAAATGCAGATACGAGATTGGACGGAAGAGCAACAACCAAAAATTGAAACGAATCAAACAAGATTGGACCGAAGAGCAACAACCAAAAATTGAAACGATTAAAATGCAGATACGAGATTGGACGGAAGAGCAACAACCAAAAATTGAAACGAATCAAACAAGATTGGACGGAAGAGCAACAACCAAAAATTGAAACGATTAAAATGCAGATACAAGATTGGACGGAAGAGCAACAACCAAAAATTGAAACGATTAAAATGCAGATACAAGATTGGACGGAAGAGCAACAACCAAAAATTGAAACGATTAAAATGCAGATACAAGATTGGACGGAAGAGCAACAACCAAAAATTGAAACGATTAAAATGCAGATACAAGATTGGACGGAAGAGCAACAACCAAAAATTGAAACGATTAAAATGCAGATACAAGATTGGACGGAAGAGCAACAACCAAAAATTGAAACGAATAAAATGCAGATACAAGATTGGACGGAAGAGCAACAACCAAAAATTGAAACGAATAAAATGCAGATACAAGATTGGACGGAAGAGCAACAACCAAAAATTGAAACGATTAAAATGCAGATACAAGATTGGACCGAAGAGCAACAACCAAAAATTGAAACGATTAAAATGCAGATACAAGATTGGACGGAAGAGCAACAACCAAAAATTGAAACGATTAAAATGCAGATACGAGATTGGACGGAAGAGCAACAACCAAAAATTGAAACGATTAAAATGCAGATACGAGATTGGACGGAAGAGCAACAACCAAAAATTGAAACGAATCAAACAAGATTGGACCGAAGAGCAACAACCAAAAATTGAAACGATTAAAATGCAGATACGAGATTGGACGGAAGAGCAACAACCAAAAATTGAAACGAATCAAACAAGATTGGACGGAAGAGCAACAACCAAAAATTGAAACGATTAAAATGCAGATACAAGATTGGACGGAAGAGCAACAACCAAAAATTGAAACGATTAAAATGCAGATACAAGATTGGACGGAAGAGCAACAACCAAAAATTGAAACGATTAAAATGCAGATACAAGATTGGACCGAAGAGCAACAACCAAAAATTGAAACGATTAAAATGCAGATACAAGATTGGACCGAAGAGCAACAACCAAAAATTGAAACGATTAAAATGCAGATACAAGATTGGACGGAAGAGCAACAACCAAAAATTGAAACGATTAAAATGCAGATACAAGATTGGACGGAAGAGCAACAACCAAAAATTGAAACGATTAAAATGCAGATACAAGATTGGACGGAAGAGCAACAACCAAAAATTGAAACGATTAAAATGCAGATACAAGATTGGACCGAAGAGCAACAACCAAAAATTGAAACGATTAAAATGCAGATACAAGATTGGACGGAAGAGCAGCAACCAAAAATTGAAACGAATCAAACAAGATTGGACCGAAGAGCAACAACCAAAAATTGAAACGATTAAAATGCAGATACAAGATTGGACGGAAGAGCAACAACCAAAAATTGAAACGATTAAAATGCAGATACAAGATTGGACGGAAGAGCAACAACCAAAAATTGAAACGATTAAAATGCAGATACAAGATTGGACCGAAGAGCAACAACCAAAAATTGAAACGAATCAAACAAGATTGGACCGAAGAGCAACAACCAAAAATTGAAACGATTAAAATGCAGATACAAGATTGGACGGAAGAGCAACAACCAAAAATTGAAACGATTAAAACGCAGATACAAGATTGGACGGAAGAGCAACAACCAAAAATTGAAACGATTAAAATGCAGATACAAGATTGGACGGAAGAGCAACAACCAAAAATTGAAACGATTAAAATGCAGATACAAGATTGGACGGAAGAGCAACAACCAAAAATTGAAACGATTAAAATGCAGATACAAGATTGGACCGAACAGCAACAACCAAAAATTGAAACGATTAAAATGCAGATACGAGATTGGACCGAACAGCAACAACCAAAAATTGAAACGATTAAAATGCAGATACGAGATTGGACCGAACAGCAACAACCAAAAATTGAAACGATTAAAATGCAGATACAAGATTGGACGGAAGAGCAACAACCAAAAATTGAAACGATTAAAATGCAGATACAAGATTGGACGGAAGAGCAACAACCAAAAATTGAAACGATTAAAATGCAGATACGAGATTGGACCGAAGAGCAACAACCAAAAATTGAAACGATTAAAATGCAGATACGAGATTGGACCGAACAGCAACAACCAAAAATTGAAACGATTAAAATGCAGATACGAGATTGGACCGAACAGCAACAACCAAAAATTGAAACGATTAAAATGCAGATACAAGATTGGACGGAAGAGCAACAACCAAAAATTGAAACGATTAAAATGCAGATACAAGATTGGACGGAAGAGCAACAACCAAAAATTGAAACGATTAAAATGCAGATACGAGATTGGACCGAACAGCAACAACCAAAAATTGAAACGATTAAAATGCAGATACGAGATTGGACCGAAGAGCAACAACCAAAAATTGAAACGATTAAAATGCAGATACAAGATTGGACGGAAGAGCAACAACCAAAAATTGAAACGATTAAAATGCAGATACAAGATTGGACGGAAGAGCAACAACCAAAAATTGAAACGATTAAAATGCAGATACAAGATTGGACGGAAGAGCAACAACCAAAAATTGAAACGATTAAAATGCAGATACGAGATTGGACCGAAGAGCAACAACCAAAAATTGAAACGATTAAAATGCAGATACGAGATTGGACCGAACAGCAACAACCAAAAATTGAAACGATTAAAATGCAGATACGAGATTGGACCGAACAGCAACAACCAAAAATTGAAACGATTAAAATGCAGATACAAGATTGGACGGAAGAGCAACAACCAAAAATTGAAACGAATCAAACAAGATTGGACGGAAGAGCAACAACCAAAAATTGAAACGATTAAAATGCAGATACAAGATTGAACCGAAGAGCAACAACCAAAAATTGAAACGATTAAAATGCAGATACAAGATTGGACGGAAGAGCAACAACCAAAAATTGAAACGATTAAAATGCAGATACAAGATTGGACCGAAGAGCAACAACCAAAAATTGAAACGAATCAAACAAGATTGGACGGAAGAGCAACAACCAAAAATTGAAACGATTAAAATGCAGATACAAGATTGAACCGAAGAGCAACAACCAAAAATTGAAACGATTAAAATGCAGATACAAGATTGGACGGAAGAGCAACAACCAAAAATTGAAAAGAATAGAACGCAGATACGATCAAAGAAGCCTAAAATTACAGAAAAATACAGAAAACAGTCAACAATGATGTAGTAGAATAACAAGTAGAAACATACATACAACACGTTGAATATTCGCTACAACAGAACATCAATACAAAAACGGATCTCCGGTTTCTTTGTTTACCGCTGGGTGTAGAAATTCGAATGGAAGAGCTTCTAAAGCTATCTTGACAGTATCTTGACTTTAATCCAGAGCCAGAAGAGAGTGGTTGGTTCCAAACAAGTGCTTCTAAATGCAAGAGCAATTAATCTAATGAGGGAGGGAAAACCATCTTGGAAATTCACTAAGTTGATAGCCAATAGTACTGTAACCTGTCTAAGTAAACTCTGTGACCGCTTTGACCTATTTCTAAGTTCTAATTAGACAAAGTCAACAGAGACCTGACACCGAGGGAATTATGTTCAAGAAGAACAAATGGTAGATCAAAGATCGCTTAAGCCTTTTTAGACATTAAGGCGGGTTTGTGTAATGAGGAGTGGGTATGATATCTATATATGGAGGGAGAGAGGTTAGAGGTTTAAAACTAGGTAAAGTTGTGGATAGGGGTGGGGAAGAGGTTGAAGGAGTACAGTTGAAGTTTGAGTGGGATATAAACGGTGAACTCTTGAAGTTTAAGAAAGTGAAGAGTGGAGAGGACATTGAGAAGTTAAGAAAGGGAAGAATGTGAAAGGAGAAGTAGAAGCTCTTCTGGGGAATGCGAAAGGGGTTATATGATACTCAAGGTGGCTATGGATAGAACGATAGTAATAAACGACCTTTCTATACAGACCACCAGCGGATTCTTTAGTTCAGGCGTGTGCAACTCACAGCCGGCGGGACAGATCCGGCACGTAACGTGTTTTAACAAGCCCCGTTAGCTATCAGACAATATAACACTATTCGATGTTGTTTTAATCGCCCGAGTGGTTACCGGGCCCAAATTTGGGGTGTAAAGAATAGAACCACTGTTATCTGCCACGCATGTCGTAAGAGGCGACTAAGGAGGTTTGGATGAAATCGGATACATGTGTCCTAAATGTGTAGCAGTCTATGCATTTAGGGGCCTACAAACCAATGTGCAACGTATACACGTTCTTGGCAAAGATCAAACATATCACAAAGAGGATTAAAATTGGTCGTAAAGAACGAACGCAAAGAAGAAGAAGATGTTGTTTTAATTTTACTAGCAAACAGTTTCTTCATTTGATGTTCGCCAATAGGGAAGGGGGAAGGACGGGAAAGAAACGTATCTGCCTTAAATAAACGCCCATGAAGTTAATAATTTAATCAAACAGAAAGTTGTTTGAAAAAGAGTACATTCTTTATCATTATCATTATCATTATCACTATCATTATCATTATCATTATCACTATCATTACATTATCATTATCATTATCACTATCATTATCATTATCATTTTCACTATCATTATCATTATCATTATCATTATCACTATCATTATCATTTATTGTATAGCAGATTTTTGACAGTATCGACTGTCAGAGAAGAATGGTAGGCATTTGATGCTGCCCTAAGCGCCAAGGGTGTTACATGCGTGGGATAGAGAGAGAGAGAGAGAGAGATAGAGATGGAGAGACATATTGTGCATCCTCATCATCGGCCTCTGTCTCAGGAGACAATAGGTCTTGCGTCACGTAGTATGTTCTGCGCTGTCTCAGGAGACAATATTTCTTGCGTCACGTAGTATGTTCTGCGCTGAATCACAACATTCTCCGTGACGTATGCCTGGGAGATTTTTAGTTGCCCAAGCGTCAACTACCCCCTCTCGACCTCGCTGATAGAATCCAGTGCAAGCACGACATCTGGTATCAGTTCGGTTGCAGGAGCTGCCGTTAGGACATCACTTGATGCCTGTCCGTCTTAGGGGCTCCGCTCCGGATTTTCTGTTTGGGTTTACTCCCATAGCCTTTACCTCTCCCGAGGATCCCACAAGGCAGTGGGGCTATTTGCTCATAACTGAGGGTCTGGATCTTGGATATCAGGGTAAATCCACTGCTATCACAAGTCGGGTAGGGGGAGAGGAGGGGGCAGATCTCCACCGAGATTATTTGTTGGGTTAACTCCCATTGACATTTTTTTAAAATCCAGGCCTAGGGAGTCCATTTCCCTAGGCGAGCCATTGCCCCGTTAGCATTTGACCTCACGGTTAAAGTTTCCTGGTCTACACCGCTGGGAGGTGGGGTTGACTTGTGTGTTCTGAGGGTCATCAGCAGGCTACTGATTTTTACTTTTCGCCCCTCCTAAGAGAGACTAACCGATCCCAACCCTGCCAGTGCAGGACTAGGCTCAGGACACACCTTGAAGACCATTGTGCATCAGTTATCAGTTATATGAGAACTATCATCATAACACTCCGGTCTATGGACACGTCGATAGGTGCTCCGATCTCCGCCTCAACAAATCCAGCAGCGTCCAGAGGTCCAACACGCCAGTTCAATGTTAATTAATCAATGTCTTTGCATATGTGGTATGTCGTTCTTTTCGGGCTGCACCAATATCGGCACCCATCTCTCTCAATCTGGTCAGCGAATGGGATTCACAACCCTGAAACTCCTCATGTTGTGTATATGTGTGGGACATATCTGAGAACTCCTTACACAAAAATTGATTACAGTTTTAAAGTCGAAGGATTGACTTCATTGCACCGGGTTTTACCCTATTTGGCTCGGCCCCTCTCCGCAGAAATAGCACGCCACCTGACGAGATTATTGAACAAAGCACGTATTCCATACTCCCAGGCAACAATCCTAGGGGTCTCTGAACAAAAATGCACTCGTGAACAAAAAGGCGTGGTCCGGATTCGAACCTTCGACTCGCAAGGCAAGGGCTTAACTACTTAGCCACAGTTTCGCTGCTCTTCCCATTCCCTAACTTAACATGTTCGGTACCAATTTACAGCAGAGTCAGTATCCATGTACCGTTTCGTTAATATTCAGCCATTGATAGTTCGAATAGAGCGTGGCTGTACTATGGAGCTTTCGCTGTTTCTTTCGGCAGTAAAGTAGAGACGTTAAAATGCATAGGCTCAACCATGACCCCAAGTAACATATAATATCGAAGTCCACGGTTTAACTTCATTACACGGGGTATTCCCAAATAACTCGGCTCATCTCCGTAAAAATGGTAGGCAGTCTACTGAATATTACAGAGAGCACGAACTCCGTAGCTTCAGCAGGAATTTTATGGATCTCTGAAAGATATGCATTCATGAATATATACATAGTAAAAATGGAGGGAGCTGCAGGAGATAGCTAGAGATAGGAAGACTTGGCATGAGTTGGTTGAGGGCCTATGCCCCAACCAGGGTAAACAGGCAAAGAGAGAGAGAATATATATATATATGTATATATATCTATCCCCCTCTCTCTCTCTGTCTCTGTCTCTCTCTCTCTCCCTCGCGTTCGTTCTTTTTCGGCCATGTTTATCATTCTAATTGTGATATATATACAGCCTTTGCCAAGAGCGAAATTTACGCCACAACGTTCAGTATCATTTGGAGCTCTAGTGCTTATCCTTCGGTGAAGTGTCCAATTTCAACCAGCGTTTACTGGGTTCGCTCTCCATTAGCCTTTTGCTGGCCCTAGCCAGTGCACAAGGTAGCAGGTTGCTATTTTCTTATAGGGTAGCGACCCTTAGACGACCTACCCACCCGGGCTGATGAGCGTCATCTGCCCAGAAAACTTTCTTTTTTGAACTACTTGATTTTCCTGCCATCCAGTTTTGTGTATGGTTTACTCCGCTAGCCTTTGATTGTCCCCAATCAAACTACAAGGCATCAGTAGATTCGCGAATCGAATGACGCGGTTCGAATTCGAGCCCAAGTCCTTCAGTACGCACGATAAACTTCTTGACCACTTGACCACAGAGGCCCCCTGCAAAGCATACACAACTTATACAACAACGAAATAACATAACCAAATAAAGACAATCTAATATAGAAATATACAATTCAAGAAGAAAACATATCAGTCAAACAAAATATCTTCTGCTTCGAACACTCCATATCGACCACTTGTTGCCCGTCTGCCCAGCGTGTTCGTAGCGCGTTGGACAACGGGTGACTATCCATCTGTGTGTGCGGGTTAAATTCCGCGGGATGGCAGAAAAAGCCACAGATTCCCCAGATTTACGGTGTTCGTGGCACCGAACCGAAGGTTACGATGTCCATGGCACCGAGCCGAAGAGCTGAAAAAGCTCAAGTGCTTCTGGATCGGAAAAAAATCAAAAAAATCGACCACTTGTTAACCACTATGTAATTTGTATGTGATCTGAGCCTAAGAGCGAAGGTACGTTGTGTCAGTCATTCGCCAGCACATCCGATTTCTGCGACGCTTTTTATTTACTAGGTAGCTTCCTATGCTCCTACCTCAGTCGTCTTACGACATGCCTTGTAGGTCGCAGTGTCACTATTCTTTGCTCCCTTGCTAGCCTCGACAACACACAGGCGAGACATATAAACAAGATAGGCATGAAGATTCAATTATGTCTGGATCCTACGAAGGGAGATTGGATTATTCCTTGTTGACATTAAACCACATTAAAGCATTCTCAGGTTCAACTGTATAATATCACCAAGCGTCATTTGAGACACACTTACACGAGACATATATATATACATGTATATACGATACGCTGGTATTGGACAAAGACAAGCTATAACTGACGACAGTTGTTTTTTTGTGTTGGATATAAACCGGTAATGGAATGAAGTTGAAGTCTTCAGGGGCGCAAAATATTGTAGAAATTCAAGGATGAAATTCAGTTGCACGGGCGCACGTACGTGTATGTATATACACCGCTTGCATATACACACACATGCACACATCCGTTGCACCCGATATACATACACACACATATGCATTCATACACATATACATATATATGTACACATATCCATATATATACACACATACACACATTCAGGGGTCTTTGTGGCTGAGTGGTTAAGCCCTTTGCCCTGCGAGTCGAAGATCTCTGTGGCTGAGTGGTTAAGCCCTTTGCCCTGCGAGTCGAAGGTCTTTGTGGCTGAGTGGTTAAGCCCTTTGCCCTGCGAATCGAAGGTCTCTGTGGCTGAGTGGTTGAGCCCTTTGTCCTGCGAGTCGAAGGTCTCTGTGGCTGAGTGGTTAAGCCCTTTGCCCTGCGAGTCGATTGTCGTGGGTTCGAATCCGGACTCGCAGCCTTCTGTTCACGAATGCAGTTTTTTCCAGAGACCCTAGGATTGTTGCCGGAGCTACGGAGTTCGTGCTTTGTGCAATACTCTCGGCAGGTGGCGTGCCATTTCTGCGGAGAGGGTCCGAGCCATATGGGGTAAAACCCGGTGCAATGAAGTCAATCCTTCGGCTTTTAGCCATCATTCCTACCTCCTCCATCGTCGTGTTCAGGGTTTCCACAACATCCTAAATCAATGTTATTGTTCAACTAGTGTCTGTAGCTCAAGCGGTAGTGAGCTCGATCACAAACCCAAGCGTACCTGGTTCAAACCCCACGGTGGTCAAGTTTGGTAGCGAATTCGTTTCCGTGGGATTTTTAACAAAGGTAAAAATAGACCTCACCGTTCAGAAAGCAATGGCAAACTACTGAACGTATAAGTGGTGCCTAGAAAATCAACGACTCGTTTACTGTGGTTGATGGCTACGTCCTGTGAAGGATATGTCACGAGAAATAGAAAGAAAATTAACACTAAAGGAATTATTAACACTATCAGTATTATTGATATCAATATTTTAAAATGTTACCGTGGGGCAACTATAAAAGCCCAGCTCTAGTTCTAGCCACCTGTAACAGTGACCCAGGTTTGTCTCAACAAGGGTTTCCCCCATCAACTCCCAATTGTATAATTTTTTTCCCAGCTAATGGAGACGACAGTGGATGTCAAACGCATACATAATTTATACAGAACCTCGGGGTTTTCCTATGTTAGACCTGCTGATAAACGTGAAGTATTAGAACAACTTTAAGGGGATATAACCTCAAACCGTCAATAGACATGTCAAAATGAAAGTAAAGCTTAGCATTGCTTAGCGTGAGTGGAAGGGGGTGTTTTTATGAAGCAGAAAACTTTTATAGCAATATTGGAATGAACCGGGCGCACAAGGGAGCAAAGAATAGTAACACTGCGACCTACAAGGCATGTTGTAAGAGGCGACTAGGGTAAGGGGCTAGGCTAAGTAAGTTTAGCACCGTTTAGCGTGAGTGGGGTGGGTGTTTTTAAGAGACAGAAAACTTTTATATTAATTTTGGAATGAACGAGCCGCTCGTGTGTTGTCGAGGCTCGCAAGGGAAGCAAAGAATAGTAACATTGCAACCTACAAGGCATGTCATAAGAGGCGACTGCGGTAGGGGCATAGGAAAGCTACTCTAGTAAATAAAAAAGAAATCGGATGTGTTGTCTACTTGTAGGTACATTTTTTTTTTTTTTTTTCCAGAAGCACTTGAGCTGAAAGCTCTTCGGCTCAGTGTCATGGACGTCGTAACCTTTCGGCTCGGTGCCACGAACACCGTAAATCTGGGGAACCTGTAGCTTTTCTGCCAGTCCGCGGAGTTGAACCCGCACTTACAGAGGACTAGTCACCCGTAGTCCAACGCGCTACGAACACGCTGGGCACGCGGGCACTTGTAGGTACATAACCGGCACAACGTACAATCGCTCTTAGGCTCCGATCACATACAAATCATAAAGAGTGGTTAACCAGTGGTAGATATGGAGAGATCGAAGTTGAAGTAGAAGAAGAAGGAATGAGCGATCAGTCGGTCTGAGACTGGACAAATAGTCGAATATTGATTAATATAACCGTAATCGTCGGTGAACAATCCTGTGTGCTCCGATCTTTTTTTTTTTTTTTTTATACACATGAAGATCTCAGCGAAAGTTCACGAGCTACGTAGCACCGGAGATGGTGGTCGATGTAGTTTTTAAAGATTATGACTGCCCATCTGCCCAGCGTGGTCGTAGCGCATTGGACTACGGGTGACAAGTCCTCTGTGAGTGCGGGCTCAATTCCGCGGACTGGTAGAAAAGCCACAGGTTCCCCAGATTCACGGTGTTCGTGGCATCGAACCGAAGGGTTACGATGTCCATGACACCGAGCCGAAGAGCTTTCAGCTCAAGTGCTTCTGGATCGAAAAAAGAAGTATCATTTAAGAGAAACGTACATGTGAACATGTCGCTGATGTATATCAGCAACACTCCAGGAAGCTAAACCACTTTCACACAGTCTGCCTCAGAAAAATAATGAACATCAAATGGCAGGATATGATTTCAGACACAGAGGTCCTGAAATGAGCCGCTCTCCCCAGCATCTACACAATCTTGATGCAGTCCCAGACACGATGGGCAGGACATGTGGCTCGAATGCCAGATTGCAGAATACCCAAACGATTCTTTTATGGTGAGCTGCATAGCGGTAAACACTCACAGGGTGGTCAGAAAAAGCGATTCAAAGACACACTCAAGAACTCGATGAAATCCTTTGGCATAGATGTCGACAACTGGGAGAATGTTGCTCAAGACAGATCAGCCTGGCGCACACTTCTTCGACACAGTTCTTCGACCTGCAGAGAGGGAGAACAGCACGGGTGGTGCAAAAATGTCAAAATAGAAAGGCAGTAAAACTTCCCACAAGTGCAAGTATACCTTGCCCACACTGTACAAGAACATTTCAAGCCCACATCGGGCTCACTAGTCATCTACGCACACATAGACAAACAATACGCAACTACATTCCCTTGGATGAAAAGTGTGTGGTCATCATCACCTGTGATGGACGAGCATTACCATTACATGCGAAGGAAAGGAAAGTGTATGACTATCAACAAGACAGACTCGAACATATCCTTAGGCTGAAAACTTCTTCCGATGCGCTTGTCCTACACTAGTAGGGGTCTAATGGGAGCGCAACGTTCTAACCATTCTTGGCAAATACTGTTTATATATCACAATAATAGGGAATGCTAACCCGAAACAAATGCTTGCAGAAAACAGATGCACCAGGCCGTAAGACGCATAACATGGTGCAACGACCCTCACAATGAGGAATGGGATAACGGATTCTACGGTCACCAATCTGCCTCGGAGATTTAGCCAAGCAGTAAGAATGTCAGACCTACCATCACGAGGGTGGCCAAAACTTACTGGGGAAAAGTCGGCACAAACGGGAAGCAGAACTCATAGGAATTATATCCTACAGAACTGCCCTAGTATGCAGACTTGAGAAGAAAGAGGTGGCACACTTACACTAGCGTCCAAGACAAACTGTATGGCGTGGCTGATAATCTGAGTCAGACGGCTGCCTTTATTAGAGAATCCGAAATTCTAATCTAGTGAGAATGCAGAAGAAGAAGAATATCACAATAAGAATGATCAAAATGCTCGAGAAGAACATACGCAAACCAAACCAATCATTTAATATATTATTTTTATATATACTTTCTCTCTACCATATATTTCCCAAGCAAATCTTTTACTGAAGTATTTTTTTGCTATTTGTTTGTTTGGTATTTGGGTGGAGTGATTTGCACCCGGTATTACTCACAACTGAGCAACATCGGTGGGCGTGTCTTTGTTTATCATCAAAAAGACTTGTGACATTATAAACATTGTCAATGATGATTGTAAAAGGTGAAGGTCAACGGTGGATAACAATAGCAGAATAGTCACAAATGTATAAAGAATATAGAAATAATAACAATATAAATGAATAGAAAATTGGATAACATTAAGGTAAATAAGATGAAGATGAAACTGATGAGGAAGTAAGCTTATTGAGTCCACGCGAAGCTATCTCTGAGAAGTATATTGAGACCACGCGAAGCTATCTCTGAGAAGTATATTGAGACCACGCGAAGCTATCTCTGAGAAGTATACTGAGTCCACGCGAAGCTATCTCTGAGAAGTATACTGAGACCACCGAAGCTATCTCTGAGAATATATTGAGTCCACGCGAAGCTATCTCTGAGAAGTATATTGAGACCACGCGAAGCTATCTCTGAGAAGTATATTGAGACCACAAGCTATCCTGAGAACTATATTGAGACCACGAAGCTATCTCTGAGAAGTATATTGAGACCACGCGAAGCTATCTCTGAGAAGTATATTGAGTCCACGCGAAGCTATCTCTGAGAAGTATATTGAGACCACGCGAAGCTATCTCTGAGAAGTATATTGAGACCACGCGAAGCTATCTCTGAGAAGTATATTGAGACCACGCGAAGCTATCTCTGAGAAGTATATTGAGTCCACGCGAAGCTATCTCTGAGAAGTATATTGAGTCCATGCGAAACTATCTCTGAGAAGTATATTGAGTCCTAGTGACGCTATCTCTGAGAAGTATATTGAGACCTAGTAAAGCTATCTCTGAAAGTATTTGAGACCTAGTAAAGCTATCTCTGAGAAGTATATTGAGACCTAGAAAAGCTATCTCTGAGAAATATATTGAGACCTAGTGAAGCTATCTCTGAGAAATATATTGAGACCTAGTGAAGCTATCTCTGAGAAATATATTGAGACCTAGTGAAGCTATCTCTGAGAAATATATTGAGACCTAGTGAAGCTATCTCTGAGAAATATATTGAGACCTAGTGAAGCTATCTCTGAGAAATATATTGAGACCTAGTGAAGCTATCTCTGAGAAATATATTGAGACCTAGTGAAGCTATCTATGAGAAATATATTGAGACCTAGTGAAGCTATCTCTGAGAAATATATTGAGACCTAGTGAAGCTATCTCTGAGAAATATATTGAGACCTAGAAAAGCTATCTATGAGAAATATATTGAGACCTAGTGAAGCTATCTCTGAGAAGTGTTTTTTTTTAAATAAAAGGAAGCGACTCAATAAACCTCGTAAAGAATAATAAGGACATAGTTAAGGGTGTCTATATATTGGTGCAGGAAATTCAGGCTGGTTCACAGTCAATTCGGGTGTGAAGCAGGGCAGCGTTATGTCACCTATGCTTTTTGGAATAGCTATAGACTGGATCATGCGCAAATGCACCCAAGATGATCAACTAGGCGTCAAGTGGCTTAATAACAGCAGACTATTTAATCTTGACTTTGCCGATGACGTGGCCGTATTGAATTCAACGACACAAGCAATCCACAAACTAACGAGCAATCATTGCACACTTGCAGACCAAAATTATGGACCTCACAAATTCGACAGACAACATCGTAATAAATGGTCAAACACTGGAGAAAGTTGAACATTTTACATATTTGGGTAGTAAAGTGTCAAACAACGGAGACACGATGAAAGAAATAAACTCTCGTATTGCCATAGCAGCTAGTGCCTTCACTAAATTAACAAATATCTGGCAATCTCAAGACATTAGTATGTGTACAAAAGTTAAATTGTTTAGGTCATGTGTGATTCCTGTACTGACCTACGGTTGTGAAAGTTGGAAATCAACAAAGAAAATTGATAAGAAACTGGACAGCTTTGAGGATAAATGTCTCCGAAAATATTAAAAGTAAAATGGAGTGATTTCGTTTCTAACAACACAGTGAGAGATAGAACACACCAACAACCCGTATCAAATATTATAAGGAAACGAAGGTGGAAATATTTAGGTCATGTTCTTAGATCAGACGAGCAGAGACTAAATCGACAAGTGGTCACTATTTGTGAAAAGAAAACGTGGAAGACCTAAGACCACTCTTCGAAGAACCATCCAACAAGAAAGTAAACTATTATGATGTAAAACCATACACGATCTCCAACTGCTAGCAACGAACTGCATCACATGGAGATCTAAAACCTCTGCCCTATGTGCCGCCTTTGGCACGAAAGGAACAAACTAACTAACTAACTATATATTGGAGGGACGCTTTGCGGAACTGTAAGTTTTACAACTTAAAAGCTAAATTAAGAACTTTCACATCCAATATTGTATCAATCATAATGTATGCCAATGAGAGTTTGTAAATGACTGAAGCTATAGAAAGTAAGTTGATTGCATTTGAAAATAGATGTCTACTAGAAATATTGAACATAAAATGCAATGAATTCAGGGGAAGTGTTGAAATCAGAGTCAACCACTAGCAACAATTGCTACAAGAAAGAGAAGATGGAGATATGTTGGGCATATTCTAGGAAGACATGATCAAAGAAAAACAAAGCAGTCATTGAAGTGTGAGCCAGAGGGTTACAAAAGTAAAGTAGAGCGGTAGGGATACATTGCTTGCAAGCCAGTTGTAACGAATAACAGTACTAGATAAATATAATATATGTATATATATAAGGGGGGGACTTCTTCTTCTTCTTCGAGCGCTCCACATCGACCACCTGTCAAACACTCTGTGCGATTTGTATGTGATCTGAACCTAAGAGCGATTGTACGTTGTGCCAGTTATGCGCCTACAAGTAGGCCAGCACATCCGATTTCTGTGCTGCCTTTTATTTACTAGGGTAGCATCCCTAGTGCCTACATCAGTCACCTCTTACGACATGCATTGTAGGTTACAGCGGTGTTATTCTTTGCTTCCGTTGCGGGCCCAGCACCACACGGGCGTAAGGAGGGGGAGGGGATTGAGTGTGTTCCTAAAGTACGTCAGAAACATCCAGCTACGAATCTCTTATGTTACTATATCATCATCATCATCATCATCATCATCATCATCAATATCATCATCATCATCACCATCATCATCATCATCATCACCATCATCACAATCATCATCATCATCACCATCATCATCATCATCATCATCATCATCATCATCATCAAGTACCTTGTCCCTTCTGGAACTTGGCACCCATGACAGCAGTTCTGAAAAACTCTCTGTTCTGTGCAAGTTGACCGGCGTCAGCAGCGGTCATTCTCAGATCATCAATGACATCTTGCACCCATCGTCTTTTAGGTCTTCCTCTCATTCTTCTTCCAGGCACCATTCCCTCCAAAATTCTCTTCTCTAGGCATTCATGCCGTTTGATGTGTCTGAAATATTTCATTTTCCTTGATGTTATGCTCTTTAATAGCTATCTCTCTTTAATATCAAGCTGTTGCAGAACAGAAGCATGTTCTTTTCTCTGTCCATGAAACTCTAAGTGCTCTTCTGTAGCATTTGCATTCAAAGGCATTAATGATCTTCTCTGCCGCTTTGTAAATGGTCCATGTCTCCCAACCATATGTTGCCAAGGGAAAAACCCAGGCTCTTAAACACTTAATTTCTGTTCTTATATCAGTTCTCTTTCATGGGTTAGCTAGTTCTTTTAGTTTTTGCAAAGCAATGCTCAACCTTCTTTTAATTTCTTTTATAACATTCCCATCATTTATCATCAATGCCCCAATGTATTCAAAGTTGTCGACTCTTTCTATTGTGTTACTGTTGACATATATATTAGCTATCAATTCTGTTTTATCAGTGGTAAATTTCTTCGTTTTCAGTGTATTGAGTAAACAGGATTTGATCTTAGCTGGGGTTTTTTAAAAAGTGACTGTTACTATATATAGACCACTTTTAATTTTATTATACAGAAGTGACAATTAAAATTTCGTTGAAAATGCCTTGTCCTAGTGTTCACATAATTCGGTCGAAAGCAGTTATGAAAAGAAGAAGCGGAATTCAAAAACGTAAAAAAAAAACACACCCCGCCACTAAATTAAATGTTATATTTGTTTTTATTGAATGCCACATCTTAAATATACAAACGAGATGGAAAAACCCGATAAGAGAATTTCCTGTGCAGGAAATGATGTCACGATTTATATGATATTCTGAAAGGTTTCATTGGGTGTGTCCGGATTTCCTGATTTCTCATACTAAAAATAAATATCTTTGTTTACAACTAAACGTCATTTTTCAAATATGTATTTGTAGAGAAATCTTAGTACAGTACGTCCGACGTCTCAATCAAAAACAGATTCTGTTCCAGGTCCAATGTTTAATTAAATATGTTAGTCTAAGGAAGATATCATTTTATTCAAGCATCCTCCGCTGCGCATTGAATTCATCATTCATGAACAGCTCATTAGAAGACATAATACTGTTTTATTTAATGACGCTGTTCTTTCATCATCATCATGTGCCGTGCAGGATGTCGTAGGCGATCATGGATCTCCACAAATCTCTATCCTTAGTGTTTGCTATCATCTCAGATGTTGACGCTCTTCCGTGCTATGAAGTCAGGTTGTCTATACTTTTCTCTCTCTGGCTTCCTCTGTCACGCCCCCGCTGTTATTTACGCTGTTATTTACGCTGTTATATGCTGTTATATGCTGTTATATGCTGTTATATGCTGTTATATGGGAGTTGGTTAAGACTTTTGCCTGGTGTTCTGAAATTTGATGATTTGAACCCGAACCGAGTCACATGTGCATTTTTCCCAGGAGATTCCTAAGATTTTTTATGGAGCTACGGAGCTCGTGCTATAGGCAACACTTTCGGCAGATGGCGTATCATTTCATCGCAGACTTCCTGAAATACTTTTGATCTCTAGCTAGTTACCTTGCCTTTTACACCGTCGTGTTCAAGGTTTTGCTTAATGCTCTGTTGTCTAGTTCACCCCCTGTCTCTTCTACTAGGAGCCATGTCCTCTTGTATTTATCTCTCTTTCTAAGACACTGCGATGTCTATATGTCTGCCTGTCTCTCGGTTTATCTGTCTGTTTGTATTTCTCTCTGTCTGTCTGTTTCACTCTCTGTCTGTCTAATCACATATAACCACATCTTTTTACATATCTGCCTACTTAAATACCTATCTACCTACGTACCTACCTACCTACCTACCTACCTACCTACCTACCTACCTAGCCACCCACCCGCCCACCTACCTAAATACCTACCTACCTAAATACTTACCTACCTAACTAAATACCACCCACCCACCTTCTAAATACCTACCTACCTATCTAAATACATACTTACCTACCTACCTAAATACCTACTACCTACCTACCTAAATACCTACCTACCTAACTAAATACCTACCTACCTACCTACCTACCTAAATACCTACATACCAACTAAATACCTACCTACTTACCTACCTACCTAAATACCTACATACCTAACTAAATACCTACCTACCACCTACCTACCTACCTACCTAAATATCTACATACCTAACTAAATACCTACCTACTTACCTACCTACCTAAATACCTACATACCTAACTAAATCACCACCTACTTACCTACATACTTACCTAACTAAATACCACCTACTTACCTACCTACCACCTACCTCACCACCACCTACCACCTACATACCTACATACCTACCTAAATACCTACTTATCTAACTAAATACCTACCTACATACCTACCTACATACCTACCTACATACCTACCTAAATACCTACATACCTATAGTCTGTCCATTAATTCGTGAGCACGTTTGAAATTGATTTTCTCGAAAACTACCTGTTGGATCTCAGTGATTTTTGCAAGCAACCTTAGAATGAATATCCATGACGCTAGAGAAATTTTTTTTTTCCAAGAAAATTTGATGTAGTTTGAAATATTTCTTCTTCAGGTTATATTAAAATCAACCTCACCGGATTGTACACAATAGTAACAGATCTACGGTACACAGACGCATTGTTCTAAAAATACATTATGGTAACATTGAAATATCGTGAGTAAACAACAATTTCACGAATTCCCGTGCACCTAACCCAGTCGACTTTGAAAGCGGAAAGCATATGACGTTATAATTGGGATACCGTTGTATAGTTATAGGTGTATCTCGCTATTTGTATGAAGCTATTGTATCATATTTGTTGGCTTATCAAAACTGACATTGATATCACATTCATAATGAGTCTGAAGTGCACATTTATAACAATGCAGAAGGTTACAGTTTTACTATACCAACACTTCCGTAGGGAATCTAAGAGAGGTCATCTATATTGCGATATTCATAACCCTGAGAAACGAACGCAACTGGCGCTTGGTCTGAATAGAGAATCCTTTTCCCGATGGATTAAACAAGACACAAAGTGCACTAATGTCAAGCAAGGAAGGATAAGAACAATTGACGACTTTGACATAGATGTCATAAGACGGAGCTCTTGAAAATGTTTGCGATAAATCAACTTGTTACTCTCAGGAAACTGAAATTAAAACTGCAATCAGATTGCAGCATAGACATTTCTAAAAGTACTTTATGGAAAATTGTAAGAGCCGCCGCCTTCACCTTCAGAAAAACTATTGGCGGCAGGAATATTATTTGTGAAAAGCCACATTTAATTGCTGCCCGAAGTAAATACCTGAGGCAGATCCGTGAGCGGCGGAGGCAAGGCTATGATATTGTATATTTGGACGAATCCTGGGTCAATGCTCACCACACCAATGCTAAAGAATGGCAATCAGTAGACGGTGAACAGAAAAGAAAATACCAAGCAGCAAAGGCCAGCGTATTATACTAACACATGCAGGAAGCAGTGAAGAAGGTCTTGTCCATGACGCTGGACTTATTTTCCAATCAAAAGTACCGACGGTAGGGACTACCACACAGAAATGAATGGACATATTTTCAGGCACTGGATGGAGAAAGATCTACTTCCAATTCTAAACAGACCATCATGCTTGTTAATGGATAATGCATCCTATCACAACGCAGTATCAGCGGAAGACAAAGTACCAACTGCATCAAATATAAAAGATCAAATTAGGACTTGGCTTGCTAAGGAAAATGTCAGCTTCGATGATACATATTTGAAACCCGAGTTGTTGCACCTGGTGAGGATGACAAATAAGACAAAGGTGTTTCATATTGACAAAAGCATTGCGGAATACGGCCACACGTCTTTGCGACTACCTCCATATCATGCTCACCTCAATCCGATAGAGCTTGTCTGGGCTAAAGTAAAAGGGCAAGTTGCCGAACAGAACAGGACGTTTAAAATGTGTGATGTTGAAGTTCTGACACGTGAGTCCCTCTCAATGATAGCACCGAGATGGATTACAATTTGCCCAGCCAGTAACAATTATCAACCTCATGGAATCGTCAGATTCGGGATGATACAAATCATATTTTGATTACAGACTGAGAAATAGCAACGTATACATTTCCATATCCAAATGCGTCTACCATCATACAATTTGTGGTGAAGTTAAGACACCCTGGGGTCTAATGGTGACCGAAGGAGAGGACTAACTGTTGCATATTGTATCCAAGTTCACGATTGCACATACGGGGCAACACACTCAATTACTTGACCTATCAAGTTAATATGGAGATACACCTATGAATAGAATTGACATGGACAAATTCTAGGGATTACTGTAAAATCTAAAATTTGAGCCCCGTATTTGCAATTGTCATAAAAGATCAAAGGAATTCGCCGATGTGCAAAATCCGTAGCATCTATGGACTACTGGTTAGCTTTATTTTAGCGTCATGGATATTCTAAGGCTGCATGCAAAAATCACTGATATCCAACAGGCAGTTTTCGAGAAAATCAATGTCAACCGTGCTCACGAATTAATAGACATACTATACCTACATACCTACCTAAATACCTACCTAATAACGTATCTACATACCAAACTCTCCACCTATCCACCCATCAACCCACCAACCCATCAACCCACCCACCAACATACATGCACATATATTGTCGCAAATAATAACTTACGGCCAAATAACTATTAATGCTAACTTCCTGTTTGCGTGAGCGTCTCTTGTCACTGTTATTTGACCGCACAGGTTAGCGCAACCCAGTTTTGAAAAAATCGGAAATTCCCAATTTCGAACGCCACCCTAACCCAACCTTGTCTCCGCCATAGATGATCTAGCCCAGTGGTTCCCAAAGTTTGCATTACCGTGGACCACTTTTTAAATACATTTTGCAGCCACGAACTCACAAAAGTTTCTATATATGAAAATGAACAGGAATGAATTATCTGTATGCTACAATTGTAAACAATGTCTGCAATTGAATATTTTAAGAAACAACAAAGGAAAATTTAGACATTTAATTAGAATTAAAATGTAATTTTCTGTTTGAAATTTCAAAGATAATAATATTTCTTAAAGAACTTGAGGACCCTGTGAGTACCCGTGGACGGGTACACTGACCCAGTTTGGGAAACACTGATCTAGGCAAAACGGTGTTGTCTGGGGTCGTGTCTCTGTGGACAACTGATGATCATTAACAGTACTTGATCTTTCATGAAGTCACTGGGACAATCGGTGTCAGTGACCTCGATGTTCTGCACACTAAGGGTGTATTATAGCTCTCTAAGAATAGTGTCACTGGGGTCGAGAGAAGATGTACAATAGTGTGATTTAAATTGCAAGAAATTGCGGAATTATGCCATAGCTGCAGTCTGGTGTGCGAGTGTGCGTTTCAGCTAATCTGACAGATAAGTAGAAAGAAACGTTGATTAATTGGTAAGGTTAGATTAGATAGAGAAACAGGCAGACGACAGACAGTCACAGCGATACAAATAAATAAATATGGATATATATATATACATGTCTTACTCTTCTTCTTGCGTTTGCCCGCTATGAGTTCAGGTGTAGTCAAGGAGCCTGGTATTACTTACTTAATCCCGTCATGCCTAGTGACACATGGGGCTTCAGAAAGGACTTTCCATGCTCTCCTGTCCGTGCAACCTTCAGCGCAGAGCCCCACGTCAGAGATGCGGTTTCCAGTTCCTCTTCCATCATGCGCCTCCATGTTGTCCGTGGTCAAGAAGCCTGGTATGGTGCTTATGAATGATTTTTGCAAGAAGACCTGCTTTACTTTTCGCCCGTGTGGTGCCGGGCCCGCAAAGGAAGGAAAGAATAGTACCACTGCGACCTACAAGGCATGTCGTAAAAGATGACTGATGTAGGACCTAGAGAAGCTACCTAGTTCATAAAAAGCATCGCAGAAATCGGATGTGCTGGCCTACTTGTAGGCGCATAACTGACATAACGTACAATCGTTCTTAGGTTCAGATAACATACAAATCCCAAAAAGGGGTTAACAAGGGGTCGATATGGATCGTTCGAAGAAGATATCATTATTATCAGTTGTCCCTGCCGTAGAGACGTGCCTTTTCCTACTTCATAGGTTATATACACACTAATTGCATACCCTTTCCAAGTGAGAACGTAGCTGGTGTGAAAGATAGACATTTAACAAAGCAGTGGCCAAAAATATATCCGAGAAGAAGAAGGAGTATAAGCTTCTGACAATATGATATATGAAACTCAGACTTTACAAAAAGTAAACAGCTAAAAACAGTGTGGAACGGAACTGATAGGAAAACAAAGATAAGAATACTAAAAGCATGCATATTCCCAGTGGCAACGTATGGGTGTGAAGCATGGACATTTAACAAGACAGTGGAAAAATATATAAGTGCTTTTGAATATAAGTGTTACAGGAGAGTCCTCCGTATATCTTGGACAGAGAAGAGAATAAATCCAGAAAGAACTCAAAATCAAAGAAAACTGGCTAATGCTACAAATAAGAAGAAAAATGACGTATTTTATAAATATAAAAAGACATGAAAGGCTGGAGAAGATCATCATGGAAGGAGACATACCGGTAAAGAGGAGAAGAGGAAGACCACGGAGGAGAAGGATTCAGGAATTAACTGACGGTTTGAACATGACGGCTATCTGACCTATGAGAGAGAGAAATTCCGGAGGACTGTTGGGGTGGCAAAGTTCTGCTCAGGACAAACTATTTGATGATGAGAGACATATTTAAGTAGACAAAACGTTTGCTTTGTAATGGAAATATTCAGGGAAAGAGAGATCGTGGAAGACAGAGGAAGAAGATATTGGATGGTCTGACATTGCGATTCGACAAAAGATCGACATCAGAAGTGATTAACTGCACCAAAGAGAGAAAGAGAGAGAGTTGTGGAGAGACATGATCGCCTAAACCGGAAGGCATGCTCCTTGATTGATTGATTGATTGATTGATTGTAATGGAAAAAACAGACCTGGTTGATTCAAATCTTAAATGCGGATGCATGAAAAGAAATTGAACAGTTTGCTAAACTGTAAATTGATATCCAACACTCAAAACCGAGTTCCCAAACACTTTTTCCTCTTTATCTTCATCATTACGTTTTTGCACCAATAGCTTAACCAACTGCTAGACATGCATACACAGACTGACTTCTATTCTAGGACTCTCTAATGTTACCCTAACTTGTCTATTCTTTGCTGTTCTATTTATGCTGATTATTTTGTTAACTGGAAAAACTGGTTAGCTGCAACGTCTCTGTGCACTGGGCACACCCATTAGTGATCGGTCCTTTAACAAAAATACCATCGCCAGATCACTTCAATAGAAGTTCCAGAAACCATTTACGAAATTCATTGTATGGATTGTCTTATAGTGACGTAGTTAAGACATGTCACAAACATATCATAAAAATATCACAATTAAATCACAATTTAAAAAAAACCAAAATAAATCACTAACAATAGATAAATAAATCACAAAAATAAATCACTAACAATAGATAAATAAATCACTAAAATAAATCACTAACAAACAAAAAATTAAAATAGAACACTATCAAAAACAAATAAATTCCAAACAGGAACAAGGTAGGGACAAGGTAAGATCCAGACCCCGAACCAGAAGCACTTGAGCTTTCAGCTAGTCGGCTCGGAGCCATGGACATCGTAACCATTCGGTTCGGTGCCACAAACATCGTAAACCTGTGGCTTTTCTGCCAGCCTGAGAAATTGAACCGCATTCACAGGGGGCTTATCACCCGTCGTCCAGCGCGCTACAAACACGCTGGGCAGGCGGGCAACCATAATGATAATAACCATCCATCTCTCAAGTCGAAGTAAGGCTCGCCTGAATGGTGAGGAACATTGGTGCTAGGAAAGCAAGACTTCACGCAGACATCAGTCATCTGTGTCCTATTCGGTGCCCTAACTACACCTGAATTAATTATTTTTTCTTTTCTTCAATGATCCAGTGAGACTTCTACTCTTCCTCTTCAGCCCAATGTTATATAGTGGTATCTGCATATGTTGATAAGTTTCTTCTATTGTTTTGTATAATGTGCTTCATTTATCTGGCCTTGAAAGAAGAAGGAACTTTCTGACAACTTCTAGCTCTTGGAACCTGAAGTAGTGGTGGAGAACGGCTTATTACATAAGAAAATTTGGCCAACAGAAACAACCCGTCAGAACAAACTATGGGGAACCAGTAAAGATATCAAACGCACACCGTCTTGTTTATGAGATACTGGAGTAGTCAGTCGCATAGCATAAGTTGATTGCAGAAGAAGAAGATACAGACACAATAACCATCTAATTGTAAATGATAACTATTCCAGAGATTATTTCTTCTTTCTTTCTTTCTTTCTTCTTCTTCTTCTTCTTCTTCTTCAAACACTCAATATTGACCCCTTGTTAAACCACTATTTGTGATATTCATATGATCTGAGCCTAAGCGCGATTGTACATCGTTCCAGTTATACGCCTACAAGTAGGCCAAACACATTCGATTTCTGCGATGCCTTTTATTTACTAGGATAGCTTCCATAGACCCCTACCTCAGTCGCCTCTTACGACATGCCTTGTAGGTTGCAGTATTACTATTCTTTTGCTCCCCTTGCAGAACAATCTAAGCACATGGGCGAGAGATTGCTCAGAAGATACGACAACAATACAAGACTTTGTTTGTTGCTGTTTTAGAAGTTATGAATGACTCTTTATTTAGACAGGAATCTTATAAAAACAAAAGATCTTTGGAATGTTTATGACTTAATTCCTGCTAAAATTAGAACATTCCGTATGTTAGTTAGTGTGTTCCTTTCGTGCCAAAGCCGGCACTTAGGACAGAGGTTTTATATCTCCATGTGATGCGGTTCGTTGCTAGCATTCTGTATGTACTCACCTGTTAAACAATTACAGGTCGCTATATAGAATAACGTACCTGTGCGTTTACAAAGTAACTGGGAATATATATATATATACAGTGGCGGCTCGTCATTAGGGCAATGGGCCGGGCCCGACCAAACATAATGTATAAAAAAGGAAAAAGGAACCTTTCATACCTCGTGGTATATAGGTCAATACAGTGTTAGGCCTGTATTTTTCATTGACCGTCGGCACACAATGGGTGATGTGTTAGCATCACCCGGCCGCCTTTACTTTCCCAGAGCATGTCTGGTACCCAGTTGAGGCTGGGTCGACCTGAAGCCGTCGTGGTCCGGAAAAATTCTACGGGAGCTGAACCCAGACCACCAGCCTTGCGAAGCGAGTTCACTAACAACTACGCTACAGCGGCTCTCTGTAAAAATAATGTATAACGTGTATTTATTATTTTATAAATTAAAATATAGCAACCAAACACCATTTATCCGGAAAAAAATGTCTGGCCTCACAAACAAAAATGATAACGAGTCGCCACTGTGTGTGTATATATATATATATATATATATACACAAATCATTTAAACAGAGAACAGTGCAGTAAATTAACACTAAAATAAAAAGAGACAGACGCTCGGGAGCTAATCGTTCGCTCACACATATGAGCTTGGGAATATATATACGAGTATATATATATATATGTACATTTACACAACAGACATTTTCACTCTTGTAGAGTGTATTCTCACTCTCAAACGAAAATATTTTGCTTAAAAAACTCCTGAGACACAATTAAGTCAACCGTATCCATAGTGCAATTATGTCGATTTTTAGTAAGACCCAATTTGAAGGTGCAGTAGGAATGGGGGAGAGGATGGATGGGAAGGAGGGGGTCTTGGACATATCGTAGCCCCGGCAAATTAGAACAACTAGTTCAGACTGGAAAACGGAGATTCCTGTTTAATGGGGGTTGATTTTTGTAAATGTTTAATAAAACACTGTAAGCTTTATGTAATTTTACTAAATACTATGAGTCTATGGTTATTTATTGATAAAAAAATATGAATAATACTGATATTCCTTATTGTTAAACTGAACTTGTTACATAATATAACCTTGATTTAGCATGTTTTGTTGTTTTTAAAATGAATTCGTCTATATACAACAATACTGGAATACGAGGTCACGCGACGGTTGGGTTCTTATTTCCTATAATTTTTACCTGAGCCCACCGGCCGCATGTTCTCGGAGGCCACAGGTAGGAATTTTATTTTATAATTTCGCTAATTTTTATTTATTTTTTTTCGATCCAGAAGCACTTGAGCTTTTCAGCTCTTCGGTTCGGTGCCACGAACACCGTAAATCGGGGGAATCTGTGGCTTTTTCTGCCATCCCGCGGAATTGAACCCCACACACAGAGGATAGTCACCGTAGTCCAACGGCTACGAACACGCTGGGCAGACGGGCAATTTCGCTAATTAATTTTGTCCTGGCAGTGGCTCAGATCTTATTGATTTTGTAGTATCATGTTTTTAGCTACTAACGGAGCTTTTCGTCGTCTCTTGATAAACGTCTCACCGAAATTGAGATGGATTCTGAAAACATCTAATTAACAATCTATCCGTTCTTTGGAAGAACTGCATTACCTCTCTTTCTCTATGCCACAGATACCCCAGCTTTACGTAACGATTTTCCCAGATTGATCTGATCCTAGTCTGACCCCCAGAGTGGGTTTTCGACATCGCAGCCTGAGTGGTTTCCAGCCCTGATTTTGAAGTGCCAGGGTCCTAGTGTCTGCCAGGGACTAGGGACCGAGGCTTATGTCGTTCCGATTGGCCTAGGTGTTGCCGGGCCATGAGTAGGTTCCGAAGGAACCTAGTGCTCCGAGGGCGAGTGAGTTTTCCTGGAACGAAAGGTTAGGCTCGACCTGCTTACTCGGGCCCGAGATGGTTTAGACGAAGAGGCCCGAGTGGTTACCGGGGCCGAGTGGTTCCGGGCCTAGTGGTTACCGGGGCCCAGTGGTTGCCGGGGCCCTAGTGGTTGCCGGGGCCCTAGTGGTTGCCGGGGCCCTAGTGGTTACCGGGGCCCTAGTGGTTACCGGGGCCCCGAGTGATTACCGGGGCCTGAGTGGTTACCGGGGCCCTAGTGGTTACCGGGGCCGAGTGGTTACCGGGGCCCGAGTGGTTACGGGCCGAGTGGTTACTGGGGCCCGAGTGGTTACCGGGCCCAGTGGTTACCGGGGCCCAAATTTGGGGTAAAAGAATAGAACAAGTGTTACCTGCCACGCATGTCGTAAGAGGAGTCTAAGGAGGCTTGGCTGAAATTGGATGTACATGTCCTAAACATGTAGAAGTCTATGCGTTTAGGGCCTACCAAACCAATGTGCAACGTATACACGTTCTTGGCAAAGATCAAACATATCACAAAGAGTGATTAAAATTGGTAGTGAAGAACGAACGCAAAGAAGAAGAAGAAGATAGAAGAATAACACACTAATAGACTTGGATAGCTTTACTAGATCTGACATTATTTTTTCTCAACTAAAGTTTGCGAAGAACATTGTGAATTAAAAAAAAATCAAAACGTTATCTTCCTTTATTCCCGATGAACGCCCCAATTAATCCCCCCAGGTGATAATTAATTTTCATGTGGTGCTAATCCTGACTTTCTATTTGAAATTTCTAAAAGGTGAGAAACCCCCATAGTTTCTGCACCTATGCTGCAAATATTTTAATGCCCCGGATCTCTTAGAATAGATCTCGTTAAATTGAATAAAATGTTACCCTGTCCACGTTTCCCTTCATCTCCACCCTATTTAAAAAAAACTCATTTACGCTTTGTGATTAACGCATTGTTAGACGATTTGGTCTTAGCTGTGTCCTCGTGACATAAGGTAGGCTTTATTAACAATTTTGAGGCTTTTACGTGCAGTCACAACATGACAAAGGGTACCCAGCTGAGCCACACTTCCATTGTGCGGCATTTCCGGCTACTAGTAGCATACTAGCTTTCATCCCTAGGGCTAAGTTCTTAGTAGGTTAGGTAGTTTTTGAAGACATTATTATCAAGTCGGATGTCAGAAACACAAAAAACCTGCTGCCTTGTGGGTTTTGGCTGGGGACAGCAAAAGGCTAACGGATAGCGAACGCAGTAAATGCTGGTTGAAACAGAAGACGCCACCGAAGGATAAGCACCTGAGCTCCAATAGGTACTGCAGGCTGTGCACGTACATCCGTTCTTGATGTTTGGCTGCTTATACATCACAATCGAATGATAAAAGCGGCCTAAGAACGATCGATCGATCGAGAGAGAGAGAAGAAAGAAGAGAAGAGAGAAACACAAAAAGAACTCACATTTTTAGATTTGTCAGCAATACCAAATAAACACAATCTACCCGAAATTCTTCGATTACAAAATTGCTTTTTGCAACTGTTGCAGTTGGATCGATATTCTAAAAGCACAACATTTTGCTTATCATAATTTCTTATTTATGATAATACACATCACAGAAACCTGGACATTGGCAACAGATGAGAAAAGAATAACCCAAACGACAGAGATAAAGTATTTACGACTAATTCTAAATGTAACAAGAAAAGAGATTGTTTTTCCCGATCCAGAAGTACTTGAGCTTTCATCTCTTCGGCTCGGTGCCATGGACATCGTAACACTTCGGTTCGGTGCCACGAACACCGTAATCTGGAGAATCTGTGTTTTTTTCTGCCAGCCCGCGGAATTGAACCCGCACTCACAGAGGGCTTTTCACACCGTCGTCCAACGCGCTACGAACACACTGGGCAGGCGGGCAACAAGAAGATATCAAATCAGAAATGATGAATTCAGAAACAAGGGGATCCTTGACGTACTACAATATATAAAGAATCAACCGGTCAAACGCATCAAGATTACCACAAGACAGTCTCTCATAAAGAGCACTAGCACTCAGATACAACGGCGAGTACCCAGAGGACGACCACGTAAACGATAGATCGACAAAATATCGGAGGCACTAAATTCCACCTTGAAAAAGCGCAATTTTTTCCGATCCAGAAGCACTTGAGCTTTAAGCTCTTCGGCTCGGTGCATGAACATCGTAACTCTTCGGTTCGGTGCCCCGAACACCGTAAATCTGGAGAATCTGTGGCTTTTCAGCCGCGAATTGAACCAGCACTCACAGGAGCTTGTCACCCGTCGTCCAACGCGCTACGAACACTCTGGGCAGGCGGGCTGTATAAAGTGCATACGGAGGCTCGCTTCATGTGTCTCTTTTTTCGACCTGGCGCCGAAATGCAAAACAGGATTCGAGAATAGTAGGAAATGAGGGTAAGTGGTTCGAATCTTGTGTATGTCTATTTGCTTTTTCAGAAGCTCTTAATATTTGCCCACTGTTTATTTGTTGAATTGACTTGGAAGCCATTACGGTGGTAAAAAACAAACTCACATCCGCAGTGAAATTCGATCCTGGGACCACGCCCCTACAAAGCAGCTGCGCTAACCACTACGGTATCACGGTTCTAAAAATAGTAAGAGATAATCAAAAATAGAATAACTTTAGCAAATGATGCAGATATTGCATTGAATCACCAGATTTTTCCTACCATGTTGACCATTACAGCCAAATTGATGTAATATTTAGACATTCTGGAATCGCAAAGAACACATTAGCATATCGCTATATTTAGTTGCTGGCTGATTTGGCAGCATTTCCTTGTGTGTTTAATGATTCTGTCCGTGTCTGAGGAAGATTTATTCTCTGACAGGTGGCGCGCGATATACAACTCATGGTTGATCTTGATTTAATGGTTTCATTAACCACTTGCCATTCATCAGCATGAAGGACTCTCTTCTAGGTGATCCTTCTTAGCTTTAAAGCACGGTAGAATGAGTGGAACATACTTGATTCCTCTACAAGATAACCTATTTCTGGGATGAAATGATAATTGGGGCATATCCTTTACAGGACTTAGCCATCAACAACTGTAAACGAGTCGTCGATTTTCTAGGCACCGTTTACACGTTCAGTAGTTTGACATTGCTTTCTGAACGGTGTGGTCTTTTTTATCGTTCGTAAAAATCCAAGGAAGCTAATTTGTTTAACAAAATTGACTGCCGCGGAGTTTGAAACAGGTTCGTTTGGGTTGTGATCGTGCTCACTATCGCTTAATCTACAGACGCTGACTCTTCTGGGATGCCACAATTTTCTATTTTTTCCTCTTCTGGGATGACACAATTTTCTATTTTTTCCTCTTCTGGGATGACACAATTTTCTATTTTTTCCTCTTCTGGGATGCCACAATTTTCTATTTTTTCCTCTTCTGGGATGACACAATTTTCTATTTTTTCCTCTTCTGGGATGCCACAATTTTCTATTTTTTCCTCTTCTGGGATGCCACAATTTTCTATTTTTTCCTCTTCTGGGATGCCACAATTTTCTATTTTATCTTCTTCTGGGATGCCACAATTTTCTATTTTTCCTCTTCTGGGATGCACAATTTTCTATTTTATCTTCTTCTGGGATGGCATAATTTTCTATTTTTTCCTCTTCTGGGATGCCACAATTTTCTATTTGTTCCTCTTCTGAACAGTATGCTTCTCCTTCCTCTTCTTGCCTTTGTCGTGAATTCAGGCGTAGTCAGGGCACGGGGTATAGCGCTTCTGGCTGATTTTTGCGTGAAGGCATGCTTTCCTTATTATCTGTGGTCTCTGTGGCTAGGTGGTTAAGAACCTGCCTTGTGTTCCAAAGGCTGGGGGCTCGAAACCGGACCGTGCCGTTCTGTTCACGATTACATTTTTTCCAGAGATCTCTAGAATTGTTGCAGGAGTTACACAGAGTTCGTGCTTCGTGCAGTGCTTTCGGCAGGTTGCGTTCCATTCCTGCGGAGAGGACTGAACCATAATTATCAGTGTCTTCCCCCATCTGTACAGACGGGACACACTCCGCCATACTCTGATGTCATAGGTGGATATGTCACAGAGGAAGACAAGAGAGATCAAATTTTGGATAGCCTGACTTCATGTCACGGTAAAGCGTCTACGTCTGAGATGATAGCAAACACCAAAGACAGAGATTTCGGAAGATCAATGATCACCTACGCCAGTCGACAAGGCACCCCATGATGATGATTTATAACGCCATTTGTCGAACGCCATACTCTGTAATCATTAAACGTTGACAGATTATGTCTCCAGAATGTTGTATGTCAACGCAACGCGACCATTTTCAACTCATTTTGAGTTATTAGCTAGACCAATTATAACATGAACCTCCACTTTTTGTCTAATATATATATATATTCAGAGATTTTGCTGTTCTAATTTGAATTTTTTTTTTTATTTGGAAGGGTTACATTGAAAAAACCATACCTACAAAACCAATTGAGTTAGACATTTTTTGGAGGTTCACGCTATAATTATGGGTGATATGTACATCATATTCAAGTTTGGCATTCTTTGCACTTATTATGTTATTTGAAGTCCACTGCACGATGAAGGGGGGGTTTTTTACAATATATTTTCAAGAAAACTTATTTTTTTTAAATAACGAATTACAGTGCATACACTAAACGTTGTTTATAATCGAAAACAATGCCTATTGCAACATGTGGCCAACTTGTGTGAGAATATGTTTGGTAGTTTTTTTTCTGTGAATTTTTAAAATGGGTGGGTATCCCGCCTTTTAGCCTTTTAACTTAAAATAAATATTGCAAACAAACTGAAGAAGAACCTTTTTTCTGTTAAAACTGGTGAACAAGAAAAAAATAAACGTTTCCGATGTGAATTTAATGTTTCTTTTTCTTCAAAGATCAAGTGCCGCTTGGGCTCTTGACTTTCAACCCAATGACATATATTGGTACCTGGCAGTGTTTTTTTGAAATCTGCTAATCTGAACATTTAAAGATAAACAGATTCCATTCTGTTTACAATCCCAACTAATATCTAATAACATTTCCCGTAGCCTTTTCAGACCTTGGTATATGAAGTGCCTGTCACTACATTTTCTAAATTGGAACGACGTCGAGTGTGGGAGTGAACCCACAGCAATCTTGTGTCCGAGATAGGCAAACGTTCATGCATGATGCTAATCCGTCTCACAACGATCCCAACTATAAAAAAGTAAAAGTAAAGGAACCCTTTCATACCTTGTGGTATATAGGGCAATACAGTGTTAGGCCTGTATTTTCATTGACCGTCGGCACACGATGGGTGATGTGGTCAGCATCACACCAGCCGCCTTTACTTTCCCAGAACATATCTAGTACCTAGTTCCCTGTGAGCCGTCGTGGTCGGAAAAAAAATCAGCACCCACTGCTGGAGTTGAACCCGGAACTCTCGATCCAACTATAGACTATGTGCGTTTCAAATATTGTACCATCAAACTTCTTCTAATATCTCAATAACCCTTGCATGAAATACAACGTAATTTTGCATGTGGTTTTAGATTTTCAATGACATTACGAATATATAATTTTAATTTATGTAGGTACGGCCGTTTTACTGAAGCGGCAATTTTCTTTACTTAAGGATCTAAATTACAACTACCCCTAAGTCGGAGTAAGGTGCACCTAAATGACGACGGACACTTTAATTTTTTAAAGCAAGCATTCACACAAAATTCAGTGATAAGTTGCACAGTAGGCGCCATAACTACGCTGTAATTTATCAATCATTCAATCAATCAAGTGCTATTCCTGCCGGCGTAGGCAATCATGTCTCTCCACAACTTTCTCATTAGTGTAGTGAATCATTTCTGACGTCGATCTTTTGTCCAGCCACGATGTCATAATATCCGACATCGTCTACCTCTGTCTTCCACGATCTCTCTTTATCTGAATTTTACATGTTGTCACCAAATGTTCTAAATTTTCTCTTCGTATTATATGCCCGAAGAACCTTGATTTCTCTCTCTCTCGCGATCACCGCTTAGACTGATGTACCAGATTTCAACATAAATTCTGTTGTTGTTTTTAGGGACTCCGTTCCTCCGTACATCTTTTCATTTAGCTCGGTATTTTTCCGCCAGGTTTTGTTTCTCAGGCTTGCTAGCAGTGGGTAGTCTTGCAGTAGGTGCTCTGCCGTCATGTCCGCATTTCCGCAGTGGCACAGGCTAGTTGTTCCAATTTAAAATTTGTTGTAAAAATGGGACCGGAGTCTGTTATGGTCGGTACGGAGGCGGAATATGACAACTTGTTTGCTACGGAACAGACCGTAGTACCCATTTTTGGCGATGTGTGGATGGTGGTCTTGCGACCACTTCTCTCATTATCCCTATCCGATGGTTGTTTTAGCCTCCTCGTAGCTGGATTTCGTAATCGATCTGCGGCAGTCGCCCTCTTGCCTTTGCTAGCTTGTCTACCCCTTCATTTCGCTTATATTGCAGTGTGATGGGATCCACTGTATGACTGTGCGTTTGAATGAGGACCTTGATTTCATAGCAGACGAATAAAAATAAATGGACACATAGTATTTGCATGAAGCTTGGAACAGGAAATATGTGTGCGATTTCCTACTCCTTCTGGAGTTGATTGATTGATTGATTGATTGATTAAGTGACGCAGCTAATTATGAAATAAATTGACAGTCCTATATCAGGAACAAACACGGGTCGATATAATTGCACAATACAAGATATCGTTTACAACTTGACAGTGGATTAGTTAGTGTCTCACATGTGTACACCTCGACCTGCTTAACCGCAACTTATTTAGAGCCTTATCCTATATTGAATGACAAAGGTACATTCGCCCACTGCATTTGCAATTTCTACACTCATGCTAGTTTTATCGCTATGTTTGTAGCCAGCAACGTTACTATTATTCCTACACTCTTCTCTAGTTCTGTCTTGATCATGTAACTGATAACCTTGCGAACTTTGACTGATTACTGAACTATGATTACAAGTTGCATGCAGTGACTAAAAGGGCAGGTACAGAACTAATACCGTATTTCTGAATCTTTCATCAAGTATACAGGTAAAGATACCAAATCGTTGTTGCAAGAATTCCAGCCCAATAGTATCACAAATAGCCCAAAAGTAGGAAAATTTAAACCAGCCCGCCAAAATATTTCACATTTGACTAGTAGAAATGTTCTTAAATTAGACCTATTTGACAGAACATTTCTTGACCCGGTTGATTGATTGATTGATTGATTGATAGGATTATCATCGGTGCACTTCGGTGAGTAAACCATTTGTGCTCTGATCCCTTTCTTACTCAGAAATATCTCATTGAAGTGCACGAATCCGTTGCACCGGTGAGGCTCCTCGATGTAATTTTTGAAAGTAATGAACAAATATTTATTTTAAATCTTTATAATGAATTTTGCAGGGCAGCGGCTTTTCAGCCTGATTTTCTGATTTTGAATTGACAAGGGGTTTTATAACGTACTTAAATTGAACACGGCACCTACTCTCCGATATCGTCGATCTCTGATAGGACTAGGATTTTGATCTTATATATACTGAGATCAGGGATCATGGAAAACATGATGCTCTGAGGTAGGGAACCAAGAACATGTGGAGTGAGAGGGAACACTTTATCGCCAGCCTGAATTTTATGAAGCTATATTTATTGTCTCTCAGTATGCACTCATGTGTAAATTCCTGTATTCTCGACCACTTTAGAGACATGGTTAATATAATAACTAATACCTATAAAGTCAAAGAAGGCACACCTGTAAGGTGGGGGAAAACTGATTAAAAGGGAAAGTAGGTCTTCACGCAAAAATCAGTCAGAAGCGTCATACGAGGCCCGAATTCATAGCGGACGAATGCAAGAAGAAGAATAGTAACTAATACAAATTAGTGATAATTTGCGCCCGTGTGGTGCCGGGTCCCCGCAGGGAAGAAAAATAGTACCACTTCGACCTATAAGGCATGTCGAAGAGGCGACTGAGTAGGGGCCTAGGAAGCTGCCCAGTAAATAAAAAGCCAGCAGAAATCGGATGTGCTGACTTACTTGTAGGCGCATAGCTGGCACAATGTAAATCGCTCTTAGGCTCAGATCACATACAAATGATAAAGAGTGGTTCAACAAGTGATCGATATGGAAAGTTGGAAGAAGATTGAGAAAGTAAATCAACAAGTAAGAAAGGACAAGAGGGGAAAATTTAGAAAACAAGTCTTCCTTCTTTCTTCACTCTTCGCCCCTAGGGAAGCATAGGTTCGCACCAAGGCCTTCAAGCCCGTCTATCCAATACCATCTTTTCCAGATCTTCCACTTTCCCACAATTTCTTTCATCTGTTTCCGTGTTCTGTCTCCATGTTCTTGCATTCCGTCTCTGTGTTCTTGCATTCCGTCTCCGTGTTCTTGCACTGTCTCCATGTTCTTGCATTCCGTCTCCATGTTCTTGCATTCCGTCTCCATGTTCTTGCATTCCGTCTCCATGTTCTTGCATTCCGTCTCCATATTCTTGCATTCCGTCTCCGTGTTCTTGCACTCCGTCTCCATGTTCTTGCATTCTGTCTCCATGTTCTTGCATTGCGTCTCCATGTTCTTGCACTCCGTCTCCATGTTCTTGCATTCCGTCTCCATGTTCTTGCATTCCGTCTCCATGTTCTTGCATTCCGTCTCCATGTTCTTGCACTCCGTCTCCATGTTCTTGCACTCCGTTTCATCTTCTGCACTTCGTCTCCATATTCTTGAATTCCGTCTCCGTGTTCTCGTATCCATGTTCTTGCATTCCGTCTCCATGTTCTTACATTCCGTCTCCATGTTCTTACATTCCGTCTCCATGTTCTTGCATTCCGTCTCCATGTTCTTACATTCCGTCTCCATGTTCTTTCATTCCGTCTCCATGTTCTTGCATTCCGTCTCCATGTTCTTGCATTATGTTCCTAGTTTGCTCCATGTTCTTGCATTCTGTTCCATGTTCTTGCATTCCGTCTCCGTGTTCTCTGTCTCCATGTTCTTGCATTCCGTCTCCGTGTTCTCGTCTCCATGTTCTTGCATTCCGTCTCCATGTTCTTACATTCCGTCTCCATGTTCTTGCATTCCGTCTCCGTGTTCTCGTCTCCATGTTCTTGCATTCTGTCTCGTGTTCTCGTTCCATGTTCTTTCATTCCGTCTCCATGTTCTTGCATTCGTCTCCATGTTCTTACATTCCGTCTCCGTGTTCTCGTTCCATATTCTTACATTCCGTCTCCATGTTCTTGCATTCCGTCTCCATGTTCTTTCATTCCGTCTCCATGTTCTTACATTCCGTCTCCATGTTCTTACATTCCCGTCTCCCATGTTCTTACATTCCGTCTCATGTCTTCATTCCCTCTCCATGTTCTTACATTCCGTCTCATGTTCTTACATTCCGTCTCCATGTTCTTACATTCCGTCTCCATGTTCTTGCATTCCGTCGCCATGTTCTTGCATTCCGTCTCCATGTTCTTGCATTCCGTCTCCATGTTCTTACATTCCGTCTCCCTGTTCTTACATTCCGTCTCCATGTTCTTGCATTCCGTCTCATGATCTACATTCCGTCTCATGTTCTTACATTCCGTCTCCATGTTCTTACATTCCGTCTCCATGTTCTTACATTCCGTCTCCATGTTCTTACATTCCGTCTCCATGTTCTTACATTCCTTCTCCATGTTCTTGCATTCCGTCTCCGTGTTCTCGTTCCATGTTCTTACATTCCGTCTCCATGTTCTTACATTCCGTCTCCATGTTCTTACATTCCGTCTCCATGTTCTTACATTCCGTCTCCATGTTCTTACATTCCGTCTCCATGTTCTTACATTCCGTCTCCATGTTCTTGCATTCCGTCTCCCGTGTTCTCGTCTCCAGTATTTACATTCCGTCTCCATGTTCTTGCATTCGTCGCCATGTTCTTGCATTCCGTCTCCATGTTTTACATTCGTCTCATGTTCTTTCATTCCGTCTCCATGTTCTTACATTCTGTCTCCATGTTCTTGCATTCCGTCTCCATGTTCTTGCATTCCGTCTCCATGTTCTTGCATTCCGTTCATGTTCTTACATTCTGTCTCCATGTTCTTACATTCCGTCTCCTTGTTCTTACATTCCGTCTCCATGTTCTTACATTCCGTCTCCATGTTCTTACATTCCGTCTCCATGTTCTTACATTCCGTCTCCATGTTCTTACATTCCGTCTCCGTGTTCTTACATTCCGTCCCCATGTTCTTGCATTCCGTCTCCGTGTTTTTGCATTCCGTCTCCATGTTCTTACATTCCGTCTCCATGTTCTTGCATTCCGTCTCCATGTTCTTGCATTCCGTCTCCATGTTCTTGCATTCCGTCTCTGTGTTCTCGTCTCCATGTTCTTGCATTCCGTCTCCATGTTCTTGCATTCCGTCTCCGTGTTCTCGTCTCCATGTTCTTGCATTCCGTCTCCATGTTCTTACATTCCGTCTCCATGTTCTTGCATTCCGTCTCCGTGTTCTCGTCTCCATGTTCTTGCATTCCGTCTCCATGTTCTTACATTCCGTCTCCATGTTCTTGCATTCCGTCTCCATGTTCTTACATTCCGTCTCCGTGTTCTCGTCTCCATATTCTTACATTCCGTCTCCATGTTCTTACATTCCTGTCTCCCATGTTCTTATATTCCGTCTCCATGTTATTACATTCGCTCCATGTTCTTACATTCCGTCTCCGTGTTCTCGTCTCCATATTCTTACATTCCGTCTCCATGTTCTTACATTCCGTCTCCATGTTCTTACATTCCGTCTCCATGTTCTTACATTCCGTCTCCATGTTCTTACATTCTGCCTCCATGTTCTAACATTCCGTCTCCATGTTCTTACATCCCGTCTCCATGTTCTTACATTCCGTCTCCATGTTCTTACATTCCGTCTCCATGTTCTTACATTCCGTCTCCATGTTCTTACATTCCGTCTCCATGTTCTTACATTCCGTCTCCATGTGTTCCCCTTACAAATGTTCCTGGATGTTCAGGTCTTGTACTCCGCTCCATGTTCTTACATTCCGTCTCCATGTTCTTACATTCCGTTCTCCATGTTCTACATTCTGTCTCCATGTTCTTACATTCCGTCTCCATGTTCTTACATTCCGTCTCCATGTTCTTACACTCCGTCTCTATGTTCTTGCATTCCGTCTCCATGTTCTTACATTCCGTCTTCATGTTCTTGCATTCCGTCTCCATGTTCTTACATTCCGTCTCCATGTTCTTACATTCCGTCTCCATGTTCTTACATTCCGTCTCCATGTTCTTGCATTCCGTCTCCATGTTCTACATTCCGTCTCCGTGTTCTCGTCTCCCATATTCTACATTCCGTCTCCATGTTCTTACACTCTGTCTCTATGTTCTTGCATTCCGTCTCCATGTTCTTACATTCCGTCTTCATGTTCTTGCATTCCGTCTCCATGTTCTTACATTCCGTCTCCATGTTCTTACATTCCGTCTCCATGTTCTTACATTCCGTCTCCATGTTCTTACATTCCGTCTCCATGTTCTTACATTCCGTCTCCATGTTCTTACATTCCGTCTCCATGTTCTTACACCTGTCGCCATGTTCTTGCATTCCGTCTCCATGTTCTTACATTCCATCTCCATGTTCTTACACTTCGTCTCCATGTTCTTACATTCCGTCTCCACGTTCTTACATTCCGTCTCCATGTTCATGCATTCCGTCTCCATGTTCTAACATTCCGTCTCCATGTTCTTACATCCCGTCTCCATGTTCTTACATTCCGTCTCCATGTTCTTTCATTCCGTCTCCATGTTCTTACATTCCGTCTCCATGTTCTTACATTCCGTCTCCATGTGTTCCCCTTACAAATGTTCCTGGATGTTCAGGTCTTGTACCTGCTCCATGTTCTTACATTCCGTCTCCATGTTCTTACATTCCGTCTCCATGTTCTTACATTCCGTCTCCATGTTCTTACATTCCTTCTCCATGTTCTTACATTCCGTCTCCATGTTCTTACATTCCGTCTCCATGTTCTTACATTCCGTCTCCATGTTCTTACATTCCGTCTCCATGTTCTTACACTCCGTCTCTATGTTCTTGCATTCCGTCTCCATGTTCTTACATTCCGTCTTCATGTTCTTGCATTCCGTCTCCATGTTCTTACATTCCGTCTCCATGTTCTTACATTCCGTCTCCATGTTCTTACATTCCGTCTCCATGTTCTTGCATTCCGTCTCCATGTTCTTACATTCCTCTGTGTTCTGTCTCCATATTCTTACATTCCGTCTCCATGTTCTTACATTCCGTCTCCATGTTCTTACATTCCGTCTCCATGTTCTAACATTCCGTCTCCATGTTCTTACATTCCGTCTCCATGTTCTTACATTCCGTCTCCATGTTCTTGCATTCCGTCTCCGTGTTCTCGTCTCCATGTTCTTGCATTCCGTCTCCATGTTCTTACATTCCGTCTCCATGTTCTGCATTCCGTCTCCGTGTTCTCGTTCCATTTTCTTGCATTCCGTTCTGTGTTCTCGTCTCCATGTTCTTACATTCCGTCTCATGTTCTTGCATTCCGTCTCCATGTTCTTACATTCGTTCCGTGTTCTGCTCCATATTCTTACATTCCGTCTCCATGTTCTTACATTCCGTCTCCATGTTCTTACATTCCGTCTCCATGTTCTTACATTCCGTTTCCATGTTCTTACATTCTGTCTCATGTTCTACATTTCGTCTCCATGTTCTTACATTCTGCTCCATGTTCTTACATTCCGTCTCCATGTTCTTACATTCCGTCTCCATGTTCTTACATTCCGTCTCCATGTTCTTGCATTCCGTCGCCATGTTCTTGCATTCCGTCTCCATGTTCTTGCATTCCGTCTCCATGATCTTACATTCCGTCTCCATGTTCTTACATTCCGTCTCCATGTTCTTACATTCCGTCTCCATGTTCTTACATTCCGTCTCCATGTTCTTACATTCCGTCTCCATGTTCTTGCATTCCGTCTCCGTGTTCTCGTCTCCATGTTCTTACATTCCGTCTCCATGTTCTTACATTCCGTCTCCATGTTCTTACATTCCGTCTCCATGTTCTTACATTCCTTCTCCATGTTCTTACATTCTCTCCATGTTCTTACATTCTGTCTCCATGTTCTTGCATTCTGTCTCGTGTTCTCGTCTCCATGTTCTTCATTCCGTCTCCATGTTCTTGCATTCCGTCGCATGTTCTTGCATTCTGTCTCCATGTTCTTACATTCCGTCTCCATGTTCTTACATTCCGTCTCCATGTTCTTTTCATTCCTGCTCCATGTTCTTGCATTCCGTCTCCATGTTCTTGCATTCCGTCTCCATGTTCTTGCATTCTGTCTCCATGTTCTTACATTCCGTCTCCATGTTCTTACATTCCGTCTCCATGTTCTTTCATTCCGTCTCCATGTTCTTACATTCCGTCTCCATGTTCTTACATTCCGTCTCCATGTTCTTACATTCCGTCTCCATGTTCTTACATTCCGTCTCCATGTTCTTACATTCCGTCTCCATGTTCTTGCATTCCGTCTCCGTGTTCTCGTCTCCATGTTCTTGCATTCCGTCTCCATGTTCTTTCTTTCCGTCTCCATGTTCTTGCATTCCGTCTCCATGTTCTTTCATTCCGTCTCCATGTTCTTGCATTCCGTCTCCATGTTCTTGCATTCCGTCTCCATGTTCTTGCATTCCGTCTCCATGTTCTTACATTCCGTCTCCATGTTCTTACATTCTGTTCATGTTCTTACATTCCGTCTCCATGTTCTTACATTCCGTCTCCATGTTCTTACATTCCGTCTCCATGTTCTTACATTCCGTCTCCATGTTCTTACATTCCGTCTCCATGTTCTTTCATTCCGTCTCCATGTTCTTGCATTCCGTCTCCGTGTTCTCGTTCCCATGTTCTTGCATTCCGTCTCCATGTTCTTACATTCCGTCTCCATGTTCTTGCATTCCGTCTCCATGTTCTTGCATTCCGTCTCCATGTTCTTGCATTCCGTCTCTGTGTTCTCGTCTCCATGTTCTTACATTCCGTCTCCATGTTCTTGCATTCCGTCTCCGTGTTCTCGTCTCCCCTGTTCTTGCTTTCCTCTCCGTGTTCTTTGTCCCATGTTCTGCATTCCGTCTCCATGTTCTTACATTCCGTCTCCATGTTCTTGCATTCCGTCTCCGTGTTCTCGTCTCCATGTTCTTACATTCCGTCTCCATGTTCTTACATTCCGTCTCCATGTTCTTGCATTCCGTCTCCATGTTCTTACATTCCGTCTCCGTGTTCTCGTCTCCATATTCTTACATTCCGTCTCCATGTTCTTACATTCCGTCTCCATGTTCTTACATTCCGTCTCCATGTTCTTACATTCCGTCTCCATGTTCTTACATTCCGTCTCCATGTTCTTACATTCCGTCTCCATGTTCTTACATTCCGTCTCCATGTTCTTGCATTCCGTCTCCATGTTCTTACATTCCGTCTCCATGTTCTTACATTCCGTCTCCATGTTCTTACATTCCTTATCCATGTTCTTGCATTCCGTCTCCATGTTCTTACATTCCGTCTCTGTGTTCCGCTCCATATTCTTACATTCCGTCTCCATGTTCTTACATTCCGTCTCCATGTTCTTACATTCCGTCTCCATGTTCTTACATTCCGTCTCCATGTTCTTACATTCCGTCTCCATGTTCTTACATTCCGTCTCCATGTTCTTACACTCCGTCTCTATGTTCTTGCATTCTGTCTCCATGTTCTTACATTCTGTCTCCCATGTTCTTGCATTCCGTCTCTATGTTCTTACATTCCGTCTCCATGTTCTTACATTCCGTCTCCATGTTCTTACATTCCTTCTCCATGTTCTTACATTCCGTCTCCATGTTCTTACATTCCGTCTCCATGTTCTTACATCCCGTCTCCATGTTCTTACATTCCGTCTCCATGTTCTTACATTCCGTCTCAATGTTCTTACATTCCGTCTCCATGTTCTTACATTCGCTCCATGTTCTTACATTCCGTCTCCATGTGTTCCCTTACAAATGTTCCTGGATGTTCAGGTCTTGTACTCGCTCCATGTTCTTACATTCCGTCTCCATGTTCTTACATTCCGTCTCCATGTTCTTTCATTCCGTCTCCATGTTCTTACATTCCGTCTATGTTCTTACATTCTGTCTCCATGTTCTTGCATTCCGTCTCCGTGTTTCGTCCCCATGTTCTTGCATTCCGTCTCCATGTTCTTTCATTCTGTCTCCATGTTCTTGCATTCCGTCTCCATGTTCTTTTTCATTCCGTCTCATGTTCTTGCATTCTCTCCATGTTCTTGCATTCGTCTCCATGTTCTTGCATTCCGTCTCCATGTTCTTACATTCCGTCTCCATGTTCTTACATTCCGTCTCCATGTTCTTACATTCCGTCTCCATGTTCTTACATTCCGTCTCCATGTTCTTACATTCCGTCTCCATGTTCTTACATTCCGTCTCCATGTTCTTACATTCCGTCTCCATGTTCTTACATTCCGTCTCCATGTTCTTGCATTCCTGTTCCGTGTTCTCGTCTCCATGTTCTTGCATTCCGTCTCCATGTTCTTACATTCCTGTCTCCATGTTCTTGCATTCCGTCTCCATGTTCTTGCATTCCGTCTCCATGTTCTTGCATTCCGTCTCTGTGTTCTCGTCTCCATGTTCTTACATTCCGTCTCCATGTTCTTGCATTCCGTCTCCGTGTTCTCGTCTCCATGTTCTTGCTTTCCGTCTCCGTGTTCTCGTCTCCATGTTCTTGCATTCCGTCTCCATGTTCTTACATTCCGTCTCCATGTTCTTGCATTCCGTCTCCGTGTTCTCGTCTCCCCTGTTCTTACATTCCGTCTCCATGTTCTTACATTCCGTCTCCATGTTCTTGCATTCCGTCTCCATGTTCTTACATTCCGTCTCCGTGTTCTCGTCTCCATATTCTTACATTCCGTCTCCATGTTCTTACATTCCGTCTCCATGTTCTTACATTCCGTCTCCATGTTCTTACATTCCGTCTCCATGTTCTTACATTCCGTCTCATGTTCTTTACATTCCGTCTCCATGTTCTTACATTCCGTCTCCATGTTCTTGCATTCTGTCTCCATGTTCTTACATTCCGTCTCCATGTTCTTACATTCAGTCTCCATGTTCTTACATTCCTTATCCATGTTCTTGCATTCCGTCTCCATGTTCTTACATTCCGTCTCCGTGTTCCCGTCTCCATATTCTTACATTCCGTCTCCATGTTCTTACATTCCGTCTCCATGTTCTTACATTCCGTCTCCATGTTCTTACATTCCGTCTCCATGTTCTTACATTCCGTCTCCATGTTCTTACATTCCGTCTCCATGTTCTTACACTCCGTCTCTATGTTCTTGCATTCTGTCTCCATGTTCTTACATTCCGTCTCCATGTTCTTGCATTCCGTCTCTATGTTCTTACATTCCGTCTCCATGTTCTTACATTCCGTCTCCATGTTATTACATTCCGTCTCCATGTTCTTACATTCCGTTCTCATGTTCTACATTCCGTCTCCATGTTCTTACATCCTGTCTCCATGTTCTTACATTCGTCTCCATGTTCTTACATTCCGTCTCCATGTTCTTACATTCCGTCTCCATGTTCTTACATTCCGTCTCCATGTTCTAACATTCCGTCTCCATGTGTTCCCTTACAAATGTTCCTGGATGTTCAGGTCTGTACCCGCCCATGTTCTTACATTCCTGTCTCCATGTTCTTACATTCCGTCTCCATGTTCTTACATTCCGTCTCCATGTTCTTACATTCCTTCTCCATGTTCTTACATTCCGTTCCATGTTCTTACACTCTGTCTCTATGTTCTTGCATTCCGTCTCCATGTTCTTACATTCCGTCTTCATGTTCTTGCATTCCGTCTCCATGTTCTTACATTCCGTCTCCATGTTCTTACATTCCGTCTCCATGTTCTTACATTCCGTCTCCATGTTCTTGCATTCCGTCTCCATGTTCTTACATTCCGTCTCCGTGTTCTCGTCTCCATATTCTTTATTCCGTTCCATGTTCTTACATTCCGTCTCCATGTTCTTACATTCCGTCTCCATGTTCTTCATTCCGTCTCCATGTTCTTACATTCCGTCTCCATGTTCTTACATTCCGTCTCCATGTTCTTACATTCCGTCTCCATGTTCTTACACTCCGTCGCCATGTTCTTGCTTTCCGTCTCCATGTTCTTACATTCCGTCTCCATGTTCTTACACTCCGTCTCCATGTTCTTACATTCCGTCTCCACGTTCTTACATTCCGTCTCCATGTTCATGATTCCGTTCCATGTTCTAACATTCCGTCTCCATGTTCTTACATCCTGTCTCCATGTTCTTACATTCTGTCTCCATGTTCTTACATTCCGTCTCCATGTTCTTCATTCCCGTCTCCATGTTCTTACATTCCGTCTCCATGTTCTTACATTCCTGTTTCCATGTTCTTACATTCCGTCTCCATGTTCTTACATTCCGTCTCTATGTTCTTACATTCCGTCTATGTTCTTACATCTCTCTATGTTCTTGCATTCTGTCTCCATGTTCTTACATTCTGTCTCCCTATTCTTACATTCCGTCTCCATGTTCTTACATTCCGTCTCCATGTTCTTACATTCCGTCTCCATGGTCTTACATTCCGTCTCCATGTTCTTACATTCCGTCTCCATGTTCTTACATTCCGTCTCCATGTTCTTACACTCCGTCTCTATGTTCTTGCATTCTGTCTCCATGTTCTTACATTCCGTCTCCATGTTCTTGCATTCCGTCTCTATGTTCTTACATTCCGTCTCCATGTTCTTACATTCCGTCTCCCTGTTCTTACATTCCGTCTCCATGTTCTTACATTCCGTCTCCATGTTCTTACATTCCGTCTCCATGTTCTTACATCCCGTCTCCATGTTCTTACATTCCGTCTCCATGTTCTTACATTCCGTCTCCATGTTCTTACATTCCGTCTCCATGTTCTAACATTCCGTCTCCATGTTCTTACATTCCGTCTCCATGTTCTTACATTCCGTCTCCATGTTCTTACACTCCGTCTCTATGTTCTTGCATTCTGTCTCCATGTTCTTACATTCCGTCTTCATGTTCTTGCATTCCGTCTCCATGTTCTTACATTCCGTCTCCATGTTCTTACATTCCGTCTCCATGTTCTTACATTCCGTCTCCATGTTCTTACATTCCGTCTCCATGTTCTTGCATTCCGTCTCCGTGTTCTCGTCTCCATGTTCTTGCATTCCGTCTCCATGTTCTTTCATTCCGTCTCCATGTTCTTGCATTCCGTCTCCATGTTCTTTCATTCCGTCTCCATGTTCTTGCATTCCGTCTCCATGTTCTTGCATTCCGTCTCCATGTTCTTGCATTCTGTCTCATGTTCTTACATTCCGTCTCCATGTTCTTACATTCTGTCTCCATGTTCTTACATTCCTCTCCATGTTCTTACATTCGTCTCCATGTTCTTACATTCTGTCTCCATGTTTTACATTCCGTCTCCCATGTTCTTACATTCCGTCTCCATGTTCTTAGCATTCCGTCTCCATGTTCTTGCATTCCGTCTCCGTGTTCTCGTCTCCATGTTCTTGCATTCCGTCTCCATGTTCTTACATTCCGTCTCCATGTTCTTTCATTCCGTCTCCATGTTCTTGCATTCCGTCTCCATGTTCTTGCATTCCGTCTCTGTGTTCTCGTCTCCATGTTCTTACATTCCGTCTCCATGTTCTTGCATTCCGTCTCCGTGTTCTCGTCTCCATGTTCTTGCTTTCCGTCTCCGTGTTCTCGTCTCCATGTTCTTGCATTCCGTCTCCATGTTCTTACATTCCGTCTCCATGTTCTTGCATTCCGTCTCCGTGTTCTCGTTCCATGTTCTACATTCCGTCTCCATGTTCTTACATTCCGTCTCCATGTTCTTGCATTCCGTCTCCATGTTCTTACATTCCGTCTCCGTGTTCTCGTCTCCATATTCTTACATTCCGTCTCCATGTTCTTACATTCCGTCTCCATGTTCTTACATTCCGTCTCCATGTTCTTACATTCCGTCTCCATGTTCTTACATTCCGTCTCCTTGTTCTTACATTCCGTCTCCATGTTCTTACATTCCGTCTCCATGTTCTTGCATTCCGTCTCCATGTTCTTACATTCCGTCTCCATGTTCTTACATTCCGTCTCCATGTTCTTACATTCCCTTTTCCATGTTCTTGCATTCTGTCTCCATGTTCTTACATTCCGTCTCCGTGTTCCTGTCTCCATATTCTTACATTCCCGTCTCCATGTTCTTACATTCGTCTCCATGTTCTTACATTCCGTCTCCATGTTCTTACATTCCGTTTCCATGTTCTTACATTCCGTCTCCATGTTCTTACATTCCGTCTCCATGTTCTTACACTCCGTCTCTATGTTCTTGCATTCTGTCTCCATGTTCTTACATTCCGTCTCCATGTTCTTGCATTCCGTCTCTATGTTCTTACATTCCGTCTCCATGTTCTTACATTCCGTCTCCATGTTCTTACATTCCGTCTCCATGTTCTTACATTCCGTCTCCATGTTCTTACATTCCGTCTCCATGTTCTACATCCTGTCTCCCATGTTCTTACATTCCGTCTCCATGTTCTTACATTCTGTCTCCATGTTCTTACATTCTGTCTCCATGTTCTTACATTCCGTCTCCATGTTCTTACATTCCGTCTCCATGTGTTCCCCTTACAAATGTTCCTGGATGTTCAGGTCTTGTACTCCGCTCCATGTTCTTACATTCCGTCTCCATGTTCTTACATTCCGTCTCCATGTTCTTACATTCCGTCTCCATGTTCTTACATTCCGTCTCCATGTTCTTACATTCCGTCTCCATGTTCTTACACTCCGTCTCTATGTTCTTGCATTCCGTCTCCATGTTCTTACATTCCGTCTTCATGTTCTTGCATTCCGTCTCCATGTTCTTACATTCCGTCTCCATGTTCTTACATTCCTTCTCCATGTTCTTACATTCCGTCTCCATGTTCTTGCATTCCGTCTCCATGTTCTTACATTCCGTCTCCGTGTTCTCGTCTCCATATTCTTTTATTCCGTCTCCATGTTCTTACATTCCGTCTCCATGTTCTTACATTCCGTCTCCATGTTCTTACATTCAGTCTCCATGTTCTTACATTCCGTCTCCATGTTCTTACATTCCGTCTCCATGTTCTTTCATTCCGTCTCCATGTTCTTACACTGTCGCCATGTTCTTGCATTCCGTCTCCATGTTCTTACATTCCGTCTCCATGTTCTTACACTCCGTCTCCATGTTCTTACATTCCGTCTCCACGTTCTTACATTCCGTCTCCATGTTCATGCATTCCGTCTCCATGTTCTAACATTCCGTCTCCATGTTCTTACATCCCGTCTCCATGTTCTTACATTCCGTCTCCATGTTCTTACATTCCGTCTCCATGTTCTTACATTCCGTCTCCATGTTCTTACATTCCGTCTCCATGTTCTTACATTCCGTTTCCATGTTCTTACATTCCGTCTCCATGTTCTTACATTCCGTCTCCATGTTCTTACATTCCGTCTCCATGTTCTTACACTCCGTCTCTATGTTCTTGCATTCCGTCTCCATGTTCTTACATTCCGTCTCCATGTTCTTACATTCCGTCTCCATGTTCTTGCATTCCCGTCTCATGTTCTTACATTCCGTCTCTGTGTTCTCGTCTCCATATTCTTACATTCCTGTCTCCATGTTCTTACATTCCCGTCTCCATGTTCTTACATTCTCTCCATATTCTTACATTCCGTCTCCATGTTCTTACATTCCGTCTCCATGTTCTTACATTCCGTCTCCATGTTCTTACACTCCGTCTCTATGTTCTTGCATTCCGTCTCCATGTTCTTAAATTCCGTCTCCATGTTCTTGCATTCCGTCTCCATGTTCTACATTCTGTCTCCATGTTCTTACATTCCGTCTCCATGTTCTTACATTCCGTCTCCATGTTCTTACATTCCGTCTCCATGTTCTTACATTCCGTCTCCATGTTCTTACATTCCGTCTCCATGTTCTTACACTCCGTCGCCATGTTCTTGCATTCCGTCTCCATGTTCTTACATTCCGTCTCCATGTTCTTACACTCCGTCTCCATGTTCTTACATTCCGTCTCCACGTTCTTACATTCCGTCTCCATGTTCATGCATTCCGTCTCCATGTTCTAACATTCCGTCTCCATGTTCTTACATCCCGTCTCCATGTTCTTACATTCCGTCTCCATGTTCTTACATTCCGTCTCCATGTTCTTACATTCCGTCTCCATGTTCTTACATCCCGTCTCCATGTTCTTACATTCCGTCTCCATGTTCTTACATTCCGTCTCCGTGTTCTTACATTCCGTCTCCATGTTCTTACATTCCGTCTCCATGTTCTTACATTCCGTCTCCATGTTCTTACATTCCGTCTCCATGTTCTTACATTCCGTCTCCGTGTTCTTACATTCCGTCTCCATGTTCTTACATTCTGTCTCCTGTCTTACATTCTGTCTCATGTTCTTACATTCCGTCTCCATGTTCTTACATTCCGTCTCCATGTTCTTACATTCCGTCTCCATGTTCTTACATTCCGTCTCCATGTTCTAACATTCCGTCTCCATGTTCTTACATTCCGTCTCCATGTTCTTACATTCCGTCTCCATGTTCTTACATTCCGTCTCCATATGTTCCCTTACAAATGTTCCTGGATGTTCAAGTCTTGCACTCCGTCTCCATATGTTCCCCTACAAATGTTCCTGGATGTTCAGGTCTTACATTCCGTCTCCATATGTTCCCCTACAAATGTTCCTGGATGTTCAGGTCTTGTACCTGTCTCCATGTGTTCTCCATATGTTCCTACAAATGTTCCTGGATGTTCAGGTCTTACATTCCGTCTCCATATTCTTACATTCCGTCTCCATATGTTCCCCTACAAATGTTCCTGGATGTTCAGGTCTTGTACTCCGTCTCCATTTTCTTGCACTCCGTCTCCATATGTCCCCCTTACAAATGTTCCTGGATGTTCAGGTCTTACATTCCGTCTCCATGTTCTTACATTCCGTCTCCATATGTTCTCCATATGTTCCCCTAGAAATGTTCCTGGATGTTCAGGTCTTTCATTCCGTCTCCATATGTTCTCCATATGTTCCCCTACAAATGTTCCTGGATGTTCAGGTCTTACATTCCGTCTCCATATGTTCCCCTACAAATGTTCCTGGATGTTCAGGTCTTACATTCCGTCTCCATATGTTCCCCTACAAATGTTCCTGGATGTTCAGGGCTGTAACGATATCTCTATTTTCCTACACGTTGTCCAAGGCTTCCTAACAATATTTTTTCCAGTCCTTTATTAAATAAAATATCAGATTTTCTTCTTTAATGCCTGTTATCTTCTCCTTTTTTTATCTTCTAACGCACCATATCAACCACTCTTTGTGATTTGTATGTGATCCGTACCTAAGAGCGTTTGTACGTTGTGCAAGTTAGGCGCTTACAAGTAGGCTAGCACATCAGATTTATACGACGCTTTTTATCTACCAAGGTAGCTTCCTAGGCTCCTCAGTCGCCTCTTACAATATGCCTTGTAGGTCACAGTGTTACTATTATTTGCTTCCCTTGCGAGGCCCCGGCAACACACGGGTACTTTAATGTCTTTAATCCCCTGACTCACATCCATATGTTTCTAGCAAAAAGACACGTCCTTAAAAGATTTGTTTTTATAAACGTGTCTGTGTTATGCTATCGATTCTTAAGTTGGTCATGAAAAAAACCTGGCCAGTAATGGCGGAATGCGGGAGGACCATTCAGAATCAGAACTGTTTGATTCTGAACACGACTATGCTAGCGCATTTTCGCCATGTTTGGTCGGGTATTTTCCGGTTTCGTTTGCCGAGCTACTGAGTTAGTGTTTGAGCAACGCTGTGAGCTATGACTGTTACATGGAATGCTTTTTGCTGTGTGTCCACCGTGCGTTTGTTGTGTGTATTCAGAAAATGGCGGACAGCGGTTATGACGAACAAGCTCAATCTGCCGTATGCAGTTATATTGCGAGTGCAGAAAGCTAGATTTTGTCATGATTGATGTTCCTTCGACAAGAATTGCAATTCAAGTGATGAACAGTTTTGTGTTGCTACATTAGCGACGGCCATATGCATTTTATGCGGTGCAGGTTTCTTATTGTGGCGGTACACGGCTGTTTCATTCTGGAACTAGTTCACAGGAAACATTTCACAGTTGTTAGTATTTCGTGTGATTTTCATTGGCACAGGAACGGAGCAATTATTGGGTGACCCGTTGCAGTGAAGTTGAAACCGTACCTATGAACTATGAACTATGAACTAAGTTGGTCATGCTTTCTATGTTCAAATTTGTATACAGTTATCTCAGTTGAAAATTTGGTAAACAAACCAAAAAAGCACACATTCGTATTACTTATTTCTGGTTGAGTGACTACAACAGGGATGTTCTAGAATTAGGATCAAAGACCACCCACTCTGAGATTCTCTTGTATTGTGCAGGTTTGGTTTTTGGTGATATCGCTGAAATATTATTTAAAACACTTGATGTTTCTTTGTTTCTCTGTTTTTACAGGGAATAAAAATCTCTTTAATTTGAAACACGGTACCTACAACTCTCTCGGCGCTTCTTTTTGTTGTTGTTGTAGTTATATCATGGTAAATAATGAATATAAAATGGAACGAATTTAGGAGAAGTGATGAAATCAGAGAAATGTCTGGTCAACCACTAGTGACAACTGTTAGAAGAAAGAGAAGATGGAGATATGTTGGACACACCTTGAGAAGAAATGATAAACAAATATAAAAGCAGGAATTGAAGTGGGACATGGACAAACATGGACAATGAATAAGACACATGCACAGAAAATAGCAACATGAGGAATGAGATGTCTCCTCAAAGTCACCAACAACGCAAGAATCGACATAGTTACGAATACCAGCATCGGAGAAAAGGTTGGAACAAGGCCGTGCATGAATTATATAGCGAAACAGAGAATGAAGTGGTTTGGCCACTTGGTAAGAATGCGAACAGGCCATACTGCCTATGAAGCTTTCCACAACAGAATATCATGAAGGAAGGCGAGAGGAAGACCGAGGAAAAGGTGGATAGATAAAGTAGTTGAATTCTGCCAGGAGACTAAGAAAACCATCACATAAGTCACTAGAGAAGCGCAAGACAAACATAAAACCACGACACTGGGTTAACAACCTGGTAACAGTGTGCTGACAAAATTTGAATTCTGCCAGGGGACTAAGAACACCATCACGCAAGTCACCAAAGAAGCGCAAGACAAACATAAAACCACGACACTGGGTTAACAACCTGGTAACAGTGTGCTGACAAAAGAAGAAGATTGAAGTGGGATGAAAGGGGTTAATAAAGAGAGGACGATCTAAGGAGACCCTGAATCGAACTTTACTGGGAGAGGAAAGAAATATCGGTCTCAGTTCCATGGAGGAGATTGAGCGAGTTGCCCGGATAGAGCGGTATGGAGAAATTACTTGCAGGCCCTATGTAACGTATAACGGTACGAGAAGAATTATTATTATTATACCAAGGTAGATTATCCATTTTCATATTTTTAAACAATTTGTTAATCGCGGGATTTGGGATATTTAAAAGTTCGAAACTGGTCATATAATTTTTCATTTCCCTTTCCTTTTTTGTTCGTTTGAAATATTGCTATGTATTCAATTTTTCTCAAAAGGTTACTGTTTTTGTAGCCCCACAGATGTCCGTAATTTCTGTCCTGTGTTGTTTTTTTTTCAACAGAAGGATCAGATATCATTATGGGACAGGAGGTGTTTAAAGTTGGGTATATCCATATGTTATTGTAAATTTCATTTTGAATTTTTTTGTATAATTCAGGGGGGTTTGATCATTTTTTTTAAAAAAACTTTTCATGCAACCATGATTTTTTTGTGGGTTATATTTGAATTTATTAAATAATAAATAGACTTTAGATTTTTTTTTAGTGCCGGCCCCATTGGCCCTTTAAAACGAGCGATAACATTGTTTTGGTTATAAACTGACCCCTTTTTCACTTGAAAACCCATGGGTGCTTGCCCCCCCCCAAAAGATATCAAGAGATGCATACTGATGGTTCCTGGGGTCGTTTAAACACCCCTGTACCCCCCTCAGAATCCATTTCTATCCCCAACGGTAACCCAAACTGTGGAAATCACTTGATCGACTAACATTATATTATGTTCATCCAACAAGTCGAAGAGCCCGGAAACTTTTTTCCCATCTTAAACCTCCAACAATCAATGTTTGATGCGCCGTCCGATCTCTCTTTGGGAAACCCCCGCCCCTTGGGACAGAAATTTCAGGCTCTGAGGAAAACTTTATACGACACCCATTCATACTGAAACCTTTCCCCTTTTTGGTTTTTGTAACATCGACTGGAGCGATACAACAACGGCTAAAAAGAGCAAGAGAGCCAAAGGGGGCAGCAATCACTTTTTCCCCAAGGGACAACATTTTAGAAAATTAGAAAAATTTTAAACAAGATCCACAATTAGGAAGTATTTCTGAAGACGCCTGAGGGTTACTTCCAAAGGGGGTTAAAGAATAAACCCTGTTACCTACCACGCATGTCAAGAGGAAGATTCAAAGGAGGTGGGGGGGATACTACCCGTAAAAACACAGATGGGCCACAGAAAACCAAAAACCAGGAAAATTCTATTTCGCCACCGAGGAAAAAGGGGAAAACCCGAAAGGAGGGATTCATGAAGGACCCGGGGTGAAATAGCACAAAACAATTTGGGAGAGGGAAAAAGGAAAAGGGGGGAGATATCGGGAAAAGATGGTATTGAATATGCCCCTTGGAAAGCCTTTTGGGGGGACCTATCCTCCCTAGGGGAAGGAAGAAGAAGATTTCTGTCTTGGATCTTTCTTACCATGAGGGAGCTCTCAAAAATTTTCGACTGCCCGAAGGAGGTATAGAGGTACAAGAGAGGCAATTTTTAATCTGTTGTACATTGGTGTTCAGCTGTTGTGTCCTGTTCGTAACGGGAATATCATAGCGACTTATCTTAGAAAGATATATTTCTATTCCCCTTTGTACCCATCATTAAATAGCTTGTTTTGGAAGAACTTTAAAAAAAATTTTCCCTTTATATCTTTTCCCTTCCCTTCCTTCTTCTATGGGAGATTTAGATCTGCGGGTCATGCAAAATCAAAACTTTCTAATTCATTTTCCCCAAATTTCCCCATCCTTTTTTGCTTGGTGACCTTGGGATGGTCTTTTTTCGCGTGTTTTATATGTCGAAAATATTTCTTTTTCGCATTCATTCGTTTCATCATAAATTTTTTTTGTTTTTCAGTTTTCGGATAGATTTTTTATTCTTTCTTCTATTTTAAAAAGACTTCTGAAAATTTTATATTCAAAAGCTCATTCCCTTTGTTATTTTTCCCCTTTTTTCAACCCAAACGCCCCTGGGAAATCCCAAACGCGTACCGGCCCACTTAGTTAAAAATTTCAGTCCATTAAATATTTTCACAGTCTCCAAAGGCTCCCAAACTTGTTCGACCCCCATTTCAAACATACATTTTGTAACGTTTTTTCCCCCATTCCCCCCTTTCCCCCTTCCCCCTATAAGGTTTGATATATTCAAGAAATTGAAAAATAAAATATGCTTATCCCTTAAAGTTTGGAGTAGTGTGGTGTTTTTTTTGAATAATTATTCAATCGCAAGACAAAATAATTTTTTAAAAAATATATAGAATTTTTCTAAAAGGGCCCGGACTCAGATCGAAGTTCCAGATGTTTTTAAACCCCTCAAGCCCCCCAAGGGGAAAAGTTTTCCCCCACTTTTTTATGGTTAGACCGGGATTTCAACATGGGTCCGGCCCTTTTTGGGGAGAGGGGTACCAAAAACCCAGGGAAACAATTTTTATCAAAATTTAGAAATAAATATTTACAATATAAATTACATATTGTTTTGATAATCACTATGTTTTAATTTTTAAATTTTAAAATAAAAAATAATCCGATATGGATTTTATATTAGATTTATAAAGGCAAAATTAAAATTTATAAGTAGCAATGAAAATAATTTTTGGGGGGGGTAAAATAGGGGAACGTATTAAAGTTGGGGGAAGTTTGAGAACCCACGGGTCTAGACAAAAATGGAATTACCAAAACTTTATCCTTTTAACATAAGTCCTTCTGCATGCCCCAGAAATTAAAGTTTGTCACTATGCCCCGGTACCCCCGATTGAAATCGTTTTGCAAACATTTATACAGTCCATGGCTTTTGGGTTAAATTCCGTTTTTTTATTGATATCAACCAGATAAGTTAGTTTTTGCCCCTTTTTGGGATGCTGAGGGGAGTATTTTTTTCGAATCTGTGTTCACATATTTAAGACGCCCGAATATGAAACTGGGGGAAACAGGGCCTAAAAACAACACTGACAAAAAATACAGGGCCCTTGTGTGATAAAAAAAAATGAAGTTCAACAAAGACAAATTAAATATATGACATATTTCGGAAAAAAAGGAAGGGGAAGGCCCTTTTTCGACCTAAATATGTTGGGGGAGGGAAAAAATGAATAAACAGCGGGGCCTCCGATAAGCATAGGGCCGACGAGCCAGGAAAAAATTTAGGTAACCACAAATGTGAGACCCTCACTTCCAATATTGTTATAATAACCCCATTTCAAAAAAACAAACGTTAAATAAAGGGTTTAAAAAGTTCATTTAAAATAGGAATTTAACTTTAAACATTTTCACCAATAAAAAAAAATGAATCATAGAATTGAGTAAAATTAAAAAAAAGACATGTTCATTAAAATAAAAAACCAGCCCATATAACAGGAATTTCGATTTTGGGGTTTTTTCTATTTTGTTACAGGGGGCTGCGGGGGTCCACTTGTTGTTTGGGGGAAAAATCCCTCCGGGCTAGAAAATAGTTAGGGGGTTGTAGACGGCCACACAGAAGTCATAGGGGGGGGGGAGAATGAGCTGGGGGGAGGGAAAAGGCGACGCTATTTCAGTCTAAATAGACAGTAAACAGGCCCCATTTTGTTTGGGAAAAGAGACAGGAAGTGTTGACAGCTACTTGCAGTTTAAATAAGAGATAGGGGTTTAGAGAGTACTTTTGGGCTTAAAAAAGAGATAGGGGCTTTGACGATGCTACCAGTCTTGGGAAAATAAGAAAGGGAAGTGTTAGAGATGCTACGAGTCTGGGAAAATAAAGATAGAAAAGGTTTGACGATGCTACTTTAAATCTTGAAATAAAGATAGAGGAAGTTTGACGATGTACGGAGTCTTGGGAGATAAAGATAGAGGAAGCTGAGACGATGCTACTTTCAGTCTTGGGAGATAAGAGAGAGGGTGTTAGACGATGCCACTTGAGTCGAAGATAAGATAGGGAAACTTAGACGATGCTACTTTTTATCTTGGGGGTAAAGATAGAGGAAGTGTTGACGATTATTAGCTTGAAGATAAGAGATAGAGGGCGAAGATGCTACTTGCAGTCTTGGGAGATAAGAGATAGTGGGTTTGGGCGATGCTACGGCTTAAAATAAAAAATGTAAAGGGTTTGACGATGCATTGCAGTTTAAGATAAGAATGGGCGTTTGACGATGCTACTTGCAGTCTTGGAATATAAGAGATAGAGGGAAACGGACGATGCTACTTTCAGTCTTGGGAAAATAAGAAGAGGAAGCAGACGATGCTACTTTTTGTCTTGGGGGATAAGAGATAGAGGGTTAGAGATGCTACTTGCAGTCTTGGGGTAAAGATAGGGAAACGTTAGACGACGCTATTTTAGTCTTGGGAGAAAGAGACATGGGTTTAGACGATGCCATGGATTTGGGGAAAATAAGAGATAGGGAAGGTTGAGATGGTTTCGCAGTCTTTTGGGGGATAAGAGAAGTGGGGCTGTTTGAGATGCTCTTGAGTTTGAAGATAAGAGATAAAGGGAATGTTAGACGATGTATTTGAGTCTTTGGGAAAATAAAAATAGAGAAGTGTTGACGATTTTCGAGTCTTAAGATAAAATAAGGGGGTGTTGAGATGCTACGCAGTCTTGGGGGATAAAAAATAGAGGGTTAGACGATTACTTTCAGTCTTGAGTAAGAGGCAGAGGGAAATGTTAGACGAGTAGCAGTCGAAGATAAGAGATAGTAAGCGTTAGACGATGCTACTTTTTGTCTTGGGAGATAAGAGATAGAGGGGTGTTAGACGATGCTAAACTGAAGATAAGAGATAGAGGGGTTTTAGATTACTTGCAGTCTTGGGGGATAAGAGATAGGGAAGTGAGACGAGCATTTTGTCTTGGAAGAAAGAGATGGAAACGTTAGACGATTTCGCAGTCTTGGAAGATAAGAGACAGTGGGAAATCGTTAGACGATGTACTTGGGGGAATAAAGAGATAGAGGGTTAAGATGCCTTTGTCTTAAGATAAGAGATAGAGGGCGTTAGAGATGCTACTTTCATCGGGGGATAAGAGATGAGGGAAACCCAGACGGGACTGGGCTTGGGAAAATAAAAGATAGGGAAACGTTAGACGATGCAGAGTCGGGGGATAAGACGTGGGAAAGGGGGATGCACGAGCTTGGAAGAAAGAGATAGTGGGTTTTTAGACGATGCTACTTGATCTTTGGGGGATAAGAGATAGTGGAAGGTTAGACGAGCACTTTAGTCTTGGGGGATAAGAGGAGAGGGAAATCAGAGATGCTACGAGTCTTGGGAAAATAAAAAAGGGGAATGTTAGAGATGCTACGGCTTGGAAGAAAAGATAGAGGGAAAAGAGATGCACGAGTCTTTGGGAAAATAAGAGAAGTGGAAGCCGGGCGATGCATTTTTGTCTTGGGGGATAAGAGAAGGGAAGTCGAGACGATGCTACTAGTCTGGAAGATAAGAGATAGTGAAGGAGACGAGCTATTTGTCTTGGAGATAAGAAGAGGGCTGTTGACGATGCTATTGAGTCTTGGGATAAAGATAGAGGAAGCCTTTGACGACACTTTCGTCTTGGGAGATAAGAGATAGGGGAAACCCAGAATGCATTTAAATTTGGGGGATAAGAGATAGAGGGGAAACTTTGACGATGCCTTTAGTTTAAGAAAGAGATATGGGAATGTTAGACGATGCATTATTTGAGATAAGATAGAGGGAAGGGTTAGACGATCAAGTTTTAAGATAAAGATAGGAAGGGTTTAAGATGCTACGATTTTGGGAAAATAAGAGAAGAGGGCGTTAGACGATCTTGAGTCTTGAAGAAAGAGATAGAGGAAGTGTAGAGACGCTACCAGTCTGGGAAGATAAGAGGTAGAATGGTTAAAATTTGTTAAAATGCAGTTTTATGTTAAAAAAACTTTAATACACCCGAATTTTCCCAAGATCCACAGCACTGTGGGGGAAGACAAACACGACTCTATGTAGGGGGATTGAGAACCAACTCAGGAACTTTTTTAAAAGAAAGAGGGAAGACGAAAAAATTTTTTTTAAAAGAAAACTGATTTATTCCAACCGAAATAACATTCCAAAGGTCTTTAAATCTTTGATTTTTTTTGTCTTAAATTCTACTCTCCTCTTAGTTTTATTTTATTACAGAAAAAATCCTTTCTGTTTCATGAAACAAAACAAACACTTCAATTTAAAAAAAATTCGCCTTGAAAATTGCATAAATTACGAACAACAAAGTTTATTTTCGGTGCCATTTTAATGGGGGCGTCCACCCAAAAAAAAATGTATAACGTGTATTTATTATTTTTTTAAATTTAAAAATAAACCAAAACCAGATTTATCCGGAAAATTTTCCCCCCCCCCAAAAAAAAAAATCGGCCCCTGAATATTGTATTCATTGGGGTCTCTTTTTTGATAATTTTTTTCTTTTTTCATGCACCAATATATTCGGGAAAAAAAAACCATACAAAAGGGAAAATTCGTTTGATACGGCCGTCTTTAAAGTGTTTCCCGTTAAGTTGTGACTGTTTTGGGAGTGAGAGAGGGGAAACCCATGGGGAAAAAAGATACGTTTTGGGGGTTTTGTACTTAAAAAAGTTTAAATTATGATTTAATGTTTTGTATATTGTTAATTACAGAAAAGTGTTGTTTTTTAAATTCTTTACTTTTTACTGGGAGAATTGGGGTTTTTGTATCTGTTTGGGTTTTAGATTTTGGGGGTAAACTATCAAAGGGAAGTTTGATTTGTTTTATAGAAACATAAAACTATGTACGATCTTTTTTTCTTTTTTTCGAATCCTGTATGCCTCACAGCGTCATAGAAGAGATTTTAAAAAGGGGCCCCAGATGCGCTTGTAGATAGTTCTTTCTCGCTCGTTATCCGAGGTCCCTCTTTTGCGTGGCCTTTTTCTTTTACCCAGATCGAGCAGCATTGTCTTTTGGGGTGATGTCTGATGGTAATCTGCAGTGACGAACCATTTAATTTGTTGTTTTTGAAAGTCTAGACTGATTTTTACCCACATTTTTCCTGATGTCCATTTTTCAACCGGGTTTTTCTTGGAAACCCCCCATTCTGGGTATACCCTCTCTGTAGTCATGATATAGGTATATATATATAAATTTTTTTTAAAATATATATGTGGTGTTTTGTTTTGTTTAAAAAAATAAGGTAAAAAGCCTGAAGTTGTGGGTGTGTTTTGTTGTAAAGGTTGTTTAAAAAAAAAACAAATGAAATGAAAAGGGGAAAGTAAAGTTAAAAATGTAATAAAGTAGATAGTAGATAAGTAATAGGGAAAAGGTGTTGTAAAAGTAAATTAAATAGATGAAATTTGGGGTAAAATAGATAGATAGAAGAAGAAAAAAAGAAAAGAAAATAAAGATAGATAGATAGATAGATAGATAGGTAGGTAGAAAAATGAAAAGGGGGACGACAGACAGACAGATAGACAGACAGATGGAAGACTTATAGATAGACACATAGACAGACATATATACAAAAACTACATATAGACAGACATATGGATAGAAGGCAGACATATAGATAGACAGACAAAAGAATAATATAGAAACTATAGATAGAAGAGAAAATTGATAGAAAGACAGAGGAAAGAGAACAAGAGATAATAGACAATAGATAGACAAAATATATATATATTTATAAACATATAAAAAGCAAAGGGGAGAGAAAGAGGGAGATTTAAAAGAGAGAAAGAGAGAGAGAAAAAAAAGAGAGAGAAGAGAGAAAGAGAGAAGGAAGAAAAAGAAAAAAAAAGAAAAAGAGGAAAAAGAGAGAGAGAGAGAAAGGAGAGAGAGAGAAAGAGAAAGAGAGAGAGAGGAGAGAGAAAAATGAGAGAGAGAAGAGAGGGGGAGAGAGAAGAGAGAGAAAAAAAGATAAAAGAATTATGAGCAAATAATCCCCAAAAGGGCAAAAAAAAAAGGGAACCGACACGGGTTTTGATTCGAACGCACGACCTTTTAGACCGCCCATCGTCGCTCGGTCCGTGAGGTATGTACGCCCGAGGGAGGGGAAATTTGGGGTTAAAGAAAGAACCACTGTTACCGACGCATGTCAAGGGCGACTAAGGAGGTGAGGGGCGGGGTGGGGGCCCCATTTTTAAAAACTTTTGGGTTCAGAAGGAAGGAACTGAGTAAACGGGCCGAAACCAGACAAAACGCCGAAAGATAAAAACCAGAGCCCAATGGTGCGAAGAGGGCAAAAAAATCAACAAAGGGGATAAACGATTTCCCATAATACACATGGGGAGATCTTAATGGGTCGGACGGGATCGGAGAGAGAGAGAGAGGGTATACATGAATGGCCAAAGGGAACGAAACAACAGACAGAATGAACAGAGTTTTGCCCTTTTACTGTCTTTCGCTTCAGTCTTTTTTTTCATTGTCTGTCTGTGTCGTCCTGCTGCCTGCGGTATTTGTCTTTCCTGTGTTTGTCTGTCCTGATGTCGTCTGATTTTCGTCCCGTTCGTCTGTGTATTTGTCGTCCTGTGTCTGTCTGGATTTTTCCCGTCCTGCTGTCTTTATTGCGTCCTGGTTCTGTTTTATTAATTCCAGTAAAAATTTTTATAGTTTTTAATTCACCCATTGACACGCAACACAGATTTTGAAGGTACACGATACCAATCACACACCCCAAATAATTTTCCACAGACATGACACACCAACTACACGCACAAACAGAGACCACAAACAAACATCCGTACCTTCCTACTTCCCCACCACTATTTGCCTACCCACATACCCACCAACATACCTACCACATATACCACATACCTACCAAACCACCTTATTATCTACATACTTATTTTCCATCACCACCTAACTTCCACCCATTCACCACCCATTCCTTTACCACCACTTCATAAACCCCCTTACCACTTTCTTATCACCACCGAAAACCCACCCCGCCAAACCCTCACTTCACTCACCCGACCCAATGACCCACCCACATAAATCACCTACCCACCACTACATACACCCACCCCCCCACCCCCCCCACCTACCACCACACCCACATTCACCCCCCACCCCCCAAAAATCTACCCACCACCACCACCCACCACATACATATTACCTACCCACCCCCCCCTACCACCCCCCCCACAACTATCCCTTTTCCCCCCCCATATCACCCACCCACCACCCCCCACCCCCCATACATACAACACCACCACCCACCCACATCAACACCCACCACCCCACATCATTTCACCCCACCACCCACATACATTCACCCCCCCCCCCCCAAACATTCCCCACCCCCCACCACCCACATAAAACCACCACCCCACATTTTACCACCACCCCAACCCCCCCCCAATCACCACCACCACCAAACCCCCCCACCTACCACCACCCACAATCACCACCACCCACCACCCATACAAACACCACCTACCCCCATACATAACTACCTACCTACCTACATATCTACATACCTACCTACCTAACTACCTACCTACCTACCTACCTACATGTCTACCTACCTACTACCTACATATCTACCTACCTACCTACCTACCTACCTACCTACCTACCTACTTCAGATTGCCTACTTCCTCACAAGTTCATTAACAGATATTTAATCCACTCAACTACTACCACCTTCCAAAACTCAATTACTTTCTACTATAACCCGTATCATGTGATGTCATGTGTAGCCAACCATGCCCGTGTCATGTGATGTCATGTGTAGCCAACCAAGCCCGTGTCATGTGATGTCATGTGATGTCATGTGTAGCCAACCAAGCCCGTGCCATGAAGTCTACCATCATATTTGTTAGAACAATACACCCTTACAATTTAGGGCAGGTCGCGAGATTTATTGCCCGATTGTATATGTTATATCTGTCGTAGAAGTCTCAATATCTTCACTGCTGGTGTATCCTTTGTTTGATAAAGCCTAATCGTCACTGTGTATTGTTTTTGTACTTTGTAAGAACTACAGTACTTTGGTTGGGTTTTTTTTACGTGTTTCGCCATCGCTACATAGTTTTCTTCGCGACTCTCTGTTGGATGAGGACACTAAATCGATGTTGAATCGATCAAGCGATTTAAGCAGTTTAAGTTACCCGTTGTTCAAGTCGAACTGGATGCCTGAGAGGCAGTGAGAGGTGTGTTTAATCAGCGAGCCACAGGCACCATCAGTATGCATACTCTTCGATATCTGTTGGGGGAGACTGGGCACCTATGGGTCTGCCAGGAGTGCAAATGACGTCAGTTTAGTAACCAATAACCAATAACCAATACATAGTTTTACTGCAGTCTTCCCTTATATTGATAGTCTCTGAGATGTAACTAAAGGTTTTTTAAGCCGAAGGATAGCCCGCGTGTTTGTAGCGCGTTGGACTACGGGTGACTAGTCCTCTGTAAGTGCGGGTTCAACTCCGCGGACTGGCAGAAAAGCTACAGGTTCCCCAGATTTATGGTGTTCGTGGCACAGAGCCGGAGGGTTACGATGTCCATGACACCGATCCGAAGAGCTTTCAGCTCAAGTGCTTCTGGATCGGAAAAAAAAGCCGAAGGATTGACTTCATTGCACCGGGTTTTACCCCATACGGCTCGGCCCCTCTCCGCAAAAATGTCACGCCATCTGCCGAGAGTATTGCACAAAGCACGAACTCTGTAGCTCCAGCAACAATCCTAGGGTCTCTGGAAAAACTGCACTCGTGAACAGAACGGCGCGGGCCGGATTCGAACCCACGACCTTCGACTCACAAGGCAAAGAGCTTAACCACTTAGCCACAGCAGATGTAACTATTTTCATGAAAAATCCGATATTTTATATTTTAGGTAATTCATTCATTCTTCTTCTTCAAACGCTCCATATCGACCACTTGTTAACCACTCTTGGTGATTTGTATGTGATCTGAGCCTAAGAGTGATTGTACGTTGTGCCAATGATGCGACTACAAGTAGGCCCTATCATCCGATTTCGGCGACTCTTTTTATTTACTCTGGTAGATTCCCGAGGCCCCTACATCAGTCTTCTCTTACGACATGCCTTGTAGGTCGTAGTGTTACTATTCTTTGTTCCCCTTGCGAGCCCCGACAACATACGTCGTGATTATTCATCCAATTTTGAACAAGAAATTTGAGTAGCTCATTTTTACAATAAAACTGCAGTTTTGTATTTAAATTAAATTTGTAACCAGGCATGTCTATATGTTTTGTTAAGTTAATTATATATGATAAATCTTAGAATTGTCACAGCTTGGATTCCATAGAGGGTAGGAAAGACATTATAGTAATAGTCAACGTAGGTAGATTTACTATTATCACCATTAAGCCCATTCCGCCTGTGTGTGCTGCCTAGGCTCAAAGGGAGCAAAGAATAGCAACACTGCGACCTATAATGCATGTCATAAGAGGCGACTGAGGTGGGGGAAAGGGAAGCTACCCTAGTAAATAAAAAGCGTCGAAGAAATCAGATGTGCTGGTCTACTTGTAGTCGCAAAGGTGACACAACGTACAATTGCTCTAGGCTCAGATCACATATAAATCACAAAGAGTGTAACAAGTAGTCTCTATGGAGCGTACAAAGACGAAAACGCATTCAGGGTCATTATGATGTAGCTATTATTAAATAAATATTCAGTGAAATTAGAGCAAACGAGATAACAAGTATTTGGGCTATACTTAAATACCCTAAAGATAACCACCAGACGAGGACTGGGGGCAGCTTGTGCCCTAAAGATAAACACCAGACGAGGACTGGGGGCAGCTTATGCCCTAAAGATAAACTGGTAAAAACAAACAGCCTAATTTTGTTTTGGAAAAGATACTGCCAGTATTTGTCAAGCTATCTTAAGACTTCGTTGACAAAATACATTCATAGTGGTTCTCAGAATGATTATGAATCTGTCCATAACTTTAAATTGACTCGCCATCCTAAGATCTCATGTGTTCAGAGGAAGAGTTTGTTGAAAATAGCTGTCATTGATGCCACTACAGTAATTAATAATGTATGTCTATGTGTGGCGTCTGTGGCTTAGGGGTTAGTGACTCGGTCTATTAACCCCGACGTTCTGAGTTCGAATCACGCTGCGGACAGTTTGGTTGCAAATTGATTTTTACAAAACGACGATGGCACCACCTGTTCCGAAAGCAATGGCAAACTACTGAACTTAATAATGCCTAGAAAAATCACAAACAGCGTTAAAAATCTGGGAGTTGATTCGCAAAGTCCTGTAAAGGATATGCAATTAACTAATGTCTATATATTAAACTCTTTCCACGCTATAAGCCGCACACTGCGCCACGGCGGAAGTCCGTTGCACGCTATTAGCCGCACACTGCGCTATAGAGTTGCTTCCCTTATAAGAAGTATTTCTAGTTTTACTTCTATTGTTTTACTGATACTACTTTTCAACCTTGCTAACCTTGTATTAGAGCTATTACAGTAAATTTTAGTTTTGTAAATATTTAAAAATATGTGGTTTTTCATATTTTTTCTTCAAAATTTTGATATTTCATAAATTTATTCGAATTGTTACATTTGTTTACAAAAAATACTTACCGGAGAGCTGTAAAAATATGTTCTCTTCTTCCATAAGAACATGTGTTCTTCTTCTTCTGTTCTCCCGCTATAAATTCAGGCATAGTCAAGGCGCCTGGTATGGTGCTTCTGGCTGATTTTTGCATTTAAAGTCAGTTTTCCTTATTATCGGTGGTCCCCTCCATACAGGCGTGCCTCTTCCCGATTTCAAAGGTAGAACATATATTTAATCCCTACCACTTTTATTGAAAATGAAAATGAAAATCGTGGCATATCCCAAAGGACGTAGCCATCAACCACAGTAAACGAGTCGTTGATTTTCTAGGCACCACTTATACGTCCAGTAGTTTGCCATTGCTTTCAGAACGGCGAGGTCTATTTTTACCTCTTGTAAAAATCCCACGGAAACGAATTTGCTTCCAAACTTGCCCACCGTGGGGTTTGAACCAGGTACGCTTGGGTCTGTGATCGAGCTCACTACCGCTTGAGCTACAGACGCTCACCACTTTTATTAGAATTTATTAAACAGTTTTTGTGTGTCGTGTAAAATGATATCTCTTATCCTTTATGATTTTGTTAAAATATTGATTTGCGTTAACAAATTCATGTACATCTCATTTCTTTATAATTTTATAAACGGTTTGTTACGTAATAAAGATTGATTGATTGATTGATTGATTGATAGGACCATCATCATTGCACTTCGGTGAGTAGCCGTGCTCCGATCTCTTTCTTAAGCAGGAAGATCTCAGCTGCAGTGCACGAACTCCGTAGTACCGGCAAGAGTCCAAGATGCAATTCTGACGATGGTGAAGATATTTTTGTAGGAATTTTATTTTAAATATTTTCTCATGAATTTTGCCCGGGCAGCGACTTTCCAGCCTGCTCTTCGCAATTTGGAACTGTCAATGGTTCTTTTACGTGCCCAAATTGAACACGGGGCCTACGTTTTATCATCCGTCTCCGATAGGACTAGGAACTCGATCTAACCTACACTGACATCAGGGAACTCTGGAAAAATATCCAGATGCCTCCCCAAGCGAGCGAACCTAGTACCTTTGGCACGAGAGACGATCACCTAACGTCTGTACCACAAAGACCTCACATAATAAAGATATGACCATGTAGTATAACATCTGAAATTTCTAAAGTGTTAACATCAGTAGAACCAGTGGCGGCTCGTGGTCATTTTTCTTGGTGGGGCCAGACACACATTTTCGGAAAATCATGGTTTTTGGAATGTTTACTATTATGTGTCTAATCCGGGAAGTTATCCCCTTTCGATTTTGTGGGGCGGCCCCACTGACTCTTAATGACGAGCCGCCCCTGTGTAGAACTTAACAAATCGTGTAAATTCTGAGATCACTATTACTGCATCTTTCAATATAAAAAAAACAACCACGTCTGAAAATTTTGACGAGAATATACATGTTAGGATATTAAAATTTTTTTTTTTTTAAATTATTGAGTTTTAGCATCAAGTGGATTTTAGCATCAAGTGGATTTTAGCATCAAGTGGATTTTAGCATCAAGTGGATAATTTGAAACCACAATAATTTAGGTCGTTTTTCAAGTGTCACATATTTTTTACTTGCTAAACTTGAACACGAGACCTACAGTTATCGTCCGTCTCCGATAGGACTAGAAGGTCGATCTCATCTATATTGAGTTCAGGGATCACTGGAAAAATATTCCGATCGATTTACGCAGGAAACGAGCCAAGTACCTTTGGAGCGAGAGACGAACAACTTACCTCCACGCCATAGAGACCACTGAAGATTGAGCGAGAGACGAACAACTTACCTCCACGTCATAGAGACCACTGAAGATTGAGCGAGAGACGAACAACTTACCTCCACGCCATACCATAGAGACCACTGAAGATTGAGCGAGAGACGAACAACTTACCTCCACGCCATAGAGACCACTGAAGATTGAGCGAGAGACGAACAACTTACCTCCACGCCATAGAGACCACTGAAGATTGAGCGAGAGACGAACAACTTACCTCCACGCCACAGAGACCACTGAAGATTAGGAGAGACGAACAACTTACTCCACGCCAAAAGACCACTGAAGATTGAGCGAGACGAACAACTTACTCCACGCCATACCATAGAGACCACTGAAGATTGAGCGAGAGACGAACAACTTACCTCCACGCCATACCATAGAGACCACTGAAGATTGAGCGAGAGACGAACAACTTACTCACGCCAAGAGACCACTGAAGATTAGCGAGAGACGAACAACTTACCCACGCATACCATAGAGACCACTGAAGATTGAGCGAGAGACGAACAACTTACCTCCACGCCACAGAGACCACTGAAGATTGAGCGAGAGACGAACAACTTACCTCCACGCCACAGAGACCACTGAAGATTGAGTGAGAGACGAACAACTTACCTCCACGCCATACCACAGAGACCACTGAAGATTGAGCGAGAGACGAACAACTTACCTCCACGCCACAGAGACCACTGAAGATTGAGCGAGAGACGAACAACTTACCTCCACGCCATACCACAGAGACCACTGAAGATTGAGCGAGAGACGAACAACTTACCTCCACGCCACAGAGACCACTGAAGATTGAGCGAGAGACGAACAACTTACCTCCACGCCACAGAGACCACTGAAGATTGAGCGAGAGACGAACAACTTACCTCCACGCCACAGAGACCACTGAAGATTGAGCGAGAGACGAACAACTTACCTCCACGCCACAGAGACCACTGAAGATTAATTGATTGATAAGGTCATCATCACTGCACTTTGGTGAATAACCATATGTACTCCGATCTCTGTCTTAAACATAATAGTCTCACCGGTAATGAACGAACTACATATCACCGACGAGAGGCCCTGATGTAATTTTCAGAATGAAGATAGTTTCTAAGAATCTAATTGTTTAACAGGTATTATTGATAGTAGACTGGACAGAGGATCGAAACTAGAATCCAGCAAGCCAACAACATTACATACCAGCTTACCACAATTTTGAAACACCCAGCTATTCCAGTAGTGACTAAAAAACAGATTATAAATTCAATCTTTATACCAACACTGTGCTACCAGAGCCAAACATGGGCACTGATAAAAGAACAAGAAAGGAAAATTACCACATGCGAAATGAGATGCCTGAGGAAAGCAGTAAATAAAACAAGAAGAGACCATATAAGAAATGAGGAAATTAGAAGAAAAATCGGAACAACATCTGCTATTAGATTTATTGAAAAACAGAGACTCAAATGGTTTGGCCACTTGGTCAGAATGAACCGGAATACACCAGTTGCAAGAGCGTACAACCTGAAAATGGAATCATCAAGAGGAAAGGGCAGACCAAGAAAAAGATGGGTTGATGGAGTTACAGACATCTTAAAACTCCACAATACCACACCATATCAAGCGACCCAGCGTGCATTATCTCGAAAACCGATCATCAGTTAAACCTGCTACGCCTAGCGGCAAAAAGCAGAGAAGGACAAAAGAAAGAAGAAAAGAAAGATTGATATTTGAACATCAGGCTAATTAAAAGGGATCATAGACTCGTCTTAAACTGCCGTGTCCTCATCCAACTGGAAGCACATTCATCCATATCTATCCCTAAAACCCACGACAATTGGTGTATTTGACTCAGCATGTCTGCGCTTTCATTTCTGCAAACACTGGCATGTCCAGGAGAGTAGGTTTGTGTAAGTCAGTAAAGATTGGTTACATCTATAGGCTGGCTATAAGGAAATAGCTTTTAAATTTGAATCAGTTATGAAGATTCACTTGTCAGATATTTTTATCAAATTCTGTCACTCTCTTTCTCTCTCGCTTGTACATAAGGTTCTAGACAAATACGACTAACTCTCTCTTTCTCTCTCTATCTCACTTTCGTTCTCTTTCTCTCTCTTACTCTCACTTATACATCAGGCTCTAGACAAACATGACTCTCTCTCACTTTCTCTCTCTTTATTTCTTTCTCCCTCTCTTTTTCTCTCATTCTTTCTCTCTCTCCCTCTCTCTCTCACTTGCTTATACATCGAGCTCCACACAAACACGATTAATCTCTCTCATTCACTCCCTCCCATACAGACTCTCTCTCTCTCCCACTCGCTTCTATACCAGCTTCTAGACCACAGATTTCCAAAAATGTTGGGCCCACTGCCCACTTTGCACAATATAAACTTTGTAACGCCCCCTCCACATTATAACAATTTGCCAACCACATATATACATGCTCTATTTTCTCTTTGACATAGAAAATTGATACATAAATTTCTGAAATACATGGTCTATTTTGACATGATCATGTGCATGAAATAGAAAATTGATGAAAAATGTATCGTGTAAGATGAATTAAAATGCAAAATTCAAATTTCAGATGACTACGTAAAATCAGGAAAATAATTTATTTTAAAATATGTATTATTAATTTCTTCTTTAAGGAGCCACCGATCCATAATCGCCTGAACACCCCCAAATTCTTCTGAACCCACTACCGCCCCCTTAGAACGCTTCATCGCCCACTGGGGGGCGGTACTGCCCACTTTGGGAAACGCCGTTCTAGACAAATGAGGTTATATTTAACAATGTAAACAGACATACCGATGTACCAAATTCAAGAATATAATTTTCTGGAACCTAGATACGTTGGCATTATATAAATCTGTACGCCCGTCTGCCCAGCGTGTTCGTAGCGCGTTGGACTACGGGTGACTATCTCTCTGTGTGTGCAGGTTCAATTCCGCGGGATGGCAGAAAAAGCCACAGGTTCCCCAGATTTACGGTGTTCGTGGCACTGAACCGAAGGGTTACGATGTCCATGGCACCGAGCCGAAGAGCTGAAAAGCTCAAGTGCTTCTGAATCGGAAAAAAATATATAAATCTGCATAGTTTAAAGGATGATTTCATTGTACTTGGTTTCCCTATATAGCTCAGTCACTGTCAGCATAAATCCTCATGAAAAACTTTACACATGTTACACGGTCCGGATTCGAACCACCAACCTTCAAAACGATAGGTAAACGTCTTAACCACTACGCCATAGAGACCCCTATAGAATAATATAGAACCACAATATCTGTCTTTCCTGCTTGTAATACCGCCTTTTTAGGGCGGTGTCGCTGGAATGGTTACCGGGGTTCAAATTTGGGGTGTAAAGAATAGAACCACTGTTGCCTGCCATGCATGTCGTAAGAGGCGATTAAGAAGGTTTGGCTGAAATCTGATGCACATGTGCTAAACATGTAGAAGTATATGCGCTTAGGGGCCTACCAAACCAATGTGCAATGTATACACGTTCTTGGCAAAGATCAAACATATCACAAAGAGTGATTAAAATTTCTCGTAAAGAACGAACGCAAAGAAGAAGAAGACGGTGTAGGACAGTGAAGGGACATGAGATTGTGGAATGGCTGCATGGCTAGTGCAGTTGCCACGAAACTGTTCAAGTTCGTATTTTTCTTTGTGCCCCGACAGAAAAAAACTAATTGTCCTTACCGATGATTGAACTCGAGATTCCCGAATGGGAGCCCGCGCTCTAATCCATTAGACCAGATGCTTCATCTTCTTCTTCCTCGAACACTCCATAATGACCACCTGTTAAACCACTCTTTGTGATTTGTATGTGACCTGAACCTAAGAGCATTTGAACGTTGTACCAGTTATGCGCCTACAAGTAGGCCAGCACATCCGATTTCTGCGACGCTTTTCATTTACTAGGTACCTTTCCTAAGCCCCTACCTCATTCGCCTCTTACGACATGCCTTATAGGTGGCAGTGTTACTATTATTTCCTCCCCTTTCAGACACGGCGACACACGGGAGGACAGACGCTGCACCAAAATTAAAAACATTCCAAATATGTGGGGACATCTGCCTATCTTACTCCAACTGGGAATAGTTAAGTCGATGGGCGTTCCGTAGCTGTATCCCTGCTGTTAAAGTCTGCATGTATTTTATATTATGCAATGTATATATGGCGACGTTAATCTGCTTCGCTGATATCTATGTAAACCTGTCTTGCTTTTATTTATGTCACTCAAAGAAAGGGTTAGATGTAAGAAGCTCTTCCAAAAGAAAATTAAAATATATGGGTAGACCAACGGGTAGACCAACCAATGTTAATTAAGTCGTCGTTTATAAGTACTTAAGACCACCCGAGTGGTTACCGGGTCCAAATTTGGGGTGTAAGGAATAGAACCACTGTTACCTGCCACGCATGTCGTAAGATGGGACTAAGGAGGTTTGACTGAAATCGGATGCATGTGTCCTAAACGTGTAGAAGTCTATGCGTTTAGGGCCTACTAAACCAATGTGCAACGTATACATGTTCTTGGCAAAGATCAAACATATCACAAAGAGTGATTAAAATTGGTCGTAAAGAACGAACGTCAAGAAGAAGAAGAAGAAGTAATTAAGAGTCCTTCGTATATCATGGACAGAGAAGAGAACAAATAGATGTACACAGAAAGAACTCAAAATCAAAGAAAACTGGTTGATGCTACAAATAAGAAAGAGAAATTGAGCTATTTGGGATATGTAAAAAGACACGAAGGGCTGGAGAAGACCGTCATGGAAAGAAGGCATGCCGGCAAAAGGAAGAAAAGAAAGACCACGGAGAAGATGGATTCAGGCTGTAACTGGTGGTTTGAACATGACGGCTGCAGAGGCGGGAGATCTGGCCTATGAGAGAGATAAATTCCGAAGGACTGTTGGGGTGGCAAAGTTCTGTTCAGGACAAGCTATTTGATGATGATGATTATAAGTACTTGGCGTGCTACCGCTTTTTCTATTATCCAGCGTCTGTTAGATAAGCATTATATGCAACAAGTCATTGTCAATTGAGATCAGATTGTGAGTTGTTCAGTGCTATATAGAACCAATACTAACATACGGATGTGAGTTGTTCAGTGCATATGAACCAATACTGACATACGGAGTGAGTTGTCAGTGCTATATAGAACTACTGACATAGTTAGACAATGACACAGATCGAAAAATCTCCGAGGGCCACAGAGATGTGGTTTTACAGAAGAGTGTTGAGAATCCCATGAACTGCTAAAATTACTAATGTTGAGATGTTGAATGACACAGAAAAAGCTTATCATCAATATAAGAAAGAGGCAGTCATCATATTTCGGGCATGTGATGAGGAAGGGAGATTTAAAACACATTGTAACAACCGGTGCTCAAGGGTAGACGACGCAGAGGAAGACAGAGAGAGAGACAATTTTGGATAGCCTGACTTCATGGCACGGTAAAGCGTCAGCATCTGAGATGATAGCAAACACCAGAGACAGAGATTTATGGAGATCCATGATCACCTGCGCCAGCCGTCATGGCACCTGATGATGATGACGTATATTAGGGTTATCTTGCTTTGTCTTGAGTTGGGGATAGTTACAGCCTATCCCCAAGTTCGTGCACGACGTAGCACTGTCTACAAAACTTCGGAGTTTGTAGAGTAGCGTGCTCTGTACCATTTCAGGCCAGAGTATAGCGACACCCCCACCTCCCTTGAAATGTTGACAGGGATCGAGAAATGTTCACGAAGCTGCAATCTTTCTTTTCTTTCGTTCACTCAAAATACTGTCTATACATTTAATGTTGTTTCGTGTGCATACTTCAGTCTTTCTAGCTGCGCATAGGTTCATGTACTTTACGGTCTAGTGTTGTTTCATTAGGCCAGTCAGTTTGCCTTAGTATATTATATTTGGGGCAACCTTGAAGTATGTGTTCTGCAGTCTGATGTGCCTGTCCACGTATACACGTGCCTGAATTGCCCGTCTTGAATTTTGTATACATGTGGCTGCGGGGTCGAGTCTTGTTCTAAGGCGCAGGATGACAACTTGTTGTAATCTGCTCATATGATAGTAGACGTCTTGTGTTGGTATTGGTGGCTTTCTGATTGATAAAAATCATCCTATGCACCAGTAGTCTCAGGACACTGATCGCATCTATTGAGGAACTTGCTCTGCTAGTGGTTCCCTTGATTACCACATTGATAGTCTAGTACAGCGTTTCCCAAAGTGGGCGGTACCCCCCCCCCCCCCAGTGGGCGCTGAAGCGTTCTAAAAGAGGGGGGGATAGTGGGTTCAGAAGAATTTGGGAGGTGTTCAAGCGATCAGGGTCGGTGGCTCCTTAAAGAAGAAATTAATAATAAATATTTTAAAATAAATTATTTTCGTGATTTTGCGATTGAATAATTATTTAAAATTTGAATTCTGCATTTAAATTCATTTTATGCCCGTCTTACACGATCCATTTTTTCAGCAATTTTCTATTTCATGTATATAATCATTTGAAAATTGACGATATATGACAGAAATATATATGAATTTTCTATGTCAAAGTGAAAATAGAGCATGTATATATATATATATATATATTATGTATATATATATATATATATATATATATATATATATATATATATAGAGGGAGACGTTGGTAAACGTTATAATGGGAGGTCTTTCAATGCTTATGTTGTGCAAATGGCGGTAGGCCTGACAAATTTGGGAGTCTATGCTTAGATTAGTCTATGCGCTGGATGTAGTCTATGATCTGTATTAATCTTTGCTCTAGCTAGTCTATGCTCTAGATTATTCTGTGCTCTAGATTAGCATATGCTCTAGATTAGTCTATGCTCCGCATTAGTCTATGCGCTGAATTAGTCTATGTTCTGGAACTGATGCGACAGCCTCGCAATGATGACCGTCATATTTAATCTCTCAAAACGTAATGAGAATTGTAGGTTGATATGAGCAATGTTTGTCCGGAACAACTGTTGTCCTCATTCACTAAATATAAAACAGCATCTTCTCAGAAATAACGACTTGGAGACTGGCTTACAACAGTAATCATTTATAGACCTCATCTTAGTAGGTGCCTTCACTCCCATCGTTAGATACAACGACGAGAGCTTTGGAATCTCTTGGGTATAAAAAGAACTCTGAGAAATACCTCCTAGTGATACATAGAAAGTGAAAATTGTTACTCCTTGTAGTTGCCTTTACATACATACAATCTAATAATTGAACCACTCGAGAAGTTACGGTTGACTTGGCGTCAGGAATTTGTTGCTTTTTTAAATAGATAAGAAATATAACAATCCTTGCTACCCTTCTGGGATTTACGTGTATTTCATCATCATCAAGTGCATTTGAGAAAAATGTACAGTAGCCGAATATCACAACAAGTTTTGTTCTGTGAGCTTTCAGAATAGAAGAGGCGCCAAGGCAGATCACTACTCAGATATAAGGATGTCTGCAAGGCCTAAATGAAGAAATTTATATTAGTCCCAACAAATGGTGAAAAACTAGCTGATGACCAAGTTATGGGAACAACACTACGCAAAGTTGCAGAATCCTTTTATAAAAGAGACTTAGGGATGAACTTCCCACACGAGTGGTTACCGGGCCCAAATTTGGGGTGTAAAGAATAGAACCACTGTTACCTGCCATGCATGTCGTAAGAGGCGACCAAGGAGGTTTGACTGAAATCGGATGCACGTGTCCTAAACGTGTAGAAGTCTATGCGTTTAGTTAGTTAGTTTGTTCCTTTCGTGCCAAAGGCGGCACATAAGGCAGAGGTTTTAGATCTCCATGTGATGCGGTTCGTTGCTAGCAGTTGGAGATCTTGAATGGTTTTACATCCCAATAGTTTACTTTCTTGTTGGATGGTTCTTCGAAGAGTGGTCTTTGGTCTTCCACGTTTTCTTTACGTTGTCTACGCGTTTAGGGGCCTACCAAACCAATATGCAACGTATACACATTCTTGGCAAAGATCAAACATATCACAAAGAGTGATTAAAATTGGTCGTAAAGAACGAACGCAAAGAAGAAGAAGAGGGATGAACTGAAAGGCACGAGAGATAAGCTTAATCTCAGAAGCTGTCACAGTAAAACACATCAATTCACAGTCTTTAACTGATTAGATAGTGAATTGAAAACAGGTTGAAAACTGAATTAAATTTATGTCCAATTTTCCAATAGCAAGTGCATCTACAAATTCAGCTGCAGTTTTCTTAATTACTAACGGATTTTTATGAGAAATATACTATTTACGTTGTGATTCAGCGCAGAACATACTACCTGACGCAAAACCTATTGTCTCCTGAGACAAAGAGGCCAATGATGATGATGATACTATTTTGTAGGTAAATTAATTTTCTTTATGATATAACTAAAATAAACGCACAGTAGTGCCCCCAGCAGATATGGGAGCCAATCAGTTAAAGAAAAAAACGGCCATATATTTCATGCAAACACTATTCTATACCAGCGAATCTTAGTCCCTGCAATATTGCAATATTGCACATATTGCACATATTGCACATATTGCACATATTGCACATATTGCACATATTGCACATATTGCACATATTGCATATTCACATATTGCATAAGAAAAGAAGGAATACATTCCACATTTATTGTTTGAGGCGTATGCTCATAATCTCCTGGGGTGACAGAGTAACATATAATAAGGTATTAAAATACATTGGGATTCCTAGCATAGCTACCCTTATCCGCCACTGTCGCCCAAAATGACTGGGTCATCTAACCCGCATGTATGATGGACGGACCCCAAATGATATTTTATACGATGATCTGGCTTACGGCAAAAGAACCGTGGGGCGACCGGTAACATATCTGTTTATCAGAGGCCAAGCAAAAACGTAAGCAAGCGTGACTTGATTGAAATGAATATACAAGACTTGCAGGAGCTGGCCATGGACATATTCAGCTGAAGACAGGCTCTGAAAATATGTCGGAGAACTGGAGAAGCTAAACTAAGACAATTTGGTGACAATACTTGGTGCCAGGATAAAGCAGAAGTGAAACCTACCATAAGCGATAAATCCATTGTCTCTCGAGACTACAGGATTTTATCGTCAGCATCATCATCACGATCATCATCACGATCATCATCATGATCATCATCACCATCATTATTAGCATCTTCACTATCATTACCATTATCATCATTATCATCATCATCATTATCATCAGCATCATGATCATCATCATCCTCATTATCAGCATCATAATGATCATCAATTTTATCATCCTCCCATCACCATCATCACCATCATCATCACCCTCATTACCATCACCATCAACATCATTATCATCATCATCCTCATTCTCCTCATCATCATCAGCATCAACATCATTACCATCATCATTACCATCATCATCATGATCATTCTCATCATCATCAGCATCATCATCACCATCATTACCATCATCATCACCATCAACATCATTATTATCAGCATCCTCATTATCATCATCATCACCATCATCATCATCATGATCATCCTTATCATCACACCATCATCAGCATCATCCCTATCATTATCACATTTATCATTATCACCATCATCGTCAGCACCATCCTCATCCCCACCACCATCATCATATGACATCTTAGACCAAGCTACTTCTTCCAGATAATAAAACACGTATTCATTGCAGTATTCATGTGACAAAACTTTAGTCCAGTCCACTATTTTCAGATAACAAAACACGTGCTAACTGCAGAATTCACGTGACAACATCTTAAACCAAGCAACATTTCACCAGGTTATAAAGTGCGTATTAAAATAACTTTTAGAAGCTTATTCCTCTTCCACACCAGCCCACAATTGTTTCCTCTAAATCCGTTTCGACGCGCAATGAAAAATGTAAAAACAACAAATGTAAAAACAAGCTGCTAAAAATAATGCCAAAAATAATATTCAAAAATACCAACTTCGATTAAATCTGGATGCACTATATAGACCCTTACTAATCGGATGCAAGAACCCTTTCATATACACACAAATATGCAAGATAAAACCGGAGAGACATAAATTACATTTTTCTTTAGAACGTGCCAGAAGGGATGACAAGGTCAAGTCACGGATTTAAGACTTTTCTTGTGATTTTCTCATTTAGTTCATACATCTAGTATTTTATTTACGTTGTTGTGTTACTTCCCTTTGTTTTCATATCGGATTACCGAACTTATGAAAAATAGTAAAGTGATGGATACATCATTCTCTGAATAACGAAACAATTTTGATAACATGATGTCTAGGCGCCTGTGTTATGTATATAACTATGTCTTAACACTGTATAGATAATTCGTTATCTAGGCTATTGAGATGGTTTTTAGCTTTATTTTGAATCCTTAGGATTCATCTCCGATATCCTTAGCCACATTCAGATTACTTGTGAATACTAATCCCCTATCTGAGCAACAATAGCTCGGTATTATTTAACATGTTTATAAAATGACATGATCGCGATGTTGTCGCACAGAACAAATATCCCTCGATGAGGTCTCCAGCTTTTCATTTGTAATCTCCTCGCATTTGGCAGGTAAGGTGATTCTTAAATTGATTACACATTTACGTTATTTTAAAAAACATTTTATTGGATTCGTTAAATTTGTGTAAATGTCGATGGTTGTTCAAATATTACTCGACCGTGTGTTGCGGGGCTCACAAGGGGAGTAAAGAATAGCAACACTGCGCCCTACAAGGCATGTCGTAAGAGGCGAATGAGGTAGGTGCCTAGAAAGCTCCTTAGTAAATAAAAATCGTCGCAGAAATAGGATGGCTTGCATACTAGTTAACGCATAACTGGACAACGTACAATCGCTCTTAGACTCCGATCACATACAAAACACAAAGAGTGGTTAACAAATGGTCGATATGGAGCGTTTGAAGAAGAAAAAGTTCAAATATTACACAGTTGCAGGAACTACGTTGTAAGTGATCTACCTCGAGACTTTTGTATGCTGTAGGGATAAAGCACTCTCATAGTCATGTGTTTTGGCATTTATTTTTTCAGGCCAGTTTTTATTTTGTATTTTAGTTCACTTTTAGTTCTCATATTTTTAAATGTATTGTGGTGTTGAGAATAATTTGAGAAATGTTCTTTTAATGTGGTGGTTTTTTTTTTTACATTGATTATATTGATACGCTTCATAGGCACTTGCAAGCGTGATCTAACTTCATGCGACATAGACAAAGAAAATTGGGAACGGTTGACCAAAGACAGGCATGCCTGGCGAGCGGCTCAAAATGAAAAGATTAAAACACCATCACATATGGAGGAAAAACAGAGCGCAGAGAGAACATCCTATGTATCAGCTTCAGTTTCCGGTTTGACCTGCAGAAACTGTGGCGAGGATTGCGACTCCAGAATAGAACATTAACCAAAGGATGTGATTCAGCAGATCATGTGATTCAGCACAGATCATGGATTCACAGATCGTATTCACACAGATCATACTACGTTACGCAAAACCTATTGTCTCCTGAGATAAAGAGGCAAATGATGATGATGATGGATATATTGAAGATATTTGATGTTATCATATGGAAAGGTATCACAAACAATGAAAGAATAAAGAAGAAAAGCAGTGTAGAAGTGTAATACCATCAGGATTGTCCGAAGACTGGTCAGAAGTAATCTTATCATTTCTCTTCACTGTCCGTTTCACTATCGTTATATTATTGTCAGGCCTCTGTGGTGAAGTTGTCAACGCGTTTGAATTGCGTTCTGTAGATCGTGGAGTTAAATCCAAAGTAGCAAAGGTCGCCTTGTATTGCCGGACTCGCAAGGGAGCAAAGAATAGCAACACTGCGAGCTACAAGGCATGTTGTAAACTGAGATAGAACCTAGGAAGCTACCCTACTACACAAAAGAGCACTGCAGAAATCGGATGTGATTGTCTACTTGTTGGCGCATAACTGGCACAACGTAAATCGCTCTTAGGCTCAGATCACATACAAACAACACAGAGTGGTTAACAAGTGGTCGATATGGGCGATGGAAGAAGTAGAAGAATAATGTAACACAGAAACTGTCAGATAATACAATGATAACAAAGTTTGCAACCAGGTCCCTATAATTTCGAACTTGTAAATTAAGATCTATCCAGAAAGAAAACTATGAATCAAAGAGAAACTGGATGATGCTACAAATAAGAAAGAGAAAACTGGATGATGCTACAACAATAAAAAGAGAAAACTGGATGATGCTACAAATAAGAAAGAGAAAACTGGATGATGCTACAAATAAGAAAGAGAAAATTTAGGTATTTTGGACGTACAAGACACGCAGTTCTGGAGAAAACAATCATGGAAGGAGGCATACCGGCAAAGAGAAGAAGACGACCACGGAGAAGATGGATTCAAGATATAACTGATGGTTTGAACATGATGGCTACCGAGGCGGGACATCTGGCATATGAGAGAGAGAAATTCCGGAGGACTGTTGGGGTGACAAAGTTCTGCTCAGGACAAGCTATTTGATGATGATGAGAATTACGATTGAGTGTAACGTTGATGCGTTCTCGACTACTTCAGAATACATGAAACTTATGTGTACTTCTGTTTTCTTCTCCTTTTCTTCCTACTAGTGTTCAGACATTGATCTGTATACTTTAAAGTTGTTAGGATCAATGGAGTCATTACATTCCACTATAGCTTGTCTTGACTGATATGGGTTGAAATAGTATTTTCTCCTATTCACTGTATGTTGACATTCTTGCAGTATTGTGTCTGAAAGTCTTGATGACATGCAATTAAGGAAATAAAACATCTCTTCTAAATATATCTGAATTTGTTTGATTTGGTACAGTTGGGTCTTGGATTTATACAGGCATTCCTGCACCTATCAAATCTAGCTAAGTGGCTGATGATACGTGGCGCCAGACATAAGTTGTATACAAGAGCTTGAAAAGTCTTTGTTGTATTGGATTGCTGTTGGTCGTAATCTTGATTGTCACCAGAACGAGTGCTCACATATGAGTGTCTTGATGTAAAAGTATGAAAACGACTGATTCTAGAAGATAAAAGAAATGCATGTTGCAATCACCAGTAGCTTTATACATAGGCAAATGTCCCCTGTCCTAGACTGCATAAAAGCTTTATACATAGACAAATGTCCTCCATGTCCTAGACTGCATAAAAAGCTTTATCATAGACAAATGTCCTCCTGTCCTAGACTGCATAAAAGCTTTATACATAGACAAATGTCCTCCTGTCCTAGACTGCATAAAAGCTTTATACATAGCAATGTCCTCCTGTCTAGACTGCATAAAAGCTTTATACATAGCAAATGTCCCCTGTCCTAACTGCATAAAAGCTTTATACATAGCAAATGTCCTCCTGTCCTAACTGCATAAAAGCTTTATACATAGGCAAATGTCCTCCATGTCCTAACTGCATAAAGCTTTATACATAGGCAAATGTCCTCCTGTCCTAGACTGCATAAAAGCTTTATACATAGACAAATGTCCTCCATGTCCTAGACTGCATAAAAGCTTTATCATAGCAATGTCCCCATGTCAACTGCATAAAGCTTATACAAGCAAATGTCACCAGTCCAACTGATAAAGCTTTATACGTAGGCAAATTCCTGTACATGGCGTACACTGCATAAAGCTTTATACATAGAAATGTCGTCAGTCCAGACTCATAAGCTTTATACATGACAAATGTCCCCATGTCCTAGACTGCATAAAGCTATACATAGACAAATGTCCGTCCATGTCGATACACTGCATAAAAGCTTTATACATAGGCAAATGTCCTCCTGTCCTAGACTGCATAAAAACTTTATACATAGACAAATGTCCTCCATGTCCTAGACTGAAAAAGCTTTATCATGGAAATGTCCTCCTGTCCTAGACTGCATAAAAACTTTATACATAGGCAAATGTCCTCCACCCTACACTGCATAAAAGCTTTATACATGGCAAATGTCCCGTCTCACTCAAAAGCTTTATACATGGCAAATGTCCCGTCCTACACTGCATAAAGCTTTATACATGGCAAATGTCCCAGTCCTACACTGCATAAAGTTTTATACATAGGCAAATGTCCCTCGTCCTACATGCAGTTTACAATGACAAATGTCCTCCATGTCTAACTGATAAAAGCTTTTCATGCAAATGTCCTCCATGTCATACACGAAAAGTAATAGAAATGTCCCGTCCTACACTGCAAAAGTTATACATGGCAAATGTCCCTCCACACTAAAGCTTTATATAGGAAATGTCCGTCTACCTGCAAAGCTTATACATAGAAATGTTACCTACACTGCATAAAAGCTTTATCATAGGCAAATGTCCTCCACCCTACATGCATTAAGCTTACATAGCAAATGTATACACTGCAAAAAGGGTATTTCAGCATAATGACAGACTTTCACAGCGACACACACAAAAATGAAAATCGGCATTTTTTACAGGACGTAACCACAACAACGTAAACGAGTCGTCGATTTTCTAGGCATCACTTATACGTTCGGTAGTTTGCCATTGCTTTCTGAACGGTGATGTCTATTTTTATCTTTCGTAAAAATCCCACAAAAACGAATTTGCTTTCAAACTGCCTGACGCGGAGTTTGAACCAGGTACGCTTGGGTCGTAATCGAGCTCACTACTACTGAAGCTACAGACGTTCACATTCCTACATAATATCTATCTCTATATCCTCTTTGTCTCCCGTTTGATACACAACGCTTCCACAAAAGATTTCTAGTGGTGCTTTTCTATCGCCTTTCTATCAAAGGTTTTTCACGCCAGGCGCCAATCTTCCACCGTTCTTCTCCATGTTTCCTTTACACATCCAGGATGTTTCTTCTCATCCACTATCCATCGGAGAGCTGTTCAAGTCAATGCCTCTACTAGCATACGACATATACGTCCAGTCCACCACCATCTTCGTTTTTAGTGAAAGTCTCCCTCTACCAACAAAAGAGTTACACTTCAGTGGGTACCATCACATTGCGGAGTGCCAGGTAACGAGAAGGCAGACAAACTTGCTAAAAAGGGAGCAGAATGTGAACACATAGATAATGAAATCACATACTTTGAAAAAAAAAGCTATCATGGACATTAGAAAAGAACCTAAACCATCCAACGATGACTACCACACTTGACAGACAAGGACAGACTATCATCTTCCGACTCAGGATAGGTCATAACAGACTGAACAAACACCTACACAGGCTGCGATTGTCCCTAACCCATCTGTGCCCCTGTGGCTCCGCTGAACAAACCACAGAACATGTCCTGCAAGACTGCCCCTGTATGTCCTCCCAAGAAAGGAATGCTGGCCCTACAACACAACACTACATCCAAAACTACATGGCACTAGAGATGAGCTCCAGAGAACAGTCGATTTCATCATAAGAACGCATCTAACGGTATAATCATCAAAAAAGGATCGCAATAGAAGAAGAAGAAGTGAAAGCTCTCAATGATGCACTCAATTCGTTTGATTTTAAAAGCTCCTCATTTGCATATCGTCATTTGACCTAAGAAATGTGCAGGATTCTTCTTTTATATTTATTTAGGGATGTCTTCAGCTTGTAGGCAAATGTGTTGTGTACTGTGTTGTGTACTGTGTTGTGTACTGTGTTGTGTACTGTGTTGTGTGTCATTTTTCATCATTCGCTATTTGTTCTATTTATATTTTAAGTTTTATTTTATGATTTAATCTTTTGACTTCCCAGGTGTTTATTCACAGTTATCAGTTATACTAGGATTTTCCTCATGAGCGCCGGGCATGTCCATAGGTGCCCTGATCCCAGATTCAACAAATCCAGCATAGTTGTGACTCCCAGTTGCTGACCAGAGCTAGAAAGGTATTGGTATAGCAGGAACAGAACGATACATCAAACATGCAGAAAAATTAATTAATTCATATCGAACTGGCGTGTCGGTGGACTGGACACTGCTGGATTTGTTTAATGCTGGGATCGGGATACATATGGACATGGCTGGAGTACTATGATGATAGTCGTCATATAACTACTTCTTCGAACGCTCATATCGACCACTTGTTAACCACTCTGTGTGATTTGTATGTGATCTGAACCTAAGAGCGATGTTACATTGTGTCACTTATGCGCCTACAAGTAGGCCAGCACATTCGATTTCTGCAACGCTTTTATTTATTAGAGTAGCTTCCTAGGCCAGTACCTCATTCACCTCTTAGGTCGCAGGTGTACTATTCTTTGCTTCCCTTATTAGATACCTCATATTCCATGTTCATACTTAGCAGAACTGCTGTCTTTCTCTTGATATTGTGTATCCACACCGGCGTGCGCTGCTAGCGTTGAACAAGCATGCATATGTATGCGTTTCCGTGTTGTATTTTTGTGTTTGTGTCAAATACTTTTCAGTAGGGTGTAAATGTTATTATTCCTTTGATGTGTGGGTTCGCTGCTTCACAAAGTTCTCTGATGTGACATTAAAGTCAAGACTGAACAGATCTCATATTTCCCCCGAGGTCATTTTATCTGCTCGCCCTTTCCCAGTATAAATAAAGGCAGCTTGGATTACACCTACTGCCATTGTATGCCTTGTAATAACTTTCTTGTAAAAATCATTATAACCTTTGACAGAAGACGAATTGCATTCCTATGATTTTTTTGGGTATTTAAATAAGGATATATCTTACCTTATTATTTGTTTCTTTATGTTCCAGATTGGAATTTTAAAACTTGTTTTGTGTCTAAATGGGAAGGATTGTCTTTATTGTACCGGGTTTCCCTATATGGATACGCCTCTGTTGGCTGAAATGGCACACTATCTACCGATAGTGTTGAATAAATCGTGAGCTCTGTAGTCCCAGCAACAATACTAGGAATCTCGCGAAAAAATTGTACATGTGACTCGGTCCGAGTTGGAACTCATAACTTTCAGAACGACATGCAAACGTCTTAACCTTTTCGTTATAGATGACTCATCCCACCTCCACTCCCACCAATATTGTGTTTTATTTCATTGATGAGCCTGCGTGCCCAGCGTGTTCGTAGCGCGTTGGACTACGGGTGACTAGTCTTCTGTAAGTGCTGGTTCAACTCCGCGGACTGGCAGAAAAGCCACAGGTTCCCCAGATTTACGGTGTTCGTGGTACCGAGCCGAAGGGTTACGATGTCCATGACACCGAGCCGAAGAGCTTTCAGCTCAAGTGCTTCTGGATCGAAAAAAATTTCATTGATGAAGACATTTTGGTCGAATTGTTGGGTTTAAAAAATCTCGCGACTGAATCGAAAATTATCTCATATCTCTCTTGTCTTTCATTTCTTTTCGTTCCAAATACAACACCGGACTGACAAACATTTATATCAGTTATAACATTAATAGTTCCTAATGAAACATTGGGCATAAATTGTTCCTAACACTATGACAATTGACATGAGTCAGCTCTGATGTCCACCGACCAACCAGATCTAATACAATGCTAGAGTATAACTCCAGATGGTGTACTTGCTTGTTCTTGTTTGTTTGTGTACGTTCTTCTGAACTATTTTCATCATTATTATTGTGATATAAAAATAGTCTTTACCAAGAGCTATTAGAACGTTGCGTCCCCGGGTAGACCCCTACTAGTGTAGGACAGGCGCATCTGAAACAAAAGTTTTCGGCAAAAGAGAATGATCGAGTCTGTCTTGCTGACAGTCAAAAACTTTCATTTCTTCGCTGTACATTGCTCTTTAACGATCCGTTTTACGCCGTATATTTGGGTTTAAATCTACGCCAAAGAGCCTCTTGTACTTTGCAACCTTTCTAACTGAGTGAGACATTCCTTTTTGCATCGCATGATAAACACTCTTTAATGATCTTTTTAATGCCAAATATTTGGGCTTATATAATAATAATAATAACGCCCATAACCCGTTAGGGTCGTAGAGGTATCACTGGGGAGATTTCAGCATAAATAGACGCCACGAATCTGTCTTCAACTCCTCGGGCGAGTATGGAGAAACTCTGCCCCGACCAGCTCTTGATGTTGTCAAACCAGGATTTTCTCTGTCCTTCTTTCTTTCTTCCACCTTCAACTGTTCCCTGTAGGATATCTTAGAGAGTAAGCTATGTGTCATCACATCTCATCACATTTGTGCTTGGATCTACGCCAATGAGCATTTATTACTTTGCAAGCTTTCTGTCAGGATGAGGTCGTTCCGAGATAGGGTACTTTACAGTGGATTTTCTGTTTGTAAATCTAACGATCGCTGGTCATACTCTTAATTCACTGTAGACCACAAACTGCGCAGTCACCTTCAGGTCTGTCAGGTTTCCTCAAAGATTAGTGTTCAAGTCGACTTGGTGTGGCCACATGTTGCTTCTCAGCGCTTCCAAAAGAGGACAGTCCTGCAGGACATGCACTGGTGTCTGTTCCACCTGTCGACACTGGTAGAAATCAGTTTGACTTATTCATGGTCTATGTAAGTGTCTGTTGAGTCTGCAGTGTCCAGTTTACAATTTAAAATTACCTTTGCATTTTCAGACATTAAGGTATGAAATGCCTGTTACTTCACATTTCTAGGCGTTAGTGTGAAGGAGGTAGTAGGGCCAATTCCTTTCCTTAATGTTGAAAAGTAAGGTGGGGATTGAACCCAGAACCTTGTGTGTGCCTGACTCGACAGGCGAACGCTTAAGCATCACGGGAATCCGTCCCACGCAGTGTCTGGTCATCATCAGGTGCCGTGCCGGCTGGCGTAGGCGATCGTGGATCTCCACAAATCTGTATCGTTTGTGTTTACTATCAACTCAAATGTTGACGCTCTACCGTGCCATGAAGTCAGGCTATCCAAAATTTTCTCTCGTCTTTCTCTGTCCCGTCTACCCTCGATTTTACCGGTTGTCACAAGGTGTTCTAAACCTCCTCCACGTCAATCACACCGTGTCTGGTACGTAAACGAAATATAATGACCTGTTCTGCTCTGCTGAGGCCTTTGTGAAAGTATTTTCATAATTAACTGTTAAACAGAATATCATTTTTTAGGTGAGATTCCCCCCCAAAAATAGATTTTATTTTAGTTCAGAATCTGTGTAACAGTTCATTGTGGAAAAGATTCATTTGTGTACCTTTTATTTCTTCGAACGCTCCATATCGATCAATTATTAACCACTCTTTGTGACTTGTATGTGATCTGAGCCTAAAAGCGATTATACACTGTGCCAGTTATGTGCATACAAGTAGTAGGCCAGCACATCCGATTTCTGCAACGCTTTTTATTTACTAGGTATGGGCCCCTACCTCAGTCGCCTCTTACGACATACCTAGTAGGTCGCAGTGGTACTATTCTTTTCGTCCCTTGTGGACCCCGGTACCACACGAGCGGTTTTGTGTACAAGAAGAACACGCACCTTTACACACAAAGCGAGCGTGCACAATACCATCTTCATCATCACTATGTGCTATCATTGTCAAAATTGGACACGTACAGTAAATGAAAAAAAGGAAACTTAAAACAGAAATTAAATGCTTCGGAAAAAACCCAGGAAAGTAACAAGGAGAGATATGATTTTAAAAAAATGAGACAATTAGAAAATTAGACTATTAGAGACTATTAAAAACACCCAGTGCTAGAGCATATTGAGAAACAACAAACAAAATAGTTCGGCCTTGTAGCACGCGATTTCTCCTAAAAAAATATACCACAACAAGCACCACTGTTCAGATACAATAGTTTCAAAGCCAAAAAAAGGCGCCTACGTAAACGAAAGACTAAAAATATCAGAGGTGGTAGGTAATACCATATAAGCATCATAGGCGAATTCGAAAGCACTTATCAAAACTCTGCGCATACGTTGAACGATGAAAGACACAACAGGTATAAACGACAAGACAGAAGATATAGACAGACAAGACAGACAGACAGGTACATAATCTAAATTTGTGCACACGTATACAAAAACTGTGTAGTACGTACTACACAACTCGTTATCATAAATGACACTTTCCGGCCCAAGATAACCTTTCTGTCAACAATGGTGGCAACATTTCTGTCAAAAATTAGGACAACTTTTGTATGGGCCTGATCACACGTGACAATATTTCATGTTGCATGTCTTATCTTGGAAACTAGTGAACATTTTTTTTCTTCTTTCTGCTACTTTTAGTGTTGTTACAAATTCAACAAGAACCAGTGTCACAATTCTAACAAAAATTTCGAGTTTAGAAAAGGTTTTAAATGGAAGGATTGACTTCATTGCACTGGGTTTCCTCTATATGGCTCGGTCCCTCTCCGCAGAAATGGTACTTTACTTAATATTGTGCAAAGCACGAACTTTATAGTTCTATCAGCAATCCTAGGGATCTACGGGAAAAAAAGTGCAAATGAACCAAATGCGTCGGTCCGTACTCGAGACTATGACCTCAGAAAGACAGGAAACGTCTTGATCACTAGATTACGGACGCAGCCTCCAGTAACAAAAGGCCGAATAGTTTATCCGACAAATCGGAAATTCCTGTTAGATGGGGGATGGTTTTTGTATGATAGAACACTATACGTTTTTTGGGGTTGCAATTTTACTCAATTCTATACGTTCATGATTATTTATTAGTGAAAAATGTTAATAATACTGATATTCCTTAACTTTAAACTTAACTTGTAACATAATTTAACCTTGATTTAGCATGTTGTATTGTTTTTCAAATGAATTAGTCTATATATAGCAATACTGGAATGCGAGGGTCACGTGATGATTGTGGTCTTATTTACTAGAATTTTGAACATGGCGATGATATTTTGTAGAAATTTTATCTTTAACTTTTTTTATAATGAATTTTGTCCGGGCAGCGGCTTTCCAGCCTGCTCTTCTCGATTTTGATCTGCCAAGGATTCTTTTACGTGGTCAAATTGAACAAGGGCCTACGTTTTATCGCCCGTCTACGATAGGACTAGGAACTCGATCTCATCTACACTGAGATCAGGGATCCCATGTAAAAATATCCAGTGTTCATAGTGCGTTGGACGACGGGTGACAAGCTCTCTGTGAGTGCGGGTTCAATTTCGCAGTCTGGCAGAAAAGCCACAGGTTCTCCAGATTTACGGTGTTCATGGCACCGAATTGGAGGGTTACGATGTCCTTGCCACCGAGCCGAAGAGCTGAAAGCTCAAGTGCTTCTGGATCGGAAAAACCACACAGCTTGTAGCTGTCCTAAATCTGAAGGTATACTGTAAACAATGGTATCAGCTATGAATGGTCACAAGGAAACAGTCAAATCTGACTAATGTCACTTACTTAATATAGGTGAAGTGGTCAATGTCAGACCGACCGACTATCTTTACTTTCTAGATAGCCAGGAAAACCACCATTAAATCATATATATATAAATGTCATTATATCGTTGGAACTTGTATCATATTCATTCATTTGCATGATAAGATTTTTATTCCCCTTACTAACTCTCCATAATATCTTTTTGCAATGTCTAAAAGCGTACTGTGGTCTTTCCCCTTCTCTTCCCTGCAGGTACTTTCTGTTTCATTTGTCGTAGAATACATTCATATTTACCAAACGTCAAACAAACATTGGATTGACAGCCATGCCATCTAGTGTCAGTGTGAAGAGATTGTAAACTATGATTTATGGCAATCTTAGATTGTCAACGTCGTTAGTGAGAACTCGACTATCTCTGGCTTTATTGAGAACTCGACTATCTCTGGCTTCATTTCTCAAAGCAATAGCTTCACCAGTGACATGTATGTGTTGTTATTCATGTCATTTTTAGCAGACTGAGTCAGATTAGTTCAGTGACAGATTAACAGTTCTGGGGTCCTGTACATTTATTTCAATTCCTATTTCAAGTGGGAATAAAAAGAAAGGATCAAAATACGAAGGATTTGCTTCCTTGTACCGGGTTTCCCCATATGACTGCGTCCCTGTCGACAGAAATGACACGCCAGTTGCCTAGAGTGTTGCACAAAGAAAATGAACATCATAGTTCCAGAAGTACTTCTTCTTCAAACTCTCAATATCGACCACTTGTTAACCACTCTTTGTGATTTGTATGTGATCTGAGCCTAATAGAGATTGTACGTTGTGCCAGTTATGCACCTACAAGTAGGCCAGTACATCCATTTCTTGCGCTGCTTGTTATTTACTAGTGTAGTTTCCCTAGGTACTACATCAGTCGCATCTTACGATATGCCTAGTAGGTCTCAGTGGTACTATTTTTGCTTCCTTGCATTCATATTTCAAAGGAGAATTTTTAAAAGGGTCTAAGAGCGAAGAACTGACTTTATTACACCGGATTTCCCCATTTGGATCCGCCCCTGTCGACAGAAATGACACGCCACCTGCTTAGAGCGTTGCACAAAACAAATGAACTCCATAGCTCCAGCAACAGTCTTAGGGATCTCATTAAAAAATTGCACTTATGACTTGGTCCGGATTCGAACCCTCAACCTTCAGAACGACAATCAAACGTCTTAACCACTTCGTCATCGAGACTCCCAAAGGTAGGGGAGAAACTAAACCTTGGTTGAAATATATTAGCTAAATACGTAAAAACAAAGTACTATAGTTTTACAAAATACATAAACAGTGACGATAAACAGCAACGTTTCGACCAAAAGGCCTTTATAAAGCAAACAGTACAACAAGAATGTCCCTTCTAATTGAAAATATTAACGATCGTAGAATTAACTTCAGTGTACCAGAGTTTCCTCACAGACTCTGTAACTCTTTCATAGGACACTGTCACTTTGATAAATAGCATTGACCGTCCTCTCCATAGAAAGAACATAGATATGTCCTCTCGTAGAAAGAACATAGGATTATGTCCTCTCGTAGAAAGAACATAGGATTAATGTCCTCTCCTAGAAAGAACATGATTATGTCCTCTCCTAGAAAGAACAAAGGATTATGTCCCTCTCCATAGAAGGAATAGGATTATGTCTTCTCCGTTAAAGAGCATAGGATTATGTCCCTCTCCGTAGAAAGAACATAGGATTATGTCCCTCTCCGTAGAAAGAACATAGGATTATGTCCCTCTCCGTAGAAAGAACATAGATTATGTCCTCTCCTGAAAGAACATAGGATTATGTCCTCTCCGTAGAAAGAACATAGAATTATGTCCTCTCCGTAGAAAGAACATAGAATTATGTCCCTCTCCGTAGAAAGAACATAGGATTATGTCCCTCTCATAGAAGGGAATAGGATTATGTTCTTCTCCGTTAAAGAGCATAGGATTATGTCCTCTCGTAGAAAGAACATGGCACTTGTTTAGACTAATGTTCAAGTACTAGTTCCACCAACAATTCTAGGGTCTCCGGAAAATACAATAGCAAGAACCCAACAACGAGGTCTGAGTTTGAGCCCAGAAATCAAGGCAAACGTTTTGACTTGGAAAAGAAGCATAACTGGCACAGCGCACAATCGCTCTTAGGCTCAGATCACATAACAATCACACAGATTGGTTAACAAGTGATCGATATGGAGCATTCGAAGAAGAAGAAGAAGATAAAGAAGAAGATAAAGAAGAAGATAAAGAAGAAGAAGAAGATAAAGAAGAAGATAAAGAAGAAGATAAAGAAGAAGATAAAGAAGAAGATAAAGAAGAAGATAAAGAAGAAGATAAAGAAGAAGATAAAGAAGAAGATAAAGAAGAAGATAAAGAAGAAGATAAAGAAGAAGATAAAGAAGAAGAAGAAGATGAAGAAGATAAAGAAGAAGAAGAAGATAAAGAAGAAGATAAAGAAGAAGATAAAGAAGAAGATAAAGAAGAAGATAAAGAAGAAGATAAAGAAGAAGAAAATTTGAAAAGACACGTTGCACAATTAGTACTAGGTATCTTATGAACAAAGTGGTGAAATCTCTGTGGCGAAGTGATCAAGCTGTTTTGCATTGTGTTCTGAAGGCGTGGGTTCGAATCCAGACTACACCATTCAGTGCAGCGAGCGCATATTTTCACAAAATACACCCATAATTGTTACTTGTCTGCCCGTTTAGTGCTGGACCGGGGCCCGCAAGGGAAGAAAAAAAATAGTACCACTACGACCTACAAGGCATGTCGTAAGAGGCGACTGATGAGGGCCTAGGAAGCTATCCTAGTAAATAAAAAGCGTCACAGAAATCGTATGTGCTGGCCTACTTTTAGGCGCATAACTGACACAACGTACAATCGCTCTTAGGCTCACATCACATACAAATCACACAAAATGGTTAAAAAGTGGTAGATATGGAGCTTTCGAAGAAGAAGTTGCGTCTACTACAGAGTTCGTGCTTTGTGCAACACTATCGATAAATAACTCGCCAACTCTTCGGAGGAGTGTAACAGAATCAACTTAGGAAACCATGTGAAATGAATTCAATTCTTTGCATTCAGTGAACCTTCATAACAAACAGGGGAGTAAATCACAAAAACCATCAACATGTACCTTTTAAAATCTACTGTGAAAAAACCAGCACCTATATGTCTTCCTGAAGTGTTGTAACATAACTTAGGTCATAAAAAAGTGATTAAAATCAGGTCAAGGCGATTTAAAATAAATAGTCAGTTAAAAAAATGTACAGACGTACATTTTGACCTGATATTTTATCTAAATCTGGCCATTGAAACTTTCGTATTGTCATTGTTAGTTACTGTAATATATGTTATCTTTGAAGAGCAGTTTTTGGATAATATTTGAACACAATATGGTTACATCAGGGCGTGCCGTGTTATGATACAGAGAGGCGGCCACATCAGGCGACACTATAAGGAGGGCGACAAAATCATAAGCAACAAAATCACAAATACAATGGACGGTTATTTTATGTAAAAACCATTTAAGGGGCGGCACTTCGAAGACTTGCATCATACTGAGAAAATATACCGCACGGTCCTGGTTACATTTTTTAAGCTTGGTCTTCTTCTTCTTCTTCTTGCGATCGCTATTTGGATTATTATATAATCAGTTATGTTTTTCTGATGAAGTCAGTTGTTAGCTGGAGCTCATCTCTGATGCCGTGTATTTTTGAATGTACGGACTTTACTATGAGAGGCTCGGTTGGTCGGTCAACAGAAGTTTTATAGAATGGTATTAATCATCATATATAAGCGAAAGATGCGTGATACTAAGGTTTCTGATGCGGTTTTTAAATGTAGTATCGCCGATTTCAGCACCTTTTCAGAAAGTATGTGTGTGTGAGAGAGATAGAGAGAGAGAGAGAGAGAGAGCTCATCCCTGACCTCAATATAAAATAAACACGGCGCGTCGGCAACGTTCAGCGGCGAAACATCGGGTGTCATCTCACTTCTGCGTAACTCTCCATCGAAAACAATATTCCCACAATGAGCATATATATCCCACCTGCAGACTTTGAAAACAGGAGCCGGCGCAAAACACAGGAATAGGACGGTATAGTCCAAGTTCCCCGTTAGTGCGGTCTAGACGCAGCCAATCACGGCCATCTTGAAACCGGAAGTCTATTTCTGAACTAAAATTAACATGACACTTATATTCACTCACACATATGCCATCATGTGTTCACTTCCACACAGAACACTTATGTTCACTTCCACACATGACACTTATGTTCACTTCCACACATGACACTTATGTTCACTTCCACACACGTATGTTCACTTCCACACATGACACTTGTGTTCACTTCCACGCATGACATTTATGTTCACTTCCACACATGACATTTATGTTCACTTCCACGCATGACATTTATGTTCACTTCCACACATGACACTTATGTTCACTTCCACACAGGACACTTATGTTCACTTCCACACATGACACTTATGTTCACTTTCACACATGACACTTGTGTTCACTTTCACACATGCCACTTATGTTCACTTTCACACATGACACTTATGTTCACTTCCATACACTTATGTTCACTTCCACACACGTATGTTCACTTCCACACACGTTTGTTCACTCTACACACGTATGTTCACTTCCATACACTCTATGTTCACTTCCCACACGTATGTTCACTTCCACACATGATACTTATGTTCACTTCCATACACTTATGTTCACTTCCATACATGATACTTATGTTCACTTCCATACACTTATGTTCACTTCCACACACGTATGTTCACTTCCACACACGTATGTTCACTTCCACACATGATACTTATGTTCACTTCCACACACGTATGTTCACTTCACACATGACACTTGTGTTCACTTCCACGCATGACATTTATGTTCACTTCCACACATGACATTTATGTTCACTTCCACGCATGACATTTATGTTCACTTCCACACATGACACTTATGTTCACTTCCACACATGACACTTATGTTCACTTCCACAATGACATTATGTTCACTTTCACACATGCCACTTATGTTCACTTTCACACATGACACTTATGTTCACTTCCATACACTTATGTTCACTTCCACACACGTATGTTCACTTCCACACACGATGTTCACTTCACAACGTTTGTTCACTTTCACACGTATGTTCACTTCCATACACTTATGTTCATTTCACACACGTATGTTCACTTCCACATGATACTTATGTTCACTTCATACACTTATGTTCACTTCCACATGATACTTATGTTCACTTCATACACTTATGTTCACTTCCATACACTTATGTTCACTCACACACGTATGTTCACTTCCACACATTACACTTATGTTCACTTCCACACATGACACGTTTGTTCACTTCCACACATGACACGTATGTTCACTTCCCCACATGACACTTATGTTCACTTCCACACATGACACGTATGTTCACTTCCACACATGACACTTATGTTCACTTCCACACATGACACTTATGTTCACTTCCACACATGACACGTATGTTCACTTCCACACATGACACGTATGTTCACTTCCACACATGACACGTATGTTCACTTCCACACATGACACTTATGTTCACTTCCACACATGACACGTATGTTCACTTCCACACATGACACTTATGTTCACTTCCACACATGACACGTATGTTCACTTCCACACATGACACTTATGTTCACTTCCACACACTTATGTTCACTTCAACACACCATTCTTCTTCTTCTTCTTCACCCTTCACACCTAGGAAGGCATATGTCCGTAACCAAGGCCTATCCCAATGACATCTTTTCCAGATCTCCCACTCTCTCCCATTTTCTTGCATTCCAGTCTCCAACTCCGTCTCCAAATGTTCCTTGGTCTTCCTCACCTCATTACCTTCTGGGTTCCAACGGAGATCCTTTTCGTGATGCTGTTATGGGTTTCCAGTGTGTTCCTATCTATTCACACACCATAAAATAATAATTCCTCTCGTACCGTATACGTTACATAGGGCCTGCAAGTAATTTCTCCATACCGTCTATCCTGGGCAACTCTGCCAATCTCTCCATGGAACTGAGACTGATATTTTGCCTCTCTCAGCAAGTTCGCTTCAGGGTCTCATTAGGTCGACCTCTTTCTGAACCCTTGTGTCCCACTTCAATGCCTGCTTTGATATTCTTGATCATTTCTCCTCAAGGTGTGTCCAACATATCTCCATCTTCTTCTTCTATAAAGTTATCACTAGTGGTTGACCAGACATGTCTCTGATTTCACACTTCTCCTGAATTCGTTCCATTTTATATTCATTATTTTTCGCAGACATCTATTTTCAAATGCATTCAACTGCTTTCTATATCTTTAGTCATTTTCCAACTCTCGCTGCTATATGTTAGGATTGATACAACATTTGAATTGAAAATTGTAATTTAGTTTTAATACTATATAACTTGCAGTTCTATATTTTATTTAGACTTTTAAAAGCTGATGTTGCTTTGCAATTTCGTATCATAATTTCTTTTTAACATTTCTGTCAATCAAAATTGCTACCCAAATAGGTGTACTGCTCTGTTATTTTTATCATTTTAGATTCCAGTATGATATCTGCATTACTTGCCATAGGTGTCTTCATTATATTTGTTTTTTCATAGCTTATCTGCAGTCCAACTTTGATGCTATAGATGACAAGTTGTCTGTTTTTCTTTGCATATCTTGGTTGTTTCTACTCTACAAGGCAATATCCAAATTTCTAGTTGACTATTTTCTACCCAATCGATGCCAGTTTCGCCCTGCAACATTTTCGCATCACCCAGTCAATGGCCACTCAAACAATAGCGGAGATAGAATACAGCCTTGCTTTACTCCGGTTTCAACATAAACCAGTCGCTGTGTCCACCATCAGTGAACTGCACACTGTGAACCATCATAGAGGCTCTTATAATGTTTATTATTTTGTCTGGTATTCCATAGCATCTCAGGAATATTCACAGAGAGAATCTGTGTAGACTATCAAAGGCTTTTTAAAATCGATGAAATTTAGTATGAGTGGTTGTTGCTTCTCAATATGTTCCTCCAAAATTAGTGGTAGGGTAATTATTTGGTCTAAGCAGCTTCTCCCAGGTCTAAAACCAGTTTGTTCTTCTCTCAGGATTGTGTCCACTGCTCCTTTGATTCTATTAAAAATGATTTTGCAAAAAGTCTTGGTCATTACTGATAATAGGGTGATCCCTCCACAGTTGTTGCAATCTTTGAGATCACCTTTTTGGGGATCCTAACAATTAATTCCTTCTTCCATTGATCTGGGACAGTTTCTTCTTCCCATACTTTATTAAATAGTTCTTGCACCTGGCTAATAGTTGTATCATCAGCCGCTTTGAGCATTTCTGCAGAATGTTGTCATCACCCGCTGCCTTATTGTTTATCAAGGAATTGATTGCCTCCTTGACCTCAGCTACACTTATCATTTCTTCGTTAATTGGTAGGTAGCTGTTTCTTGCCTCTTCGTCAAACTTGAGTAGTACTGGTGGATCAGGTCTATTTAATATTTCTTCAAAATGTTCTGCCCATCTTTTCTTCTGCTCGGTATCTGATGTTAGAACTTTACCATCTTTGCTCTTGATTGGGCCACCCTTTGAAACAAATGTTCCAGTAAGTTGTTTTAGTGTGTTGTATAGCATTTTACTGTTTCCAGTCTTAGCTGCCTTTTCCCCTTCTTCGGCCAGTCGATTGACATATGCTCTTTTATCTCTTCTAGCTGCTCTTTTCACTTCCTTGTCAATTAGTCTATATTCCTCTTTAGCTTGGATTTCATCTGTTGCATCCTTAGTATTAAATATTGCTAGTTTCATCTTTCTTCTTTCTTGAATACATTTCCAGGTGTCATCGCTTATCCAGGGTTCACACACCATACACGCATTCAATTTGAAGTACACACAATAGAGAACAGAGGACGAAGCGTAGAGCAAACCTGGACATCAAACGATAACATTAATTCTTTAGGAATGGATGCAGTTCGTTGCTGCACGTGAAGTAGACGTTAGTCAAACATAGAGAGAGAGAGAGAGAGAGAGAGAGAGAGAGAGAGAGTAGACGGACGGACAGAAGGATAGACGGATAGAAAGATAGATGGATAGACGGATGGGTGGATGGATGGACAGATGGATAGATGGATAGATATCCAGATGGATAGATAGATAGACATACAGATAGTCAGACAGACAGAGAGAGACAGACAGACAGACAAGCAGACAGACAGACAGATAGACATACAGACATATGGACAGATAGACAGATATATAGATAGACAGACAGACAGACAGACAGACAGACAGATAGATAGACAGACAGACAGATAGGCAGGCAGACAGATAGGCAGTCAGGCAGGTAGACAGGCAGGCAGGTAGGTAGGAATACTTCTTACTCTTAAATGTTCCCTCTCAATACTACACACAGAAAAATTAATGGAAAGGTTGCAAGATGGAAAAATCGAACAATACACTCTGTAAGCTAATGCTGTCTTCCGCCATTTCTCTTTGTTCTCTAGATTGCCTTCTGTTTGGTAACTGTCACGGAGAGTATTGTTTAAGAAACAAGCAGACAACAGGATCCGGATTACCGGCTGCAAACGTTGACTGCTGTCGAAGTTTCCAGTTAGTGACAATTCGACAGGGCTAGGTCATGTACAAAGAAGATACCACTTATATAAGACCTGGTACAGTTCTTAAGGAATAGGGTAAGTTTAAACTGTTAGAGTGAGATCTGAAGAGTCAAACTTGTTTCTGGATGCTTCGAGTGTTGAATGTGTTGGAAAGAAGTAAAATATGAATTATAAGATCTCGAATTGTATTTTCTGTTTTGTTGTTATGTATGTGCAGTGGCGACTCATGATCATTTTTGTTTAGTGGGTCAGTCAAACATTTTCGTAAAGATCATGGTTTTGAGTTATTTTTTCATTTATAAAATAATAAATACACGTTATACATTATTTTTCATGGGGCCTGGCTCCACTGGCCCTTAATGACGAGCCGCCACTGTGTTTACGTGTTATTTCTCCCTCTCTCTCTCTCTCTCTCCTTCTTTCGCGATTGTTCTTCTTCGGCCATTTTTATCATTCGTATTGCGATATATAAACAGCCTTTGCCAAGAACGTTTTACATCACATCTTCAGTACCATTCGGAGGTCTAGTGCTTGTCCTTCGGCGTCGTGTCCCATTTCAACCAGCGTTTGCTGGGTTCGCTCTCCGTCAGCCTTTGACTGTCCCAGCAGATATGTAAGGCAGAAGGTTACTTATTATTTGAACTCTGATTGATTGATTTATTGATTGATAGGACCATCATCATTGCACTTCGGTGAGTAACCATGTGTGATCTGATCTCTTTCTTACACAGGAAGATATCAGCTACAGTGCACGAAATTCGTAGCACCAGCGACGGTCCCCGATGTAATTTTGAAAATGGAGAAGATATTTCTAGAGGAATTGTATTTTTAATCTTTTCTAATGAATTTTGCCCGGGCCGGAGCTGTTCATCCTGCTCTTCTACGTTCTCAAATTGATCACGGAACCTACTTTTTATCGTCCGTCTCCGATAGGACTAGAACTCGATCTCACCTACACTGAGATCAGGAATCTCTGGAAAATATCCAGATATCTCCACTGGGAGCGAACCTGGTACCTTTGACACTAGAGGCGAGCGAGCAGCTAATATTTCTACGCCACAGATACCCCTTTAATTTGAATTGTAAGAATTTAGCAGACTGGAATATTTTGTTCGTTCGCTCTGAGTGAAATTAGATGGATGTTAGTGGTGGCGATTAATATGGCGCCTCGGAATGAATTTTACTAGAAGGCTTGCTTTACTTATCACCAGTGTACCTCTCTCTTCAGGTCAGCCTTACTTCGACTTACTTGTAAATTAAGTCCCCATGTACAGGATCAGGGTCTCTGGTAGTCATTCTTCTTGTTTGCGTTCGGTTTCGTATGTTCGTCTAAACCATGATATAGGTTGCCTCTATGAAGCTGCATGTCAGTTGGACTTCCTCGAGAGTTCCCCATAGTTTGCACTGTGCGCTTCGTTCATGAGGCCTTGTTTCGTTTCGGTGGTGTGTTTGATGCTCGTCTATCACAGGTGATGATGACCACACAAATTTTCATCCAAGGAAATGTAGTTGCGCTATGTTTGTCTGTGTGTGCGTAGATGACTAGTGAGCCTGATACGGGCTTGAAATGTTCGTGTACAGTGTGGGCAAGGTATACTTGCACTTGTGGGAAATTTTACTGCCTTTCTGTTTTGACGTCTTTGCTCCATCCGTGCTGTTCTATCTGCTCACAGGCCGAGGAACCGCGTCGAAGAAGTGTGCGCCAGTCTGATCTGTCTTGAGCAGCATTCTCCCAGTTGTTGACATCTATGCCAAAAGATTTCATCGAGTTCTTGAGTGTATCTTTGAATCGCTTTTTCTGGTCCCTCTGTGAGCGTTTACCACTTTGCAGCTCACCATAAAAGAGTCGTGTTTATGATGGATATGACTGCAGGATGTGCTCTTAATTCTGTATTTCTGTCTGACATGCACATTTTCAGTCTTAGCAGGCTTTATTATGTGCATATGATGGTTGAGCCTGCAGTGACCTGTTCTTAAGCGAAAGATTGTATGCCGTTTTCTGTTTAGTCTGCTGATGGAATGTGGTAGTCCAACTGCTTATCGTGTGAACACCGACAATTTTGGCTCAACTACACAATTGTCACATCACATGGACGCTAGCGCGGTGTGTGCGAGCGAGGAGAGAGAGAGAGATCAACATCGCTCTCCGTTACAACGGCATCTTTAAAAATAGATTTTGCTCTTTAGTTTTAATGAAACCTCCGATAATATGGGGGTATATTATCCAATGACAAGGAGGAGAAGAGGAAGACCACGGAGAAGATGGATTCAGTATGTAACTGATAATTTGAGCATGACGGCCGCAGAGGATAGACATATGACCTATGAGGGAGAGAGAAATTCAGAAAACTATTAGGGTGGCAAAGTTCTGCTCAGGACAAGCTATTTAATGATAATATTTGCAACATCAGCATTCCATCAATCCAGTCCAGAGAATTGCCTGATCTACAGACCCTACTGTCTAAACTGTGCAAGCAGGGCAGTCGTCTTGCAGTGGATACCGTCTCACTGTGGAATGCCAGAAAATGAAACAGCAGATCGACTTGCCAAGGAAGTTGTTGTAGGAGAGCAACCGGATGAACCAGTACAAAAGAAAAGTATAATTAAATCAATAAGAAAGTTACAAATACAAACACAAGACGATTACTAAAATATGAGCAGATTAAAACAAGTTGACATTCTGTGCCTTAGAACAGAACACAATCGACTCCGCAGCCACATGTATACAAAATTCAAGATTGGCAATTCAGCCATGTGTACATATGGACAGGCACATCAGACTACAGAGCACATACTTCAAGACTGCCCGAATATGATATACTGAGACAAACTCACTGGCTTAATGAAACAACACTCAACAGAAAACTACGCGAACCTCTGTGTGAGCTACAAAAGAGTGAAGTTTATACAAGAGACAACATTGAATATATAGACAATATTTCAAGCTAAAGGAAGGAAGGAAGGATGATAATATTGCCCAATAGGGCAAACATTTGTGTAGATGGGTTACCATTAAGAGTTTACGTACATAAATACTAACTTTACAGTACATACCCGCCCATGAGTCACCAGGAAAGACAAGACTACGAAATGAGGCCATCAGAAAGAGAGTGGGCATAACTTCATGCACCGAATACATCGAAAGACAACAAATGCAGTGCTTTGGATATTTAATGAGAATGAAATACAACCAACCACCAATAACAGCATACAAAAAAAGATCAGGGGACTAGAGCTAAGGGAAGACTAAGAAAAAGATGGATAAACAATATCAAGACCACACTACATAAACACGGATATAATATAACAAGGGCGACTCATCTGGCCCTTGAATGCAAATTAACGCTCCCATCCCTACGCTTAACGACAAGCGTGGACAGACAACTACATCTTCCACCTGGGAATAGACAATAGACCCGCCCTTGAAACTTACTAGAAACTCCGACATGCAGCCTTATAGAGGTAACCTATCTTATGATTTAGACGAGCATACAAAACCGATCTCAAAGTAGAAGAATTGAGTATTCATTTCGTTAACCTTGACCCTAACTTCTGTCAACATTTCAATTTATCTCATACCTCATCAATATCTTACAATTTATATTACAAACACATTTTCTTTTGTTTGTATTTTTTGCTTGTCTAAAAGTCTCCCCTAAACATGCCCGATGATATTTTTTAATTCCATTTTTATTTACCTTGCATTCTGTATAATGATAGTTGCCTTATATTATCAGAGAATTACGAACTAATTACTATAACAATTGGAAGGTAACGCCGGCAAGACTAGGATATGGCACACAAACACGCACACACGTATACACACACACACACACACACACACACATACAACACACACACATACAACACTGGCTTCAGCGTGTGAAAGACAACCCTATTAAGTGTAAGAATGTTTGGATAATATTTGAGATATCGTGACTGAAGTAAAGGAATTTAATGCATGGATTAAAGTCAGGGGCGGCTCGTGTTCATTTTTGTTGGTGGGACCAGACAACAATTGTCGGAAAAATCATGGTTTTGTGTTAGGTTATATTTTAATTTATAAAGTAATAAGTACACGTTACACTTTATTTTTGGTGGGGCCTGGCCCCAATGACCCTTATTGATAAGCCGCCACTGATTAAAGTTATAAACTGAATGTATTATTTCCTTATTGGATTAAAGTTATAAAGTGAATGTAATATTTGATTAATAGATTAAAGTTATAAAGTGAATGTAGTATTTGATTCATATATTACAGTTATAAAGTGAATGTAGTATTTGATTAATAGATTAAAGTTATCAAGTGAATGTAGTATTTGATTTATAAATTAAAGTTATAAAGTGAATGTAATATTTGATTAATAGATTAAAGTTATAAAGTGAATGTAGTATTTGATTCATAAATTAAAGTTATAAAGTGAATGTAGTATTTCATTCATAGATTAAAGTTATAAAGTGAATGTAGTATTTCATTCATAGATTAAAGTTATAAAGTAAATGTAGTATATTCGTAGATTAAAGTTATATAGTGTATATAAATATTTTCCTTCTTGGATTAAATTTATAAAAAAGAATTTAGTATTTCATTCATGGATTAAAGTTATAAATCAAGTAAATACATTTTAGACGTGGATTAAAATTATAAAGTGAATGTTTTATTTCATTCATAAAGTTATAAAGTGAATGTAGGTATTTCATTCATGGATTAAAGTTATAAAGAGAATATATTTCATGCATGGATTAAAGCTATAAAGTGAATGTAGTATTACATAAATGTATTGAAGTTATAAAGTGAATATATTTCATGGATTTCGGTTATTAAGTGAATATATTTCATACATGGATTAAAGTTGCAAAGTGAATATATTTCATGGATTTCAAGTTATAAAGTGAATATATTTCATGGATTTCAGTTATAAAGTGAATATATTTCATGGATTTCAATTTATAAAGTGAATATATTTCATGGATTTCAGTAATAAAATGAATATATTTCATGGATTTCAGTATAAAGTGAATATATTTCATGGATTTCAAGTTATAAAGTGAATATATTTCATGGAATTCAGTAATAAAATGAATATATTTCATGGATTTCAGTATAAAGTGAATATATTTCATGGATTTCAGTATAAAGTGAATATATTTCATGGATTTCAGTATAAAGTGAATATATTTCATACATGGATGAAATCTTCAACTAAGAAAAACGAGACAAAAACGTTATAAATAGAGTAATATACTTAAGAAATAGAACCTTGACCCAGATCTGAGAAAGACATTTCTTCACCTCTATATAGTGACTATAAAGACTACATAGTGACTATAAAGACTATATAGTGACTATAAAAACTATATAGTGACTATAAAGACTATATAATGACTATAAAGACTATATAGTGACTATAAAGTCTATATAGTGACTATAAAGACTATATAGTGACTATAAAGACTATATAGTGACTATAAAGACTATATAGTGACTATAAAGACTATATAGTGACTATAAAGACTATATAGTGGCTATAAAGACTATATAGTGACTATAAAGACTATATAGTGACTATAAAGACTATATAGTGATTATGAAGACTATATTGTGGATATGAAGACTATATAGTGGGTATAAAGACAGACTTCTTCTTCTTCTCTTCTACCATTTACTTCTTTATAGAAGTGTTGGTGGGGGGAAACGTAGTGATCTTGTGTGTGTTTGCTTTATGGTACTTTATAAGCTGATATTCATGTTCGTAAGGCTGTTCTTGGTGTCGTCGATCCATCTTTTGCGTGGTCTTCCTCTTGCTTTGTGCTCATTATACTTTTTCTGTGTGGCTCTCTGTGGTAGGCGATACCAGGACATTCTTGTCACGTGTCCAAACCATTTAATCTTGTTCTTTTATGAATTGCATAACTGGTTTCACATCCAGTCTTCTTCTGATTTCTTCGTTTCTAATTGTGTCTCTTATTTTCACAAGAAAAAAAAGATCAGAATACTAAGAGCATGCATATTCCCAGCGGCAACGTATGGGTGTGAAGCATAGACATTTAATAAAGCAGTGGAAAAACATATATGTGCTTTTGAATATAAGTGTTACAGAAGAGTCCTTCGTATATCATGGACAGAGAAGAGAACAAATAGATCTATCCAGAAAGAACTCAAAATCAAAGAAAACTGGCTGATGCTACAAATAAGAAAGAGAAAATTGAGATATTTTGGACATATAAAAAGACATGAAGGGCTGGAGAAGACCATCATGGAAGGAGGTGTACCGGCAAAGAGAAGAAAGGAAGACCACGGAGAAGATGGATTCAGGATGTAACTGATGGTTTGAACATGACGGCTGCAGAGGCAGGACATCTGGCCTATGAGAGAGAAATTCCGGAGGACTGTTGGGGTGGCAAAGTTCTGCTCAGGACAAGCTATTTGATGATGATGATGATGTCACACCTGTAACTCTTCTAAGGCACCTCATCTCTGTTGTTATGATTTTCCGCTCATTAGCTGCTGTTATTGGCCATGTTTGACACTGGTAACATAGTGTTGGCCAGAAAATCGTTCTTATGAGATTTGCTTTAGGGTATCTCTTTGTGTGACAACAGTGGTGTTAACTGTCCCAGTACTTGGTTAGCTTTTGTGCAACGATTGCTGATTTCGCTATCAATACTTCCATCTTCTGTGAAAATTGCACCTAAGTATTTAGCCTCAATTGTTTGTTTTATTTCTATGTTCTGGAGTTTTATTATACGGTTTTATGGTTGTCTACTTATTGCCATTGTCTCTGTTTTTCATAGAATGCATCAAAGACATACTGCGTCGTGGTAATCTGATAAATAGTAGAAGGCTCACGCTGAAAACATCGACACAACGCGTTTCGTACTCCGGACTGCATCCTGCTATAACCAGCGAGAGTATGAGAACAAACGAGGAAGAAGAAGAAACAGAATGACCAGGGGCGGCTCGTCATTAAGGGCCAGTGAGGCCGTCCCTCCAAAAATAATTGATAAGAACGTGGTTTAACATGCGGGTGGGGCGTGCTCAATTCACGTTAAGGCCAAGATTTTTTTTTTAAACTTCTTTGGGCACTCATGTCATTTGATGTGTCCTAACTATTTAATTGTCCTTGATTTTATGCCGCCCAAGTGGTTACCGGAGTCCAAATTTGGGGTGTAAAGAATAGAACCACTGTTACCTGCCACGCATGTCGTAAGAGGCGACAAAGGAGGTTTGGCTGAAATCAGATGCACGTGTCCGCTAGGAATGCTAACCCGAAACAAATGCTTGCAGAAAACGGATGCACCAGGCCGTAAGGCGCATAACATGTTGCAACGACCCTCACAATGAGAAATGGGATAACGAATTCTACGGATTCTACGGTCGCCAATCTGCCTCGGAGATTTAGCCACGGAGTAAGAATGTCAGACCTACCATCACGAGGGTGGCCAAAACTTAACTGTGGGAAGAGGTCGGCACAAACGGGGAAGTAGAAATCATAGGAATTATATCCTACAGAACTGCTACAGTATGCAGACTTGAGAAGAAAGAGGTGGCCCACATACACCAGCGTCCAAGACAAACTGTATGGCGTGACTGATAATCTGAGGCAAACGTCTGCCTTTAGTAGAGAATCCGAAATCCCAATCTAGTGAGAACGCACAAGAAGAAGATTTTTTGCTCTTTAATAGCCAACTCTCTTTAATATCAAGCTGTTGCAGAACAGAAGCGTTTGTTCTTTTCTCGAAAGGGGGAATAACTTCCTGGAATAGATAAATAATAGTAAATACTCCAAACGCAAAATCTTTCCGAAATGTTTGTCTGGCCCCACCAAGAAAAATAACCACGAGCCGCCACTGAGAATGACCATATTTTTCCACATACCTTTCTATCAATTTTTTAAAAATAATCATACCTCTCAATACATACCTTTCACTCAGCCTTGCTAATGATCCTTTTTTTTCTACACATACCTTTCTCTATCACGCTTATTATCTTACATATTGTAAACTTCAGTATTTCAAGAACGTTTACCCTTGCCATAGTCAACCATTTTTGATGTCTCATTATAAAGTATAATGACACGTAATAGGACTAGAAATAGCAGAGACCCCCCATTCTGACAAGATATAGAGATTGACATTTATGACAGCGTATTCTATCTAGACAGGCTATCCAATGGAACTCCCAGGCAGGACCGTACGGTATATTTTCTCAGTATGATGCAAGTCTTCGAAATGTCGCCCCTTAAATGTTTTTTTCTTTAAAGTAACTTTCATTTGTGATGTTGATTTCGCTGCTTATGTCGCCCCCCTTACGGTCCCACATGATGCGGCTGCCTTTCTGTATCACAGCACGGCACGACCCTCCCCCTCCTGTGTAATAGAGGTAAGGAAGACACAAGAACACATGGGAACAGGAGTTGGAGACAGAATGCAAGAAAATGGGAAAGAGTGGATAGATATGAAAAAGATGGTATTAGAGAAATCAGAAGGCATTGCTTGCGGATCTAGGCCTCCCATAGAGACGAAGGATAAAGAAGAATTCTAGTTAATCTACAACGGAAGAGACACTGGGAAGGACATACTTTAGGAAGACCGACCGGAAACATTGCAAGACAGGCACTGTTTTGGAACCCGCAGGAAAGAGGAGTAGGGGAAGGCCTAGACTGGAAAGAGAACTGGAGACTGATATTAAAAGAACAGATAAAACATGGAAGGGATGGCAAGAGAGAGGAAGAGCTGGAAGAAGTTTGTTGAAGACCTGTTTCCGTTGAGAGTTGAAAGGTGAGAGTTGAAAGGTGAGAGTTGAAAGGTGAGAGTTGAGAGTTGAAAGCTGAAGAAGAAGAGAAAGAGACTTCTCTTAGACACCAACTTTAAAAGAAAATGAAAAATATTCTTAACAAAAACGGAGAAAGAAATTGCTGGGACATGTACTTTTTTGTTCTTTGTTACGTAGGGGATTTAAGCCGCGAAACACGTACAAACAAAGCACTATAGTTGTACAAAATACAGAAACAGTGACGATAAACAGCAACGTTTCGACCAAAAGGCCTTTATCAAGCAAACGACACAACAGGAGTGACGAATTTCAGAGAACACTTACAAATGGACGATAACGGAAACATGTAAATGTATCTAATGAAAATCTGGGAATAAAAACGAATAACGAAATGAGTGCAACACAAAACTAGAAGTGGAAAAGAAGGGATTTAAACCTCATTACGCTGAGGTACGTTCTTTCAAGCTAAGGACGAACCGTTTCTATGGTTATTTTAGAGCTTGTAAGTTCACTAACAAACATAATATATCAGATTGAACTCCCTGAGGAGAATCCAAATGACTGGGACATATAGTGAGAATCTTTCTTTCTTTCTACTTACTCCAACCCTGTTTTGCCTCACAGCATCAGGATAAGAGATTTCTAGAACGTGCTTTTGTGTGTGCTACATAGACAGTGTCTTTCGTTGCCTCTGTTATCTCTGAGGACCACCTTTTGCGTGGCCCGCCTTTTGCTTTGTATTCACTGTATCAGAGTAACATTGCTCTTTGATACGCACTGCCTGTTGGTAATCTGCTTATGTGGCTTGACCATTTAATTCGTTATTCTGCTTTTTCTACTTTGCTTTCGGTTTCGTCTGCTCGTCTAAACCATGAGATAGGGTGCCTCTATGAAGCTGCATGTCAGTTGGAGTTCCTCGGGAGTTCCTTAGCTCTTTCCACGCTTTAAGCCGCACACTGCGCCACGGCGGAAGTCCGTTGCACGCTTTAAGCCGCACACTGCGCCATAGAGTTGTTTCCCTTGTAAGAAGTCTTTCTAGTTTTACTTCTACTATTTTACTTATACTACTTTTTAACCTTGTTATTCTATTAGGTTGTCCACTTTTCTTCAATTTAGTATATAATAATATATGTTTATTTATTGACGAGTAGTTGGGATCTTAATTTTTTTTTTAAATATTTTTTTTACTTTCCTTGAATTAACTGCTTACAAATTGAGGAAATAAATGGGCATGGAAAGAGTTATAGCTTGTTCTAATTTATTGTTTATTGATGAAGTTCAGTACAGATGTTCTACCCATTAAAAAAAAATGTTCTCGTTTCTTACCGGTCTTTTCTTCGATAGTAAGAATGAACCTTCTATATAATACAACTGGGGTAATTCTGTAGCTAAGGGGTTAATCCGCTGCATTGCGTTACGAAGGTCGTGGTTCGAATCCGAACAGCTACTTTCTGTTCACTGATGCATTTTTTCACTGAGACCACTATTATTGTTGCTTGAAGTTCGGAGAGAGTGTACCATTACTAAGGAGTGGGGTTAGAAACATGGAGGAAAACCTGATACAATGAGGTCAATGAAGTTCGGATGGGTGTGCCATTACTAAGGAGCGGGGTTAGAAGGTTAGAAACATGAAGGAAAACCCAATGAAGTCAATTAAGTTCGGAGAGAGTGTGTCATTACCAAGGAGTGGGGTTAGAAACATGAAGGAAAACCCAATGAAGTCAATTAAGTTCGGAGAGAGTGTGTCATTACCAAGGAGTGGGGTTAGAAGGTTAGAAACATGAAGGAAAACCCAATGAAGTCAATTAAGTTCGGAGAGAGTGTGTCATTACCAAGGAGTGGGGTTAGAAACATGAAGGAAAACCCAATGAAGTCAATTAAGTTCGGAGAGAGTGTGTCATTACCAAGGAGTGGGGTTAGAAGGTTAGAAACATGAAGGAAAACCCAATGAAGTCAATTAAGTTCGGAGAGAGTGTGTCATTACCAAGGAGTGGGGTTAGAAACATGAAGGAAAACCCAATGAAGTCAATTAGTTCATAGTTCATAAGTACTGTTCCAACTTCACTGCAACGGGTCATCCCATAATTGCTCCGTTCCTGTGCCAATGAAAATCACACGAAATGCTAACAACTGTGAAATGTTTCCTGTGTGAACTAATTCCAGAATGAAACAGCCGCGTACCGCCACAAAAACAACATGCACCGAAATAAAATGCTTATGGCCGTCGCTAATGTAGCAACACAAAACTGTTCATCACTTGAATTGCAATTCTTGTCGAAGGAACATCAATCATGACAAAATCCAGCTTTCTGCACTCGCAATATAACTGCATACGGCAGATTGAGCTTGTTCGTCATAACCGCTGTCCGCCATTTTCTGATTACACACAACAAACGCACGGTTGACACAGCAAAAAGCATTCCATGTAACAGTCATAGCTCACAGCGTTGCTCAAGCACTAACTCAGTAGCTCGGCAAACGAAATCGGAAAATACCCGACCAAACATGTCGGAAATGCGCTAGCAAAGTCGTGTTCAGAATCAAACAGTTCTGACTCTGAATGGTCCTCCCTCATTCTGCCATTGCTGGCCAGATTTTTTTCTGTGTAAATTAAGTTCGGAGAGGGTTGCCGTTACTAAGGAGTGGGGTTAGAAACATGGAGGAAAACCCAATGAAGTCAATTAAGTTCGGAGAGGGTGTGCCATTACCAAGGAACGGGATTAGAAACATGGAAGAAAACCCGATGCAATATAGTTAATGACGTTCGGAGAGAGTGTACCATTACTAATGAACGGGGTTCAAAACATGGAGTAAAACCCCATGCAATGATGTCAATATATCTTACAAAAATATTACAATAACATTTCTACACCAATTTTTCATCTGATAAAATTACATTGAGAACACTCACCAGTGCCATGGTGTTCGCTTAGATCTTTCTGTGGAAGAAATAGATCGGAGCACACACGGTTATACACCTAAATGTAATGATGATGATCCTATCATCTACCGTTTACTGTTTCATTTAGTCAAGATGCTACCGTTGGTGGTTCCGATGCCTCAGTTTCGGATTTAGCCAGCTTGTATTTTCCAGGTAAATGTCACACCTTGCGAGAGGAATAATACAGGCTAAAGGTCACTTATCGTGGCTCACATTTTTGAAAATCATTGCTTTCTGCGACATTGAGAAAACAAGCGTAATGATTAGAAGATATTATATTGAAAGTCTCTTGTGTCTCTGGGGATTTCTGTGGCGTAGAGGTTAGGTGCTCATTTCTCATGCCAAATGTACCAGGTTCGCTCCCACGTGGAGCCATCTGGATATTTTTCCAGAGATCCCTGATCTCAGTGTAGGTGAGATGGAGTTCCTTCCTAGTCCTATCGGAGACGGACGATAAATCGAAGGTCCCGAGTTCAATTTCAGCACGTAAAAGAACCCTTGGCAGTTCAAAATCGAAAAGAGTTGGCTGGAAAACCGTTGCCCTGTCGAAATTCATAAGAAAGATTAAAATTGAAATTCGTACAAAAATATCTTTAAAATTACATCGAGACCCTGGCTGGTGCTACGGAGTGCGTGCACTGCAGTTGAGATCTTCCTCTATAAGAAATAGATCATAGCACACATGGTTACTCACCGAAGTGCAATGATGATGGTCCTATCAATCAATCAATCACTCAATCAATCAACACAGAAAGTTCCAACTCACTCTCCAGTGTATGTAGTTTGTTATATCACAAAGAAATATACAAGGCAACTCGAACAGTTTTTAAATCTTCTGAAACTGTGGACACGAACAGTGCTTCACGATTTTTAAAAATTTCCATAGAAGAAAATGAACGAGTTACCCAGGACAGGGTGGCGTCTGTTGCTTAGGGGATAGTGACTCGGTCTGTTAACCCCGACGTTCTGAATTCGAATCCGCTGCGGACTATTTGGCTGCAAATTTGTTTCACGTGGATTTTTACAAAAGGACGATGACACCACCCATCCAGAAAGCAATGGCAAACTACTGAACGTAATAATGCCTAGAAAAATTACAAACAGTGTTTAAAAGGTGGGGTTTGATTCGCAAAGTCCTGTAAAGGATATGCAACTAAATTTTTGCTCAGGACTTTTTCTTCTTCCTTGCAATCGCTTTTTTGATGATTATACCGTTAGACGCGTTCTTATGATGAAATCGACTGTTGTCTGGAGCTCATCTCTAGTGCCATGTAGTTTTGATGATTATACCATTAGACGCGTTCTTATGATGAAATCGACTGTTGTCTGGAGCTCATCTCTAGTGCCATGTAGTTTTGATGATTATACCGTTAGACGCGTTCTTATGATGAAATCGACTGTTGTCTGGAGCTCATCTCTAGTGCCATGTAGTTTTGAATGTAGTGTTGTGTTGTAGGGCCAGCATTCCTTTCTTGGGAGGACTTACAGGGGGCAGTCTTGCAGGACATGTTCTGTGGTTTGTTCGGCGGAGCCACAGAGGCATAGAGGGGTTGGGGACAATCGTATCCTGTGTAGGTGTTTGTTCAGTCTGTTATGACCTATCCTGAGTTGGAAGATGATAGTCTGTCCTTGTCTGTCAAGTGTGTGGTAGTCATCGTTGGATGGTTTAGGTTCTTTTCTAATGTCCATGATAGCTCTTTTTTTCAAAGTATGTGATTTCATTATCTATTTGTTCACATTCTGCTCCTTTTTTTAGCAAGTTTGTCTGCCTTCTCGTTACCTGGCACTCTGCAATGTGATGGTACCCACTGAAGTGTAACTCTTTTGTTGGTAGAGATCTTGCTGTGCTCTTTTCTCAGGGGTGTATGGTTACTCTGTAGGGCTTGCAAAACAGGACTGAGCGGTATGGAGAAATTTCTTGCAGTATATAACATATAAAGGTGAGAGAGGAATTATTATTATCCAACAACTATAAACAGCATATCTATATACAATTAATATGTCTTATTCTATACTAGCTTTTCCATTATAGTCTCCACTGCAGTTTTTGAATGCCCTCCGTTTTTCTTTTTCTTTTGTCAGCACACTGTTACCGGTTTGTTGACACAGTGTCGTGGTTTTGTGTATTTGTTTTGAGCTTCTCTGGTGACTCAGGTCCTCCGTTCCTGCTCTGAATTTACTTAACAACATCTAATGACTTAATACAAGTCAAAGACTTTACATATCTAGGGAGAATTTTTTCTGCAAACGGAAGAATAACTAATGAAATCCAGCACAGATGAAACAAAGCAAATCAAATGATAAGACAAATGGGCGCCAATTTTAAAATGCAAACATGTCACCATGAACACAAAAAGAGCAATGTCAACACAATCTTTCTCCCCACATTATGCTACCAGTGCCAAACCTGGACTGTGACATCAAATGATAGAAGAAAACTAGTCACGACAGAGATGAATATTGTACACGAAAAATGCTCAAGAACAGACCGGTTGAGAAATGAAGACATCAGGAAAAAGTGGGTACAACAACATCAGTACTAGACTTCATCAAGAAACAACAATTAAATGGTTCGGCCACATAAGCAGATTATCAACGGACAGTGCACCTCAAAGAGCAATGTTGCTCGGATACAACGGATACAAAGCAAAACGTCGGCCTCGCAAAAGATCTCGGAGATAGCAGAGGCGTCGAAAGACACTATTTATGAAGCACACACAAGGGCTCGTTCTAGAAATCTCTTCTTATCCTGCGACGCTGTGAGGCAAAACAGGATTGGAAAATAGACAAGACATAAAGAATGACTTAGCTAGCACATTCCATTATTATGTGACGTGTCTCAGATTTTCAAACCGGTATACAAGTTTTAGGTGTAAAGTTTCCATTATTTGATCGTTGAGAAGTGTCTGAAGATTCACAATACAAGCATATCTGTTTACAGATAAAGACGACTTTTTCAAATCTTAGAGCCAAATATGTGCTGTTGTAAAGAGTGTACAGACGAGATATAAAAATTAACCATTGTCAATAGTAATAGTACACGCATTGTGCCTTATTTTATTGTTCTTCTTACTTGCGTTGTGTTTTATTTGTGGTGTACTGTGTGCGTTTTAGCTGTGGTGTGTGTGTTTTAGCTGTGGTGTGTGTGTTTTAGCTGTGGTGTACTGCGTGTGTTTTAGCTTTGAACTGGTGTGTAGCTGTGGTGTATTGGTGTTTTTAGCTGTGGTGTACTGTGTGTTTTAGCTGTGGTGTACTGTGTGTGTTTTAGCTGTGGTGTACTGTGTGTGTTTTAGCCGTGGTGTACTGCGTGTTTTAGCTGTGGTGAACTGCGTGTTGTAGCCGTGGTGTACTGCGTGTTTTAGCTGTGGTGTACTGTGTGTTTTAGCCGTGGTGTACTGCGTGTTTTAGCTGTGGTGTACTGCGTGTTTTAGCCGTGGTGTACAGCGTGTTTTAGCTGTGGTGTACTGCGTGTTTTAGCTGTGATGTATTGCGTATGTTTTAACTGTGGTGATTGCGTGTTTTAGCTGTGGTGTCCGTGTTTTAGCTGTGGTGTACTGCAAGTTTTAGCTGTGGTGTACTGTGTTTTATTCGTTGTGTACTGTGTGTACCAAACAACATAAATCCGACTAGCTCAGACGGGAAGTCGAAAATTCCTGTTTAATGGTGGCTGGTTTTTGTATATATTTCATAGAACACGGTACACTTTTTTGGTTTCAATTTTATGCAATTCTATGCGTTTATGATTATTTATTGATGAAAAATGTTAATAATACTGATATTACTTAACTTTAAACTTAACTTGTAACATAATATAACCTTGATTTAGCATGTTGTATTGTTTTTAAAATTAGTCTAATTACAATAACACTGAAATGCAACGATTACGCGACAGTTAAAATTAGTCAAATTTACAATAACACTGAAATGCAACGATTACGCGACAGTTAAAATTAGTCTAATTACAATAACACTGAAATGCAACGATTCAGCGACAGTTGAATTTTATGTCTAATTATTATCACTGATGCCGATTGCCGTATGTTATTAGCTAATGACTAACACATGTAATAACTTTGACTGTATTATTAATTTAAACACTTGTAAATAGATTGGATTAAGTTAATTCATACACTGAATGCAATTAGGAGTTAAAATTAGTCTAATTACAATAACACTGAAATGCAACGATTACGCGACAGTTAAAATTAGTCTAATTACAATAACACTGAAATGCAACGATTACGCGACAGTTAAAATTAGTCTAATTACAATAACACTGAAATGCAACGATCACGCGACAGTTGTGGTTTTATGTCCTAGAATTATTACCTGAGCCCGCCAGCCGTATGTTATTGGAGGCTAAGACAACACAGTAAAACTTTGCTGTTTTTTTAAACACATTGTTTTGTGAAAATAGGTTGGGGATTTGGTAAGTATAACCACACACGAAGCGCCAACTGAAGGATACGCACAAATGCAATAATAGAAAAGCTGAAATCCGAAGCAGCGTTTAATCTTTGTCAAATACTGAACCTTACAAGCAGTAGACGACAAGTTTCGACAGATAAATTAAAATAAGATAAGCATTGTCTTGTCTTGTTTTATCTTATCCACATGTGCTGTGAGGCGCCGTGGGAAGTATCAGTTTTCTATCCTGTGTCAGGTGTGTTGCATCTGTAGTTGTTAGTCTTTGATGTCGCAGGATATCTATGATATTATCTATCCATCGGATTCTTGGTCTTCCTCGGGTTCTACATCCGGGATGCTCATTGTTATAATGCAAGATGGTAGTATCTTCTTCTTCTTCTTTGCGTTCGTTCTTTACGACCAATTTTAATCACTCTTTGTGATATGTTTGATCTATGCCAAGAACGTGTATACGTTGCACATTGGTTTGGTAAGCCCCTAAACGCATAGACTTATACACGTTTAGGACACGTGCATCCGATTTCATCCAAAACTCCTTTGTCGCCTCTTACGATATGCGTGGCAGGTAACAGTGGTTCTATTCTTTACACCCCAAATTTGGGCCCCGGTAACCACTCGGCGAGATGGTAGTATGATCTGGTTGATCTGTTCCATACAGGATTCTTCCACACAAAGATCCTGTTATATGCTGACATGTTAATCTGCTCATGCATGCACGTGTATGTGTTGTCATGCGAAAGCTACTCACTGGTTGCTATAGTTTTATCACTACAAGACTTGTTTCCATAAAGATTATGAATGTCAGAATAAAATAAGTTACCGTAAAACAATAACACGCAGGATACTCCATCTGCGATGGTATGACAGAACCATAAACAGGGAACTGTGGGATAGAGCGGGCAACGGTAAGTTAAACAAGAGATAAAGAACGGAAAATGGCGATGGATAGGACACACTCTGAGGAAATCGTCTGACAGCATCCCAAGACAGGCTCTCCGATGGAACCCCCAGGGCAATAGAGGTAAGGGAAGACACAGGAACACATAGAGACGGGAGTTGGAGACGGAATGCATAACAAATGGGGAGAGAGTTGAGAGATATGGAAAAGATGGCTTGGATAGGCGGGCTTGTTGGAAGGCCTTGGTTGCGGGCCTATGTTTCCCTAGAGACGAAGCATAAATGGGGAGAGAGTTTAGAGATATGGAAAAGATGGCTTGGATAGGCGGGCTTGTTGGAAGGCCTTGGTTGCGGGCCTATGCTTCCCTAGGGATGAAGCATAAAGAAGAAAATAATAAATAAACATTGAATAAAATCGATTATTTTTTACCACAAATATTTGCTAACCAACGAAATCTGAAATATTTAAAGAAAGATAGCAATATAAAAATATAAACTGTCTATAAAAATAACTGTAATTATATGTAACTTCACCATAACCAGGCCCGTGCGGTGTATTTTCTCAATATGATGCAAGTCTTCAAAATGCCGCCCCTTAAATTGTTTTTCTTAAAAATAACCTTCAATTGTGATTTTGATTACGCTGCTTATACCGAACCCTTACGGTACCGCCTGATGCGGCCCCCTCTATGTATGATAGCACGGCACGACCCTGAACATAACCCATATTTAAATTAGAAATAATTGTACGAGATATGGTCTAACTAACATCATAAAAATAGGATTTCTGTCAAAATGTTGGCATATTAGAATGAACGAAATTAGAACGAAACAGACACAGTTAGTAACAAAGTTTAGAAAACGACAGACTAAGATAACAATTTTGAAATCCAATCCGTAATGATGCAGAATAAAACTAGCTTTTTAATATTATATCACCCATTAGAACAGTAGTGTTTTAGTGGAGAAAAATATTAAGAATATCAACTCTTTTCTACAAGTTATTTATTGTTTCTTGCTTGTAAATAATAATGCAATATTTGGCGCAATTTATTTTCTATTTCGTTATTTTGTTTAACCATTTAACATTTTTTTTTTTTTGCAGACCAACTCTTCACTTTCTTGTACACAATGTCTGTGTCAACCACGCATTAGTCTCAGATATTTGTGGGATAATCTCCTAGACATTTCTGCATAGAGAAACTACAAAAGTGAGATGCTGATCTAACGTTCGGATTGTCATCTATTGGATTTAACAAGACAACGCACATTTAGGTTTATAAACATTATATCTGATTAACAGCTTTACATTTGGAACTATTTATAATTTTCACAAGTTTTTGGACATTAACACCACTAGACTTTTGATTCAGAACAATGTTAATGTTCCTCGTCCAATGTTAATGTTTTTCCCTCTTGGTATTGTTAGCAAATAGTTGCTGGAAGCATACGGCTGAACAACTACACAAAACTGTCTGAAAGGATACTGTACCATTACTCAACCGTCATAGAATGGATTCAGAAGATCATTGGGGAGTTTAAAACAGAAGATTTCAGGGGCGAAGTCGTGCATTACCTTCAAAGACAGAGGCGAGCTCAAGGCCACTCTGTCACCTGGTTTCCAGTAACTGCCGAATCAAGCACGGACGTAACCCACCAGCCAATCACCTCGGGATCTGAAGATGCCCTTTGCTGGTTCTTTCGAATGCCCCTTCAGCCGCCCAGTGCGTACCCCGCCGGTTCTGTCATGACACGACTCTGGTGTCACAGAGCCCAATTCGACGGACAACTTAAAAAGGCTCGCAACCGAATTAGCACTACGTCTTCTACGCATAAATTAATACCTATCAAGTCGACGCCATCATCGTCATCTTCATCAGCTACAACAACATTATTACCGCAGTCAACTAAGTACCAATCAAGGACTTTCAAGTCAGATGTTATCACGCAGGCAAGTTATAACACTATTTTATTCTCATTAATATTTTTTGTTAGTAAATGTAATTGAATTCCAAGCATTGGCTAAAGGCGATACTTTTTGTACGCCGATCATCCTTCTCTAGCAAGATGACGTCGAAGTGGTAAACCCATCCGTCCCACAGTTCTAGGGAAAGCTACTTTAGTAAATAAAATGTTGGCACTAAATCAGATGTGCTGGCCTAGTCACCATAGGCGCATAACTTGGCACAACGTATAATCGCTCTTAGACTCCGATCACATACAAACCACAAAGAGTGGTTTAATAAGTAGAAAGAAGCGTTCGCAGAAGAAGAATTCAAGTTCCTTCAAAAGTTTCACTTTCCTGTCTATTATTCATATTCCTAGTACTTTCATCAATCATGCCATCTCATCTGGTACCTTGCAGGTGTCGAGGTGGAGTACAGGACGTTCAGATAGACGTCTTATTACCTTTGTGTATAGAAATGTCCAGGGACTGTTATTCCATCAGTCCATATCTCGCATGGTCGTCCTTTCCCCTTGTTTCCGTTTACTCTGTGTATCAATGACTGGTGGGGTATACTATTTGAAGTGAATTTTGCTAATGACTGAAACATATGATCTGTTGACTTTGGATGAAGAATATTGCTCCATTTACACACACTTTGGACCTGATTGGCTTGCTGTGGTGGGGAGGCTTGCGTGCTCCATGATAGAGTGGGCTAGGACAACCGAGAACTATGTTCCTGGCAGGGTCCTGTAAATGTGCGGTGAAATTCATTAAGATCGTCCAACAGTTTCACTAGGGCATGATGGCGCGAGTATTTGAGGAAGGAGAGTTGTCAGAGGCCTTCCATGTCACCAACGGCGTTAATCAGGGCTGTGTACTGGTCCCAACACTCTTCAGCATGATGTTTGCTGCCCTGCTCAATGGATGTCTTTGGGAAAGCGATGTTTGCTGCCCTGCTCAATGGATGTCTTTGGGAAAGCGATGTTTGCTGCCCTGCTCAATGATGTCTTTGGGAAAGCGATGAACATGGGGTAAAGATTAGGTACAGAACAGATTGCGATCTATTCAATCTCAGGAGATTAAAATCCTCCACCAAAGTGAAAGAATCAACCATCTCAAACATTTTATTATGTGATGACTGCGCCTCTGCTACCAGCTCTGAGAAAGATATGCAGACCTACATAGACATGTTTTTCATGGCCTGTGATATGTTTGGCCTTACCATTAACACAAAAAATACTGGTCATGTTTCAACCCGCTCATAGGTTGCAATACCCTGATCAAGTCATCAATATCGCCCAAGTGGTTACCGGGGCCCAAATTTGGGGTGTTAAGAATAGAACAGAACCATTGTTACGTGCTACGCATGTCATAAGAGGCGACTAAGGAGGTTTGCATGAAATCGGATGCAGGTGTCCTAAACATGTAGAAGTCTTATGCGTTTAGGGGCCTACCAAACCAATGTGCAACGTATACACGTTCTTGGCAAAGATAAAACATATCACAAAGAGTGATTAAAATTGGTCGTAAAGAACGAACGCAAAGAAGAAGAAGAAGAGAGTAGTCATCAATATTAAATATGAGCTTCTCCTGCCAGCGGACAACTTTGCCTATCTTGGCAGCATCCTATCCAGATCTCGGCAAATATAGACTACAATAGAATAGGTCAACAATAGGATATCCAAAGTCAGTGCTGTAGTGATAAGGAAAGCAAGCTTTGCAAAATAGTCACTATGACTGCGCCTGCATTCATAGCGGTCGAGCGAACAAAATATAGCTTTGTGTTTATTTACTTTCATAAATGATTCGTTAACTTGTTTGTGTGTTGTTTTCTTTACAACAGATCAAAAAGCTGACGGGCCAGTGTGTGTTGCTGTTGTTTATCGTACTTTGTGTGTTTGCCCAGCCAGTAACGAGCAAGCCTTGGTCTAGTATGCAAGAAAATTACGTGGTTTTCAGATCTCGAATCTGTCAATCAGTGTCACAGATTGACCTTCAGAAACTCATGGGCTCTCACTTCGATAAGAACAGAATGTCATCTGACCTGGCTAACCCCAAACGATCATTTGATTCAACATCTGAAGCTCTTGGTAATGCTGGTTACCAAGGAGATGAACCTCGTTTTGGGCTCGCGGTTGAAAGTTCTTACTTCGTTGAAGACCCTGAAGGTTTGGACCAAGACAGCGATGTTTGGGTTGATACAAGGGGAGAGAATATCTACACAGAAAATGATATGATAGATGAAATAGGTGATCAAGATATTGTGGAAAGACGAACTGTAGTTTCTGGGAAGAATATTCTAAACAAGCGTGTGTCGAACAGAAATAACAACGTTGTTGGTACTACAAGTCATAGAAAAGTGAAAAGCGAGGTAAATGATGATGATTTCCTTGAGCCGTCTGACAACAAAAGACAGACAATATACACCAATTCCTATTCCTACATGAAGCGTAAACGGAGACGATCTATTGAAGAACGTCATTCCTCTCCTAGATCCAACAACTATGAAGGAGATAACCCAAATTTCAACGAGGAATACCAATATGAAAATGCAAATATTGATGAATACGACATTGGGGGTGAAGAAAGTAGCATTGAGTCAAAAGATAAAAAATCTCTAGACAAACTTCACATACGATTAGCTACTGTCAGAGCAAACGATAAGAAAACCAAAAAATATTGAAAAAAATTACGACAAAAGTTGAAAAATTTAACCCTGTCGCCTCCATGGGAATGTAAATTTTCTCAGTCACACAAACGAATGAAAGGTGGTATTTTTCCTGAAATTTTACTCGATGGAAAATGTGACACGGATAAATGTTTTTATCGTCTGTATAACTGTGATCCAATAAAGTACGCTGTGAAGCTGCTTCGGCGTGATCCTGAGAAATGCAACCCGCTGCCTAGCGTTGGTAACAACACTATTTATGAAGAGAGATGGGAGCTTATTCAATATCATGTGACAGTTGGCTGCAATTGTGCTAGCCCTAATATTAAGAACATAAAGCCTAAGAACAGACGAAGAGATTAACTATTGGAGTGAATTCGGTACTTTTCGTTTGCATAACAACAACACTAGAACTGAACGTTCCCGCATTTCATGACAACTGACTTCATTGTTCCATGTGTCAGTGCTTTTGTAGCGCAATGTTGGCGTATAAAATTAAAAAAAATTGTGGCTGTTCATGCAACTTAGTGTAAATGCAATTTTTGCAACTGTGACGATACAGAAGTGGTGTATAGGAATGAATCTTCAAGCAAAACAGCATTCGTCTAACAAGAATGGATTGAACACATCTCCTGCTGAGCGGAAGATTTTGTTAGAACATGCGCAATGGGTACAAATACATCCGGAATGTCTTTATATGATCTAGAGAACTATTTCTGTATACAATGTTTGTTATTTATAAAATAATCAATAACATTTTACTTTTGATGTATAAAATATCTTGTCTACATTGAAGTCATCTAGACATGAATAAATGTGTTACCTACATTGATTGAAGCTTTCTACACTGATGAATAAAGGTCTTACCTACATTGAAGTTACCTATACTTATGTATAAAGGTCTTACCTTACGAAAGTGAAGTTATCTAGACTTATGTATAAAGGTCGTTCCTACATTGAAGTTACCTTTGCTTATGTATAAAGGTCTTACCTACGTTGAAATTATCTATATATATTGATGTATAAAAACTGCCTACTGTGAAATAATCCATTTTGATGTATATAAACTGGGTATGATACAGCTTAAGCGTTAGTGAGCTCGATCACAACAATAGAATACCTGGTTCAAACACCGCGGCGGGCAGTTTGGTAGAAAATTTGTTGCAGAGGATTCTTTTCACGAACGATAAAAATTTGACCTCACCGTTCAGAAAACAATGGCAAAATACTGAACGTATTAGGGGTGCCTAAAAAATCAACGACTCGTTTATACTGTATGATGGCGAAGTCTTGTGAAGGATATGTCACGATTTTCATAATAGATCTGTAACGAGCTCCAATATAACTAATCATAACTGGGACTATTCTATAGTGTAATTCAGTAGATCGTATCTTATCTTAACCACATTTGCCGTGAAGCGTCGTGGGAGATTTAGTTTTCTATCTTGTGCCAGGCGTGTTGCGCTTGACTGTGCCCGCAGGGACTCTGAGATGTTATCTGTCCATCGTGTTCTTGGCCTGCTTCGTTCTCTGCGCCCTGAGTGTCGATTGTTGTAGGCACGTGATGGTAGTAAATGTGGTTCCATTCTCATTAGATAGCCGAACCACTTGATTCTTTGCTTCTCGATGTACTGTATGCATGGTATAGTACCAACGATGCTTCTGATATTCTCGTTTCTCACTCTATCTCTCCTTGTAACGTTGTCAGCTTTTCGTAGACATCTCATTTCACATGTTGTAATCTTTCTTTCTTGTGTCTTAGTCATGGGCCATGTGTGGCACTGATAGCAGAGTGTTGGAATAAATATCCAGTTTATCAGTACTCAGTAGATGGGGTACTGTAACGTGAGCTTTCTCTTGTTGAAAAATCAGTTCAGAAGCACATATGTACAAATGCGTATACCATAGGACAACAAGCAAGCACTATCTGTAGTTAAAAAGAAGACCCATAATGATACGGATTAGATCTGAGGATAGAGAATCAATGTGTTCTACTTTCTGGGGTGTCTGTGAGGTATAGGTATAGTGCTCGCCTCTCGATCGAAAGGCGCTCGGTTCGTTCCCGTGTAAAGCGATCTGAAAATTGTTTTTCACAAGATCCCTGAATCTCATTGTTGGTGAGATCAAGTTCCTAGTCCGATCGGAGACGGATGATAAAAGGTAGCTTCCCATGTTCAAGTTGAATACGTTCAAGAATCATTGACTGTGTTGAAAATCGATGTCTCCCCCGTGTGTGCCGGGGCTCGCAAGGGGAGCAAAGATTAGTAACACTACGACTTACAAGGCATGTCGTTAAAGGCGACTGAGGTAGGGACCTAGGGAAGCTACCCTAGTAAATAAAAAGCGTCACAGAAAATCGGATGTGCTGGCCTACTTGTAGGGGCATAACTTGCACAATGTACAATCGCTCTTAGGCTTGGATCACATACAAATCACAAAGAGTGGTTAATAAGTGGTCGATATGGAGCGTTTGAAGAAGAAGAAGATATGATTCTGTTGCAAAGCCGCTACTCATGTACAGTTCATGAAAAAGATTTAAAATTAAATTTTTAATGTAGAAGGATATAGAAATTCCTCCATCCCTGAGAGTAGCTGTTATCACACTAGAAAAGGTAAAGTAGGCAGAAGTAGATATAGGGAGTCAGGGTATAGGGAGTCAGGGTATAGGGAGTCAGGGTATAGGAAGTCAGGGTATAGGAAAGCTACACACCAAAGATTGCACATTATAGTAGGAGTATAGTGAGATACTAGAAAGGAATTAGTTTGACGTAGATTAATAAGGTGAGCGTCTGTAGCTCAAGCGGTAGTGAGCTCGATCACGAACCCAAGCGTACCTGGGTTCAAACCCACGGTGGGCAAGTTTGGAAGCAAATTCGTTTCCGTGAGATTTTTACAAAGGTAAAATAGACCTAAAAATTAAGAACGAAAATTCAGTCCTTCGAAACTAAATACTACAGAAAGATCATACGAATACCATGGACGGAAAAAAAGAAAGAACACTGATGTCCGGAAAGAACTAAACGTTAAAGAGAATTGGCTGATAAACAACATACTATAAAGAAAAATTACATACTTTGGTCACATCAAGAGTCACGATGGCCTGGAAAGAATAATACTAGAGGGCAGGGTCCCAGGACGAAGAGGCAGACCAAGAAGAAGATGGCTACAAGATATTAAAGAAACCATGAATATGACCATCGATGAAGTAGGTGAACTGGCAAGAGACAGAGTGAATTTCAGATGTGCTGCAAAGAGAGCAACGTCCTATAAAGGATACGCACCTTGATGATGATGAAAATAGACCTCACCGTTCAGAAAGCAATGGCAAACTATTGAACGCATAAGTGGTGCCTAGAAAATCAACGACTCGTTTTCCTGTGGTTGATGACTACGTCCTTTAGGATATGCCACGATTTTCAGATTAATAGGACTGCTAGGTAACAAGATAGTGACGTGGAGACCGATAGAAACTATGGAAGAGAGTAGACGTGTATGTCACGATTGTAAACAAATACCATCAATAAAACCTGATAGCAAGAATAAGAAATGTTATTATTTTACTTATTCGTAAATGAAGTATTAACATCTAAGCCTGGTCTTTTATGGTCGTTATCATTATTATTCGCCCGTCTGCCCAGCGTGTTCGTAGCGCGTTGGACTACGGGTGACTACCCCTCTGTGTGTGCGGGTTCAATTCCGCGGGATGGCAGAAAAATCCACAGATTCCCCAGATTTACGGTGTTCGTGGCACCGAACCGAAGGTTACGATGTCCATGGCACCGAGTCGAAGAGCTGAAAAGCTCAAGTGCTTCTGGATCGGAAAAAAATCATTATTACTCAAACAGCAAAAAGAACAACAACATGAACATCCTACTACATTTACATAAAGTTTTAAAGTACACATTGAACCGATGCTATGAAGTTTGTGCTCTTTCTGAGATCTTTCTGTGTAAAAAAGAGATCGGGTCACACATCGATGTACAATAAAGATATATCAATCAATAAATAAATCAATCAATGCAGCTTTCTGATGACTGATATCGATCGTAAAGATGCAATAACTCAGAACCGGATGTTCCACCTACTTTTCCCCTTTTGACACTTAACCTTGAGTATAGTAAAACTCAGCAGAACCAGGAAGTAGTTTTATGGTAGAAATTACCATAACAAATACTGTCTTAGTTATTGTGCCTTTAAGCAGCACTGAACGCCCCATCGTTCCCTAGAGTGGAGTCGCCCATAGCACGCTGCGTTACAGTGGCCTTGTGCCGTGAAAATTTCCGGGTTCGATGCCAGCTAAAGTCAAAAAATGTCGGTGGGAACACAGTACAAGGTTGGATTACAGTAAACTCTGACCCTTTACTAGGGGATCTAAATTACAAGTATCTCTGAAGTCGGAGTAAGACTCGCCTGAATGGCGAAAAACACTGATGATAAGGAAAGAAAGCTCACGCGCAAAAATTCCTGAAAGGTGCCATTACTACGCATGGATTCATTGCAGACGAACGAAATATAAGATTAAATTTCCTAGAGCTAGTACACTTGATTGATTGATTGATTGATTGACTGATAGGCCATCATCATTGCACTTCGGTGATTAAACATGTGTGTTCAGATTTGTTTCTTACGCAGGAAGATCTCAGCTGCAGTGCACGAGCTCCGTAGCACCGACGAGAGCCCCGAAAGTACAATACCGGTCTGTCAAGGATGGTAAAAAATCCACATACCTAGGGAAGCTTCCCTAGATTCGCTAAAAATCAGATGTGCTGGCCTACTAGTAGGCGCATAACTGGCACAACGTACACTCGCCTTTAGGCTCAGATCACATACAAATCACACAGAGTGGTTAGCAAGTGGTTGATATGGAACGTTTGAAGAAGAAGAAAAAGAATGTAGGTGAGACAGAGTTACTAGTCCTACCGAAGACAGACGATAAAAAGAAGATATCGTGTTTTAGTTAGCGCACGTAAAAATAACCCTTGACATTTGAATAATTATAAGATTATTTTACACAGTTAAAGTCGTTTAAAAAAAAAAAAAAATTTGAAATAAAATTCAAACAAAACTTCAACAATCTTTAAAATTAGAACTGAGATCCTCGCCAGTGCTACGGTGTTCTTCTTCTTCTTTGCGATCGTTCTTTTCGGCCAATTTTAATCACTTTTGTGATATGTTTGATCTTTGCCAAGAACGTGTATACGTTGCACATTGGTTTGGTAGGTCCCTAAATGCATAGACTTCTACACATTTAGAACACGTGCATCCGATTTCAACCAAACCTCCTTTGTGGCCTCTTACGACATGCATGGCAGGCAACAGTGCTTCTATTCTTTACACCCCAAATTTGGGCCCCGGTAACCACTCGGCGGCTACGGTGTTCATACACTCTATTGATATATTCCTGTGTAATAAAGAAAACAGAGTGCACATGGTTATTCACCTACGTGCTATGATGGTGTTTCAATCAATGAATCCATTCCTAGACAGCACATTTAATAGTGTACCATAGAAGGTTATTTTTTTATTCCTCTCGTGCTTATACGTTACTTATAGGAGGAGAACAAGGAGTTTTTTTTGCAAGAACCACAGAGGAAGCAACGGAAGTAACGAATATGCTCAATAAATAAACAGGGTACAGGTATTCTTTTTTGCGTTCGTTCTTTACGACCAATTTTAATCACTCTTTATGATATGTTTGATCTTTGCCAAGAACGTGTATATGTTGCACATTGGTTTGATAGGCCCCTAAACAGATAGACTTCTACAAGTTTAGGACATGTGCATCCGATTTCAACCAAACCTCCTTAGTCGCCTCTTACGACATGCATGGCAGGTAACAGTGGTTCTATTCTTTACACCCCAAATTTGGGCCCGGTAACCACTCGGGCGTGGTACAGGTATTAAGAGCTTCCGAAAAACAAATAGACAAATACGGGACTCGAACCACTTACCCTCGTTTCTTACAACACCAATGGCCTAGCCTAGCAATACGAGCTTCCTTACGAACACAACCAATGAGCCATTCTAAAAAAATGACTCACGTGGGAGTGTCTTTCTCAAACGCTACGTTACAACTAGACACAGAATAATCAGGTAAGGTTCGATCGAACAGTATTTGCACAAACACATGCTATAAGCTTATTATGCTTGTATATATTTGAGACGAGACGATATCATACATAAACACATGTATACACATATAACAAACATGCATACATCATTCAAAGTAGCTTAAAATTTATTATAAGATAAGCACACGGAGTTTTTTTATCAAGAACCCCAGGGGAAGCAACGGAAGTAACGAATATGATCAACAAATAAACAGGATATAGATATTAAGAGCTTCCGAAAAACAAATAGACAAATACGGACTCGAACCCTTACCCTCATTTCTTACGACACCAATGTTACTTATGGCCTGCAAATAGTTTCTCCATACCGCTTTATCCTAAACTGATTCTAATATTTCTCTCATCTCTCACTAAAGTTCGTTTAAATGTCTCCCCATGGTGTTGAACCCTTTTGCCTCCCACATCAACGCCTGCTTTGTGATTCTTTGATCATTTCTTCTCCGAGTATACAAAACATATCTCAATCTTCCTTCTAACAGTTGCAACTTCAGAGAAGGTTTTACCTACTTTGAAATAAACAATAATGATGACATTAGTATTTATTTACTCTGAAACAGATATAGAATGTAAGTTAATCGCACTATGTACAATCGCTCTTAGACTCAGATAACATACAAATCACAAAGAGTGGTTTAACAAGTGGTCGATACAAGTTCTTCTTCGAACGTTCCATATTGACCTCCTTTTAATCACTTTGTAATTTGTATGTGACCTGAGCCTAAGAGCAATTGTACGTTGTACCAGTTTTTCGCCTATAATTAGGCTAGCACATCCGATTTCTTCGACGCCTTTTATTTACTAGGGTAGCTTCCCTAGACCCATACCTCCCTCTCCTCTTACGAACATGCCTTGTATTCCGCAGTGGTACTATTCTTTACTCTCTTGAGAGCCACCAACCACTGCGAGAAGGCGGACACGACGGCAGAGCACCTACTGCAAGACTTTCGTTTCTCAACTGCTAGCAGGCCTGACGGATGGACGGAGTCCCTAAAAACAACAGCAGAACTTATGAGAAAATCTGGTACATCAGTCTAAGCGGGGATCGCGCGGGAGAAAAGAGAGAGAGAGAGAGAGAGCCACGGGCAACACACGGGAGGCTATACGAAGCGTTCGAAGAAAAAGAAGAAGAAGAATATACCGTTTCTGAACTATTTATCAATATTGATATATGAATACTATACCTTGGCTTCAAGTATCACAATGTTTGAGTGAAGATTGTACTTCTGTAATTATCATCAACATAAGGTCATGTGTCGGATTACATACATTATGAAAAAATAAATATTGATGCGTACATGCTCTTGTTCTATATTGAAGTTATCAATCAATCAAGTCCCATGCCTGCAGGCGTAGGCGATCATGTATCTCCACAACTCTCTCTCTCCTTCGTGCAGGTAATCAGTTTTGACGTCGATCTTTTGTCGAACCGAGATGTCAGACAATGCAACATCTTCTCCCTCTGTCTTCCGCGATCTTTCCTTCCCTGAATGTTATCTGTTGTCATAAAATGTTCTAAGCCTCCTCTTTGTATTATATGCTCAAAGAATCTTGAATGTCTGATTCTTATCCTTTTCTCTCTCTCTCTCTCTCGCGATCGTTCTTAGGCCGCTTTTATCATTCAATTGTGATATATAAGCAGCCAAACATCAAGAATGGATGTACTTGCACGGCCTTCAGTACCAATTGGAGCTCAGGTGCTTATCCTGCGGCGGTGTGTTCGATTTCAACCAGTTTTTACTGGGTTCGCTCTCCGTTAGCCTTTCGCTGTCCCCAGCCAAAACCCACAAGGCAGCAGGCTGCTATTTTCTTTCAGAGCAGCGACCCGTAGACGACCTGCCCTCCCGGGCTGATGAGCGTCATCTGCCCAGATTCTTATCATTTTGATAAGGTTTCTTTGTATGCAAGCGTGATTTAAAACCTCATCATTGGTTTTTTTCGCTATCCATTGCATTTTCAGCATGCTTCTGTTAAACCACATCTCTGTGGCTTCCAGTGATCTTATTGATTGTTTGTTCTTTGTCCATGATTCGCTGCCATATATAAGTATTGGTTCAATATAGCACTGGAGTCATCATCATCATCAAATAGTTTCCTAAGCGAACTTGCCACCCCAACAGTCCTTCGAAATTTCTCTATCTCATAGGCCAGATGTCCTCCCTCTGAGGCCGTCATGTTCAAACCATCAGTTACATCCTGAATCTATCTTCTCCGTGGTCTTCCTCTTCTTCTCTTTGCCGGTATGCCTCCTTCCATGATGGTCTTCTTCAGCCCTTCTTGTCTTTTTATATGTCCAAAATATCTCAATTTTCTCTTTCTTATTTGTAGCCAGTTTTCTTTGATTTTGAGTTTTTTCTGTATACAACTATTTGTTCTCTTCTCTGTCAATGATATATCAAGGGCTGCACTGGAGTACATCAGTAATAATGTATTATTATAAAGTTGTCTAAATTATGTGTAATACATGTTAAAAAATGATATATGTGCAAAATATTTTGTTGTATTGTGTTTATATCTGGGGAGCTTGTGACCAAGAGGTTAGGACACTGGTCTCTCGATCACAAGGACACCGGTTCCTTCCCAAGCTTGCTGATATGGACGTTTAGAAATGATATATGTGCAAAATATGTTTTTGTATTGTGTTTTTATCTGGGGAGTTTGTGACCGAGAGGTTAGGACACTGGTCTCTCGATCACAAGGACACCGGTTCCTTCCCCAGGGCTTCACATCGATCATGGACATGGGTTCTCTGCAGTTCTTTAACAATAAGAAAAAACACAAGTACAATAAAGGACTAAAGCCGAAAGATTGTCTTCAATGCACCAAGTTTTATCCCATATGGCTCGGTCTGTCTCCGCAGAAATAGCACGCCACCTACCGAGTGTATTGCACAAAGAACAAACTCCGTAGCTCCAGCAGTAATCATATGGTTTTATGAAAAAATGCACTAGTGAACAGAATTGCCCGTCCGGATTCGAACACACGACCTTCAGAACGCAAGTCAAAGGCGTAACCATTTAGCACCAGAAACGCCTCACAATGCTTAGTGACATTGCATGTACTATTATTAGTGACAGCTATGACAATCACCCTTTAATCCTCTCCCCAGACAAGCCCCCTGTAACAATCTAGCCAGGATATACGCTATAAAATAAAATAATAATGTATTATACGCTCATGTGGTATATTTGGAAACCCATTTGTGGTCTCCAGAATATCGATGAATAGAATTTACGTTAATTATTTTGTTTTCATTTATCAACATTTACATAGATATTTCATAGTGAAACACGTACAAACAAAGTACTATAGTTTTACAAAATACAGAAACAGTGACGATAAATAGCTATTCATATGAATAGTTCAAACAAGTATATGTTTTACAAATTCATGAAACAGTGCATAAATAGCTTTCATAGTGAAAACGTCAAACAAAGTACTATAGTTTTACAAAATACAGAAACAGTGACGATAAATAGCTATTCCATAGTGAAACACGTACAAACAAAGTACTATAGTTTTACAAAATACAGAAACAGTGACGATAAATAGCTATTCCATAGTGAAACACGTACAAACAAAGTACTATAGTTTTACAAAATACAGAAACAGTGACGATAAATAGCTATTCCATATAATGTTCAAGATGTGTATATTTTGCTAGTGCAATTTCATGTCCGGTTGCATTAATTTTGAATCATTTGTACATTTGGTTGATGTGGCTGTTTGGTATTCTATGCCCTGTGTTTTGCAAGCACTTTTGATCGAATCTGATCTGATTATTTTGTGTCTAACAGGCTAAGCGTTTACGAAAGACACTCCCCAGTAAAGCCCTTTTATGGAAGAGCTAGCTGTCAGTGTTCTTAAAACCACTTGTACTGTTGGGCTAGGCAATGGGTGCCGTAAGAAATAGGAGTATGTGGTTCAAATCCTGTGTTTGGTAATTTGTTTTTTCTAGAAGCTCCTAATACTTGTACAATATCTATTTATTAATCATATTCATTGGCTTCGTTGCTTCCCCTTGGGTTCTAAAAAACTCCGTATTCTCCTCGCATTCTACGAGTGGAGAAGGAGGAAAAGTTGGTGATGCGGGACTAAATATTGTTAAATTTGTTTCAAATTTACTATAGTTATGTAAATAGTTCTACATTAGATTTCTTATTTGAAATTAACTGGAAAGCTATTTTATTTTGATTGAGTGATTAACTGATTTATAGGATCACCATCATTGCACTTCTGTGATTAACCATGTGTTGTCAGATCTCTTTCTTACAAAAGAAGATATCAGCGACAGTGCACGATTTCCAAAGCGACGGCGAGAGTTCTCGATGTAACTTAGAGAACGATCACAATTATTTTTTAGAAATTATAATATTTATTGATATTAATTATTTTTTGCCTGGGCAGCAATTTCCAGCTTACTCTTACCAGTTTTGATCTGCCAGTGGTTTAACTTGAATACAAGATCTATGTTTTATCGTCCGTCTCCGATGTGACTATGCACTCAATCCCACCTACCATAAGATCAGAGATCACTTAAAAATAGCCTAACTGCTAAATATGGTATCCGTGTATTGTACTTTTAAAGCGTGAGGGAAAGTTCGTATATCAAGACACAAAGACCTGCGTGTTTTATAATATCATGATAAAATAATATAGTTATGATATGAAAGAAAATATTAAAGTGCAATCATATTAACTCTTTCTCTCCGTAATTATGTTTACGTCCATACGCATATATATGGCATTCTATACTGAAAAAGCACGCATACTGGCTTTGCGTCGTCGTAAAAAAATACCGCCAGCCGGTATATCGGATCAGATGTGCGAAGGGGTTAAATCCTTACAAACTAGATGAGACTTAGAGTTCAAGAAAGAAAGGATGTCCCAGTGAAACCCTGAAACAAACTTTACTGAGGAAGGTGAGAAATATCGAACTAAATTCGGTCTATAAACAGATCTGTAGACGAACAGAAGCATGGAGATTATCAGAGAAGATGATTGATTACATCGAGGTTGTCAGTACACTTGGACGTTGCTGTATGCTAATGTGAAGATTATTGCACTTGTAGATCGTGCTGATCTACATCCAACCGATCTGATGTAGATTGTGCTGATCTACATCCAGCCAGCCAGCAGATACAGTGCTGATTCCCATCCAGCTGATATAATTATTTACACTTATGACTCGGAACCAGTTCATTGTGGGTTTATTCAACACAACAAAAGGTATCACACTTCATGAATGAGGACTGCGGCACTTTTAAGACAACAACATCGAGCATGACTATGGAGATCACTGCTGCCTCAATGCTCTCACGTGGGTGACTGAGCAACAGGTAACCCATACAATTATCATATCACACGATGAATATGCTTCAAAGGATTGAATCTGGAAGTCTGCGCGTGGACAGCATTCGGCGGTCACATCTCAAGACCTCGACTTAGCTGTATAGACCTGGACATGCTGGAGTGCAGGGCAACGAACGAGCTGACTTTCTTGCGAACAATGCCCCGACTCAAGCGGGCAGAAGTATGGACAGAACTAATATCATCAATGCGTTATGCTCTCAATTATGTGACATGGGCAAGTCTCAGACATTGGAACGAGTTCGAGAATTTGGCGTTAAGTTTGAACATGTCAGATAGTGCAGAGCCAACTATAAACTTAATCGGCTTAGTGGTAGAGATGATTTACTAATAAACTTCTCATGGATACGGCGAGCAAGTGGACTTTGGTCTGGCTGTTGCAGGACAGAGCACGTATGGGAATGCTCAATGTACCGCGACATCGATCGCATAACTTTTTTTTTCCGATCCAGAAGCACTTGAACTTTCAGCTCTTCGGCTCGGTGCCATGTACATCGTAACCCTTCGGTTCGGTGCCACGAACACCGTGAATCTGGAGAACCTGTGGCTTTTCTGCCAGCCCGCGGAATTGAACCCGCACACACAGAGGGCTAGTCACCCGCAGTCTAACGCGCTACGAACACGCTGGGCAGGAGGGCCAGCTTAGCATAACTTATAACGGTACGAGAACAATATATAGTGAGACTCAAATCTGAAATGAAAGCAGTGATGGATACTTTTTATGAAACCTACAGTGTACATACATGTCATTACATTCTAAGTGAGATTTGAGTTTTAGTGGAACATATGTATTGGTCTGGCATGAGTATAGACAAGGGATGCTTTATATTCCATTGACCAATAAACACTTATTATTAGTCCTTCTACAAGTTGACAATTCGCCATGTAATTACTAAACTGGCGATGCTGGATAAATTAAATAAGTTAGTGTCCTTGTTGTGTGAAACGTTTTGATTGTACAGCGTATACCAAAACTACGAGGAGAGTCTGGCCTAATGGATTAGAGTGCTGGCTCGACCACTGGTAAGGAAAAAGGAGTTTTTTTAATGTCGGGACACAAAGAAAAAATCCTAACCTGAACAGTTTTACAGTGACTGCACTAACTATGCGGTCATTAAATTCCCTTATGTTCCCTCTGTCCTTCACCGCCCTAAGAAGCGGTAACAAGGACATTGAATACAGAATTTTTCCTCTTTTTAAATAACAAAAGTACATCATTTGTACAGGGTATACCAAAAGTTAATGATTTGTACAGGGTATACCAAAAATTCATCACCTTTTGAATTAATACTTTCATGAATCTGATCGTGCTATTTGCAAAATGAAAGTCGATTGTAATAATTCTCAGAATTGTATGTATCTTGTCACTGTGGTATATTCTAATAACATTCACTTATTTGCACATTTATGTATATTTCCTTTCAAATTGAAGAAATTCTTTCATGTTGGTGGTTTTACTGTCAATCTTTTCTTCCAGCAAATATTTCATTAGAACGATTTGTCTCTTCGTATACCTTCTGTCTTCTTCGAACGCTCCATATCGACCACTTGTTAACCACTCTGTGTGATTTCAATGCGATCTGAGCCTAAGAGCGATTGTACTTTGTGCCAGTTATGCACCTATAAGTAATCAAACACATCCGATTTGTGCGACGTTTTTTGATTTACTAGGGTAGCTTCCTAGGTCCTACATCAGTCGCCTCTTACGACATGCCTTGTAGGTTGCAGGGCTACTATTCTTTGCTCCCTAGCAGCCCCGACACCACACTGACGTTCGTGTAACTAATATATTTATTTATCTAATTTATGTCTCATTTAGCACTTACTTTATTTTTATATAATAATAATTTTCTATTGACCGTTATACGTTATATAGGCCTGCAAGTAATTTCTCCATACCGCTCAATCCTGGGCAACTCTCAATCTCCCTCCATGGAACTAGACCGATATTTCCTGCCTCTCTCAGCAAGTTCCAGGTCTCACTTAGGTCGACCTCTCTTCTTGAACCCTTTGCATCCCACTTCAATGCCTGCTTTGATATTCTTTGATATACTTTATTTTGCTGTATCCTTTACTAAACATTGTTTATTGCCTGTTTTTGTTTGTTTATATGACATACTCCTAATTCTTCTAAATTGTATTGTCCCCAATCATATCATATAGCTTCTTCATCTTCACCCCTAGAGAGGAGTAGGTCCACAACCCATAGAGAGGAGTAGGTCCACAACCCCTAGAGAGGAGTAGGTCCACAACCCATAGAGAGGAGTAGGTCCACAACCAAGGTCTTTCAATACCATCTTTTCCATATCTCCACTGTCTCACTAATGTCTTGCATTCCGTCTCCCTCTCCCGCCTCCATGTGTTCCTAGGTCTCCCCTTACCTCTGTTGCCCCGGTGGTTCCATCGGAGAACCTGTCTCACAATGCTGTAGTGGGGTTTCCCCACCGTGTGTCCTATCCATCGCAACCTTCTGCCTCTTATTTCTTGTTCCATGTGTCTCTTATTTCTTGTTCCGATTTATCCCACAGTTCCCTGTTTGTGGTCCTGTCATACCATCGCAGATAGAGTAGCCTGTGCTATCAGAAATCTACTATAGTCCGTTCAACTTGTCATGCCCACAGATAAAAATGTGTATCTTTGTAACCATTTGATTAAATAACTTGAAAACTTGCATGTGACACATGTTCCGGACGCTACAAAATATTTTTGCCATTCAAACAATCATACCATCTAGAAGTTTCCTTCTTTGTGCTATATATTTAACGCGTCCATTGGCATGGTTGACGAAAACTAATGTTTACAGCCATTTAATACACTGATGACAAATATAGCAACATTCAGGACGAAATCCATGGGTATATTTTAGCAATTTTTTAATTTCCTGCGCACCAAATCAACTCGGGGTTGACCGTAGTAAACACATTACGTCATAAGTACGACACGGTCTTTTAGAGGCGTATATCGAAATGATAGTGAAGCTACTGTGTCATATTGTTGACTTCTCAAAACAGACACTGATATAACATTTCTAATGAGTTTGAAGTTGCAATGCAAATTTTCGCTACCGTAGAATTAATAGTTTTGCTACAATTCACATTGGACTGTGGGCATGAGTTGTTGAAAGGAATATAGTTTTAAAAGTACTGCTTTTTGCGTCTTTACATGTGATCATTTGGCAAGTGTGTAGCTGTGACGACTTATGAATTTGCGCTTGATTTACTCTTGCCTTCAAGAGCATCGAAGATTTTGCACCTTTGCGAAATGGTGTTTTTTGTTTTTTTTTTTGTGAAATAAGCTTCAAGTTCAAAACAATGTAATTTTTCTGATTTGCTTGAGAACAATATATTAGAGGGGGGAAAAGTTCTTCATTGAGGCCTTGCAGATATCCATAAATCTGTGCAGTGGTCTGCCTTGAAACTGAAAGAAAAATTCTTCATCAAGGCCTAATCTTTTATTCGTCTAAAAGTATGACCAACTGACAGTGTGCCTCAGAGAGCACTGCTAGTCAGATATAGTGGATACAAGGCAACAGATCATCCGCACAAAAGGTGGACCACAGAAATAACAGATACAGTGAAAGACGCCATGTACAAAGTGCGCACAAAAACCCGTTATATATCAGCTCTCTGTCAGTGTCAACAGGCGGAACAGACACCGCAGCATGTCCTGTAAGACTGTCCTCTCCTTGAGAATCTGATAAGCAACATGTGGCCACACTCAGTTGACCTAAAAGCTAAGCTTTGGGGAAACATGACAGACCTGTACAGTGGCGGCTCGTCATTAAGGGCCAGTGGGGCCGGGCCCACCAAAAATAAGGTGTAACGTGTATTTATTATTTTATACATTAAAATATAACCTAACCGAACCATGATTTTTCCTAAAATTTATGTCTGGCCCCACCAACAAAAATGATCACGAGCCGCCACTGGACCTGAAGATGACTGCCCAGTTTTGGTCCACAGTAAACTAAGCGCATGACCAGAGATTGCTGAAGAAGAAGCAGCAGAAACCTCTTCTTATCCTGACGCTGTGAAAGAAAATAGGATTCGAGAAAAGACAGGAAAGTGTGACTATGTAGACGTGTACTATAATAATGTTATATTATTCGTTATATTATAATTGTAAAACTGTTATAGTATTTGTTATATTATTATTATTATTATTCGCGTTTGTTCTTTGATGCGACCAATTTAATCATTCTTATTGTGATATATATTTGATCTTCGACAAGAACGACAAACGTTGACCCCCTGTTAATTATGCCCCTGCTTGTGTATGGTATCATACACGTGTAGGTCAGGGCTTTGTTATATTATTATTATAAAAATGTTATATTATCTGTTATATTATTGTAAAAGTGATTTTCTTGCTGTCTTGATAAATCATGAATTAGTTGCAAATCATGATTTCATTGTTGTATATCAGAAATGCATTGTATTTACTATTGTCAATCACCAGTAAATGTTGTATACAAATGCTATTGTTGATACTATTTCATATCCATAGTGCTATATATATTAGGTGTAGCAGTTTCAAATATAATAGTTCAATATTATTATATTTACTATGTTATTGTGATGTGTTACTTATTGTTGGCCAAATACCGATCGAAGGAATGTGAGATATATGTGTGTGATTCGAGTGTAGTGTGTTGTGTGTGTTTGCGTGTGTGTGTGTGTCGTCGGTAAGATAAATGTGTAGTATAGGTATTAGAGCCAAGGGAAGACCAAGAAAAGATGGATAGACAATATCAAGACCACACTAAATTATTTTATTTTCGATCCAGAAGCACGTGAACTTTCAGCTCTTCGGCTCGGTGCCATGGACATCGTAACCCTTTGGTTGGTTCCCATGAACACCGTTAATCTGGAGAACCTGTGGCTTTTCTGCCAGATCGGAGAATTGAACCGCACTAACAGGGGACTTGTCACCCGTCGTCCAACGCGCTACGAACACGCTGTGCAGGCGGGCAACCCCACTAAATAAACACGGATGTAACACAACACGGGCGACTCATCTGGCCCTGGAACGAACGGGCGACTCATCTGACCCTGGAACGCAAGATAAATCTCTCACTCCTATGCTTAACGGCAAGAGTGGACAACCAATTCCATCATCCACCTGAGAAAAGATAATAGACACAGTAGACTATATGGGTGTGCTATGATGTTACGTGTGTATGAGTAAAAAAAAAAAGTAAAGGAACCTTTCATACCTCGTGGTATATAGGTCAATACAGTGTTAGGCCTGTATTTTTCATTGACCGTCGGTACACGATGAGTGATGTGGCCGCCTTTACTTTCCCAGAGCATGTCTGGTACCCAGTTGAGGCTGGGTCGACCTGAGAGCCGTCGCGGTCGGGAAAAATTCCACGCGCATTGCGGAGCTGAACCCAGACCACCAGCCTTGAGAAGCGAGTTCACTAACTACGCTACAGCGGTTCTCGTGTGTATGAGTACGGTATGTAAAATGTGTACAATATGTGTGTTGTGAGTATTGTGTGTGTGTGTGTGTTGCCAGGAGACTACGTTGATATGAGTACTTCTTCTTTCTTATCCTCTAATCCTGTTTTGTCTTACAGCGTCAGGATAGCAAGAGATTTCTAGAACGGATTTTTGTGTGTGTTTCATAAGTAGCGTATGAATACGGTACGTATATTATGTGTACAATATGAGTACTGTATGTATGATGTGTGTACTTTACATGGGTTATGACCAAGTTTTGACTTTACTTGTTAAGAGTACACTACCTGTCGCTACCTGTGTTGTGAGTACGCTTTGATTTTACCTGTTTTGTTAATACGCCACCGTTGTTGTAGTACTCTTCCTGTGTTGTGAGTATGCCTTGATCTTACCTTTGTTGTGAGAACTCTATCTGTGTTGTAAGTACGCTACCTGTGTTGTGAGTATGCTTTGATCTTACCTTTGTTGTGAGAACTATATATGTGTTGTGAGTATGCTTGCTACCTGTGTTGTGAGTATGCGACCTGTGTTGTAAGTACGATGCCTGTTTTGTGTGTATGCGACCTGTGTTGTAAGTATGCTACCTGTGTTGTGAGTACGCTACCTGTATTGTGAGTACGTTACCTGTGTTGTGAACACGTTTTAAAATTCTACATGTTGTTAGTGCGTTTTGGCCGTACACGTGTTGAGAGAGCACGCTACACGTGTAAAATATGGAGCACAAATGAGTATGTAGCAGTGGCCACCAAACTGATACAAAGAGCTATAGATGCCTTAACCTCATGGACAAACAGATTGTGTGTCAGTATCAACACAGATAAGTACAACACAAACGCTCTTTACTCTCTCACTCCCTCTCGCTCTCTCTCTTTAAATAAAAAGCTGGCGTCATTAAAATAAACTGGAGAACTGCTAAAACAAAGCAACTTACCTATCGAGGAGTTACATTCGATGATAGGCTGACATGTAAAAGGCAGATCCGCAAGCAGCAGCAAAGACCACGAGGATTTATCTCTCCTAAGAAAACTAAGAAGGACCATATGGGGACCTGCCCTAGGGCTAGCTACCCTAGTAAATAAACAGCTGGCTGAAATCGGATGGGCGGGACTTCATGGGCGCATAATTGCACAACGTAAACAAACGGTCTTGTCAAAGATCAATTATATATCACAAAGAGAATGATCAAATTGGTCGTGAAGATCGAACGCAAGAAGAGAAGAAAAGAAATAGGGGATCCAGTCTGAAAATACGTAGAAATGTTTACCACAAAGCACACCTGAATAGGAGGGACCAGCTGCATGGTTTATAGGAGGGACCAGCTGCATGGTTTATAGGAGGACCAGCTGCATGGTTTATATCATCAAATACCACATTAGAAGAACTTGATAAGGTGAGAAATCAGTAGCTTCCTTTTATCACAGTAGCAATCAGTGGCGGCTCGTCATTAATAGGCAAGGCCCCAAAAAATGTGAAAATGTATTTATTATTTTATGTATTGAAATATAACCTAAAACTCTTTCCACGCTTTAGCCGCACACTGCGCCATGGTGGAAGTCCGTTGCACGCTTTAAGCCGCACACTGCGCCATGAGTTGCTTCCTTATAGAAGTCTTTCTAGTTTTACTTCTACTATTTTACTTCTACTTTTCAACCTTGTTATTCTATTGAGTTGTCCAGTTTTCTTCAATTTAGTATATAATAATATATATATGTTTATTTATTGACAGTAGTTGGGATCGTAATTTAAAATGTTTTTCTTTTACTTCCTTGAATTAACTGCTTAAAAATTGAGAAAATAAATGGGCTGGAAAGAGTTAACCAAAACCATGATTTTTTCGAAAATATGTGTCTGGCCCCACCAACAAAATGATCACGAGCCGCCACTGGTAGCAATGAAATCAACCAGTATAGTAGAGATGGAAAAAATGAGGTGTAGGGTAGGTACAATCACAGTGAGAACGCATAGATACAAACGTTCTTACCTAGGCAGAAAGGTTCATGTGTACGATCAAAAAACCATCCAATAGAAAACATATTCCAAAATCTGGTCATGGGACAGATGATAAGTAGCAGTTTTATTCATCAAACCAAACCCCTCAGACAAACATTAGACCTACCAAACGTTGATATAATCCTAAAATCTGTGCCAGAGCAAACCCCTTGGAGAAAGGAGACTGGACCATAAGCATATATTAAGACAGAAGTGAAAGGAATATTTGATTAGGAAGAACAAAACAGCATACAACTTATGACAGTCACCTGGGCTCGGGTATACACTGATGTGTCAGCAGAAGATGCGATAAAGAATGGAGAAGCAGGAATGTACATAGAACACCCAAACAACTTGACAAAACTATACTAGAGGGTCACACAACATTTTAAAACATATACATTTAGGTACCACAACAATAAACAACTAGACGATATGCAGGTACATGGAACTCTCAGATAATACATACAATAAACAACTAGACGATATCCTGGTACATGGAACTCTCAGATAATACAAACAATAAACAACTAGACAATATGCAGGTACATGGAACTCTCAGATAACACAAACAATAAACAACTAGACAATATGCAGGTACATGGAACTCTCAGATAATACAAACAATAAACAACTAGACGATATGAAGGTACATGGAACTCTCAGATAATACAAACAATAAACAACTAGACGATATCCATGTACATGGAACTCTCAGATAATACAAACAATAAACAACTAGACGATATCCATGTACATGGAACTCTCAGATAATACAAACAATAAACAACTAGACGATATGCAGGTACATGGAACTCTCAGATAACACAAACAATAAACAACTAGACAATATGCAGGTACATGGAACTCTCAGATAACACAAACAATAAACAACTAGACGATATGCAGGTACATGTAACTCTCAGATAATACAAACAATAAACAACTAGACGATATCCAGGTACATGGAACTCTCAGATAATACAAACAATAAACAACTAGACGATATCCTGGTACATGGAACTCTCAGATAATACAAACAATAAACAACTAGACGATATCCTGGTACATGTAACTCTCAGATAACACAAACAATAAACAACTAGACGATATCCTGGTACAGGGAACTCTCAGATAATACAAACAATAAACAACTAGACGATATCCTGGTACATGTAACTCTCAGATAACACAAACAATAAACAACTAGACGATATCCTGGTACAGGGAACTCTCAGATAATACAAACAATAAACAACTAGACGATATGCAGGTACATGAACTCTCAGATACACAAACAATAAACAACTAGACGATATCTGGTACATGGAACTCTCAGATAATACAAACAATAAACAACTAGACATATCCGGTACATGGAACTCTCAATAAACAATACAACTAACATACTGGGAAATCGATAACCTAGACGATATGCAGGTACATGGAACTCTAGATAATACAAAATACAACTAGACATATGCAGGTACATGGAACTCTCAGATACACAAACAATAAACAACTAGACAATATGCAGGTACATGGAACTCTCAAGATATACAAACAATAAACAACTAGACGATATCAGGTACATGGAACTCTCAGATAATACAAACAATAAACAACTAGACGATATGCAGGTACATGGAACTCTCAGTAATACAACAATAAAAACTAGACGATATCATGGTACATGGAACTCTCAGATAATGCAACAATAAACAACTAGACGATATCAGGTACATGGAACTCTCAGATAATACAAACAATAAACAACTAGACATATGCAGGCCATTATACAGTATACTAGAACATAAACAATAATATGCGTATTATCCAGATAATACAAACAATAAACAACTAGACGATATCCAGGTACATGGAACTCTCAGATAATACAAACAATAAACAACTAGACGATATCCTGGTACATGGAACTCTCAGATAATACAAACAATAAACAACTAGACGATATCCTGGTACATGTAACTCTCAGATAACACAAACAATAAACAACTAGACGATATCCTGGTACAGGGAACTCTCAGATAATACAAACAATAAACAACTAGACGATATCCTGGTACATGTAACTCTCAGATAACACAAACAATAAACAACTAGACGATATCCTGGTACAGGGAACTCTCAGATAATACAAACAATAAACAACTAGACGATATCCTGGTACATGGAACTCTCAGATAACACAAACAATAAACAACTAGACGATATCCTGGTACATGGAACTCTCAGATAATACAAACAATAAACAACTAGACAATATCCTGGTACATGGAACTCTCAGATAATACAAACAATAAACAACTAGACGATATCCTGGTACAGGGAACTCTCAGATAACACAAACAATAAACAACTAGACGATATGCAGGTACATGGAACGTTCTGGTAATATAAAAAAATAGACAATCTGCAGGTTTGTGGAGCATCAAGGTACCACAAACAATTAAAAGAATGCTATACAGGTATTGAGGAGAAATGATCAAAGAATATCAAAGCAGGCATTGAAGTGGGATGCAAAGGGTTCAAGAAAGAGGTCGACCTAAGGAGACCCTGAAGCGAACTTTGCTGAGAGAGGCAGGAAATATCGGTCTCAGTTCCATGGAGGAGATTGAGCGAGTTGACCAGGATAGAGCGGTATGGAGAAATTACTTGCAGGCCCTATGTAACGTATAACGGTACGAGAATTATTATTATTATTATTATTATTATACAGGTACTAGGTATATGGAGCATTCAGGTAGCACTAACAAATAAATGTGTTACAGGTAAATATAATTTTTAGATAACTCAAACAATAACATGTTCTACAGGTAAATATAACTTTTAGATAACAGAAACCATAACATCTTCTTCTTCTTTACGTTCGTTCTTTACGACCAATTTTAATCACTCTTTGTGATATGTTTTATCTTTGCCGAGAACGTGTATACGTTGCACATTGGTTTGGTAGGCCCTAAATGCATAGACTCTAACACATTTAGGACATGTGTATCCGATTTCAGTCAAACCTCCTTAGTCGCCTCTTACGACATGTGTGGCAGGTAACAGTGGTTCTATTCTTTACACCCCAAATGTTAGCCCCGGTAACCACTCGGGCGAAAAACAATAACATGTTCTACAGGGAAATATAACGTTTAGATAACGTAAACAATAACATGTTCTACAGGGAAATATAACGTTTAGATAACAGAAACAATAACATGTTCTACAGGGAAATATAACGTTTAGATAACAGAAACAGCATTGCTGAGCAAAATTGTCTGACAGCATGACAAGCATGCATGCCTACATGATCGCCACTCGAATAACTGATGCTCCTAGCGAAATGCAAATTTCATATTTAGGATCATAAATGGATTTGATATCTAATCAATCTCCCTGGATCTCCTGAACGGCTCTGCTAATCCGCTAATATATTTTCATTTTGATTTGTCTGTATGTTTTTTTTGTTTGTACGTACGTGAGCTTCTTCGCTTTTTTCTCTTCTCCTATGAATTCACATGTAATTTCAATGGCGAAACACGTAATAACAAAGTACGGTAGTTGTATAAAAACAATAACAATAAACAGCAACGTTTCTACCAAAAAGCCTTTATCAAGGAAAACAATGCAACAGGAGTGACGAATTTCACAGTGCACTACATATAGACTACGACAGAAACATCGCAACGGTCCTAAAATGAAAATCTGTGACTAAAAACGAATAAACAATAAATGTAAAAAAAATAGAAGTGTAAAAAAAGAAGAGAAACAATAAAAAATCTAATATATATATATATATATTAAAAAAAACTTATATACACTTAACGTGGCGTCTGTGGCCTAGGGGTTAGTGACTCGTTCTGTTAACCCCGACGTTCCGAGATCGAATCTCACTGCGGACAGTTTGGTTGCAAATGGCAAACTACTGAACGTAATATTGCTTAGAAAAATCACAAACAGCGTTAAAAAAAGCTGGTTGATTCGCAAAGTCCTGTAAAGGATATGAAATTAACAAACACTTAACATATACAGATATAGAATATGGAGCATGAGAAGAGAAAGTACTAAGAAGCATAGGAATGTAGTGCGTTGAGTCCATGAGGTCGAAAGATCCTGCAATTTCACGAAATTATCTACACATCCAGCGCATCATACATCGCTCTGCATAAAATGTTACACTAAGTAATCGTAAAACTCGATCTATCGAATCATACAACATCTATGTGCTTACGTGTATCTACTGTTCGTTGACATGTGTATTTTTGAGACATTGACAGAGCAGACGAGTTTGCAGGAAAAGCTCGAATCGTCAGAGAGTTCTTCCTCTACTTCTTATTTGAACGCTCCATATCGACCACTTGTTAACCACTCCTTATGTTTTGTATGTGATCTGAGCGTAAGAGCGATTGTACATTGTGCCAGTTATGCGCCTACAAGTAGGCCAGAACATCCGATTTGTGCGACGATTTTTATTTACTAATGTAGCTTCAATAGGACCCTACATTAGTTGCCTCTTACGACATGCCTTGCAGGTAGCAGTGTTACTATTCTTATCTTCCTTTGAGTACCCCGACAACACACGAGCGGTCTGTGAGTTCAAGGTAGATAGGAAGATCGTTCATCGATTTAACGGCGACCGCTTGTTGTATGAAGACACTAAAATTGCTACTGAATCTATTGAGCGATTGAAGAAGTTAATGACATTGTACACGAATAATTCTTCTTCTTCTCTTCCACCATTTACTTCTTTATAGAAGTGTTGGGGATGAAACGTAGTGATCTTGTGTGTGCTTGTTTTAAGGCACTTTGTAAGCTGATATTCATGTTCGTAAGGCTGTTCTTGATGTCGTCGCTCCATCTTTTGCGTGGTCCTCCTATTGCCTTGTACTCATTATACTTTTTCTGTGTGGCTCTCTGTGGTAGGCGATACCAGGGCACTGTGGTCAGGTGTCCAAACCATTTAATCTGTTGTTCTTTTATGAATTGCATAACTGGTTTCACATCCAGTCTCCTTCTGATTTCTTCATTTACACGAATAATTGAATAACTAAAAGGATATAAAGGCGATAAATTGTCTTGATTGCACCGGGCTGTCCCATTTTGCTTCGTCCCTCTCAGCAGAAATGGCCCGCCACCTGTTAAGAGTGTTTCACAAAGCAGGAACACAGTAGGTTCAGCAACAATCCCAGGGATATCCAGAGAAAAAGAGTGAACCGAACGACGCGATCGAGAGTCAAACCCACAACCTTCAGGACACAAGGAAAACGCTTAACCTCTTCGCTACAGATACCCTACAATTAAATGACAAAGGGAGAGAATGACAAGTGCGTTACCTAAGAACTACGGAAATCAGTGCACCACAAAGAGCAGTGTTAGATACAGTGGATGAGGTCAAAGGCGCAGTTCTAGGGACAACGTCGCGCCAGATTTAGTGAGCTCGAACTATTCAAGATCCTCCCCCACCTTCACGTGGTGATCCTGGAAGCAGACTGTGGATCATGTCTGGCTAAGAGGGTAGGGATCGAGGGAGAGCTACAGGTAGTGGTAGTAGTGTAAGTACGGAAAAGTAATGCAGGTTAAAAAAAAACTGGAAAAAATGCACGCATCTCCTGGCCGAAGTCCGATGAAAAGTTGCTAAAATACTTGCTGACACGTAAGAAATAGTAGCATACGAATCGTCTGTGAACGAATGCCAACTCCTTGGAGCAAATGGCAGCACCAAAATTGCTAGCTGTGGGGCAAGAATCAATGAGAACGATGCGTAACGAATCAAGAGTTTCGGCAAGAGTCTCTGAAAACACTGTAAGGTATCGTGACGACACATGGGAAGATTGCGGCAAACTCCGTAGCAAAGGTCTAGCGCAGATACATTTACTGGGTAAGGCTGGCCAAGCGCAAATCCTAAAGTTGCGTTTTAGTGCCTAGCCTAACGAAAAGGCCCACCCTGGGATAACCGGGCAAGGTACTGCTGCATTAACAACTAACATCCCCGGAAGAACTGAGGTGGGTGATGTTGGCGAGCGCAAAATCTCAGTTGCGTTGCTAGCGCCGATTGAAACGACCCTCTAGAATATATGTGCGCATTCCCAGTCCAGTGTTTCCCGGGGACAGTAGACATTGCAAATTTCCAAATGCCGATACGCACCCCAAAACGATTGAGAATACTTCTACTCAGGAACACATTCACCATGGATAGAAAAATAAGGCCGATAATGCAAAGGTTTGACTGATATAAATCCAAGCATTGGCTAAGGGTGATACTTTTCGGTCGCCAATCATCCTACATAGAGTAAGATGACGTCCAAACACCATGGCTCAGATCATATAAAGGCCAATTAAAAAGCCAACAAATGATCGTTTGCGTGACAAGCACATGTGTCTCCAGTGACCGAGAATGTTCCTAATCCGGAACGACCTCATATAGTCAGAAAGAGCGCTCTAGGTCAAGTTACCCTAGTAAATAAAATGCTGGCAATACGTCGGATGTGCTGGCCTGGTCACCATAGGCACATAACTTGGCACAACACCCAATTCTCTCTTTGGCTCAGATCACATACAAACCACAAATAGTGGTCGAAAGGGAGCGTTCGTTGTAGAAGAAGAAGATACAGTGGATACAAAGCAAAAGGCGTCCACGCAAAAGGTGGACTCAGAAATGACAGAGGCGAAGAAAAACACTGTTTATGAAACGCATACAAAAGCCCGTTCTAGAAATATCTTCTTATCTTGGCGCTGTGAGGCAAAACCAGATTCGAGAAAAGACAGAAGGAAGATCTTGGTCTCCTTAAATGTGAACCAGTCTGATGTCAACTTGTTACAGGAATCAGTGATTAGTTGTGTGACGAGGGATCTTGTTTAGACAAGCCACCCATGTGCTGCCTGGGCCCACAAGGGGAGCAAAGAACAGTAACACTGTGACCTACAAGGCATGTCGTAAGAGGCGACTGAGGTAGGGACTTAGGAAAGCTACCCTAGTAAATAAAAAGCGTCGCAGAAATTGGATGTGCAGGCCTACCTATAGGCGCATAAATGGCACAACGTACAATCTCTCTTAGGCTCGGATCACATACAAATCACAGAGTGGTTTAACAAGTGGTCAATATGGAGCATTCGAAGAAGAAGCTTAGACAAGAGACATGTATATGTTGGTGCTGAATAAAACATTAGTTTGAGCAAACCCGAATTGAGTATAACAAGAATGGCTCTTTCCTGGAACCCGCAGGACAAAGAAAAAGAGGTGATCAAAAATACACGGAGAAGAGATTTTGATGCAGAGATTAGCACATACAGTAGAGCTGGGGGAGGGTCAGGAGATGTTGTGAAGGAAGTAAGCTTTAAAGATAGAAGAAGGATTAACAATATACAATAGAGCTGTAATGAGCTGCAAGCGATAGAAAGGATTCACAATATACAGTAAAACTGTTATGAGCTGCACGCGATAGCTTAAGATAGGAAGACTTGACATGAGTTGGTTGAGGGCCTAGGATTCAACCGGGGTAAAAGGACATGAAGGAGAGACATATATTACACACCTGATTATATAGGTCATAAACCCCATTATGTGGGCGTCTGTAGCTTAAACAGTAGTGAGCTCGATCACAACCCGGTTCAAACTGCACGGATGGCAAGTTGGAAGCAAATGAGTTCCCTTAGATTTTTACGAACGATAAAAATAGACATCATAGTTCAGAAAGAAATGGCAAACTACTAAACGTATAAGTTGTGCCTAGAAAATCGACGACTCGTTTACTGTTGTCCTGTAAAGGATATGCCACGATTTTTTTTTAAAACTCCATTCGTGTTTTAAAAAGCCCCATTCTTTAAGTTGTTTTAAAAGCCCCATTCGTGTTTTAAAAAGGCATAACAGAAGAAAGAAAAGGAAAATAGGGGAAAAGAGGCATATATCTTATTACTGTATTCATTGTTAGAAATGTTATTTGAATAGATCTAATAGTAACAATAAAATATAATTGATATGTATAGTTGTTTATCGCATTCTTTGTTGACAGTTCGAATGAGATGTATTGCGTGATTAGTATTGGAGCGAATGTATTTACTCTTAAATAACATGGATGAGAAGTTATGAGAAGTAAATTAAATAGATAATAACTCATCATCATGTGCCATGTCGACTGGAGTAGGAGTTCATGGATTTCTAAAATGGCAAAATTCTTAAACAGCACTGTCTTACTAATCTCTCTCTCTCTCTCTCTCTCTCTCTCTCTCTCTCTCTCTCTCTCTCGATCACCCTTAGAGTGATGTACCTGATTTCCCTTATATCAAATTCATGTGAAAACCTGATTCATGCAGCCTTAGCAGGGGTGGGTTTCGTTACATCTTCAGCGTCATTTGGAGCTCTAGTGCTTATCCTTCGATGACGTGTACGATTTCAGCGAGCGTTTACTGGGTTCGCTCTCCGTCAGTCTTTGGCTGTCCCCAGCCGACCTGCAAGGCAGTAGGTCGTCTTACTAATCCATAATCTGTTATTTCATTCCAATGGCGAAATACGTAAAATAACTAAGTTTTACAAAGTACAAAAACATACAGTCAGTGTTACCGCAAAGCTTCATGTACCTAGTATGTGAACTGAGAAGCAACATGTGGCCACACCCAGTTGACTAAAAATATTAAACTTTGGGGAAACCTGACAGACCTGAAGCTGATTATCCATGCAGTTTGTGGTCCACAGTAAATTAAACGCATGGCTAGAGATCGCTGAAGAAGAAGAAGAACATGTTTTTGTTGAAGTATTTGTATTCCTTATAGTTTTTGTACTTTGTAAAACTACAATACGGAACTAAAATATGGAACGCATTTTCAATTCAAATGTTGTATCAATCCTAACATATGCTAGCGAGAGTTGGAAAATGACTAAAGATATAGAAAGCAAGTTGAATGCATTTGAAAATAGATGTTTGCGAAAAATAATGAATATAAAATGGAACGAAATCAGGAGAAGTGATGAAATCAGAGAATGTCTAGTCAACCACTAGTAACAACTGTTATAAGAAGGAGAAGATGGAGATATGTTGGACACACCTTGAGGAGAAAGGATAAAACGATTATCAAAGCAGGCATTGAAGTGGGATGCAAAGGGTTCAAAAAGAGAGGACGACCTAAGGAGACCCTGAAACGAACTTTGCTTGAGAATAACGAAATATCGGTCTCAGTTCCATGGAGGAGATTGAGCGAGTTGCCCAGGATAGAGCGGTTTTGAGAAATTACTTGCAGGCCCTATGTAACGTATAACGGACGAGAGGAATTACTATTTATATTATAAAACTACAGTACTTTGTTTTTACGTGTTTCGCCATTGCTACATAGCTTTACTGCAGTCTTCCCTTACATTGCTACATAGTTTTACTGCTAGTCTTTTCTTACATTGCTACATAGTTTTACTGCAGTCTTCCTTACATTGCTACATAGTTTTACTGCAGTCTTCCCTTACATTGCTACATAGTTTACTGCAGTCTTCCCTTACATTGCTACATAGTTTTACTGCAGTCTTCCTTACATTGCTACATAGTTTTACTGCAGTCTTCCTTACATTGCTACATAGTTTTACTGCAGTCTTCTCTTACATTGCTACATAGTTTTACTGCAGTCTTCCCTTACATTGCTACATAGTTTTACTCAGTCTTCCTTACATTGCTACATAGTTTTACTAGTCTTCCTTACATTGCTACATAGTTTTACTGCAGTCTTCTTACATTGCTACATAGTTTTACTCAGTCTTCCTTACATTGCTACATAGTTTTACTGCACTTGAGGCAAAACAGAATTGGAGGAAAGAGATAAAGATGATGTAGTTGGTCATTTTCCCATACTCACTACTTTACAATAAGACTACCACAACACTGCTTCTAAGTATTTAAAATTTAATTTTAAGATTTATTCTTTTGGTATTACAGATTTTGTTCAGAATGGTGAAAATTTGATTTATTTTCAAGATTTTTCCGATGATGTTGTTTTCTCAATCACCGTCCTGCGATACTGTACTTCCCAGGTATACACAATCTTGAAATTCTTCTATGATTGCATTTTGTCACAAAACACAATTGCTATGCCCCTCAACCGTTCAGTCTTACTTTTTTTCAACAGAGGTATCATGTCTCGTTGTATGCCAAATATGTTCCATATGTTTGATCGATCTTCTTCAAGAATTCTCTCTTCATTTCTAACTTATTCAAAACTTATTCGTGGGTTTTTTTTTAAATTTAATTGAATGTATCGTGAAATATCTTCATAATTCTTCGAGTATAAATTAGATTGTTCCAAAAAGCAATTTTGCTTCTTCTTCTTCTTTGAACGCTCCATATCAACCACTTGTCAACCACTCTGTGTGATTTGTATGTGATCTGAGCCTAAGAGTGATTGTAAGTTGTGCCAGTTATGCACATCCGATTTCTGCGCCTAGATTTATTTACTAGGGTGGCATCCCTAGGACTTATATCAATCGCCTCTTACGACATGCATTGTAGGTTACGGTGGTACTATTCTTTGCTTTCCTTACGGGCCGCACCACGGGTAAATGTTGTCCGTACAGTGATACAGTGGATACAGGATACAGTGGATACAGTGGATCAGTGATACAGTGGATACAAAGCAAATGGCCGTACACGCAAAAGGTGGAACTCGGTGATAGCAGACGCAGTAAAAAATTTTCACTGTTTATGAAGCGCACACAAAAGCACGTTCTAGAAATCCCTTCTTATCCTGACGCTGGGAAGCAAAACAGGATTAGAGAAGAGAAGAAGAAGAAGAACTAGAGAGAATACATGCTAATTGTCCAATAAAAGATGAATTTGTACGGACGGATTACTGGTACGATTTTAGAAACAGAAGATACAACTCAAACACCAAGTGTCATTACCAGAAATCAAGACACATATCAAGAGAAAATACCAAGAGTTGTGGAGGCAACAAACCCACAGAAAACACCCACAAGATCCCATCAGCAGACTAAACAGAAAACATCACACAACAATCTTTCGCCTAAGAGCAGATCCCTGCAGGTTCAACCACCCCATGCACAGAATAAAGTCTGCTCAGATTGCACAGTGTGCGTGTCAGACAGAAACAGACTCCAGAGCACATACTGCAGTTATGTCCATCATACCTACACCAACGAAACGAAACAAGGCCTCATGAACGAAACTTACATAGCAGTCTTCGGGGAAACTCGCGAAGAACTCCATCTAACATGCAACCTCATAGAGGCAACACATCTCATACTTTAGACGAGCATACGAAACCGAACGCAAAGAAGAAGAAGGAGAGAAGAAGGAACAGAAGATCCCTCTTTATAGTACCCATCTACTGAGTTTTGCTATTTTATGAGAGCGCTGAATTATCCTAGGATAGACTTCAGTGTTATTAGCTCATACCCTGCTACTTTTTTTTACAATATATTGATCCCGTGTAGGATAATATTTCCTTATATTTTATTACATTTCTCGGTCCGGATAAAAATAAATAAAAAAATAGACAGATAAAAACAGACTAAACAGAAAGAGAAAGAAAAATAATTTAGGTGGGAAAATATATAGTAAACGAGATGACTCATGCACTCCTCCATCCAATGCCAATTTATTTTTGACTTTTTCATCAAACATAACTCAACGGCATGTCATCCAAGTAGGGTGTGTTTTTGTGTCTATAAATGTAAATATATAGTGTAACGTGTGTGTGTGTACGCGCAGGCGTGCGTATATTATGTAATTGCCAAAAAGCTTCACAAAACTTGGCCAAACAGTGCTGCAGATGAGTAAGCCAGGATACACTGAGGATCGAACGCCGGCGATTATTTTGACAGATCGGAAGCTATTACAAACGACTGACCCTTTCTTGAAACCCCCGGGATTCGGTCCCACGTGACCTTATCGAGCCAAAAGCGGGGGTGGAAGCAGCTCGGGGTTCAAAAAATCAAATTAAATTAACGAAAGATAGGATATGGGTGCAAGCTAGAGAGAAAATGGCAGAATTATAAAAAATTGGCATAGAAGTTAGCCATTTGTCAAACTTTTCGTAGCGCAAATGTTTTATCCTCCTCCATTTTTTACCAATAAAACCACGGAGCTGATAATAGAGTTCCGTGTCAGGGCGTGGGTGTATGATGGTGAGAAATAGATATACTCGACAAATTTGTCGTCCAAACAAAATATCTAAAAAATTAGATCTATGTCTGGGCAGTAATGAAAATATATGAATGACGTAAATGTGAATGTGAATGAGAAAATATAAAATAACATACAGAGAAGAAAATAAGTTTGGTTTGACGTTTTCATAAATGATTACTCCCAATGTAATTCTCAAGGGTCTGTGTTGAACTGACCGTACCAGACACATATAAACGATCCCTAACTAGGGATGTAGTGTACTATTGTAATAGTGGGGTTCTTTTCATCACACTCCACCTTGGTTCGTTATTGCCCTCCACTATTATGAGAACGCGTGTTTGTTATAATGATGGCTGTTGTTTATGATTGATTATTTTACTTATTTTTATAGTCGTAGTAGCTTCCTTATTGGTGTAGGTCCTTGCATTCCCTTAGATTCCTATATTCTCCTGTTTCATTGTTATATTTCCTATTATAATATATTTCCTTACCAATTGACATGTATATGACGACACAATATAAATGACGATTACGACGCATCTCTTATTTCCATGTATTTATTGATGACATAGTATTATTTTCTGAACAAAGATCAAAACATGTCCACTTCGTTCAAACATCTTGGTTCGTCCTTCCTTGTCTTCTAAATGTTGCTAACTAACTGTCACTACACAACTACGTAGTTTTTATTACGTCAAAATGTCTCGTTGTTATGTGTTGCGCCTCTGCTTAGAGAGAGTCTGCTTAAGGACGCCTCTGCTATGACAGAACTATGACACTATCTCAGTTTTTTCTTGCCATTATATACATGTTTGTTTTTAATTGGGGGTCTCTGTTGTGTAGATGTTAGGTGCTCGCCTTTCGTTCCAAAGTTACTCAGTTCGTTCCTGGTAGAGCCATCAGGGATAATTTTTGTAGGTGAGATCAGTTCTAGTCTTATCGGAAAAGGACGATAACATGAAAAAGAACAATCGGCAGCTCAAAATCAAGATGAGCAGGCTGGAAAGCCGCAACCGCCCGTCTGCCCAGCGTGTTCGTAGAGCGTTGGACTACGAGTGACTATCCCTTTGTGTGTGCGGGTTCAATTCCGCGGGTGGCAGAAAAGCCACAGATTCCCCAGATTTACGGTGTTCGTGGCACCGAACCGAAGGGTTACGATGTCCATGACACCGAGCCGAAGAGCTGAAAAGCCCAAGTGCTTCTGGATCGGAGGAACAAACAAAAACAAAAAAAAAAAAAAAGCCGCAACCCGGACAAAATTCAATAGAAAAAAAAGAAATTGAAAAAACAAAATTCCTATAAAATATTGTCACAATTTTCTAACTTAATTTGGGGAACCTGACCACTGATATGGAGCTCGTACACTGTCGCTGAGATCTTTCTGTGTATAACTTAATTTGGGGAACATTACCACTGATATGGAGCTCGCACACTGTCGCTGAGATCTTTCTGTGTATAACTTAATTTGGGGAACATTACCACTGATACGGAGCTCACACACTGTCGCTGAGATCTTCCTATGTATAACTTAATTTGGGGAACCTGACCACTGTTACGGAGCTCACACACTGTCGCTGAGATCTTTCTGTGTATAACTTAATTTGGGGAACCTTACCACTGATACGGAGCTCACACACTGTCGCTGAGATCTTTCTGTGTATAACTTAATTTGGGGAACCTTACCACTGTTACGGAGCTCACACACTGTAGCTGAGATCTTCCTGTGTATAACTTAATTTGGGGAACCTGACCACTGTTACGGAGCTCACACACTGTCGCTGAGATCTTCCTGTGTATAACTTAATTTGGGGAACCTTACCACTGTTACGGAGCTCACACACTGTAGCTGAGATCTTCCTGTGTATAACTTAATTTGGGGAACCTGACCACTGATATGGACCCTGTACACTGTCGCTGAGATCTTTCTGTGTATAACTTAATTTGGGGAACATTACCACTGATATGGAGCTCGCACACTGTCGCTGAGATCTTTCTGTGTATAACTTAATTTGGGGAACATTACCACTGATACGGAGCTCACACACTGTCGCTGAGATCTTTCTGTGTATAACTTAATTTGGGGAACCTGACCACTGTTACGGAGCTCACACACTGTCGCTGAGATCTTTCTGTGTATAACTTAATTTGGGGAACCTGACCACTGTTACGGAGCTCACACACTGTCGCTGAGATCTTTCTGTGTATAACTTAATTTGGGGAACCTTACCACTGTTACGGAGCTCACACACTGTCGCTGAGATCTTTCTGTGTATAACTTAATTTGGGGAACCTTACCACTGATACGGAGCTCACACACTGTCGCTGAGATCTTCCTATGTATAACTTAATTTGGAACCTTACCACGTTACGAGCTCACACTGTCGCTGAGATCTTTCTGTTATAACCTAATTTGGGGAACCTGACCACTGTTACGGACTACACATTGTGAATTTCTTGTATAACAATTTGGGAACTGACGACTGTACGGAGCGCACTGTCGTGAGATCTTCTGTATTTAAATTGAAAACATAGCATTATTGCTGAACAAGAGATCAAAACAGGTTCCACTTCGGAGCCACACTTGCTGATCTTCCTATGTTTTCTAATTTGTAACTAACTGTACTAGCCACAACTGTCGTAGATCTTTCTGTCAAATTCTTAATTTGTGGCCTGCCACTGTTAGGAGCTCAACAGTCGCATAGATCTTTCTGTTAAATATCTAATTACATACTACACTCAACTATCTGTGCTAAGTCTTTCTCCGTGCATAACTAATTGCGAACATTCCCACTATCTAGCTTCTGCCATTTAGTAGATGTTTGTGTTTTAATTTGGGGAACCTTCTGTAGAGTTACGTACTCGCTGACTTCCGTTCCAAATTTGACTCCCAGTTCGTTCACTGTAGAGATCTTCAGGATAACTTTTTGGGAAATCACTGATTCAGCTCTAATCGGAAGGACGATAACTAATGAAAACTACAATCGGCAGCTCAAACATGCGTGAGCAGGCTGGAAACCTTTGAACCTTACCCGTCGGCCCAGCTGTCGTAGCTTCTTGTATACTATTTGACCTACCACTGTTGGCGGGCTTCCAATTCGCGAGATCTTCAGAAAAAGGCCCCCAGTTCCCCAATTTAGCGAGTGTTCGTGGCATAACAAGGGAACATTCCACTGATACGAGCCGAACTGAGCTGAGATCTTCGGGTGGAGGAACTAATTGGAAAACACTACAACATAGAAGCTCGCACACGCCTGGATCTTCCTGAAAAATTTGGAAAAACTAAAATTCGCTTAAAATTTGTCGCTGAGATTTCCTGAACTTAATTTGGGGAACCTTACCACTGATAGGAGCTCGTACACTGTCGCTGAGATCTTCCTGAGTATAATTTAAATTTTGGGGGAACATTACCACTGATACGGAGCTCGCACACTGTCAGCTGAGATCTTTCTGTGTATAACTTAATTTGGGGAACATTACCACTGATACAGAGCTCGCACACTGCAGCTGAGATCTTCCTGTGTATAACTTAATTTGGGAACATTACCACTGATACGAGCTCGCACACTGCAGCTGAGATCTTCCTGTGTATAACTTAATTTGGGGAACCTTACCACTGATACGGAGCTCGCACACTGTCGCTGAGATCTTCCTGTGTATAACTTAATTTGGGGAACCTGACCACTGATACGGAGCTCGCACACTGTAGCTGAGATCTTTCTGTATAACTTAATTTGGGAACATTACCACTGATACGGAGCTCGCACACTGTCGCTGAGATCTTCCTGTGTAAGAAAGATATCGGAGCATAACATGATTACTCACCGAAGTGTAATGATGATGATCACATGAATCAATCAATCAAATTATCATGAATTATCCTATAGTGTACTATCTCATCTTGTCTTGCCCTTCTATGCGTGTTGTATATCTTTTCTACATGTTAGCCAGCTATTTTAATTCTTCTTCTTCTTCGAATGCTCCATATCGACCACTTGTTAACCACTCTGTGTGATTTGTATGTGATCTGAGCCTAAGAGCGATTGTACGTTGTGCCAGTTATGCGCCTACAAGTAGGCCAGCACATCCGATTTCTGGACGCTTTTTATTTACTATGGTAGCTTCCTAGACCCTACCACAGTCGCCTCTTACGACATGCCTTGTAGGTTGCAGTGTTACTATTCTTTGCTCCCCTGCGAGCACCGGCAACACACGGGCGGTACGTCAATTCGGTAAACAATAATCGGTCTTTCCGGAAAACTGTGAGATTAGTTTTTTTTATGTCGTTAACTTTATTTACTACATGTAGTACCACATTTGGTGGAGTCTGTGGCTTAGGGGAAAGGGACTATGTCTATTAGCCCCGTCGTTCTGAGTTCGAATCACGCTTCGGACAGTTGTGTTACAAATTGTTTTGGCGTGGATTTTTACAAAAGGACAATGGCACCATCCGTTCAGAAAGCAATGGCAAACTACTGAACGTACAATGCCTAGAAAAATGACAATACAGCGTTAAAAAGCTGAGGTTGATTCGCAAAGTCCTGTAAAGGATATGCAACTAACTTTTAGTACCGCATTTTAGGGCGATGTATGACAGGTGAGACGTAAACCTGGGGGATTATAATATCCGCATGGCTAGTACAGTTGTCGCGATGCTACTTTGGTTAGGTTTTTTCTTTTATGACCGCAACAGAAAAAATCATTGACCTAAACGTGGTTTGAACATGGGTCTCACGCTTGAAGCTGCGCTCTATCCCATTCGGCCACACGCCTCTCCTTTGTATGTACAAACTGCATTTATTAACACAAGACCCCCTCCTCCAGCCGCCATCCGCTATAATTATTTGTTCATTCAATATAAAACTTGTCTGACAAAAGAGTTTGAACATTAATCAATTGCAGTTTTCCTCTGCTAACTCCCTGTGGAATGTCTGTGTTTCTTCATGTACGTACTTGTTTCTTTATAAATGGAAATCAACATTGAACGATACATTCATTGTCTCGTGAGACCAACAAAATGTCATCATCATCATGTATGTATAGGTCTTTTATAAGCCAAATAAGCACATTAAAAAAGTTACAAGTTGTAATCTGCAAACGGACTTCCCCTTTTCAGTTTTCCATGCGGGTTCCACTCAAGTGCTTGTCTTGTGACACTCAACTGTATCTTCCGCAAGGCTACTCGCGAGCCATCGCTATTTTCACTTCTTAACCTGGGTCATTCATGAGTTCCATGTTCTGTTTTTATCCATAGGTCTGGTGTTCCAAATTTTAACAAGTTTTAGAAATAAACCATTTGTGATTCTGAATTAACGTGCAACTAAGGTTTCGTAACAATTTGTTTAAAATAAAGTTTATTGATTGCTATTGTTTGTCCCATTTCACTATTCTACGTCATACGTGTTACATGGGTATCAATGAAGAAGTGGTTAAGTCGTTTGCCTGTCTATTGAAAGTTCTTGGTTCAATCAGAACCGAGAGTACATGTGCAATTTTTCATGAGGTCTCCTAGGATTGTTGCAGGAGCTACGGAGTTCTGCTTTGTGCAATGCGCTCAGTAGATGGCATGTCATCTCTGTCGACAGGGACTGAGCCATATGGGGAAACCTAGTGCGATGAAGTCAATCCTTCGCCTCTGGAACCTTTTTTACTTGTTACAAAATTGTCGTGTTATTAATTTTATCAGTAATTTCAATAGAAGAGAAAGTGGTATGAGAAAGAAAACCAATAATGTACAAGAGTTGTAGAAATAATGTAAATAATGTACAAGAGTTGCATAAATAATGTAAATAATGTACAAGAGTTGTAGAAATAATGTACAAGAGTTGTAGAAATAATGTACAAGAGTTGAGAATAATGTACAAGAGTTGTAGAAATAATGTACAAGAGTTGTAGAAATAATGTACAAGAGTTGTAGAAATAATGTACAAGAGTTGTAGAAATAATGTAAATAATGTACAAGAGTTGTAAAATTGTAAATAATGTACAAGAGTTGTAGAAATAATGTACAAGAGTTGTAGAAATAATGTAAATAATGTACAAGAGTTGTAGAAATAATGTACAAGAGTTGTAGAAATAATGTACAAGAGTTGTAGAAATAATGTACAAGAGTTGTAGAAATAATGTACAAAGTTGTAGAAATAATGTACAAGAGTTGTAGAAATAATGAAATAATGACAGGTTGTAGAATATGTAAAAATGTACAATAGCTGTAGAAATAATGTACAAGAGTTGTAGAAATAATGTAAATAATGTAGAAGAGTTGTAGAAATAATGTACAAGAGTTGTAGAAATAATGTAAATAATGTAGAAGAGTTGTAGAAATAATGTACAAGAGTTGTAGAAATAATGTACAAGAGTTGTATAAATAATGTACAAGAGTTGTAGAAATAATGTACAAGAGTTGTAGAAATAATGTACAAGAGTTGTAGAAATAATGTACAAAAGTTGTAGAAGATCTAAAGGCTCTAACGCCAAAGGATTGACTTCATTGCACCGGGTTTTACACCATATGGCTCAGTCCCTCTCTGCAAAAATGGCACACCACCTGCCGAGAGTAGTGCACAAAGGATGAATTCCGTAGCTCCTGCAACAATTCTAGGGGTCTCTGTATTGGCCGCTCTCTGCAGAAATGGCACACCATCTGCCGAGAGTAGTACACAAAGCACAAACTCCGTAGTTGCAGCAACAATCCTAGGGGTCTATGGTGTGTCCCTACCCCCATATGACTCGATCCTCTCCGAAAAAATGGCACGCCATCTGCTGAGAATATTGAATAAAGCACGAACTCCGTTACTCCGGCAACAATCCTAGTGGTCTCTATATTAAAGAAGATATATCTTAATAACATATACTCAAAAAATCAAGAGAGAAGACTGCTAATTTGGCGAGAAAGTATACATGATACCAGTATTTCTAGGTTTTTTTTAAAATCCTCAAATATTCAGTTGTAAATAACACAAGATTGATTATCGTGTTGTTTACCATATTAGTGACCACTAGTCATCAGTTATCGATCAAGCGGATGTGATTTATTTCCAATTTCTATCAAGTCGACCATTTTTGCTTGATGAGGAACTATTTAGATTAAGCGATATCGACTGTAATTTCCCCCTGAAGGAATTGTTGTTGTTATTTTTTATGTTTGTTATGTTTGTTATGTTTGTTATGTTTGTGATTACTGCTTATTTATATCGAGGCACGTAGTCGTCAACATAGAAAAAGTGGTGGTTTTTTTTGGTGGTTAGATCAGAGTTAACAGGGCAACAAATAAAATAAACTCATTTCGGATAATTAAAAAAAAACACTTTTGGGAATTGTATTTATTTCTCTCGTATCGTTATTTGTTACATATGGCCTGTCGCCCGAGTGGTTACCGGGGCCCAAATTTGGGGTGTAAAGAATGGAATCACTGTAACCTGTCACTCATGTCGTAAGAGGCGCTAAGGAGGTTTGGCTGAAATCGGATGCACGTGTCATAAACGTGTAGAAGGTCTATGCGTTTAGGGGCCTACCAAACCAATGAAAATGAAAATCGTGGCATATCCCAAAGGACGTAGCCATCAACCACAGTAAACAAGTCGTTGATTTTCTAGGCACCACTTATACGTTCAGTAGTTTGCCATTGCTTTCTGAACGGTGAGGTCTATTTTTTTACCTTTTGTAAAAATCCCACGGAAACGAATTTGCTTCCAAACTTGCCCACCGTGGGGTTTGAACCAGGTACGCTTGGGTCTGTGATCGAGCTCACTACCGCTTGAGCTACAGACACCAAACCAATGCGCAACGTATACACGTTCTTGGCAAAGATTAAATATATCACAAAGAGTGATTAAAATATGTCGTAAAGAGCGAACGCAAAGAAGAAGAAGATATGGCCTGTTAGTAATTTCTCCATACCGCTTTATCATAGGCAACTCGTTCAATCTCTTCTAATGGAATTGAGCGTGTTATTTCTCGCTTCATTCAATAAAGTTCGTCTCTGGCTTTCGCTAGAACCCTATCGTGTACAATACCTAAGGAAAACTCCATAGTGTACAAATATAACAAACAATTATACGGTGTACAAACCTTATAATGAACCCTATAATGTACATACCTCTGAAAGAATCTATAAAGTACATGCTCATGACAGCAGCTCGACATTTGACACTTATTATTTCCATTAAATAACAATCAGGGGCGTGGGCGTCGATGGTAAAGAAATATTCAGCTTTTTCTCTGGTTGAGAATGTATTTATCATTCCATGCAACCATATACAAACGTGTTGACTATTCATGTAATATAATCCAAGGCTTAGATATCATGGTAAACTTACAATTTACTAACAAGTGTGTGTCACCCAGAGTAAACCTACCCTACAAGCTAGATCTTACGCTTCTGCCTGTCTATAACTTCTTCTTCGAATTCTCCATATCGACGACTCGTTAAACCATTCTTTGTGATTTGTATGTGATCTGAGCCTAAGATCGATTGTACGTTGTGCCAATAAAGCACCCACAAGTAGACTAGCACATCCAATTTCTGCGACGCTTTTTATTAACTAGGTAGCTTCCTAGGCCCCTAATTCAGTCGCGTCTTACGACATGCCTTGTAGGTTGCAGTGTTGCTATTCTTTGCTCCCCTGCGAGCTCCCGGCAACACACGGGTGTGTGTGTGTTTACAGATCAAGGTTGCACGTTCTTCATCACGACTACCATGGATGAACGTAACCAAATCCAACTTGCTCAGAATGCGGAATCGTTCAAACCCACACCGTTCGGTTCTCAAATACACTTATTTCCGTTAGGATAGTTTTACTCAATTTTTGCTTTCTGGAGCTCTAGAAACTCAATTAATTGACAATGACTTATCGGGTCAGATCCAGACTACGCTGAGATTTACTATATCTTGCAAAAACAAATTAATAATAGTCTGCGGATTACATGAAATTAATTACTTGCTAACAACATAGACATTCTGTAGGATATATGGTAATGATAGTCTGTGAAGATACAATTATTTCTGCAGTCTGCAAATATCTAAGATCACAAGTGTACTGAACGCCGATAGCGAAGTCGATTACGCTCTTCGCGGGTAACCAAGTACCGTGCTAATTCCAGGGTTCAAAATCAACATGGGACACAAAAATGTCAGTGTCAATACGGTACGCGGTTGGATCACATGTTTCCTGATCCTTTACTTTGGGGATCTTCTTCTTCTTCTAGTTCACTCGTTATGAATTTAGACGTTGTCTGGGCGCCTGATATGATACTTCTTACTAATTTTTGCGTGAAGGTTTGCTTTGATTATCGTTAGTGTCCCTCGCCGTTCAGGAAAGTCTTTTTTCCGATCTCAGAGGTATTTGAGAATCTAAGTTACAAGCAGTGTTGCCAAATGTAAATCGGCTTTTAGTGCTAGATTTTAGTTTTAAAAGTGCTAGAAAGTGCTAGAAATATTTTTTAATGCTAGAAAAGTGCAAAAATATTTTAAGTACCAATTGTGCTGTATTAATTACAGATCAATAGTATATCATTGTAATTTGAAAAAGTCAGACTGCACATCTTCTGGCGCCGTTTGAGCAATCGGAATGCACATCATCTGAAGATTTTTTGGGGTCATATGACTCACAGGGTTGCCAAATGTAAATCGGTTTTTAATGCTAGATTTTAGGGGGAAAAAAGTGCTAGAAAGTGCTAGAAATATTTTTTAATGCTAGAAAAATGTCAAAAATCAGTTTACTTACCAATTGTGTTGTATTAATTACAGCTCGAATAGTATTCCATCGTAATTTGAGAAGTCAGACTGCACATCTTCTGAAGTTTTGTTGGGTCATATGAGTCTATTGTTCCAATTTTGGCGGTGACATCTTTAGGTAATTTAAAGTTTCTACAGCATTTATTATGCCTCTTTAATCCATATTTTACTGCAAGAATTGCTGAAAGCATGGGCAGCTGCATTTTGTTTTTCATTTTATTTTTCACGACATTCATGCTGCTGAATAACTGTTCCACTTCAGCATTAGAATTTGGTAAAATTAATAAATTTAGGGCAAAAGTTACAACGTCTTTGAAGGGGTTACCTCCCGAAGAATCTGTATAATTGAAAACTTCAGACCAAAATGTCTCAGTGGTTGCAATATCAGTCCATGTAACTAAATGTATGATGTTGTACTGAATCTCAATTGATGATTTCATTTCTTCATTTAAGTGAAAAAATTCCAGAAGGGGAATAATATTTTTCTTAAAATGTGTCAATGTATTTTGCACTGAGAATAAGCTTATATTCTTCAAAATATCAATGTTTTCTGGCAGACGATTATGCAGCTCTTTGTACAGGCTAATCAAAAAGTTTTGTGCCCTTTTGCGGATGTGAGTTACTTGAGAAGATTGAATTTGTTGGCTAATTATCAATTCCCCAAGTCTTTTCTCAAATCTAGAACCCAGCTGTGGATTTGGATCCAGAAATTCTTCAATGTTAGTGTTAGGATCAAGAGGATCAATGTTGCTTGTTGGCAGTACTAACATGTTAACAATAGATGTAATAAGAAGAGATAGATCAGAAAACAATTTTGTTTTATCAGCAGCATTTGATTCAAAAAGTTTGTTCACTTCTTGAACATGTTTTAGAATTGGATGCAAAAATAATATAAATAACTCATTCTGAGAGTCACAATACATTTCATAGTTGTTCTCACACTGAGAAATTCATTACCCGGATCTCGTTGTAATAAATTTTCTGTGCTTGTTCGTCTTTTTTGTGTCGAGATTTTCTGATTCATATACCAAACTAAAAGAAGTGCTAAAAGTGCTAACTAATTTTTTTCAGTGCTAGATTTGGTGCTAGGTGCTAGATCTAAATTTGTAGTGCTAGATCACAAAAAAATAGTGCTAGATCCAGCACTAAAAGTGCTAAATTGGTAACACTGGTTACAAGTACCTTAGAAGTTGGTGTAAGACTCGCCTGAATGGCGTAGGACACGGATTATAAGGAAAGCTAGCCTTCACGCAAAGATCAGTCAGTTGTGCCATATTAGGCGTCTTGGCTACAGCTGAATTCATAACGGCTGAACAGACAAAATGAATTTAGGAAAAAAAGTTAATGTTAAACTGCGTTATGCCTATAAACTATTCAGTTTGAGACGGCTACGATGCTTTAACTTGGACATGCCAGCAACTAGAGGGATAGAATTTAAACAACTTATAAAACCAAGCCTTACAGCTCAAATTACAGTATTTATTTCCACCCTCTCGAGGACAGTTTCCTTAGCTAATAACATCTTTTGTACTTGTTTTGAATTGTACATTGTATATTACATTTGTCTGATCTATAACTTTTTGTTGTCAGCCCTTAGCTTTTATCTTAGAAATTATCCAATGCAATTCTGTACACATTTTCGTGGCTCCGGCGCTCCCTTGGGAGCCCTTTGTTAGATCAATGTAATACTAGACGTTTGGTCTCAGGATATATCCCCTGAGTAATATTTTTCCACCATAAACGGCTTTTACGACGATACACCTTAATTAGATACCAGAACAGCTCTGGGAAGTGAAATTGTGTTTTAGTATTTACTAAAAGAAGAATATGGAACTTTAAGAACTCCAGGGGAGACACCGGAACCAATGAATATGATTAATAAATAGACAGTGAACTGCCCATGTGGTGACGAGGCCAACAAGGGAAGCAAAGAATATTACCACTGCAACCTACAATGCATGTCATAACAGGTGACTGATGCCCTAGTGATTCTAGAAAAAAAAAAAAAAAAATCTGGCCAGCAATGGCGGAATGCGGGAGGCCATTCAGAGTCAGAACTGTTTGATTCTGAACACGACTTTGCTAGCGCATTTCCACCATGTTTGGTCGGGTATTTTCCGGTTTCGTTTGCCGAGCTACTGAGTTAGTGCTTGAGCAACGCTGTGAGCTGTGACTGTTACATGGAATGCCTTGTGCTGTGTCAACCGTGCGTTTGTTGTGTGTATTCAGAAAATAGCGGACAGCGGTTATGACGAACAAGCTCAGTCTGCCGTATGCAGTTATATTGCGGTTGCAGAAAGCTGGATTTTGTCATGATTGATGCTCCCTTCGACAGGAATTGCAATTCAAGTGATGAACAGTTTTGTGTTGCTACATTAGCGACGGCCATATGCATTTTATGCGGTGCCGGTTTCTTTTGGTGGCGGCACGCGACTGTTTCATTCTGGAATTAGTTCACACAGGAAACATATCACAGTTGTTAGCATTTCGTGTGATTTTCATTGGCACAGGAACGGAGCAATTATGGGGTGACCCGTTGCAGTGAAATTGGAACCGTACTTATGAACTATGAACTATGATGCTAGTCTAGTAAATAAAAAGCAGCGCTGAAATCGGATGTGCTGGCCTACTTGTAGGCGTATAACTTTCACAACGTATAATCGCTCTTAGGTTCAGATCACATACTAATCACACAGAGTGGTTGACTAGTGGTCGATATGGAGCGTTAGAAGAAGAAGAAGAAGAAGAAGAAGAAGAAGACAGTGAACAAATAGCTCGCTGTGTTCATAAAAACGCTCGTCTGTAGGGACTGGCAAGGGAGGCCGTAAGAAACCATGGTATATGTTCAATCATGTATTTGGTAAATTGTTTGTTTTATTTGGAAGTCCCTAATACTTGTTTACTATTTAATATTTGTTAGAAGAGGAAGATAATACAAATATCTGGAGAAATATGAAATGTAAAATGTATTAATTTACTGTTGACATTCAGCTATAGAATTTCTCTGATGTTGACGGAAAAGATTAGAAAAGATTGGTGACAATTTATCCAGCTTTATATGGGTCTGAAACGATTGGGAACATGGCTGTCAATACTTGTTTCCCAAATGTGAGTTGTTCCCAGTTCAAATATCCTAAATGGAGAAAAATACCAAGAGTTTGGTAAATCATAGAGCTGCAGGTAGCGTAGTTGTTAAATGAATCCGTTTACATAGGCGCTGGTGGTCAGGGTTCAGTTCCCTCGCAGTGGGCGTTGAATTTTTCCTGGACCGCGTAGGCTCTCAGGTCGACCCAGCCGCAACTGGGTACCAGACATGCTCTGGGAAGTGCGGCCTGTGTGATGCTGACCACATCATCCATCGTGTGCCGACGGTCACTGAAAAATACAGGCTTAACACTGTATTGCCCTATATACCACGAGGTATGAAAGGGTTCCTTTACTTTTTACTTACTTGGTAAACATTAGTTCTTCTTCTTCTTCTTCTTCTTCTTCTTTACGTTCGTTCTTTGACCAGTTTTAATCACTCTATGTGATATGTTTGATCTTTGCCAAGAACGTGTATACGTTGCACATTGGTTTGGTAGGCCCTAAACGCATAGACTTCTACACGTTTAGGACATGTGCATCCGATTTCAGCCAAACCTCCTTAGTCGCCTCTTACGACATGCGTGGTAGGTAACAGTGGTTCTATTCTTTACACCCCAAATTTGGGCCCCGGTAACCACTCTGGCGGTAAACATTTGTTCATAGAAAGTTATATGGTCTATATAACTTTACGTGAGCACCTAAGCTCTCAGAGAGATCTCTGTAGTGTAGAGGTTAGGTGCGGCCTCTCGTGTCAAATGTAAACGGATCGCTCCCTTGTGGAGTAAGTAAGAAGTAAAGGAACTCTTTCATACCTCGTGGTATATAGGTCAATACAGTGTTAGGCCTGTATTTTTCATTGACCGTCGGCACACTATGGGTGATGTGGTCAGCATCACGCCGGCCGCCTTTACTTTCCCAGAGCATGTCTGGTACCCATTTGAGGCTGGGTCGACCTGAGAGCAGTCGCGGTATGGAAAAATTCCACGCGCATTGCGGAGCTGAACCCAGACCACCAGCCTTGAGAAGCGAGTTCACTATCAACTACGCTACCTCGGCTCTCTCTCCTCCGTTGTGGAACCATCGAGATATTTTTTCCAGAGATCCCTTATCTTAGTGTAGGTAAGATCGAGCTCCTAGTTCTATCGGAGACGGACGATAAAACGTAGGTTCTGTGTTCAATTTGAGCACTAAAAGAACCAATGCAGTTAAACATCGAAAAGAGCAGGTTGAAAAGCTGCTGCTTGGACAAAATTCAATAGAAAAACAGATTAAAAATAAAATTCCATCAAAATTCCTCACCATCTTCAACATTACATCAGGACTTTCACTGTTGCTACGGAGTTCGAGAACTGCAGTTGAGATCTTCATGTGTAAGAAAGAGATCGGAGCACACGTAGCTACTCACCAAAGTGCAAGGATGATGGTTCTATCAATCAATCAATATGGGAGTAAGAAATATCAAGAGCTGGACAGACATTACTTCATATACAGACAAAGTTATGTGAGAAACGATACCAAGAACTGGACAGATATTAGTTCATATACAGACAAAGTTATGGGAGAAACGATACCAAGAGCTGGACAGATATTAGTTCATATACAGACAAAGTTATGTGAGAAACGATACCAAGAACTGGACAGATATTAGTTCATATACAGACAAAGATATGTGAGAAACGATACCAAGAACTGGACAGACATTAGTTCATATACAGACAAAGTTATGTGAGAAACGATACCAAGAGCTGGACAGACATTAGTTCATATACAGACAAAGTTATGTGAGAAACGATACCAAGAGCTGGACAGACATTAGTTCATATACAGACAATGTTATGTGAGAAACGATACCAAGAACTGGACAGACATTAGTTCATATACAGACAAAGTTATGGGAGAAACGATACCAATAGCTGGACAGACATTAGTTCATATACAGACAAAGTTATGTGAGAAACGATACCAAGAGCTGGACAGATATTAGTTCATATACAGACAATGTTATGTGAGAAACGATACCAAGAACTGGACAGACATTAGTTCATATACAGACAAAGTTATGTGAGAAACGATACCAAGAGCTGGACAGACATTAGTTCATATACAGACAAAGTTATGTGAGAAACGATACCAATAGCTGGACAGATATTAGTTCATATACAGACAAAGTTATGTGAGAAACGATACCAATTGCTGGACAGATATTAGTTCATATACAGACAAAGTTATGTGAGAAACGATACCAAGAGCTGGACAGACATTAGTTCATATACAGACAAAGTTATGTGAGAAAAGATACCAAGAGCTGGACAGATATTAGTTTATATACAGACAATGTTATGTGAGAAACGATACCAAGAGCTGGACAGATATTAGTTCATATACAGACAATGTTATGTGAGAAACGATACCAAGAACTGGACAGATATTAGTTCATATACAGACAATGTTATGTGAGAAACTATACCAAGAGCTGGACAGACATTAGTTCATATACAGACAAAGTTATGTGAGAAACGATACCAAGAGCTGGACAGATATTAGTTCATATACAGACAAAGTTATGGAGAAACATACCAATTGCTGGACAGATATTAGTTCATATACAGACAAAGTTATGTGAGAAACGATACCAAGAGCTGGACAGACATTAGTTCATATACAGACAAAGTTATGTGAGAAACGATACCAAGAGCTGGACAGATATTAGTTTATATACAGACAATGTTATGTGAGAAACGATACCAAGAGCTGGACAGATATTAGTTCATATACAGACAATGTTATGTGAGAAACGATACCAAGAACTGGACAGATATTAGTTCATATACAGACAATGTTATGTGAGAAACTATACCAAGAGCTGGACAGACATTAGTTCATATACAGACAAAGTTATGTGAGAAACGATACCAAGAGCTGGACAGATATTAGTTCATATACAGACAATGTTATGTGAGAAACGATACCAAGAACTGGACAGATATTAGTTCATATACAGACAAAGTTATGTGAGAAACGATACCAATAGCTGGACAGACATTAGTTCATATACAGACAAAGTTACGTGAGAAACGATACCAAGAACTGGACAGACATTAGTTCATATACAGACAAAGTTATGTGAGAAACGATACCAAGAACTGGACAGATATTAGTTCATATACAGACAAAGTTATGTGAGAAACGATACCAAGAACTGGACAGATATTAGTTCATATACAGACAAAGTTATGTGAGAAACTATACTAAGATCTGGACAGATATTAGTTCATATACAGACAAAGTTATGGGAGAAACTATACCAAGAGCTGGACAGACATTAGTTCATATACAGACAAAGTTATGGGAGAAACGATACCAAGAACTGGACAGATATTAGTTCATATACAGACAAAGTTATGGGAGAAACGATACCAAGAACTTGACAGATATTAGTTCATATACAGACAAAGTTATGTGAGAAACGATACCAAGAACTGGACAGACATTAGTTCATATACAGACAAAGTTATGTGAGAAACTATACCAAGAGTTGGACAGATATTAGTTCATATACAGGCAAAGTTATGTGAGAAACGATACCAATAGCTGGACAGATATTAGTTCATATACAGACAAAGTTATGTGAGAAACTATACCAATAGCTGGACAGACATTAGTTCATATACAGACAAAGTTATGTGAGAAACTATACCAAGAGTTGGACAGATATTAGTTCATATACAGACAATGTTATGTGAGAAACGATACCAAGAACTGGACAGATATTAGTTCATATACAGACAATGTTATGTGAGAAACTATACCAAGAGCTGGACAGACATTAGTTCATATACAGACAAAGTTATGTGAGAAACGATACCAAGAGCTGGACAGATATTAGTTCATATACAGACAATGTTATGTGAGAAACGATACCAAGAACTGGACAGATATTAGTTCATATACAGACAAAGTTATGTGAGAAACGATACCAATAGCTGGACAGACATTAGTTCATATACAGACAAAGTTATGTGAGAAACGATACCAAGAACTGGACAGACATTAGTTCATATACAGACAAAGTTATGTGAGAAACGATACCAAGAACTGGACAGATATTAGTTCATATACAGACAAAGTTATGTGAGAAACGATACCAAGAACTGGACAGATATTAGTTCATATACAGACAAAGTTATGTGAGAAACGATACCAATAGCTGGACAGACATTAGTTCATATACAGACAAAGTTATGTGAGAAACGATACCAAGAGCTGGACAGACATTAGTTCATATACAGACAATGTTATGTGAGAAACGATACCAAGAACTGGACAGATATTAGTTCATATACAGACAAAGTTATGTGAGAAACGATACCAAGAGTTGGACAGATATTAGTTCATGTACAAAGTTATGTGAGAAACGATACCAAGAGCTGGACAGACATTAGTTCATATACAGACAAAGTTATATAATTCATTGCAACCATAGTTTAAACTGAAGACGGCATTAGCAATCAGATTTGATAACTTTCCAGTAACAATAAACACAAATTTAACGTCACATGGCTGGTATAGAAATAGTTAACGACCCAACAAAATGTACAGATAAATCCACATGATGGCTGAAGGAAAGAGAGACAAATCGACGTAGCAAAAAGGTTATAGTGAACGGAGATAAGTTATCTATTTGCGGAAATGTCCATACAAAAATCGTGTCTACCTCCCACGCACTCCATGTTTGCTAATACACGATTGATTAAAGAAAAAATAAAATACGCTTTGTGGGGTACGTTCAACCTCTAACACAAGATACGTTCATACTTTCTTCTATACAGTTTACAGTTTAATTAATAATAATAGCCGTCTATCGCAAGCGATGATGACAACAATCTCAGACGTGTACTGTTGCACCTCTCTGGTGTGTGCGGAGGTGACTGTAGAGTCCAATCCTAGAACAGAATCCCCGACCACAGGTGGGGCGTACATGATCAAGGTTAGACATGTGCGTGTTGTGTGCTCTGTCTTTCGCGCTGCTCGTTTTCTCTGTGACTCAACAATACGATGATTCTCAGCTATTCGGGTTCCGCTTTTGTTGTTACAGCGCCACATTTGGCGATTTTGCGCAAGGGATTCCCAGCACGTATTGTCTATATCGAAGCATTTCAGAGACACTTTAAGAGTGTCTTTAAAGTACAATCATTTAATTACACAGTTTAATTACACTCATAGTAGGCTAGCACATCAAACAGTAACTACAAGTAAGCCAGAACATCCGATTTATGTGATGATTTTTATTTACTAGTGTAGCTTGCCTAGGGCCCCTAACTCAGTCTTCTCTTACGACATGTCTTGTAGGTCGCAGTATTCCTATTATTTGTTCCCCTTGAGATCCCTGGCAAAACACGAGCGTAACTACATATGAAATATGATGACTACGAAAAGTTACCAAGAACACCAGTCACTAACATCAGCATAAGAAAGAAAGTTGGGACAGAACCTTGCTTAAATTACATTGCGAAACAAAGAATGAAGTGGTTTGGACACTTAATAAGAATGCAACTAAATTTCACTGTATATAGAGACTTCTGTAAGAGAGCATCAGGAAAGACGGCCAGAGGAAGACCAATGAAAAGGTGGGTAGAATCTTGTCAAAAAAGCACAATTAACTATCACCCATGCGACTAGAGCATCGCAAGACAAAAACAGAAAACCACGATACTAGACAATAACCCAATAACAATGTGACAACAGAAGAAGAAGAAAACTAAAACTGTTTGACTGTCGGAATATTCGTGAACGTACCCACAACCGCCAATATGAAAACGAGGCAAACAAAACACCGAAAAGTATCACCGACATTTCTACGGGTCAAAAGTGTAATATCTACCCGTCTTTGTACACAAATTTCGCCATCTCTAATCTAGTTGAGACGTGAGATGAAAGTAGTCTGTCCCAGAAATAGAAACGGGGTTTTAATAATATATTTGCCATGAAAACGATGCTCTTTCTTCCAGTACTGTCAGTAAATTTCGTTTGGTTCGTCGGAAAAGCTGATAAAATATTGATACATATGACGTGTTTAATGCGGCAATGTAGACTATGTTTGCGTGAATGTTCAGTCAGGGTTGAGTAACAGAAGCAAATAAGATGCAGAAATGTCTTAGATGTAGATAGTAGATCACCAGTCTTAAAGCTTTATTTGGATGTATAAATAAATATTCATTTCATATCTCAAGGGACACAATCCCTTTTACATACTTCAAGACTGCAATAAACAACGTGGAAACTACAGATAATAAAATGGAATGTTTGCAAAGATGTGTCTTTTAATCAAGAAAGAGATGAGATTAATGTTTTCGATACATTTCTATATTTGGGCACGTCTGTATCATTTCTAAAAATCATGTTTGTTATTGTCGTTTGTATTTTGTTTGTACAGTAGGGGCCTACCAAACCAAAATTAAAGAGATTAATTCTTGGATTATCAGCACGGTGTTATTCCTTATTTTTAATACTTATATTCCGGATTCTCAAGACTCAGGGCTTTCTCATCAAAGTGTAGTCTCTAATTGATAGCGGCTAAAATGTGAGAGCCTTCATAGAGCCAATAGGCAACTTAATTCATTAAAACAAATTCCAAACAGCTCGAATTTGAAAGAATTATGACTCTCGTATCTTTTACACTTTTAAATGTAACTGGGTCCACCCGATACGGCACTACAGGGTAAGGGATCAGTACATTTTTTTTAAAGTAGTGTCAACTTGATTGTGGCCAAAGGGTGGTAGCTTTCATAAAGCCAATAGGCAGCTTCTTCACCTTTCAACTCCCAGCGGAGCACAGGTCTTCAACAAACTTCTTCCAGCTCTTCCCTCTCTCTTGCCATCCCTTCCAATTCTTTCCATGTTTTACCTAAACTTTTAATATCAGCCTCCAGCTCTCTTCTCCAGGTCTCTTTAGGTCTTCCCCTACTCCTCATTCCCTGCGGGTTCAAAAACAGCTCATTCTTGCAATGCTTCCGGTCGGTCTTCTCAATGTATGTCCTATCCATTGCCAGCGTCTTTTCCTGATCTCTTTCTCCACTGGTATCTGCTTTGTTCTTTCTCTGAGTTCCTCGTTCGTAATCTTGTCATACCATCTCAGTCCCTCTATTCTAAGTAAACATCCATTTACGAAGGTCTGCAGTTTTCTGGTGGTTTCCTTTGTTGTCTTCCATGTTTGCGAGCCATAGAACAGCACTGACTTCACATTTGATTGAAATATTTTCAGCTTTGTGTTTGTTTTGATCTCCTTTGACTTCCATATCTTACTCAATGCAATAAAGTTTCCTTTTGCTTTTGTATTCTTATCTTGACATCTTTGTTTGTTCCTCCTTCTGTGTCTATGTTTCTACCAAGGTATGTGTATGATTCTACATCTTGTAGAGCTGTTTCCTCCAGCATAATCTGGTTTACATTTACTACATTTATTCTCATGACCTTGGTCTTCATCTGTGTATTTTCAAACCTAGTTGCTGACTTATTATTTAGGATATTCATTTTATCAACAACAAAAAAATGCAGCTAAATACATTTAAATAGATTCCGAGCAGTTCGCCTATCGACTCGTACAAAGAGGGTGTGGGTTCAATCACACACTCGAGGTTGCACACGTGAGAAAAGGAGTTGGCGCTCCTGTCTCCTGCACAGTAGGGTTTATAAATTTTAAGTGACTTCATACACTTCATCCAATTCATTGTCAAATATTGAAAGTCAATTCACTCAAAGACTTAAAATTAAAGATCTTTAACTCTTGTGTGATTCCAGTATTAACTTATGGATGCGAGAGTTGGAAAGCAACAAAAGCTCTAGAAAGAAAATTAGATAACTTTGAGAATAAATGTCTTAGAAGAATATTGAACCTCAAATGGTCAGATTTCAGACCCAATACACAAATAAGACAAGAGACCAAGCAAGAAAATGTATCAAATTTTATAAGAAAGCGTCGCTGGTACTACATCGGCCACACACTTAGAATGGATGAGAGAAGACTCCCTTACCAATCCCTTATATGGACACCAGAGGGAAAAAGAAAACGAGGAAGACCAAGAGAGACTCTGCGTAGAACCATCATCAGAGAAGGCTCAACGATGGACCTAACAAACTTAAGACCTAAAACAGATAGCAACGAACCGCGAGACATGGAGAGCTATGACCTCTGCCCTATGCGCCGCCCACAGGCCCAAGAGGAAAGACTAACTAACATACACTAAGGTGTGAAAAAGGCTTTAGAAAATGTTATTTCTTTCATTTTTTTAAATGTGTATAGTGAGCATCTGTAGCTCAAGCGGTAGTGAGCTCGATCACAGACCAAGCGTACCTGGTTCAAACCCCACGGTAGGAAAGTTTGGAAGCAAATTCGTTTCCGTGGGATTTTTACAAAAAGGTAAAAACAGATCTCACCGTTTAGAAAGCAATGGCAAACTACTGAACGTATAAGTGTTGTCTAGAAAATCAACGACTAGTTTACTGTGGTTGATGGCTACGTCCTTTGTGATATGCCACGATTTTCATTATCATTATTATATCAAAACTTCCCATTCGTCAAGTCACTAGAGAGGCCATATCTTCTTTCCTTCTTTTCGTTCGTCTGATATGAACTCAGGTGTAGTCAGTGCGTCCAGTATGGCGCTTCTTAATGATTTTTGCGTGAAGGCTTGCTTTCCGTTTCATCAGTGTCTCTCGTCGTGCAGGCGATCTTTCAACGACATCAGAGGTGGAGACTATATTATCCAGATCATAGGAGCCTGTATATGCTCTATCAAACCTAACTTCTCGGCTTACTCCTTAATGGAGCCCCTTCATGCTCTTCATTGAACTGCCATTGTAAACCTTCGTGTCCTTCATTGAACTGCCATTGTAAACCTTCGTGTCCTTCATTGAACTGACATTGTAAACCTTCATGCTCTTCATTGAACTGACATTGTAAACCTTCGTGTCCTTCATTGAACTGACATTGTAAACCTTCATGCCCTTCATTGAACTGACATTGTAAATCTTCGTGTCCTTCATTGAACAGCCATTGTAAATCTTCGTACCCTTCATTGAACTGACATTGTAAACCTTCGTGTCCTTCATTGAACTGTCATTGTAAATCTTCATGTCCTTCATTGAACTGTCATTGTAAATCTTCGTGTCCTTCATTGAACTGACATTGTAAACCTTCGTGCCCTTCATTGAACTGACATTGTAAACCTTCATGCCTTCATCAAACTGCCATTGTAAATCTGCATGCTCTTCATTGAACTGTCATTGAAACCTTCATCTTTGATTGAACGACATTGTAAATCCTTATGCCTTCAGGGAACTGACATTGAAAGCCTTCATGCTTCATTAGACATTGATTGAAACCTTCATGGACCTATCATTGAACTGACTTGTAAAACTGCATGCCCCATAAACTGTCATATAAACCTTCATGCCCTTCATCAAACTGTCAAAAACTATACATAGCCCTTCATTGAAAGGCATTGTAAACTCATGTACTTTCATCAAACTGTCATTGTAAACTTCATCCTTCTTGAACAGCATTGTAAACCTTCTGCCCTATCATTGGATTCAGCCATTGTAAACTTTGACAATTGACTCCGATTGTAAACCTTAAACCTTCATAAATGCATTGTCAAACCTTGCCAATTATTGAACTGCATATAACCTCGTTTCTTGATTGAACTGTCTTGTAACCTCATGCCCTTTCATATACTTTATAAAATCCTTCGTCGTCCTTCATCGAATTACATTTAAACCTTCTTCGTCCTTCATAAAACTTCATTGTAAACTCATGCCCCTTTCATCAAACTGTCATTATGAACCTTCGTGAGGCTTCTATCAACTGTCATTAAACCTTCATGCCTTCATTGAACTGTCATTGTAAACCTGGTACCTTTCATCAAACTGTCATGTAAATCTGTCCATTCATCAAACTGTCATTTAAACCTTCGTTGCCTTCATCAAACTGTCATTGTAAACCTTCTGCCACTTTCAAACTTCATTGTAAACCTTCATTGTAACCATTGAACTTCATTGAACTTCGTAAACCTTCACTGAACAGCCATTGTAAATCGTCATGCCTTATTGCGCTTCCTTGTAAACAAACAAACTGTTACTATGGAAATAGAAACAGACTCAACTGTAAACATTTTTTGAATGGCTCAACCCACTCTCTAGAGAATAAGAAACAACACTAAGATTAGATGCTGGAATGTCAGAATAATGCACCAAGAATGGGAAACAGCAAAGTTAAATAAATAAAGGACGAATTATAAACTAGAAATGCTTGTTAAAGAAATGAATGTAGTTGGACAGATGTTTGCATCGCGCGTGTGTTGTCGGGGCTTGCAAGGGGAGCAAAGGGTGAATAGCTGTCCATCGCAAGCGACGATTACAACATCATCAGATGTGTGCTGCTGCAGCGAACTGGTGTGTGCGCGGGTGACTGTAGAGTCCAATCCTAGAACACAATCCCCTACCACAGGTGGGGCATACATGATCAAGGTTAGACATGTGCGTGTTGTGTGTTCTATCTTTTCACACAGCTCGTTTGCTCTGTGCCTCAACGACACGATGATTCTCAGCTATCGGTTACTCATTTGTTGTTACAGCGTCACATTTGGCGATCGTGCGCCAGGAATTCCCAGCACGTGGTGTCTATATCGAAGCATTTCAGAGACTTTAAGAGTGTCTTTAAAGCATATTTCTGTCCAACCAGCTTTAACGTATGCCCTTTGAAGCTCACCATACATCAAAGATTTGAGCAAAGAATAGTAACACTGCGACCTACAAGGCATGTCGTAAGAGGCAACTGAGGTAGGGCCAAGGAAAGCTACCTAGCAAATAAAAACGTCACAGAAATCGAATATACTGACCTTATTGTATACTCGCATAATTGGCGCAACGTACAATCGCTCTTAGGCTCGGATCACATTCAGATCATAGAGTGGTTTAACAAGTTTTCGATATGGAACGTTTGAAAAGAAAAGAAGACGATGCTGGTATGAAATATCTTCCATAAAGAAAACAATATTAGATGCACTGGAAGTAACGACGATCATTAGACAGAGGGAGTAGATATACTTAAGTTAAATTTCTTTTAAATATAAATATTTCTACTTCTTCTTCTTTACGTTCGTTCTTTACGACCAATTTTAATCACTCTTTGTGATATGTTTGATCATTGCCAAGAACGTGTATACGTTGCACATTGGTTTGGTAGGCCCCTAAACGCATAGACCTCTACGCGTTTAGGACATGTGCATCAGTTTCAGCCAAACCTCCTTAGTCACTCTTACGACATGCGTGGCAGATAACAGAGGTTCCTTTACACCCCAAATTTGGGCCCCGGCAACCACTTGGGTGGTATATAAACCGTTTACTTGAGACTAAACTTATAATTTGTAATGATCACATGCAGAAGACGTAGAAGAAAGGCACATTTCAACTACAAATATATTTTTTTTATTAAACTGTTTGCCCTCCTGCCCAGCGTGTTCGTAGCGCGCTGGACGACGAGTGACAAGCACCCTGTTAGAGCGGTTCAATTCCGCTTGCTGGCAGAAAAGCCACAGATTCTCCAGATTTACGGTGTTCGTGGCATTGAACCGAAGGGTTACGATGTCCGTGGCACCGAGCCGAAGAACTGAAAACTAATTGGTTCTGGATCGGAGAAAGAAAATGCACACATGTATACACTTATAACATTTGTGCAAACACTGTTCAGTCCACAACCTGATTGTTCGGTGTCTAGCTAAAACGAAGCGTTTGTCAAAGACACTCCTCAGTAAAGCCATTTTTTCAATGACTCACTGTTTGTGTTCGTAAGAACGCTCGAATTGTTAGGCAAATAAGAAATAAGTGTGTGTGGTTCGAATCCCGTGTGGTAATTTCCTTTGTTTTTCAAGCTCCTAATAATTCTACACTATCTAGTTATTGATCATATTCATTGCTTTGGTTGCTTCCCTGGGTACTTGCAAAAACTCCTTGTTTTCATTTTACAATACGACAACTGATCTGACAAACCGTTCGTTCACAACCAATTCTCGAATCCGCTTCACTAGTCAAAATGTTTTATTTTAAAAACATTCGTAACAAAATCCATTCGATACTATTTATGTAGAGAGCCGCTGTAGCGTAGTTGTTAGTGAACTCGCTTCTCAAGGCTGGTGGTCTGGGTTCAGCTCCAGCAATGCGCGTGGAATTTTTCCCCACCACTCTCAGGTCGACCCAGCCTCAACTGGGTACCAGACATGCTCTGGGAAAGTAAAGGCGGCCGGCGTGATGCTGACCACATCACCCATCGTGTGCCGACGGTTAATGAAAAATACAGGTCTAACACTGTATTGACCAGGTATGAAAGGTTCCTTTACTTTATGTATCATTTTACGTGGAATTTATAAGAAGTAGTTTTCAAATCTGAACATTATGAGAAACAACACTGAACCGACTGATTAACATTAACCTTTTCACACTTCTGTACCGTTATACCGGTTCACAGTATTTTTGTAAGATGACATAAAGCCGGTATACTGGTTAACTTAATATACATTGCAAAATAAATCCAACTGGAGAGGGAAAACAAAAGTACGGAGTGGAAGGGTTAAAAAAGTTAGAATAAATTTTGTTCGGACACCCTCCATTAAAAATTGTATTCTAAATATAACATAGCTTAAAAAAAACATGGCTTCAGTGGGCGTATCCTCGGAGTTGAAACATGAACTTTATATTTTTCATTATTCTGCCGGTTCTCTCTCTATATTTTTACTTGAAATCTTCACAAGAATTTATTCATTTCCTTGTATATGTTTCAGTCGTCCGAGAAATAGGCTAATTTTATTTACAGATTTTGTATGTGTCATGTTACACTTCTCAAAACTTTCGTAAAAACAAGGCCAACATTGTTGCTTGAGGAATTCAGAAGCTTCAAAATGCAGCGTAAGTACAAAGACATTTATACATCACATTATACATTTAACGAGTAAATATTAAAGTTATTTTTCTGATTTGTTTAAGCATGCATAATTATGTATTTGAATGTTCATTTTTCGTTTTTGTTTAATTTTGCTTTCATGCACTGCATTATGGTGATTTTGAATTAGCATTCTCTGAGTGTTTGTGTCATATAAGGTAAAACTGCAGTAAAACTATGACGGCCTCTCTATGCACCACACTTAGAGCGAGCCTCTAATGTGCATTGTCTTTATTTCTCTTCTCCAATACTGATTTGCCTCACAGCTTCAGGGTAAGAAGAGATTTCTAGCACGGCTTTTGTGTGTGCTTCATAAATAGTGTCTTTCGCCGCCTCTGTTAGTATTGTGCTAATAAAGTACTCTAGTTTTACAAAATACAAAAACAATAACAATACAGCAACGTTTCGATCAAAAGATCTTTATCAAGCAAAGGATACCAAAAGGAGTGAAGAAATTCACTTCTTACACAGTACAGAACATATAGAATCGGACAATAAATTCATAAAAAATGTGTATAAATTTCACTGACCATACAACATATAGAATCGGACAATAAATTCATAATATCCCTAAAATGTTGTATCAAGAATGTTGTCTACAGACCCTACTATCTAAACTGTCCACGCAGCGCAGGGTCGTCTTGCAACGGATACTTTCTTACTGTGGAATACCAGAAAATGAAACAGTAGACCGACTGGCCAAGGAAGGTGCTGCAGAAGAGAAACCGGATATACCAGTTACCTACCACCAAAAGAAAAGGATGATTAAATCAATCAGAAAGCCACAAATACCAACACAAGACGATTACTGTAATATGAGCAGATTGGAACAAGTTGCCATTCTGCGCCTTAGAACAGGACACAATCGACTCCGCAGCCACATGTATACAAAATTCAAGATTAACAGTTAAGCCATGTGTACATGTGGACAGGCACACCGGACTGCAGAGCACATACTTCAAGACTGCTCCGAATATGATATACTGGGCAGTGAACAAGTATTAGGGCCTTCTGGAAAAATCAAATTACCAAATGCAGAATTCGAACCACAAACCTTTATTACTTATGGCACCATTTGCCTAGCTCTACAATTCCAGCGTTTTAAGACCACAATAACTAGCTATTTAAAAAATTGCTTTTCTGAGGAGTGTCTTTCACACGCTTCGCCTTAGAATACAGAATAATCAGGTCAGATTGGATCGAACAGTTTTTGCATAAACACATGTTACTGTTTTAATAGTTCTCAATGCTTCTAACCCATACTACAGAAGTGTTTTAATATTCGAGTTAAATACCATTTGATGATATTTGTGTATATTTTTGTGTCTAATAAACACGATATAAATTTTATAAAATAGAGCTTTTAACTGTGCCACCTTCTGATGTATGAAACAGTGTTCTAATGAAGTGTTTCCCAAACTTGGGTCAGCAAGGTACTTCCAGTGGGTCCTCAAGCGCTTGAAGAAATATTATGAGCTTTGATATTTCAAACAGAAAAATAAATTGTAATCTTAATTATAGACCTAATGTTTTCTTTGTTGTTTATTATAATGTTAAATTGCCGACATTGTTTACTATTGTAACACACAGATTATTCATTCCTGTCCATTTTTTATATATAGAAACTGTCAGGATCCGCGGTAGCAAAATGTATTTAAAAGGGGGTCAGCGGTAATGCAAAGTTTGGGGACCGTTGTTCTAGTGTTTAACAATTTTTTTCTAAATTAATAGATTTTGTTAGGCTGAATTTTGCATTCTACATTCTAAATTGTATTCTACAAAAAGCATTTCACAACAGCATCAGTTTAACGCTCGCATATTTAGAGTTGCATAGGAAATGTTAAAAAAAAATTATGATACGAATTGGCAAAGCAACATCAGCTTTTAAAAGTCTAAATAAAATATGGAACTGCAAGTTATATAGTATTAAAACTAAATTACGAATTTTCAATTCAAATGTTGTATCAATCCTAACATATTCCAACGAGAGTTGGAAAATGACTAAAGATATAGAAAGCAAGTTGAATGCATTTGAAAATAGATGTCTGCGAAAAATAATGAATATGAAATGGAACGAATTCAGAAGAAGTGATGAAATCAGAGACATGTCTGGTCAACCACTAGTGACAACTGTTATAAGAAAGACAAGATGGAGATATGTTGGGCACACCTTGAGGAGAAATGATCAACAAATATCAAAGCAGGTATTGAAGTGGGATGCAAAGGGTTCAAGAAAGAGAGGTCGACCTAAGGAGACCCTGAAGCGAACTTTGCTGAGAGAGGCAGGAAATATCGGTCTCAGTTCCATGGAGGAGATTGAGCGAGTTGCCCAGGATAGAGCGGTATGGAGAAATTACTTGCAGGCCCTATGTAACGTACGAGAGGAATTATTATTATTATATTTAGAGTCAGTGCGTGTTTTTTGCAAATTTCAGTCTTTGCAGACGAGAATGTACAAGTTATTCTATAAGACAGTAACAATTATAATTCAAGGAACTGACATGGAACTTGTAAGACCAATCTGCACTGAGAAAAGTCTACCTCGGCTGTTGCTTGAGAATTCAAGGACATTGTTGTTACTACACGCCCTGATGTATCGATCAATGCGTTCAGCTCTTAACCTTTCTGTACTGCTTTCCTTCTACTTTCTTCTAATCCCACTGCAGATCCACTCGCTCCATGCATTGCGATCCACATCATTGCGATCCACATCCTCCTGTTCCCATTAATCAATTTCAACGGAAATGTATATCCCTTCTTTACACATTCTTCTGTTAAAGTAATAGGTTGTCCCAAGGTCACATACTCAGCTGGAATTTCACATATATTAGATTCTACATAAGATGTCAGTGCAGATATACAACGACAGCATCAGGTCAAGAAGAGATTTCTAAAATGGGCCCTTGTATGCGCTTCGTAGATAGTGTCTTTCGTCGCCCTACTGTCCATCTCTGGGTCCATTTTGCTGGTAATCCTTCTGTGCTCTGAGATATAATAGATTTGTGCTCGAGAATAGAGTAATGTAGTAGTAGTAGTAATAGTAGTGAGTAGTAGTAATAGTAGTAGTAGTGTAATAGTAGTAGTAGTGTAATAGTAGTAGTAGTAGTAGTATAATAGTAGTAGTAGTAGTAGTAGTAGTAGTAGTAGTAGTAGTAGTAGTGGGTAGTAGTAGTAGTAGTAGTGGTAGTAGTAGTAGTAGTAGTAATTGTAGTAGTAGTAGTAATGTTGTGGAGTAGTAGTAGTAAGTGTGTAGTAGTGTAGTGAGTAGTAGTAGTGTAGTAGTAGTGATGTGTAATGTGTAGTAGTAGTAATTGTAGTAGTAGTAGTAGTAAATGTAGTAGTAGTAATTGTAGTAGTAGTAGTAATTGTAGTAGTAGTAAGTGTAGTAGTAGTAATAGTAGTAATTGTAGTAGTAGTAGTAATTGTAGTAGTAGTGTAAGTGTAGTAGTAGTAATAGTAGTAGTAGTAATTGTAGTAGTAATTGTAGTAATAGTCGTAATTGTAGTAGTAATTGTAGTAATAGTAAGTGTAGTAGTAGTAATAGTAGTAGTAGTAATTGTAGTAGTAATTGTAGTAATAGTCGTAATTGTAGTAGTAGTAGTTGTAGTAGTAGTAGTAGTAGCTGCTGTAGTAGTAGTAGTAGCAATAGTATTAGTAGTAGTTGTGGTAGTAATCAGTGGCGGCTCGTCATTAAGGGCCAGAGGGGCCGGGCCCCACCAAAAATAATGCGTAACGTGCATTTATTATTTAATAAATTAAAATATAACCTAACCCAAAACCATGATTTTCCCAAAATCTGTGTCTGGCCCCACCAACAAAAACGATCACAATCCGCCACTGGTAGTAATAGTATTAGTAGTAGTTGTAGTAATAGTGGTATCACCAATAGTAGTATCAGCAAAAGTAGTAGTAGTAGTATCAGCAAAAGTAGTAGTAGTAGTAGTTGCAGCAGCAGAAGTAGACACATTGTTCTGTTCCCAAAAGACCCCCCACACCCATGTGCGACAGATATAATCCATGTACCCAGAACCTTATAGTAAACATACCGGCTCACTGAAACTTGATTCCTCTACTTTGTGTTCTAGGTCGTACAACTATATTCATTGTTAAGTATAATTTCCACGGCATTTTTTCCCTTTCTTTCGCCAGAAATGAAAGTTCAGTAGAACCTCGATTAACCGTCACCGTACGGACCATGGTACCAGGGCCATGACGGATAACCGAATAGACGGATAACATAAATGTCTTAATACATATGTACAGTATGTATTATATTCATAATGAATGTTGCATGTATTACATTCTTATGCTTCTTAGTACTTTCTCTTCCCATGCTTTATAATCTATATGGGTATATGTTGCATGTATTCAAGTTATATATTTACTATATGTTTCATTGTTTCTTTTCTATTTCTAGTTTTTATGTGTGTTTTTGTGTTACATTTATTTCGTTATTCGTTTTTATTCCAGATTTTCCTTAGATACGTTGGTATTTGGTCGTCCATTTGTGTTTCATTTTAATTTGTCACTCCTGTTTGTTCGTTTGCTTGATAAAGGCCTTGTTGGTCGAAACGTTGCTGTTTATCGTCACTGTTTATGTATTTTGTAAAACTATAGTACTTTGTTTGTACGTGTTTCACTATGTACAGTAGCGTGATTTCACTGCGGGCTTTGCACGAAAAGGAAAATAAAATCCTTTAAACGTGAATCTTTCTTTCTTTCTTTTGTCCTTCTCTGCTTTTTTGCAGTTAGGCGTGGCAGGTTTAACTGATGATCGGTGTCCGAGATAGTGCACGCTCGGTCTGTGGATGCTTTGGTATTGTGGAGTTTTAAGATGTCTGTAACGCCATCAGCCCATCTTTTTCTTGATCTGCCCCTTCCCTTTGATGATTCCATTTTGAGGTTGTACGCTCTTGCAACTGGTGTATTCGGGTTCATTCTTCTTCTTCAGCGATATCTGGCCATGCGCTTAATTTACTGTGGACCACAAACGGAGCTGTCAGCTTCAGGTCTGTCAGGTTTCCCCAAAGCTTAGTTTTCAATTCGACTGGGTGTGGCCACATGTTGCTTCTCAGCCCACCCAGGAGAGGACAGTCTTGCATGATATGCTCCGGTGTTTGTTCCACCTGCTGACACTGGCAAGAGAGTGTTTGACTTATTCCTAGTCTATATAAGTGTGTGTTTGTGGGTTTATTCAATAATACATACATATTGAATTTAATTTTATCAAACGATCAATATAAACGTCATTATAAGAGTAGTAATCTACAGAAATGTATTGTAATACTAACCTCATCATCATCAGGTACCGTGCCGGTTGACGTAGGCAATCATGTCCACAAATATATGTCTCTGGTGTTTGCTATCATCTCAGATGTTGACGCTCTTCCGTGCCATGAAGTCAGGCTATCCAAAATTTCCTCTCGCTCTCTTCCTCTGTCTTGTTTCCCCTCGATTTTACCAGTTGTTACAATGTGTTCTTCTTCTTCTTCTTTGCGTTCGTTCTTTACGACCAATTTTAATCACTCTTTGTGATATGTTTGATCTTTGCCAAGAATGTGTATACGTTGCACATTGGTTTGGTAGGCCCCTAAACGCATAGATTTCTACAAGTTTAGGACATGTGCATCCGATTTCAGTCAAACAATGTGTTCTAAACCTCCCTTTCTCATCACATGCCCGATAAATGATGACTGCATCTTTCTTATATTGATAAGCTTTCTCTGTGTCTTGACCTCATTCAACACCTCCACATTAGTCATTTTAGCAGTCCATGGGATTCGCATCATTCTTCTATAAAACTACATCTATGTGGCCGTCAGAGATTTTTCAATCTGTTTATTTATTGTCCATGACTTGCAAACGTATGTCAGTATTGGTTCTATGTAGCACTGTATAACTCTCATTCTGATATCAATTGACAATGACTTGGTGTATATAATGCCTCTCAATAACCTACCAACTCTAATACTAACCTATCTTACTTTAAAATAATCTGTCATCTCCATCTGTCTATTTTAGAGGATGACGGATAACAGAGACTGGCTGCTAAACGAGTGACGGTTAATCGAGATTTTACTATACTATGTGGAACCTATTTTCGCTAGATCATACTGCCACAAATAGAAGCTAAAGACGTGTTTCTGTATGTGTTAGGTTACCATGATAACTAACTTTTGATCACTATCAGGTCACAGTGAGGTACAGCTCGTAAGAGTCTCAGATCAGATGTGGACTTCATGACACATTCAATCTGCAATGGATCTCTTAACACAATGGTGCTAATATCTGATGTCTTCATTGATAGGGCCAATAGAACAAATTCAAAGAAGCCCTTATTTGAAAGAATGACGACGCTCAGAGTTTTTACGCTTCAAACATTTTTGTTGATTGGTTGATTGATTGGTTGATTGATTGGTTGATTGATTGGTTGATTGATTGATTGGTTGATTAATTGATTGATCGATTGGTTGGTTGATTAATTGATTGATTGATTGATTGACTTTTTGATTGGTTGATTTATATTTTTCATCTGCGTTCTCACTAGATTGGGATTTCGAATTCTCTAATAAAGGCCGCCTTCTGCCTCAGATTATCAGCCACGACATACAGTTTGTCTTGGACGCTAGTGTAAGTGGGCCACCTCTTTCTTCCTAAGTCTGCATACTGGGGGAAGTTCTTGGGGATATAATTCCTATGATTTCTGCTTCCCCGTTTGTGCCGACTGCCTCTTCCCGCAGTTAAGTTTTGGCCACCCTCGTGAAGGTAGGTCTGACATTCTTACTGCGTGGCTATATTTCCTAGGCAGATTGGCGACCGTAGAATCCGTTATCCCATTCCTCATTGTGAAGGGTCGTTGCACCATGTTATGCGCCTTACGACCTGGTGCATCCGTTTTCTGCAAGCATTTGTTTTGGGTTAGCATTCCCTGGCGGACACATGCACCCGATTTTAACCAAACCTCTTTAGCCGCCTCTTACGACATGCGTGGCAGGTAACAGTGGTTCTATTCTTTACACCCCAAATTTTGGCCTCGATAACCACTCGGGCGAGGTTGATTGATATCATCATCATCATTGCTATTCGTTGAATAACTTTGCTTATTCTGATTTCTTTCTTACCCGGGGCGATCTGTTTGTTCGGGGTATCTATTAAACTGTCTTTTTAGTGATATCTGTGTCGTTCGGGTAAGGTTCTTGTCTCTCGATCCAAAAGGTACTCAGTTCGTTTGTCACATGGAACGATCGGGACATATTTCCAGAGATTCATGATCTCATTGTAGGGGATATCAAGTTCCTAGTCTTCTATGATAAAGCTTAGGTCCTGTGTTCATGTTGCGAGCGTAAAAGATTCATTCTTTCTTTCTTTCTTTTCTTTTGTCCTTCTCTGCTTTTTTCCGCTAGGCGTAGCAGGTTTAACTGATGATCGGTTTCCGAGATAATGCAGGCTGGTCGCTTGATATGCTGTGGTATTGTGGAGTTTTAAGATGTCTGTAACTCCATCAACCCATCTTTGCTTGGTCTGACCTTTCCTCTTGATGATTCCATTCTCAGGTCCTTCGCTCTTGCAACTGGTGTATTCGGGTTCATTCTGACCAAGTGGTCAAACCATTTGAGTCTCTGTTTTTCAATAAATCTAATAGCAGGTGTTGCTCCGGCTGTTCTTCTAATTTCCTCATTTCTTATATGGTCTCTTCTTGTTTTATTTACTGCTTTCCTCGGGCATCTCATTTCGCATGTGGTAATTTTCCTTTCTTATTCTTTTGTCAGTGCCCATGTTTGGCTCTGGTAGCACAGTGTTGGTATAAAGATTGAATTTATAATCTGTATTTTAGTCACTACTGGAATAACTGGGTGTTTCAAAATTGGGGTAAGCTGATATGTAATGTTGTTGGCTTGCTGGATTCTAGTTTCGATCTCTCTGTCCAGTTCACTATCAGATGTGAAGATACTTCCAAGGTATTTGAATTATCTCACCTGCTTTAGCGTTTGGTCATTTATTTGTATGTTGATATCTTTATGTTCTCTGCTTATAGTCATGACTTCTGTCTTTTGAATGTTGATCTTCATGTTGTATGTTGTAAAGATTCATTGACTGTTAAAATTTGCTAAACTTATGCTGCAAAGCTATTGCCCGTAAAAAAGATCATTAAAATATTAATATAGAATTACTACAAAATGTTTACCATCTTCATAATTACATCCAGGAACCTCGCCGGGGCTGCGGAATTTGTGCACTGCCGCTGAGATCTTCCTGTTTATGAAATATATCGGAGCACACGTGATTATTCACCGGAAGAGAAATGATGGCAGTCATATCAATCAATCATTTAATTTATAATACTCACGTACGTGGCACAGAAAGGAACTGTAGCAACTCGCAGTTCTGGAAACTCTAGAATTGTGTCAAACTTAACCCTTTAGCTGCTAAGGATTCGTCTTCCCCATTCACTTCTTTTTTTTTTTTTTCAGATCCAGAAGCACTTGAGCTTATTAGCTCTTCGGCTCGGTGCCATGGACATCGTAACCCTTCGGTTCGGTGCCACGAACACCGTAAATCTGGGGAATCTGTGGCTTTTCTGCCATCCCGTGGAATTGAACCCGCACACACAGAGGATAGTCACCCGTAGTCCAACGCGCTACGAACACGCTGGGCAGACGGGCCCCATTCACTTCTAAAGACGCATTAACACGTCTGTTATTATCTCTCCTCTCTGGGCTAAAGACGTGTTAACACGTTATACATTGCTACTGTCACTGCTATATGCGTACATTCACGTTTGTGACCTAGAAACAAAGAGTAGCTATTTCTAGTTCAGCCTTTAGAAAGTATGCAGAAGCGAAAGGGTTATGGATATAGATCTGGTTCCATTCTTACATTACATCTTAATTTAAAATACCACTAGACTGTCTCGTGCTAGTAGCTACTCTTCATCCACCTAATATACCCACCCCCTTCCACCTTCCACCCTCTCCAATACTCTCTTGGTAAGAGCAACAGGGTCTGAAATTTGAACTCATTCAGAAATGATCTGGTTACCGTTTCCCCAGCTCTTGTACAAATTTATAGTGTTCATAGTTTCTGCATTTACACTTACCATCAGTCTAGTGACAGTATGAAATCCTCATGTGTACATAATCCACAAAATAGCAGAGATTTAGTTTCCGTTTTATTGGCATTGTCATATTCTTACGATCCTCAAGGAAATATAACTTTTTTTTGTTTTTATTCTTTCTTTACTTCTTCTTCTTCTTCTCTCTCGCTCTCTCGCTCTCTCTCTCTCTCTCTCTCTCTCTATTTCTCTCTCTCTCTCGCTCTCTCTCTCTCTCGTTTTACAGTGAAATATCTCGAAATTGGGGGTCCCTGTGGCTAAGTGGTTAAGCTCTTTGCCTAGTGAGTCGAAGGTCGTGGGTTCGAGTCCGGACCGCGCCGTTCTGTTCACGAGTGCAGTCTTTTCCAGAGACCCTAGGATTGTTGCTGGAGCTACGAAGCTCGTGCTTTGTGCAATACTCTCGGCAGGTTGCGTGCCATTTCTGATGAGAGAGGGACCGAGCCATATAGGGTAAAAACTCGGTGCAAGGAAGTCAATCTTTCGGCTTTAAAACACTTAATCTCTGGAAATTTCTGACAAACAAATGTGTGGGTCCCATGTCTGACACGATTCTGCAGTATAACATGGTAGAGATGTCTGTGGCGTAGAGGTTAGATGATCGTCTCTTGTTCCAAAGGTACTTGATTCGTTTCCCATATGGAGCGATCAAGATATTTTTCCAGAGATTCCGGATCTCAATGTAGGTGAGATCAAGTTCCTAGTCATATTCTTCTTCTTCTGCGTTCTCACTAGATTGGGATTTCGGATTATCTAATAAAGGCAGCCATCTGTCTCAGATTATCAGCGACGTCATACAGTTTGTCTTCTGCGTTCTCACTAGATTGGGATTTCGGATTCTCTAATAAAGGTAGCCATCTGCCTCAGATTATCAGCCACGCCATACAGTTTGTCTTTGCGTTCTCACTAGATTGGGATTTCGATTCTCTAATACAGGCAGCCGTCTGCCTCAGATTATCAGCCACGCCATACAGTTTGTCTTCTGCGTTCTCACTAGATTGGGATTTCGGATTCTCTAATAAAGGTAGCCATCTGCCTCAGATTATCAACCATGCCATACAGTTTGTCTTCTGCGTTCTCACTAGATTGGGATTTCGGATTCTCTAATACAGGCAGCCGTCTGCCTCAGATTATCAGCCACGCCATACAGTTTGTCTTCTGCATTCTCACTAGATTGGGATTTCGGATTCTCTAATAAAGGCAGCCGTCTGTCTCAGATTATCAGCCACGCCATACAGTTTGTCTTCTGCGTTCTCACTAGATTGGGATTTCGGATTCTCTAATACAGGCAGCCGTCTGCCTCAGATTATCAGCCACGCCATACAGTTTGTCTTCTGCATTCTCACTAGATTGGGATTTCGATTCTCTAATAAAGGCAGCCGTCTGTCTCAGATTATCAGCCACGCCATACAGTTTGTCTTCTGCGTTCTCACTAGATTGGGATTTCGGATTCTCTAATAAAGGTAGCCATCTGTCTCAGATTATCAGAAACGCCATATAGTATGTCTTGGATGCTGGTGTAAGTGGACCACCTCTTTCTTCTCAGGTCTGCATACTGGGGGCAGTTCTGTATGATGTGTTCTGTTGTCTTTGCTTTAGCTCCCGTGTGAACACCCGCAGTTAGTTTTGACCACCCTCGTGATGGAGTCTTATTCAAGCCGGATGATAAAAAGGAGGTCCCGTGTTCAGGACAATGCGGTATAATTTCTCAGTATGATGCAAGTCTTCGAAATGTCGCACCTTAAATGTTATTTCCTTAAAATAACCTTTTGATTTTGTTGCATATGCCGCCCCCTCCCCTTACGATCCCGCCTGATGCGACCGCATCTCTGTATCATAGCACAGCACGACCCTGCCCGTGTTCAAGTTGAACAAGTAATAGAACCCTCGGCAGCGAAAATTTCTTCAGTGTAGGATGCTAAGATGATGTCCAGGTAAAATTCATTAAAACGTTTACAATTATATTCCTACACAGTTTCCACCATCTTCAAATTAATATTGGGGATCCTAGCTGGTGCTACGGAATTCGTGCACTATCAGTTAGATATTCCTGTGTAAGAAATAGATCGGAGCACACATGATTGTTCACATAAGTACAATAATGATGCTTCTATCAATCAATCAATCAAATCCATATCAGGGTTTATACTGAGCATATCAAACCAATCGTATTGATTGATTGATGGAACCATGCTCATTGCACTTCGGTGAGTAACCATTTGTGCTCCGATCTCTTTCTTATACAGGAAGATATCAGCTGCAGTCCACAAACTCCATAGCACCGGCGAGGGTCCCCAATGTAATTTTTGAAGATGGTGAAGATATTTTTGTAGAAATGTTACGTTTAATCTTTTCTAATGAATTTCTACACAGGCAGCGGCTTTCCAGCCTGCTCTTCTCGATTTTGAGCTGCCATGGATTCTTTTACGTGCTCAAATTGAACACGGGGCCTGTATTTTATCGTCCGTCTCCGATAAGACTAGGAACTGGATCTCACCTAGACTGAGATCCGGGATCGCTTAAAGCAATCGCAAATAATAGGAAGAGCAGAAGAAGTGAAGAAGAAAAAAAGAAACACTCGTCACTCTTGTCTGCATAATTCTACTTTCTTCTTAATTATATCGTTATAACTCATTTAGAGGACTTTCTTGTTAATTATATCGTTATAACTCATTGGATGACTTTCTTGTTAATTATATCGTTATAACTCATTGGATGACTTTCTTGTTAATTATATCGTTATAACTCATTGGATGACTTTCTTTTTAATTATATCGTTATAACTCATTGGATGATTTTCTTTTTAATTATATCGTTATAACTCATTGGATGATTTTCTTATTGATTATATCGTTATAACTCATTGGATGACTTTCTTCTTAATTATATCGTTATAACTCATTGGATGACTTTCTTCTTGATTATATCGTTATAACTCATTGGATGACTTTCTTCTTGATTATATCGTTATCTCATTTAGAGGACTTTCTTCTTAATTATATCGTTATAACTCATTTAGAGGACTTTCTTCTTAATTATATCGTTATAACTCATTTAGAGGACTTTCTTCTTAATTATATCGTTATAACTCATTTAAAGGACTTTCTTGTTAATTATATCGTTATAACTCATTTAGAGGACTTTCTTTAAATTATATCGTTATCTCATTTAAAGGACTTTCTTTTAATTATATCGTTATACTCATTTAAGGACTTTCTTCTTGATTATATCGTTATAACTCATTTAGAGGACTTTCTTCTTAATTATATCGTTATCTCATTTAAAGGACTTTCTTCTTAATTATATCGTTATCTCATTTAGAGGACTTTCTTCTTAATTATATCGTTATCTCATTTAAAGGACTTTCTTCTTAATTATATCGTTATCTCATTTAGAGGACTTTCTTCTTAATTATATCGTTATAACTCATTGAGACTTTCTTCTTGATTATATCGTTATAACTCATTGAGATTTCTTCTTAATTATATCGTTATCTCATTTAGATGACTTTCTTCTTAATTATATCGTTATAACTCATTGGATGACTTTCTTCTTAATTATATCGTTATCTCATTGGACTTTCTTCTTAATTATATCGTTATCTCATTGATGATTTCTTCTTAATTATATCGTTATACTCATTGATGACTTTCTTTTAATTATATCGTTATACTCATTGATGATTTTCTTCTTAATTATATCGTTATAACTCATTGATGATTTCTTTTATTATATCGTTATAACTCATTGGATGATTTTCTTCTTAATTATATCGTTATAACTCATTGGCAAATACAACATACATCAATTTGAAAGAGAAATGTCTCATTGGAAACACAAAAGTCAAATTTATACTTACTGGTGGCAATGCAATTATCAGAATAAATCAATGACTGGTAGATACTGCCATATGTTCAGTTGTTTGTTGATGTGACATCTCAAGTGACTAACCAGTCTACATCCTGACAGAATAGTCTGGAGGAGATTGTGAATATCCTCAGGGCGACAAGTTTGATGTTCTTTCTTTATTTTCTTTTCTCCTATTCTGTTTTGCTTCACAGCGTCAGGTCAAGAAGAGATTTCTAAAACGGGCCTTTGTGTGCGCTTCGTAGGTAGTGTCTTTCGTCGTCTCTGTTATCTCTGAGGTCCATCTTTTGCGTGGTCTGACTTTTGCTTTGTATCCATTGTATCGGAGCAGCAATGTTCTTTGAGGTGCACTGTCTGTTGGTAATCTGCTTATGTGGTTGAACCATTTAGTTTGTTGTTTCTTGATGAAGTCTAGTACTGATGTTCGTCGGAGTGGTTACCGGGGTCCAAATTTGGGGTGTAAAGAATAGAACCACTGTTACCTACCATGCATGTCGTAAGAGGCGACTAAGGAAGTTTAGCTGAAATCGGATGCACATGTCCTAAGCGTGTAGAAGTCTATGCGTTTAGGGGCCTACCAGATTCTCAACGACCAGCAAGTGTCAGCAAAAATATTGCAGTCTTTAGCGATTCAAGATCCGTTCTCCAGGCTATCTCAAGTCCCAGACAAAACAAACTCATTCAGGACATACGGCAAAATATCAGCTTGTTGTCAAAAAATCCGAACTGGTCTTACAGTGGATACCAGCTCACTGTGGCATACCAGGAAACGAAAAGGCTGACAAACTCGCAAAGGCTGGGGGAGCCTAACACAACACCACCCAACACAAAGTTTTACAGAAGCAAAGACTCTCCTGAAACAATCCAGGAAAATAATCTGGAGAAAAACAAATGGAGGATACAGGCCAGAGCACGACAGTATAAATACACTAAACAGAAAAGCACAGACCACAATCTTCAGATTTAGAACGGGACATTGCAGTCTCAGAGCACACCTCCACAGAATGGGTCTCAGGGACTCGGCGGCCTGCACCTGTGGAGCGCCAAAGCAGTCCCCAGAGCACATCCTGCAAGACTGCCCTAGTCTGAGTAGTGAGAGATTGGAGATCTGGCCAACAGAAACAACACTACAAGACAAAATATGGGGAACCGGTGAAGACCTCAAGCGCACCGCCCTGTTTATGACACATACCGGAGTAGTCGCATAGCAAAAGTTGAACGCAGAAGAAGAAGAAGAAGAAGGGGCCTACCTAACCAATGTGCAACACATACACGTTCTTGACAAAGATCAAACATATCACAAAGAGTGATTCAAATTGGTCGTAAAGAACGAACGCAAAGAAGAAGAAGAAGTACTGATGTTGTACCCACTTTTTCCTGATGTCTTCATTTCTCAACCGGCCTCTTCTTGTTACCCCATGAATTCTGCGTAGACACTCATCTCTGTCATGACTAGTTTTTTTCTATCATTTGTTGTCAGCGTTCAGGTTTGGCACTGATAGCATAATGTGGGGAGAAAGACTGTGTTGAACATTGCCCCCTTTTGTGTTCATGGTGACATGTTTGCATTTTAAAACTGGCGCCATTTGTTTGGTTTCTCTCTCCCTCTCTCTCTCTCTCGCGCCCGCGCGATAACCGCCTAGACCGATGTACCAGACCTCCCATAAATTATATTCATGTGGAAATCTGATTCATGCAGCCATAGCATTGGTATGTTTCACGTCACATCGTCAGCACCATTTTGGAGCTCTGATGTTTATCCTTTGGGGATGTGTCCGGTTTCAGCCAGAGTTTACTCGGCTCGCTCTTCATTTTGTAGCCATCTATTGTTCTTTACGGTGTGGGGTAGCTAGCCCCAACCCAACCTCCTTAGTCGCCTCTTACGACATGCGTGGCAGGTAACAGTGGTTCTATTCTTTACACCCCAATTTGGGCCCCGGTAACCACTCGTGCGTTTTGTTTGGTTTGATGTTCCAACGTGATAAAATATATGGAGGATAAAACAAAAAGAAGAAAAATATAATATTGCGCCAGTCATATTTTGTTTACATTTGATCTATCGAGTGTGATAGCTGAAATGGCACACTGGTTAATCTACAGGATGTTTGTAAAGTCTCACAACACTTCATATATAGAACAAATGTGAAAAACAAAGTACATGACGCCATCAAAAAATGTGTTCCATAGTCAATTGTGGTGTAATATGCAGTGAATGACTGTTGTCTGCTGGGGTAATTCTTTTCACTCAAACAATAATGGTATTTTCAACTGAAGAAAGAATATTTGACAATATAAAGAAACGTGTACAGACATATCTTGAAGCCAAGGGTGGATACTTCCAACATCTGCTATAATTAATATTTCATATGTTCTTTCTAGTTTACCAAGAACAACAGTAGACCGTAGCAGTAATTATTGTGACTAATTTCACTACCTTGTTTTAGCACATTTTTTTATGACGTTATGTGCTTCATTTTTCAAGCTGACCTACATATGAAGGGGTGTGAGACTATACAAACACACTGTACTTGCTTTTAGACGAGTGGTCCCAAGCTCTAACATTCACTAGAGAGGAAAAGGCTACCAACAAACATCAATTAAAACAAGTCAAAGACTTTACTTAGATACCTATTGAGCATTTATTTCAGCAAATGGAAAAAATAACTCACAAAATCATACACAGGTGCAATAAATCAAATTAAATCATAAGACAAATTGTACTACTTTTTAAATGCAAACATGTCACCATGAACAATAAATGAGCATTGCACAATGTTATCTTTCTCTCAACATTATGTTATCAGTGCCAGATATGGACGCTGATAACAAGATAGAGATGAAGTGTCTACGCAGAATAATAGAAATATTAATAAAAGAACGACTCGAACGTGTTCAGAATGAAGGTATGCGTATATCCTTGGTTGCACTAGAGATACACCTATTGTGAAGATGAGATATATGCTTGACCTTCTGTCACTACGTTCCAGTCATGCAATCGTCTAATCCAAGGCATGTATGCGGGTTACTGCTGATAAAAGACATCCGCTGCACAAGAACACTAATGATGTTAAGGGCACGAGAATCAAGCCTGGCATGTCGTGGATAGCCCAGGCTGAGAGAACAATTGGCCAGGTGACCCTGTTGCGACCCTACCAAAATGCTAAGAATGGATTCCAACAGATGGGTAGCATGACCAACTATAGCAAAGTTATCATTGCTCTTGGAAGAGAATGTAGAGATTGTGGCAACATGAATGTTAATCTCGCAGTTAAACAGCTGATAGAAGATAATGCAAGGGAGGATGATGTTGTTGTATATACCGATGGGTCGGTTCATCGTGGGGAGAAGTCAAGCTGGGGTTTCTTGGCTAATGCGCATGGTAGGGTTGTTGCAGTGCGAAGTGGAGCGTACAGGACTACTTCTAGTATGAGGATGGAGGTTCTGCCCTCCATTGGCTCTCTAGTATTTCATTACTGGTGCTGTTGTTCTATCTGACTCTCAGTCGATGCTTCACAAAATCCAAAAAGGAAGTTTTCGATATGAGTGAATGTCGTCTATAGAAGTTTCTAACCTGCAGAGGCTTACGTAGATCTACTATCCTGGGCATACGGGTGTTTACGGTAATGAGAGAGCGGACATGATTGCATCTACTTCTTCTTCTTCAACACTCTATATTGACCACTTGTTAACCACTCTGTGTGATTTGTATGTGGTCTGATAGTAAGAGCGATTGTACGGTTTGTCAGTTATGCATCTACAAGTAGGTTAGTACATCGATTTCTGCGATGCTTTTTATTTACTAGGGTAGCTTCTCTAGGTCCTACATTAGTCGCCTCTTACGACATGCCTTATATGTTGCAGTGGTACTATTCGTTGCTTCCCTTGTGGGCCCCTGCACCACACCGGTGCAGACTTGCATCAACAGCATCGATTGTTGGGGAATTGAAGATGGATAAGGGGATGTTCTTCGGTCTCTTCGCGACTGCCTTTTGGATGAAGACATACAATTAGATGTTGAATCGATTCAGCGATTTAAGCAGTTTGTAGTTACCCGTTGTACAAGTCGAACTGGATGTCTGAGGGGCAGAGTGAGAGGTGTGTTTAATCAGCAGCCTCAGGTACTATCAGTATGTACACTCTTCGATATATGTTGGGAGACTGAGCACCTATGGGTCTACCTAGGGTGCAATAACGTCAGTTTAGTAACCAAGAACTAATTCCCTTCATCCCATTGCCATCTTTTAGTATGTCATGAACCAGTGGCGGCTCTCGATCATATTTGTTGGTGAGGCAAGACAGAAATATTCGGAAAAATCATGGTTTCGATTAGGTTATAATTTAATGTATAAAATAATAAATACACGTTACATCTTATTTTTGGTGGGCCATGCCCAACTGACCCTTAATGACGAGCCGCTACTGTCATGAACACATAAAATACATATAATGTATGTGCTAGGCGTAAATTAATTTCCAAGAGACAATATTTAACAAACTGTACCCCCCTTTCTCTCCCCTCCTCTATCCCTTTCAGAAACATTTACAACAACCTGTTTGAAATGCAGTTTTGAACCCTCAAACAAAAACAACAACAATGAACGTACCATCACAAATTGTTTTGGCCGTCGCTTTATCACTATGACAGCAATTATTCTGAAAATAGAAAGTTATGTAAATGATACACACTTCTTTGTGCATGAACTGAGACTGTGCAAATTAAAATTCCAGTGCTTCAACGAAATTCCAGTGAACAGAGATGGAATTCTAAGATAATGTTGAGGAAAGGAAAATATATCATACAGCCAGCATGTAAGATATTCAAAGTCGTGTGACCTATATACATTGCGTCTTTTTGAAATAACTTTGACATGAAAGGACAGCGATACGGTGTTTGTATTTTTATCAAATCTTTCATCGGCAGCTGATATTTATTTTAGATGATCACCCTCATCACCAAATAGCTTGTCCTGAGCAGAACGTTGCTACTCTAAAAGTCCTTCGGAATTTTTCTCATAGACCAGATGTTCCGCCTCTGCAATCATCATGCTAAAATCATCAGTCACATTCTGAAACCACTTCTTTTTGGGTCTTCCTCTTTTTTTTTTTTTTTTTTCTTCATGGATTGCTCATTCCATAATATTCTTCTTCTACCCTTTATGTCTATTTATATTTTCCAAAATATCTCAATTTTCTCATTCTTAATTGTATCATCATCCGGTCGGTATTCTTTGATTTTGAGTTCCTTCTGGATAAATATATTTGTTCTCTTCTCTGTCCATGATCAATATTACAATTAATAACTTTTGGATTCTCCGAAAGGAGTTAATTCTTATTTTCATGTTTGTTGGCCTACACGCTCTGATATAACCAATAAAAGGTTCGCCTTGGGTTGAAAGGGCGTGCCTCGGCTTAAAGAGGCTTTAATCCCCTACTAAACAAACAAACAAACTGTCCATGATATACGGGGGGACTCTTCTGCAGCACTTACGAGATTCAAAAGCACATACATGAATATGTTTATTCCTCAGCATTGTTAAATGTCCATGTTTCACATCCATATGTTGCCCCTGTTCTTAGTACTGAATATCACTTCAGATGTTGACACTCTTTCGTACCGTCAAGCTAGACTGTCACTCTGTTGTCCTCTGCCTCATCTCTCATTGATTTTGCAAGCTGTCACTATTTACTCTAAACCACTCTTTCTCAATACATTCCTCTAAAAATGATGAGTATCTTCTCCATATTGTAAAAAGGAACCCTTTCATACCTCGTGGTGATCATCATCATCATCATCAGGTGCCGTCTCCACATCGAAGGTTGGCTGCAATGAATTTCCAGCATCCTCTGTCTTTCGCCTTGGTGTTGCATACTCCCAGACTGTAACCTGTCCATTTCTTAAAGTTTCCCTCCCTCCCACTTATCTCTCGGTCTTCCTCTTGCTCTTCCCCCTCAACTTTCCCTCTAGTAAATGTTTTATCATGGTGTCATGCCTTTTTATGTTCCCAAAATACTTTACTTGTCTGAATTTTATTTCTCTAATAATTGTTTCTTCATGCCTAGTTTTCCTAAAACTTGTTTATTTGTCTGTTTTTCTGTCCATGAAACTCTGCTTATTCTTCTATTATCCACATCTCAAATGCATCAATTCTGTCTTCTAACTGCTTGTTCATTGTCCATGTTTCCGAGCCATACATTAATATAGGATATATATAGCATTTGATCATTCTAATTTTTAGCGTGTTTGTGATTTGTTTGGATGTCAGTAACTTTCTCATACTATTGAAATTATCCTTGGCCATTCCTATTCTCTTTTAATTTCTGTTATACATCTGCCATCATCTGTTATCATCTGACCGAGATAGGAGTAGCTTTTTACTCGTGGTATATAAGGCAATACAGTGTTAGGCCTGTTTTTTTCATTGACCGTCGGCACACGATGGGTGATGTGGTCAGCATCACGCCGGCCGCCTTTACTTTCCCGGAGCATATCTGGTACCCAGTTGAGGCTGGGTCGACCTGAGAGCCGTCGTGGTCGGGAAAAATTAAACGCGCATTGCGGGAGCTGAACCCAGACCACCAGCCTTGCTAAGTGAGTTTGCTAACAACTACGCTACAGCGGCTCTCTCTCCATATTGTGATAATGATTTTTCTTGTCACCTTGATCTCTTTTAACACATTATTATTAGTTATTTCAGCAGTCTATGAAATTCTCAGCATTCATCTGTAAAACTTGAACTTCGTGCATCAAAGATTTTGTTATCTGTTTATTTATTATCCATTTATTATCTATGTATCAGTACTGTCTGTATGTGACACTGAAGAATTCTTTCTTTGACTTCAATAGATTTCTACTTGTCACAAATAAAGTCCTTCACTTTCTAAAATTGTGTTTTTTTACACGGCTTATTCTGCTATTTATTCATTCCTAATCTGCATTCAGTTTCTGATCAGTGGCGTATTCTTCATGCGTGGTAGGTGTGCGGCGCACACCAATGCCAGGTCAGAAGGAAAATAAAGCAGTTATTCTATTAAGTATTCACAGCAATATTTAGTAGAAAATATTTATAAAGTAGCTGTCTATTATCGAATTTAAACGGCCTTGCAGCCTGTCAGTCTCTAGAGACGCATTATTATCGAAACACGCATGGTGTGTGTTTTCGATATGTTAAGTACTTAGGTTAGAAGTTACGAGTCTTGTCGGTGCATGTCTCCGAAAATATCTCGGTGGTTTTTGTCTTAATGCGAGCTGATCTTCGTAGATAAACGCCAACTAGAAAGTTTTGTGAAGTGGGTGAAGGGTGAGATTGGTGGACTGGTTGTGGTTTTACATACAGAAAACGTGTGGAGGAAAATCAGCACTAAAAATTCCAGTCTTGGCCTTTTGTCGATTGAAAAGGAATTTTGAGATTTTGAGATGAAGAACATTTTAAGATGCCGTCAGACACAAGTTTCTGCTATAAAAAAAAAAAAAAAGATGAATGGATCCTATCTTTGAGTGAACCATCCAAATAAAGGGTTTTAAAGCCAAAGGATTGACTTCATTGCACCGGGTTTTACCCCATATGGCTCGGTCCTCTCCGCAGAAATGGCACGCCACCTGCCGAGTGTATTGCACAAAGCACGAACTCCGTAGCTCCAGCAACAATCCTAGGGGTCTCTGGAAAAACTGCACTCGTGAACAAAACGGCGCGGTCCGGACTCGAACCCACGACCTTCGACTCACAAGGCAAAAGGCTTAACCACAGAGCCTTCCCAAAATCTAAATAGAAATATGTACTATTTTAACAATATATTTTTTCCCAGTTCAATAACTATCGTTGCGTAATTGAATATATTGGCTGTCAATTAAAAGGAAAAAGACATTACATAGGAAGGCACATATTCATTTTAAGTACCAACACACCTACCTCGCACTATCAGGCTACGCCACTGCTTCTGATATTGTCAGAGTTCCAAACTATTAAAATTGTTGAACTTGTCTTAACAAAGTTCTATTTACTTTGATGCTGTGTTATATTTTTATGGAATCTGGTGGTTTTTTTTTCTTAAACAACCATAACTTCTGCGTAACTAATGTTTATTTAAAAACTTTGTTGATCATTGATTAATACACACCTGGTCCTTTCTTTCATTTTATTTAACAGAATTTCTTGGTTAGTGTTTCAGAATGGGTATCTGTATCGTAGAGGTTAGATGCTTGCCTCTCATACCAAAGGTAACCGATTCGCTCCCTTGTGGAGCCCTCTGGATATTTTTCCTTAGATCCCTGATCTCAGTGTAGGAAAGAGAGTTCCAAGTCCTATCGAAGACGGACGATAAAGCGTAGGTCCCGTGTTCAATTTAATTACATAAAAGAACCCTTGGCAGTTCAAAATCGAGAAGAGCAGGCTGGAAAGCCGCTGTCTGAGTAAAATTTATAAGAAAAAGATTTAAAATAAAATTTCTACAATTTATATCTTCACCATCTTCAAAATTGCATAGGGGACCCTCCCGGTGCTACGGAGTTCGGCACTGCAACTGAGATCCCATGTAAGAAAGAGATCGTAACACACATAGTTACTCACTGAAGTGCAATGATATTGATCCTATTATTCAATCAATCAATCAACAGTGTTTCAGAACCACTGATAAAATGTACTTTGTAACAAAGATCTGGAACTGGGGTTTACGAATTCTTCCTCTTTTTTAATATCCTTAACCCTTTAGCTGCTAAGGACGTATATATACGTTTTCACCATTCACTTCTAAAGACGCATTAACACGTCTGTTATTATTCTCCTCTGTGGGCTAAAGACGTGTTAACACGTTATACATTGCTACTGTCACTGCAGTAGACGTACATTCACGTTTGTGACCTAGAAACAAATAGTAGCTAGTTTTAGCTCAGCCTTCAGAAAATATGTAGCAGCGAAAGGGTTAAGGGAGAATAATATTAAGAATTGAGTTAGAACATTCGTTTCAGAAGCGTCTTCTATAACACGATTAGTGAGTAGGAGTATATTTTTTATTTGTATTCCCAACTGAGATTACGAGCAATCGGACAACGCAATGCTCACTCGGATTACGTAAATGATGTTATGAATAGAAATTAAATGTAATGAAAAGTGGATCATACAGACATAAACGAGAGATAGACAATAAGTCAATAAATGGGAGAGATAAGCATGAATATAGAAATAATATCGAACAGAGAAATGGGATTTAAATGTGTAGGAAGCCTTGATGAACTAACAAACACAACGAGATACACACAGAGAACTGGACTCATTGTGTAGATATTGAGCAACAGCGAACGAAAAGAAGAAGAAAACTAGGAAGGAAACATGGACGGTTTGATATTGACTACATTACCCATCGTGTGCTGGTGGTCAATGAAAGGTACAAGCTTAACACCGTATTTCCCAAATCGTAGCCACTGATAACATAAGGCCGGCGGGCTCAGGTATAAATTCTAGTAAATAATACCACAATCGATGCTTGATCCTCGCATTTCAGTATTGCTACATAAAGAGTAATCACAAACTCGACAGACAACATCGTAATAAATGGCCAAACACTGGAGAAAGTTGAACATTTTACATATTTGGGTAGTAAAGTGTCAAACAACGGAGACACGATGAAAGAAATAAACTCTCGTATTGCTATAGCAGCTAGTGCCTTCACTAAATTAACGAATATCTGGCAATCTCAAGACTTTAGTATATGCACAAAAGTTAAATTATTTAGGTCATGTGTGATTCCTGTACTGACCTACGGTTGTGAAAGTTGAAATCAATAAAGAAAATTGATAAGAAACTGGACAGCTTTGAGAATAAATGTCTCCGAAAATTATTAAAAGTAAAATGGGGCGATTTCGTTTCTAACAACACAGTGAGAGATAGAACACACCAACAACCCATATCAAATATTATAAGAAAACGAAGGTGGAAATATTTAGGTCATGTGCTTAGATCAGACGAAAAGACTAAATCGACAAGTCCTTATGTGGTCACCAGTTGGGAAAGAAAACGTGGAAGACCAAAGACCACTCTTCGAAGAACCATCCAACAAGAAAGTAAACTATTGGGATGTAAAAACCCTACAAGATCTGCAACTGCTAGCAAAGAACCGTATCACATGGAGATCTAAAACCTCTGCCCTATGTGCCGCCTTTGGCACGAAAGGAACAAACTAACTAACTAACTAACATAAAGAGTAATTTCTTGTTCAATTCAACACAACATGCTAAATCAAGTTTATATTATGTAACAAGATAAGTTTAAAGCTAAGTATTATTAACACTTTTCATATATTATGTAACAAGTTAAGTTTAAAGCTAAGTATTATTAACACTTTTCATATATTATGTAACAAGTTAAATTTAAAGCTAAGTATTATTAACACTTTTCATATATTATGTAACAAGATAAGTTTAAAGCTAAGTATTATTAACACTTTTCATATATTATGTAACAAGATAAGTTTAAAGCTAAGTATTATTAACACTTTTCATATATTATGTAACAAGTTAAGTTTAAAGCTAAGTATTATTAACACTTTTCATATATTATGTAACAAGTTAAGTTTAAAGCTAAGTATTATTAACACTTTTCATATATTATGTAACAAGTTAAGTTTAAAGCTAAGTATTATTAACACTTTTCATATATTATGTAACAAGATAAGTTTAAAGCTAAGTATTATTAACACTTTTCATATATTATGTAACAAGTTAAGTTTAAAGCTAAGTATTATTAACACTTTTCATATATTATGTAACAAGTTAAGTTTAAAGCTAAGTATTATTAACACTTTTCATATATTATGTAACAAGTTAAGTTTAAAGCTAAGTATTATTAACAATTTTCATATATTATGTAACAAGTTAAGTTTAAAGCTAAGTATTATTAACAATTTTCGTATATTATGTAACAAGTTAAGTTTAAAGCTAAGTATTATTAACACTTTTCGTATATTATGTAACAAGTTAAGTTTAAAGCTAAGTATTATTAACACTTTTCATATATTATGTAACAAGATAAGTTTAAAACTAAGTATTATTAACACTTTTCATATATTATGTAACAAGTTAAATTTAAAGCTAAGTATTATTAACACTTTTCATATATTATGTAACAAGTTAAATTTAAAGCTAAGTATTATTAACACTTTTCATATATTATGTAACAAGTTAAATTTAAAGCTAAGTATTATTAACACTTTTCATATATTATGTAACAAGATAAGTTTAAAGCTAAGTATTATTAACACTTTTCATATATTATGTAACAAGATAAGTTTAAAACTAAGTATTATTAACACTTTTCATATATTATGTAACAAGTTAAATTTAAAGCTAAGTATTATTAACACTTTTCATATATTATGTAACAAGTTAAGTTTAAAGCTAAGTATTATTAACACTTTTCATATATTATGTAACAAGATAAGTTTAAAGCTAAGTATTATTAACACTTTTCATATATTATGTAACAAGTTAAGTTTAAAGCTAAGTATTATTAACACTTTTCATATATTATGTAACAAGTTACGTTTAAAGCTAAGTATTATTAACACTTTTCATATATTATGTAACAAGATAAGTTTAAAGCTAAGTATTATTAACACTTTTCATATATTATGTAACAAGTTAAGTTTAAAGCTAAGTATTATTAACACTTTTCATATATTATGTAACAAGTTAAGTTTAAAGCTAAGTATTATTAACACTTTTCATATATTATGTAACAAGTTAAATTTAAAGCTAAGTATTATTAACACTTTTCATATATTATGTAACAAGTTAAATTTAAAGCTAAGTATTATTAACACTTTTCATATATTATGTAACAAGATAAGTTTAAAACTAAGTATTATTAACACTTTTCATATATTATGTAACAAGTTAAATTTAAAGCTAAGTATTATTAACACTTTTCATAAAAAAACAACTATAGGCTTATAGAATTCAATAACATTGCAGAAAATATTATAGTGTTCTATCAAACACATAGAATAACCAGTCCCCATTAAACAGGAATAAGCGCCCGAGTGGTTACCGGGGCCCAAATTTGGGGTGTAAAGAATAGAACCACTGTTACCTGCCATGCATGTTGTAAGAGGCGACTAAGGAGGTTTGGCTGAAATCGGATGCATGTGTCCTAAACGTGTAGAAGTCTATGCGTTTAGGGCCTACCAAACCAATGTGCAACGTATACACGTTCTTGGCAAAGATCAAACATATCACAAAGAGTGATTAAAATTGGTCGTAAAGAACGAACGCAAAGAAGAAGAAGAAGAACAGGAATGATTGATTTTCCGTCTGAGCTAGTCGATAGTATATGTTCCCGAGGACCACGCCCAAATATACCACATAATATGAAAAAGTATTCCTATTTTTCTCTTTCAGTCTTAACAAGAAAACGGGTAATCCCGAACATGAGATAAAAGAACAGATGTTTATTTGTCATGTTTATTTATGTCAATCAGTTTAGTAAAAGTGGAATAAGAGACAGGAGGTGTTCCATCCTTAGATTGCAGAACTCGATTACAATGAAGTGTTGACACTAACAAATCATAATCAGATTAAGTATCAATGTAATTTCCAATCAGCGTCGATGTTGTTGTGAAGGATTGTGCAGTCTTTTCTTGGTTTTTCGTGGACCGTTTGGCCAGAGCCAACTATAAACTTATGGGCCTTCGGACTCAGGTAAAATTATGGGAAATCAGACCACAACTACACCAGTGACCTGCATTCCAGTATATAGACGAATTCATTTTAAAATCAACACAAAATGCAAATTCGAAGTTATATGCAACAATTAAGTTTAACAATAAGGAATATCAATATTATGAGTATTTTTCATCAATAAATAACCATAGACTCACAAAATTGAGTCAAAAATCTATCAAACATCTGTAATTTCCAGCCCATTTTTCTGATCTAGTTCAGGGAATCCCCGGTCAGTTGTCTAGCTTAGTTATCTATAGTTGGCTGGAGTTTGACCGAATTGATTACAGCGCCAGCTTCCATTCGGGAAACCAGGGTTCAATCCCCGTTAAGGCTAAGTTATTTTTTTCTGTCAGGTATTTAAGAAAACAATTCTAGCCTGAACAATTTCGCATGATGACTGCCTTAGCCACTAAAGCTTTTTTTCCCATCTCTTTAACTCAAATACACAATACATTGTATTACTGAGATGTTTGTAAATATCCTATGCTCACTCAGTTTTCTTGTCATGTCCTAGATTGGACATAAGATTCAAATGTTAGTAGTTAGGGAAGATTTTTGTAAGAATTATTATTTATTTATATCGAAATTTTTTTATAGCAGCAGTTTTCCAAAGGCTGTTCTATGTGCTCAACAGTTAAACGCTGATCTATGTCTATGGTTCTCAATCTTCTTAGTTAAACGCATGATCTATGTCTATGGTTCTCAATCTTCTTAGTTAAACGCTGATCTATGTCTATGGTTCTCAATCTTCTTAGTTAAACGCATGATCTATGTCTTTTATGGTTCTCAATCTTCTTAGTTAAACGCATGATCTATGTCTATGGTTCTCAATCTTCTTAGTTAAACGCGTGATCTATGTCTATGGTTCTCAATCTTCTTAATTAAACGCATGATCTATGTCTATGGTTCTCAATCTTCTTAGTTAAACGCGTGATCTATGTCTATGGTTCTCAATCTTCTTAGTTAAACGCATGATCTATGTCTATGGTTCTCAATCTTCTTAGTTAAACGCATGATCTATGTCGTGCATGGTTCTCAATCTTCTTATTAAACGCGTGATCTATGTCGTATGGTTCTCAATCTTCTTAGTTAAACGCGTGATCTATGTCTTTATGGTTCTCAATCTTCTTAGTTAAACGCATGATCTATGTCTATGGTTCTCAATCTTCTTAGTTAAACGCATGATCTATGTCTATGGTTCTCAATCTTCTTAGTTAAACGCATGATCTATGTCTATGGTTCTCAATCTTCTTAGTTAAACGCGTGATCTATGTCTATGGTTCTCAATCTTCTTAATTAAACGCGTGATCGTCTTGTCATGGTTCTCAATCTTCTTATTAAACCCTGATGATCTATGTCCAATGGTTCTCAATCTTCTTAGTTAAACGCATGATCTATGTCTATGGTTCTCAATCTTCTTAATTAAACGCATGATCTATGTCTATGGTTCTCAATCTTCTTAGTTAAACGCATGATCTATGTCTATGGTTCTCAATCTTCTTAGTTAAACGCATGATCTATGTCTATGGTTCTCAATCTTCTTAGTTAAACGCATGATCTATGTCTATGGTTCTCAATCTTCTTAGTTAAACGCATGATCTATGTCTTGTCGCAGTGGTTCTCAATCTTCTTAGTTAAACGCGTGATCTATGTCTATGGTTCTCAATCTTCTTAGTTAAACGCGTGATCTATGTCTTGTCGCAATGGTTCTCAATCTTCTTAGTTAAACGCGTGATCTATGTCTTGTCGCAATGGTTCTCAATCTTCTTAGTTAAACGCGTGATCTATGTCTTGTCGCAATGGTTCTCAATCTTCTTAGTTAAACGCGTGATCTATGTCTTGTCGCAATGGTTCTCAATCTTCTTAGTTAAACGCGTGATCTATGTCTATGGTTCTCAATCTTCTTAGTTAAACGCATGATCTATGTCTATGGTTCTCAATCTTCTTAGTTAAACGCGTGATCTATGTCTTGTCGCAATGGTTCTCAATCTTCTTAGTTAAACGCGTGATCTATGTCTTGTCGCAATGGTTCTCAATCTTCTTAGTTAAACGCGTGATCTATGTCTTGTCGCAATGGTTCTCAATCTTCTTAGTTAAACGCGTGATCTATGTCTTGTCGCAATGGTTCTCAATCTTCTTAGTTAAACGCGTGATCTATGTCTTGTCGCAATGGTTCTCAATCTTCTTAGTTAAACGCGTGATCTATGTCTTGTCGCAATGGTTCTCAATCTTCTTAGTTAAACGCGTGATCTATGTCTTGTCGCAATGGTTCTCAATCTTCTTAGTTAAACGCGTGATCTATGTCTTGTCGCAATGGTTCTCAATCTTCTTAGTTAAACGCGTGATCTATGTCTTGTCGCAATGGTTCTCAATCTTCTTAGTTAAACGCATGATCTATGTCTATGGTTCTCAATCTTCTTAGTTAAACGCATGATCTATGTCTATGGTTCTCAATCTTCTTAGTTAAACGCGTGATCTATGTCTTGTCGCAATGGTTCTCAATCTTCTTAGTTAAACGCGTGATCTATGTCTTGTCGCAATGGTTCTCAATCTTCTTAGTTAAACGCGTGATCTATGTCTTGTCGCAGTGGTTCTCAATCTTCTTAGTTAAACGCGTGATCTATGTCTTGTCGCAATGGTTCTCAATCTTCTTAGTTAAACGCGTGATCTATGTCTTGTCGCAATGGTTCTCAATCTTCTTAGTTAAACGCGTGATCTATGTCTTGTCGCAGTGGTTCTCAATCTTCTTAGTTAAACGCGTGATCTATGTCTTGTCGCAGTGGTTCTCAATCTTCTTAGTTAAACGCGTGATGCTATGTCTTGTCGCAATGGTTCTCAATCTTATTAGTTAAACGCGTGATCTATGTCTTGTCGCAATGGTTCTCAATCTTCTTAGTTAAACGCGTGATGCTATGTCTTGTCGCAATGGTTCTCAATCTTCTTAGTTAAACGCGTGATGCTATGTCTTGTCGCAATGGTTCTCAATCTTCTTAATGACTAACCCTTTAATACAGTTCCTCATGTTGTGGTGACCCCCCAACCATAAATTATGTAACAATATTTATTTCTAATTATGATAAATATGTGTTTCCGGTGGTCTTAGGCGATCCCTATGAAATGGTCATTCTACCCCAATGTGTCGCAACCACAGTTTGAGAGCCACCGTGTTATCGTCTCTGATAAAATGAAACAATCGATATAATCTACTCTGAAGTCAGTGATAAAAGAAAATAGTCGATATAATCTACTCTGAAGTCAATGATAAAGAAAAAGTCGATATAATCTACTCTGAAGTCAATGATAAAAGAAACAAGTCATATAATCTACTCTGAAGTCAATGATAAAAGAAACAATCGATATAATCTACTCTGAAGTCATGATAAAAGAAAATAGTCGATATAATCTACTCTGAAGTCAATGATAAAAGAAAACAGTCGATATAATCTACTCTGAAGTCAATGATAAAAGAAAACAATCGATATAATCTACTCTGAAGTCAATGATCTATAAAAACAATCATTTTTTTACTTCTTCTTCTAACGCTCCACATCTTCTACTTGTTAACCTTGTCTTATCTTATCTTAACCACATTTGCCGTGAAGCAACGTGGGGAGAGTTAGTTTTCTATCCGGTGCCAGGTGTGTTGCGCTTGACGTTGTCAGTCCATGCTTTCGCAGGGACTCTGAGATGTTATCTATCCATCGTGTTCTTGGTCTACCTCGTGCTCTGCGCCTTGAGTGTCGATTATTATAGGCACGTGATGGTAGTAAATGTGGTTCCATTCTCATTAGATGGCCGAACCACTTGATTCTTTGCTTCTCGATGTACTGTATGCATGGTATAGTACCAACGATGCTTCTGATATTCTCGTTTCTCACTCTATCTCTCCTTGTAACGTTGACAGCTTTTCGTAGACATCTCATTTCACATGTTGTAATCTTTCTTTCTTGTGTCTTAGTCAGGGCCATGTTTGGCACTGACAGCAAAGAGATGAAATAAATATGCAGTTTATCAGTTATCGTTTAACTGCCATGTTAATGCTTGGATGTAGACCAAATAAAAATATCCTTTGTCTTTCTTTTTTTTCTTCAATCCTGTTAACCCCTCTTTGTAATTTGTATGTGATCCAAGAGAGACTCTGCGTAGAACCATCACCAGAGAAGGCTCAACGATGGGCCTAGTAAACATTAAAGACTTAAAACAAATAGCAACGAACCGCGAGACATGGAGAGCTATGATCTCCTGCCCCAAGAAGGAAAGACTAACTAACTAAGAGCGATTGTACGTTCTGCCAGTTATGCGCCTACAAGTAGGCCAGCACATCTGATTTCTGCGACGCTTTTTATTTACTATGGTAGCTTCCTAGGCCCCTACCTCAGTCGCCTCTTACGACATGCCTTGTATGTCGCAGTGTTACTATTCTTTGCTTCCCTTGACAACCCCGGCAACACATTGCTGGAAACAAAATACATTATATATACATATATATATAGATAGATAGATATATTATAACTTGGATTCTCCGAAAGAAGTTCTTTCTTATTGTTCATGTTTGTTGGTCTACACACTCTGATATAACCAAAACATGAGTCACCCTATTGCTCCCTTGCGAGCCCTGGAACACATGGTCGTCAAAACAATACTGACAGGCTATTTCGACATCTTAACATTTGGACACGAATTTTTTATTATTTTTTTTCGATCAAGAAGCACTTGAGCTTTCAGCTCTTCGGCTCGGTGCCATGGACATCGTAACCCTTCAGTTCGGTGCCACAAACACCATAAATCTGGGAAACCTGTGACTTTTCTGCCAGCCCGTGGAATTGAACCCGCACTCACAGAGGGCTTGTCACCCGCAGTCCAACGCGCTACGAACACGAACACGGCAAGGGGCACGAATTAAAGTCTTCAACAGGATTGATTGACAGCTCTAGGAACTGGTAGTTTGTCAGATCAATGAACACCTACGCATTCTAGCATAATAAATGAGTGATAGAGAACACATGTCGTTACTAATTACTTACAGGACTCATTCTAATGTCCACTTATCTTCGAATAATTTCCCTATAATTTCCCTGTAATTTACTTTGTTCCTGTTGGGACAGCTTTGATTAATTACTCTGTTATTTCACAATACTCAAATCTCTTAATAACATTCAACATCATCATCATCGTCCAACAATTTGTCATGAGCAGACCTTTGCTACTCTAAGAGTCCTTAGGAATTTTTCTCGCTAATAGGCTAGATTGTTCCGCCCCTGCATTCTGTCACGCTCAAATCATCAGTTGTATCTTGAATCCATCTTCTCCGTGTCCTTTATTTTTTCTTCTTTGCCTTCTTCCTTAATGGTTTCTGTAACATTTCGTGTATTTTTATATGTATACAATAATTCAATTTTCTCATTCTTATTTGTAGAATCATCCAGTTTTATTTCTTCTTCTTCTTTGCGTTCGTTCTTTACGACCAATTTTAATCACTCTTTGTGATATGTTTGATCTTTGCCAAGAACGTGTATACGTTGCACATTGGTTTGGTAGGCCCCTAAACGTATAGACTTCTACACGTTTAGGACATGTGCATCCGATTTCAGCCAAGCAGTTTTATTTCATTTTGAGTTCCTCTTTGATAGCTCTATTTGTTCCTGTGACTGTACAAAGTATACTGAGGGCTCTTCTGTAACACATATTCAAAAGCACATATATGATTTTCCACTTCTTTGTTATATGTCCATGTTCCACACCCATTCGTAACCACTGGGAATATGCATTGGTTACCAATAGAATCTACCTTAGTAGGAGTTTCGCAACACTGAGCAAAGCACTACACGCCTACAGTTGTTGGAGTCTTCTAGGTCTTCAAGAAAGCCAAATACTCACCTACGTTCAAATTTAGTGGGGAACGGGTGAGAAATCATAATTCATTGCGGCTCGAAGAAAATAAAAATATCCTTTGTCTTTCTTTTTTTGTTCCAATCCTGTTTTGCCTCACATCGTCAGGTTAAGAAGATAGTTCTAGAACGAGCTCTTGTGTGCTATTCATAAATAGTGTCTTTCGTCGTCTCTGTTATTTCTGAGATCCCCTTTTTTACGTTTCTGGCTTTTTTTCTTCGTATCCATTGTATCGGATCAGCAATGCTCTTTGAGATGCACTGTCTGTTGGTTATCTGCTTATGTAGCCGAACCACCCAATTCGTTGTTTCTTGATAAAGCTCAGTACTGATGTTGTACCCACTTTTTCTGATGTCTTCATTTCTCAACCGGTCTCTTCTTGTTACTCCCAGCATTCTGCGTAGACACTTCTTAGATCCTTTATCACTCTTGTTTTATCAGCTGTCATTATTTTTGTTTTTGCCACATTACCAAACGATTAACTGAGTCTGTTTTCAAACTCTCGGATATATTCCTAAAATGTTCTACTTCCTGTATACAATAGTCCAGCTATGACGCAAATGATTACTGCTCGTACTACATCTACTTCGCATTGACGTGGACAGTTGAGAATTATAATTGTTTCGCGAATGTTGATTCCAGCATCCTCCATTGTTTTTATTATCATATACCCCAGTATCCTTGCAAACGAAATTGGCTTCGATTTCCTGTTCTATTTTTGTAATTGTTTCGCTCATCCGCTTAACAAAACAATAATCTCCTTGCTATATAATTCTCTTTTTTGTCCCGTAAATGACCCAGTGAACTTTGACATCCTATTCATATGACGTGTATGGAGTTCACCACGTGATTCGGATTGTATACGGACACGGTGGGGTTGACGCAGTCAGTGACGTAGATCGCATTGTAGAAATGATTGAAATATAGCAGAAACTGAACATATTCTTTGATGGACATGTCCCAACCAGGGGCGGCTCGTCATTGAGGGTCAGTGGGCCCGCCCCCCAATAATTGACAGGGAGAATAACTTCCGGAAAAGACAAATAATAGTAAATACTCCAAACACCATGATTTTTCCGAAAATCTGTGTCTGGCTCCACCAAGAAAACTGACCACGAGCCGCCACTGGTCCCAACCATCCTGACCGACTAACAATCTTTAAATAACCTTTGATATCTGCTTTTCTTGCTTTTGCGTTCGCCTGCTGTGAATTCGGGCTTAACCATGACGCCAGGTATGGCGCTTCTGACTGATTTTTGCGTGAAAGCATGCTTTACCATTTGATTGGTGTCCCTCGCCATGCTGTTCATGAGTCCTCGTACCCTCAGGGCTTTTACGGCCAGTGACAATTTGTGAAGTGCGACTTCTCTATCAGATTTTACTCCCGCCGCTTTGTGTCTGTGGTGAGGTCATTCCGGATTAGGAACATTCTAAACCATTATGGGATATATGGACGTCGTCCTACGTGTATAGGACAATCACTTCCGAAAAGTGTATGCCTTCGTCAATATTTGGAATTGTACGACCAGTCAAAGCTTTTACATTATCAGCCTTACTTTTCTTGCAAAGGTGAGGTTGTTCCGAATTATGAACGTTCTCAGTCATTTCAAGGCGCATGTCGGCACTTGGCTATTTGTAGCTGTTACTCAACATTTTCGTTTACGCCGGAAACACTGACTTTTGCTACGGAGAAATAATCCATTGGGTCTTTTTATTGGACGCTAGTAACGCAACTTAAACTTTTCGCTCGCCTACATCACCCAACCTACGTCTTCCAGGAATGGCAGTTTTTTTTTCCGGAACAAGAACCAACTTTACATTTTGCGTTCGTGCAACAGTATCGTACCCGGTTCTTCCAGTGAGGACAGTTTTATTAGGATTTGCGCTCGGCCAACCTTACCCAAAAAATGTATCTGCGCTTGGCCTACGATACGGAGCTTACTGCAATCTTCCCTTTTGTAGTCACGACATGTTACATCGTTCTCAAAGATTCTTGCTGAGATATGGCAATTATTGTGCGACAATTGACTCCTGGGGAGTGAGTATACGCTTACAGATGACTCGTAACTTGTTATTTCTTGCGCTTGCTTTGCATTTATGGAACTTTTCCATTAGACATTGGTCATAAGATGCGTGCATTCATTCATGATTCAGAACCTTTATGACGCGACTGTGCTTGCACTGCTACCTATACTAGAGTAGCTCTTCCTCGATTCACACCTACTTAGCCAGACATGATCCTCTGTCTGTTTCCAGTGTGACCCCGAGGAGGTGGAGGAGTTTCTTGATCAGTGCCAGCTCACTGACCCTGGTCGTCCTGGCACCTTTATGCTATTTGCTCCTGCGGCTCCAGCTTTTCTTACAAATATAGGGTTTTTAATTCATTGATTGATTGCTTGATTTGTTGATTGATTGATTGATTTGCTGAGTGATTGATTGATTTGTTTATTGATTGATTGATTTGTTGATTGATTGATTGATTGATTGATTGATTGATTGATTGATTGATTGATTGATTATATTGATTGATTGATTGATTGATTGATTGATTGATTGATTGATTGACCGTTGTCATTGCGCCTCGGATAGTAATCCTGTGTTCTCCAATCTCTTTCTTACACAGGACGATATCAGCGGCAGTGCACGAACTCCGTAGTGTAGGCGGTTGTCACTTATTCTCTTTATCATTTTCTGTCCAAATTTGTCCTGCATCATTTTATTTTATTTCTTATTCCATTATAACATTTGTCTCCTAGTAGGTAGGACGAACGCCCGAGTGGTTACCGGGGCCCAAATTGGGGTGTAAAGAATAGAACCACTGTTACCTACCATATGTCGTAAGAGGCGTCTAAGGAGGTCGGGCGTGGGGCTAGCTACCCAACCCCGTAAAACAGTAGATGGCTGCAGAAACCACAACCAGGAAACTTACAGCTCGCCATCCTAGCAGGAAGAAGAAGAAGAACCCCACAGGGAGGAACATCTGGAGACGGAATGCAAGAGAATGGGGAGAGAGTGGAGAGATCTCGAAGGGATGGCCTTGGATGAGCGGACTTGGAAGGCCTTGATTGCGGACCTATGCATCCCTAGGGGCGAAGGGTGAAGAAGAAGTAGGTAGGGCGAAAAGGAAAAAAAAGGATGCATAGAAAAGTAAATCATTGGAAAAACAAAATACATCTAGAAAAAACACACAAAAATATTTATATATAATTAAAATACTATAACTTAGATTTCCTAAAGGTGTTCATTCTTATTGTTTATGTTTGTTGGCCTACACGTTCTGATATAACCAAAACATAATTCATCCTTAGGTTGAAAGAGCGGGTCTCGTCTTAAATAGACTTTAATCCCCTACATAACAAACAAAGAAATAGAAGAAAAAAATTCTTACACAATAAGACACGTTCAGTAATCATCCTGGATTGGTTTCTGGATCCTCTTACAATGGAGGACCAGAAAAAAAGAAGAAATAAAAGAAGATTGAGAAAACAGCATGAGCCATGTCTATTTTTATTTTATTTTCTTTGTAATATATATATATTATTTTGTGGAGGGATTTTGTTGTTGTGTTCTATTCGTCACAAAATAAAATAAAAAAAAAGAAACTGATGTAATATACAGTTAAACTTTGGTTTTTCTTGCCTTCGCCCGCCATGAATTCAGACGTAGTCAGGGCACTTGGTGTGGCGCTTCTGGCTGATTTTTTCCTGAAGGCCTGCTTTCCCTTTTTATTAGTGTCCCCTGCGATACAGGCGGGCCTTCTCCGACCATAGATAAAACCTACTAGGCTGTGACGGATAACCGAATAGACGGATAACCGAAATAGCTTAATACATATGTACAGTAACGTGATTCCTCTACGGCCCTAGGATGAAAATGAAAATTAAATTCTTTAAAAGTGAATAATACAAATGAACTGTATTTAATTTTACAAAAAAAGATCAATATAAACTTCACTATAAGAAGAGTAGTAATGTACAGAAATGTATTGTAATACTGTAAACCTATGTTACTTTAAAATAATGTCATCTCCTTCTGTGTCTTTGAGGTTCTCTCTCTCATGATCACTGCCCAGACTGATGTACCAGATCTACCCATAAATTCTATTCATGTGGAAATCTGATCATGCAACCTTAGCATTGGTGTGTTTTACGTCACATATTCAGCACCATTTGGAGATCTGGTGCTTATCTTTCTAGTGTTTACTCGGTTTGCCCTCCGTTCTGTAGCCATCTAGTGTTTTTTAAGGTGTGGGGTAGCTAGCCCCACTGCCAACCTCCTAAGTAACCTCTTACCTCATGCGTGGCAGGTAACAGTGGTTCTATTCTTTACACCCCAATTCGGGCTCCGGTAACCACTCAGGCGTTTTGAACTTCAAGCTTTCTGCACGGCGATGTTCCGTATCTTATACAGAATTGCATAATATTTGCAGAATTATATATATCTTATGCGATATGTGTTGCATTTGCCTTCTCTTACATTTCAAACCAGTCGATGCACTTTGATAACATTGTTTCTGCAACTGAGTAGCTAAGATGTCGGTTTCTTTGGTTAAGAACTGATCCTTCATGGGCATCAATTTCTTCTTCTTCATATGGTAATCACACTAGAAACAATTTGTTTTAGATGATGACGGATAACAGGAACTGACGGTTAAACGAGTGACGGTTAATCGAAGTTTTACTGTGTATTCTTGCTGTTTATGCCAAATAATCTCCAGTGGGGGATACTGATAATAAGAAAGCAGGTATCCACGCAAAAATCAGTCAGAAGCACTATATTAGACTACACCTGAATTCAAAGCGGGCCAACACAGAAGAAGTGTCATCGACTATTTTTTATACTGATGTAGACGATCGGATCCCCCAAAAAATCGTCGTATTTTACCTGTTGATATCAGGTCTAAATAGTTACTTCCACAACATGAAAAATCCTGGCATATAAGCGTTTATATAAATAACATCATCAAGTAGCTTGTCCCTTCCAGAACTTGGATCCCATGACAGCAGTCCTAAAAAAACTCTCTGTTCTGTGCAAGTTGACCGGTGTCAGCAGCAGTCATTTTCAGATCGTCAATACTCCTACGCAAATCCAAATCTAGTTTCGTTAATCTTTATTTGGCTATTACAAATATTTATATTATTATTTTATTACTTGTGACCTTAAACATATTGCAGATTTGGCTCCAAAATGGAGAGAACCTTTGTCTAGCTTGCTTCAATAATGGCCAAAGCGTGTTTCAATAACGGCCAAAGCAGAGATGATATGGGCAATTAGGTAACTTTTGTCTACCTTGTTTCAATAGTGGCCAAAACAAAGAGTGTATGGACAACAATGCCAGGACGATTTCATAAAGACTAATGATGTAAATGACTGACAATACTTTTATTATATTTGTGTTTGTTTGCATTGAGAAATTAACCGATGTGTAATCCTATCTTTAATGCAAATCTGCGTATCAATATTCTATATTGGTATTATTGCGTTGTTAAAAAGGCAAAGGCGATATTTTATTTTGTGCCGCACGCGTCAATTCGTATCGACAAATATGTCGTAATAACACGCACACAGAGATAGAGCGAGAGAGAGAGAGAGTGAAAGAGAGAGAGAAAGAGAGATGTAAACATGTACAGACATATATTACATACCCACGCGCAAACATTGACTGATTGATAGATTGATTGATTGATAGATTGATTGATTGATTGATTGATTGATTGATTGATTGATTGATTGATTGATTGATTGATTGATTGATTGATTGATATGACCATCATCATTGCACTTCGGTGAGTAACAATGTGAGCTTTGATACCTTCATTATACAGAAATATCTCAGCTGCAGTGCACGAACTCCGTAGCACCAACGAGGGTCCCCGATGTAACTTTGAAGAGGGTGAGAATTTTTTTTAGAAATTTAATTTTTTTAAATCAATTTTGCCCGCGCAAACATATAAACACTTAAGTATATTACCACACCCCCACACATCAAATCAATCAAGTACCATGCATGTCAGCGTAGGCGATTATATCTCTACACAATTCTATATATGTATATCCTTGGTGTAATTAATCAGCTTTGACGTCGATCTTTTGTCGAACCACGATGTCAAACCATCCAACATCTTCTCCCTCTGTCTTCCGCGATCTCTCCTTCCCTGAATTGTACCTGTTGTCACCAAATATTTTAAGCGTCCTCTTCGCATTATATGCCCGAAGAACCTTGATTGTGTGATTCTTATGTCTTGATCCACAACACACATACACAATGATTGAGGTATGTACACTAGCGCACACACACACACACATATACATATATATATATATATATATTTTTTTTTTTTTTTTATCCAGAAGCACTTGAGCTTTCAGCTCTTCGGCTTGGTATCATGGACATCGTAACCCTTCGGTTCGGTGCCACGAACACCGTAAATCTGGGGAATCTGTGGCTTTTTCTGTCATCCCACGGAATTGAACCCGCACACACAGAGGGATAGTCACCCGTAGTCCAACGCGCTACGAACACGCTGGGCAGACGGGCATATATATATATATATATATATAGTATATATTCCACATATACGAACTCACACACACGTAAGCAAATAGCATGTCACACACAAACCACATACTAAAAATGTCCAGCATATGCTAGCACACACACATAAACACACTAAACAAATATGACAACATTACTAGCACACATACACACATATACACAAATAATAACAAATATACAAGCATATACTAGCACACATACACACGTATACACAAATAATAACAAATATACAAGCATATACTAGCACACATACACACATATACACAAATAATAACAAATATACAAGCATATACTAGCACACACATACACACACACACTTCTTCTAACACTCCATATCGACCACTTGTTAAACCACTCTTTGTGATATGTATGTGATCTGAGCCTAAGAGTGATTGCACGTTGTGCTAGTTATGTGCCTACAAGTAGGCCAGCACATCCTATTTCTGCAACGTTTTTCATTTACTAGTGTAGCTTCCTTAGGTCCCTACTTTTCAGTTGCCTCTTACGACATGCCTTGTAGATCGCAGTGTTACTATTCTTTGCTCCTCTTACGAGCCTCGACAACACACACAAACACACTCGCTCTTAGATCCTGTTTTCGATATCGAATTTACTTCGTTTCGCCAAAAATGTCGGATATTACTTTATTTATTTGGCTCTAACTTCTCTAACTTCTCTGGCCATATTCTGACAAAGCACGACACAGTTTAACCAGACACCAACAATTTCAGTTATTTATGAATAAATTATGAATACAATCGTCTTCTACTGCGCGTGTCTATGTTGTCCCTATTCTTGGATACTGAAATTAATATTCTTTTAGACCATAGGTTCCCAAAGTGGGCGGTACTGCCCCCCCCAGTGGGCGCTGAAGTTTTCTGCGAGGGGAGGGCATAGTGGGTTCAGAAGCATTTGGGGGTGGGAGGCATTCAGGCGACTTGGGGTCGTGGCTCTTATAGAAGAAATTAAAAATAAATATTTTTAAATAAATTATTTTCGTGAATTTGCTATTGAATAATCATTTAAAATTTGAATTCTGCATTTTAATTCATCTTATGCCCGTCTTACACGATCATGTGTGTGTGGTGGGGGAAGAACTGTTATAATGGGAGGTCGTTACAAAGTGTATGTCCTGCAAAGTGGGCGTTGACCCGAAAAGTTTGGGAACTTGTATTTTAGACAAATTTTCTCGTCAGAGTTACCGGGAATTTTACATGAATCCGGCGATTCTACGTGCGCGTTTGCAATAAAATGTGAGTGGTTGGAACAAGTATTTTTGTTCAATGAAAGCAAAAATAAACAATATATACAGATAAATGTACATACAATTTGTGAAGGGGGAAGCAGTTATGACTGTCTACACCACTAATGTACAAAGTTTTTACATATTGTGGAGCATCGAACTGATATTTGTGAAGGTGCAGGCGCCATGGGATGATTGTAATACTTTCACTGCTGCTAATAACTTCTTCTCCTTCTTTGCGTTCGTTCGTTACGACCAATTTTAATCACTCTTTGTGATATGTTTGATCTTTGCCAAGAACGTGTATGCGTGCTAAACACATAGACTTCTACACGTTTAGGACACGTGCATCTGATTTCAGCCAAACCTCCTTAGCCGCCTCTTACGACATGCGTGGCAGGTAACAGTGGTTCTATTATTTACACCTCAAATTTGGGCCCCGGTAACCACTCGGGCGGTACCGCTATTCGTTAAATAGGGTATGCGAGTAATTTCTCCATTCCACTCTATCCTGGACAATTCGTTCGATCTCTTCTATAGAAATGTGTCTTATATTTCCCATCTCCCTCAATAAAGTACGTTTCAAGGTTTTCCTATGTCGTCCATTCTTTCTTGAACCACTCCCCAACCTCCCCTTTCAGTGCCTGCTTTGTTATTCTTTGCGCATTTCTTCTCGGAGTATGTCCATCAGTGGCGGCTAGACATTAGGGGCAAATGGGACCAGGCCCACCAAATATAATGGGTAACTTGTATTTGTTTTATGAATTAATATATAACATAACACAAAATCATGGTTTTTCCATATTTTTGTCTGGCCCCACCAACAAAAATTATCACGAGGCCACCTAATGTCCATTATATCTCCATCTTCTCCTTGTAACAGTTGTTACTAGTGGTTGATCTGACATTTCTCTGATTTCATTACTTCCGAATTAAGATGGAGAGTCTTAAGGCGGGAGACCCACCCATAAAAAAGGTTGTCTTTTTAAAAATTCACACAAAAAAAACTAACAAACATATTATCATACAATTTGGCCACATGTTGTAAAAGTCATTGTATTTGATGATAAACAATTATTAATGTACGCACTGTAATTTGTTATATAAAACATAAATAATTTTCTTGAAAATATATTGTAAACACCACCCCTTCATTGTGCAGTGGATTTCAAAAACATAATAAGTGCAAAGAGTGTCAAACTTGCATATGATGTACATATCACACATAATTATAGCGTTAACCTCCAAAAAATGTCTAACTCAATTGGTTTTGTAGATATGGTTTTGCAATGTAACCTTCCAAATTTAAAAAAATTCAAATTCGAACAGCAATAGCTCTGCTTATATATAGTTTAGACAACAAGTGGAGGTTCATGCTATAACTATGGGTGATATGTAAATCGTATGCCAGTTTGGCATTCTTTGCATTTCTTATATTTGTGAAATCCACTGCTCGATAGAGGAGGGGTTTTTTACAATATATTTTCAGGAAAATTATTTATTTTTTAAATAACAAATTACAGCGCATACATTAATAATTGTTTATCATCAACAACAATGTCTTTTACAACATGTGGCCAAATTGTATGACAATATGTTTGTTAGTTTTCTCTGTGAATTTTTAAAAGACGACGCTCTTTCTTGGTGGGTCTCCGCCTTAACCCTTTCTCTCCGTATTTTTTCTTTTTAACCCTGGATGCAATTTATTCTCAGTGTATACTGACTTGGCCGGTATACTCAATTTGAGTCATTTTAAAAATTTCAATAAGCCAGTCTTCTTCTTCTTCTTCTTCTTTGCGTTCGTTCTTTACGACCAATTTTAATCACTCTTTGTGATATGTTTGATCTTTGTCAAGAAGTGTATACGTTGCACATTGGTTTGGTAGGCCCTAAACGCATAAGACTTCTACACGTTTAGGACACATGCATCCGATTTCAGCCAAACCTCCTTAGTCGCCTCTTACGACATGCGTGGAAGGTAACAGTGGTTCTATTCTTTACACCCCAAATTTGGGCCACGGTAACCAACGGGCGAATAAGCCAGTATATCGGCTCAGACGAGCGAATGAGTTAACTCACATGACTACTGGACTTTGCAGCAAATCACAAGTGACCAAAAACAAAAGTTCTATATTTTGTAGATTTGAAAAAAACAAAAAAAACTTCAGGTCGTTAGGCATTGCGATGTGAAACATGGTGTCAGCGTTGCGCTATTATCAGGCTAATATTGTAGACAAAATCTCTGAGTAATACATTCAACACTTTCACTTTCGAATTGAAAAAAAAACACAATGTCGCCAAATTCGTTTGTCTTTAAATTTTCCATCTTGAAAAATATATTAATTAACCCAATTAAAATTCTTGTTACCAAACTCCCGATAGGATCACGATGTTGAAATAAATGGCTCAGCTGTAGATAAAAATCGAAAATTGGACTAGAATGTGTTTATGTAAATTTAGCACTCATTTTGCACATGAAACAATGCTTGACGCAGTGTGCGGCAGTTTTTTTATTTTTTTAAGACAATCCTGCTACTGTTAGTATGGAATGAGTTATGAAAATAAAATAAACAAAAATCTTCAGAAGAAGCCGGCTACTGAAATTGATACAGAGATTTGTAAGCAAAATAGGATGTTGATCACTCAAAACTAAGAAACACAACTTTGAAATAAAATACAATTCTCAGAATTACAAAGAAAATTTTTATGAAATGAGTAAATACAGGTTTAATTTTTTTTTTTTTTTTCTTGTTTCTCTGCACAAACGATTAGATCGTTTGGCACAAGAGAAACCTCTATCGCTTCTCGGCCTATTGGCTAAGATCAAAGTGTAGTATCTGTATCGCTTGATATCTGTCACGTGGCTCATTATATGAGTTTACAAAGATATCAGCTTGTGTTACGGAACTAGTGTCCATTTGATCGAAGCCGAAGGTCGAAGCCTTCATTAAATGCCACATGGCTACCCTTGTACAAAACTAGGAGTGCCATCGATCGAAGGATTGATGGGGTTTGATAGTTTATAAACGTTTTCACGTTCCGTTGTATGGGGTCCACCTGGTATGGCACATCCAGGACGGGCCCCATAAAAAAATAAATAAATACAGGTTTGAGTTTTAAAGAAAAACATGCTTCACATTCCCTTGGCGAAGCTGGGTAAATTTTCTAGTTTATATATATATATATATATATATATATCTGTGTGAAAATTTAATTGCATCACAATGAATGAAGTGCATGAATGTTGCTACCAGTAATGCAATCCTCAGTATCACCAACAGGAGTTATCTAAAAGCAGGTGAATTCTCGCCCTTGATGCTAAATTGAGAATACACGTGCCAAAGTATTTTTATCTTTTGCTAAAAATAGACGCTGACTAATCAAGACAATCTATTTTCGTTATTTTATATATATATTTATTTGTCTGTATTTTGTATAATTAGACGCTTTTTGAAATTTTAATACTGCTATGATAGATCAAAGAAATATTCAACAAATATAAATCAGTCAAGTCTGGCTGTGAACAAAAATACAGTGAACTTGATGACATGCAGAAATAAGACAGTTTTAAGTTTAAATATACAATTAGTTTTGGGGAAAAAAATATTGTAAACTTAATCCCTGATATTAATATTAAAATTATATAAAATAGTATGAAATATTAAAATTAAAAATATTCAGAACATGCATTTTTCCAGTGTCTACTTATAGTTGTGAATCATGGACCATTACACACAAAAAAGTTAATTGTATATCCTTTACAGGACTTTGCGAATCAACCCCAGCTTTTAACGTTGTTTGTGATTTTTCTAGGCATTATTACGTTCAGTAGTTTGCCATTGCTTTCTGAACGGGTGGTGCCATCGTCCTTTGTAAAAATCCATGCGAATCAATTTGCAACCAAATTGTACGCAGCGGGATTCGAACTCAGAACGTTGGGGTTAATAGACCGAGTCACTATCCCTAAGCCGCAGACACCACCTTACACCCAAAAAAACAAGAACGGAAATCCAGTCCTTCGAAACTAAGGACTGGTGAACGAAGGTTACAGAGCAAGATGTAGGGAACTCTCGAGGAACTCCCAACTGACATGCAGCTTCATAGAGGCAACATATCTCATGGTTTAGACGAGCATACGAAACCGAACGCAAAAAAGATGAAGATGTTCCTTTTTTTTTTTCATCAGTTCTTCCGTTTATTTTCACTTTTCAACATGACAAATATGAGAATACTAATTATTTTTATATTAATGTGTAGTACTGACTGACTGACTAACTGACTCATTGATTGATTGATTGATTGATTCATGAAAACATCATCAGTGTTTTTCGATGAATAACTATTTGTTCTTCAATCTCTTACTTGTCACAGTATCATGTGAACCCACAGTTCGAATCCTGTGTTTGTCAATTTGTTTTTCCGGAAGCTTTAAATACTTGTACACTGTCTATTTATTAATCATAGTTCATAGTTCATAGTTCATAAATACGGTTCCAACTTCACTGCAACGGGTCACCCCATAATTGCTCCGTTCCTATGCCAATGAAAATCACACGAAATGCTAGCAACTGTGAAATGTTTCCTGCGTGAACTAATTCCAGAATGAAACAGCCGCGTACCGCCACAAAAAACAACATGCACCGCATAAAATGCATATGCCCGTCGCTAATGTAGCAACACAAAACTGTTCATCACTTGAATTGCAATTCTTGTCGAAGGAACATCAATCATGACAAAATCCAGCTTTCTGCACTCGCAATATAACTGCATACGGCAGATTGAGCTTGTTCGTCATAACCACTGTCCGCCATTTTCCGAATACACACAACAAACGCACGGTTGACACAGCAAAAAGCATTCCATATAACAGTCATAGCTCACAGCGTTGCTCAAGCACTAACTCAGTAGCTCGGCAAAGAAACCGGAAAATACCCGACCAAACATGGCGAAAATGCGCTAGCAAAGTCGTGTTCAGAATCAAACAGTTCCGACTATGAATGGCCCTTCCGCATTCCGCCGTTGCTGGCCAGATTTTTTTCATTTATTAATCATATTCTTTGCTTCCTTTGCTTCCCCTAGGGTTCTTACAAACAAACCTCCTTGTTCTCATCTTACTTGCCACAGTAATATCATCAGTGTCATTGAATGAACTCCATAGCACCATCTATGGTACACTGTGTAAGTTTGAGCATGATAAATATTTTGTATAAATTATTTTCTTAATTTTATTTTTGAAATGTTTCCCAGGGCAACGACTTAACCTGCTAAGCTCATTGACTTTCATCTGTCACTTGTTCTTTTTTATTTTACATTCTTAACTTCAACACGGGATCGGGTCTTTTTTTTTTTTTTTACTTTTAAAATCTTGAAATTTCTTTCTTTTCTTTCTGGCCTCTATTAATAATATTTCTCGTTTTTTATGTTTCCTTCTTATCTATTTATGTCTAATTTTGTTACATAATCAAGTATCTCTAGCTTCCATGTATAATGTTTATGTTAAACGTAACATTATCTACTTTTGTCTGTATTCTGTAACGTCCCTGTCTAACTTAACCCTTTCCTCCTTCTTAGTCGATATATAGGATAGCAGTATGTTTTAAGAAGACGCAAAGCCAGTATGGTGGCTAATTTGGTATGAGTTACAATATAAATGCAGATTTTAAGAAAGTGTGGCGTGAAAAGGTTGTTATTAAATTTCTTTATTTTTACTTTCTCCGTCTCAACGATTATGTTTATTCTTTATTTCTTCTATTTAATTATTTCTTTTTTCTGTGTTTTATTTAGTTTTCTTTTCATTTTCGTGTTCGCAGGACCGTGCGGTATATTTTCTCAGTATGATGCAAGTCTTCGAAATGCCGCTCCTTAAATCTATTTACTAAATAACCTTCAATTGTATCTTGATTTTGCTGCTTCTTCTTCTTCTTCTTCTCGTTCGTTCTTTACGACCAATTTTAATCACTCTTTGTGATGTTTCATCTTTGCCAAGAACGTGTATACGTTGCACATTGGTTTGGTAGGCCCCTAAAAGCATAGAGTTCTACACGTTTAGGACACATACATCCGATTTCAGCCAAACCTCCTTAGTCGCCTCTTACGACATGCGTGGCAGGTAGCAGTGGTCCTATTCTTTACACCCCAAATTTGGGCCCCGGTAACCACTCGGGCGGATTTTGCTGCTTATGTCACCCCCATTAAGGTGCCACCTGATGGAGCCGCCTCTCTGCATCATAGTACAGCACGGTCCTGCGTGTTCGTATACATTTGTTCCTCTTCATATTTTATTCCTTCATCCTAAACTTCACTCCTACAACATTTCTCCCCTCTTCAACTGGATTTAACCGTCACGCCTTCCTTAATGTCGACGTATTCTATTACTAAATTGGAAATGCTCTTATACATCCACATTTTCCCAAACAAATAAAATAATAATATTCAGCGAGCTTGTAAAGAATAACAAAGAAAAAGACTAGGTTTGGAATAATATAACTAGATTCATCTTGCAAATAAGTGTGGGTGTGAGCTTTTCAGAAGTGGCAGAGGTCAGAAACTTGCTCGTTATAAAATATATGCGTCGTTCCATCATCGTGGGTGTTTTCATTTTCTAACTCTCTCGCGGAGTTATGACCCCCAGCCGTAGGCAGACGGCTGATAAACTAGTAAAAGTAGGAACACCGGAAGAGTCAATATTTAACACAATGCTATTGTCCTCTAATTGGATATTTCTCTACAAAACAAAATATATTTGCTCTTTCTGGATGTTAGGAGAAGCGGTTGAAAACAGATATCGGATACAGGAAAGGAATGCGGTCTGTTGTTTGATATTTGTTTTATGATATTTGCCGTTCTGTCTTTTTCTTCAGCTCGGTTTTTTTTCCTTCTTGTGAGGGCGGGTCAAAGAGTTACCAACACAAACAATAAAAACAGATGCATAAATTATTCGCTATTTATGTGTGTTGTTAATGCATTATTTGAGGTTATCAAATATCTTGTTGAACAAGTATACCGCGCGCGGGGAACAAAGAACATATTCAAACGATATGCTAAAGAGAGAAATACAGAACGGGAAAAGACTGAGAAAAATGGAGATAGGAGAGAGAGAGAGAGGAGAGTGAGTGTGTGTGTGTAACTGTAGGGTGGGTGGATGAAATAATATCCTGCAGTATAGTTTATATATACATATACACACATACACAATATATATATAAATGGCGGCTCGTCATTAAGGGCCAATGGGCCGGGCCCAAAAATAATGTATATAACGTGTATTTATTATTTTATGAATTAAAATATAGCTACCAAAAACCATGATTTATCCGGAAAAATTTGCCTGGCCCACAAACAAAATGATCACGAGCCGCCACTGTATATATATATATATATATATATATAACTATTCGTCTTACAGACAGTCAATAAGCAATTGTTTATTGTGACAACTTCTTTCTTATCTTTCAGCTCATCCCTAAGTCTCTTTTCAAAAGATTCTACCTTTGCTAATGTTGTTTCCATATAACTGATCATCATCTGTGTTTCATTTTTGGGACTGATATATATATATATATATATATATATATATAAGTGGCGGCTCGTGATCATTTTTGTTGGTAGGGCCAGACATAAATTTTCGGAAAAATCATGGTTTCGGTTATGATATATTTTAATGTATAAAATAATAAATACAAGTTACACCTTATTTTTGGTGGTGCTCGCTCCACTGCCCTTAATGACGAATGCATGTATATATATATATATATATATATATATATATATATTAGAGAGAGAGATTATTCTCGTACCGTTATACGTTATATAGGGCCTGCAAGTATTTCCTCCATACCGCTCTGTCCTGTGCAACTTGTTCAATCTCTTATATGGTATTAACCCGATATTTCTCGGTTCTCTCAGTTAAGTTTGTTTCAGAGTTTAACTAGAGCGTCATTTCTACCTTGAACCTTTTGTTTCCAACTTCAATTTCTGCTTTAATTTCTGCTTAATAAAACGCAAATGCAAGACGATTTATAGTAAGAAGGAAAACAATAAATAATAATAATAAAATAAGAATATAATTTGAATATCTTCTAGACCAGCGTTTCCCAAAGTGGGCGGTACCCCCCCTCCCTGTAGGCGCTGAAACCTTTCAGGGAGAGATAGTGGGTTCAGAAGCATTTGGGGAGAGTTTTCGTGATTTTGCGATTGAATGATCATTAAAAATTTTAATTCTGCTTTTAAATTCATCTTATGCCCTCTATAGATCCATTTTTTCATTTATTTTCTATTTCATGTATATAATCGCTTGAAAAATGATCATGTATGACAGAAATATACATCCACTTTCTATGTCAAAGTGAAAATAGAGCATGCATATATATGTGTCGGGGGGCGTTGGTAAACTGTTATAATGGGGAGGGGGCGTTACAAAGTTTATCTCGTGCATAGAGGGCGGTGGGCCGAGAATGTTTGGGAATCTATGTTATAGACATTTGAAAACAATAAAACATGTTTCGACTCATCTACATCCATATTTACACCATCCAGGAAAGTGACATCAGTTTTTATGAGCAAGTAATCATTATTTTTAACATATTTATGTTATGGGATGAAACCCATATTTCAAGTCAAAATTGAGTGTAATCAAAAATCAGCCGTTATACAGGGTGTTCAAGATAAAAGCAGCCTATCAATGGAGCTAATCTGGTATATATTAATGAAAATGAGAGGGTTCAGTTATGACGTAGTATAGGTCAAGGTTGTGTGACGGTGTGCGGGAAGGCGCGATGAACAAATGTGACGTAGGGCGAGCTAGTCAAAACCGGTTTAAATAGTAAATAGACCAAACGCAATGGGTAACTGGCAACTTTTGATTTGTCAATGGTGCTACTTTTATCTTGAACACCCTGTATTTGTTGCTGACTTTATCACAGTTTACTAAACTAAATCGAGAGATCGAAACTAGAATCCAGCAAGCCAACAACATTACATACCAACTTACGCCAATCTTGAAACACCCAGCAATTCCAGTAGAAACTAAAAAACAGATTATAAATGCAATCTTCATACCAACACTGTGCTACCAGTGCCAAATATGGACACTGACAAAAGAACAAGAAGGAAAATTACCACATGCGAAATGAGATGCTTGAGGAAAGCAGTAAATAAAACAAGAAGAGCCATATAAGAAATGAGAAATTAGAAGAACAGTCGAACAACACCTGCTATTAGATTTATTGAAAAACAGAGGCTCAAATGGTTTGGCTACTTGGTCAGAATGAACCCGAATACACCAGTTGCAAGAGTGTACAATCTGAAAAGGGAATCATCAAGAGGAAGGGACAGACCAAGAAAAGATGGGTTGATGGAGTTACAGACATCTTAAAACTCCACAATACCACACCATATCAAGCGACCAAGCGTGCATTATCTCGGAAACCGATCATCAGTTAAACATGCTACGCCTAGCGACAAAAAAGCAGAGAAGGACAAAAGAAAGAAAAGAAAACTAAACTAAAATCGACAAATGCTAGGAATACATGTGAAACCTTAAGATGATTTATCACCTTGGGTTCAATTAAATATAAATGAGCTGGAATATAAATTTATAACAACTGTTAAATCTTAAGGTTACCATAACTCCCACTTAAGTGGTGGTGGTCCTAGGGCGCCCATCACCAGCGCGCACATAGCGTGGCTCTTGGTCCACTAAGTGCTAAAGAATTTAAAGAATGCGTCTACAGAAAGGGAAAATCGTGACATATCCTTTACAGGACTTATTCATCAACCAGAGTAAATGAGTAGTTGATTTTCTAGGCACCACCTATACGTTCAGTAGTTTGCCATTGCTTTCTGAACGGTGAGGTCTATTTTACCATTCGTAAAAATCCAAGGGAACTAATTTGCTTCCAAATTTGCCCACCGTGGAATTTGAACCAGGTACGCTTGGTTTGTGATGAAGCTCACTACCTCTTAAGCTACAGATGCTCACTCACAGAAAGTACAAGAGATACCAACAAAAATAATCTCTTACATCGCTTTTTTCTCATTTTCTGAGAGTATACGGTAGAGTTCTGTAGAGCACAGGATTAACGCCGTTTTCCCAAGACTGTCACCACGCATGTGCATGTCTTTGATTTTATGTTCTCTCAAAATAACAAACTTTGACCTTACCCAGGGATCGAACACGGCCATTCCGCTACTCGCTCTTCCTAGTGTAAGGGACGTAACCAAATAATTACAAAAGAGCTAGGAAAAATTCAAAAGTTATTCAATAACGCAATGTATTTTTTTTTTTTTAATGTTGTTTCGTTGCTGCCTGTAATTCCGCTTTTTAAGGGCGGGGTAGAACAGGTGGGACGAGAACCTTAGGAATGTAATGGCCGCATGACTAGTGCAGTTGTTCATGTTATAATTTTTCTTCTATGCCCGGACAGAAAAAATCCTTGGCCTTATCGTGGATTAAACACTGGTCTCCTGCATGGGAGTCGCTCTCTAATCCATTCAGCCATACGCTCCAGCAAGGGACTTAAAAATACAAATTCAGAATAATCATATGACAAATATGAACATTAAAAGAGCATTGTACAAGACGATCTTTCTACCGACATTATGCTTTGAAGTGTCAAACCTGGACGTTGACCAGAAACGACAGAAGAAAACTAGTCACGACAGAGATGAAGTGTCTACGTAGAGTGCTAGGAGTATCAAGAAAAGATTGATTGATTGTTTGATTGATAGGACCATCATCATTGCACTTCGGTGAGTAACCATGTGTGCTCCGATCTCTTTCTTACACAGGAAAATCTCAGCTGCAGTGCACGAACTTCCTAGCACCGGCGAGTGTTTCCAATGTAATTTAGAAGATGGTGAAAATATATTTGTAGGAATTTTTTTTTTCACCTTATAATGAATTTGCCCAGGCAGAGGCTATCCAGCCTGCCTCGATTTTGAACCGCCAATGATTCTATTACGTGCTCAACTTGAACACAGGTCCTAAGTTATTTCGTCTGTTTCCGATAGGCTAAGGAACTAGGTATCGCCTACACTGAGATCATGGATCTCTGGAAAATATCCCTTCTCCTCTTATCCCTTTAGCTGCTAAGGATGTATATATACGTTTTCCCATTCACTTCTAAAGACGCAATACCACATCTGTTATTATCTCTCCTCTGTGGGCTAAAGACCTGTTAACACGTTATACATTGATACTGTCACTGCTATAGGCGTACATTCACGTTTGTGACATAGAAACAAAGAGTAGCTATTTTTAGCTCAGCCTTCGGAAAGTATGTACATAGCAGAAAAGAGGCTAGGAACGAGGACCGACTACCTTTGGAACAGAATGAGCCCCCTAATCACTACGCATTCAAATCACTAATAAAGATCGATTTAGGAATGAAGACATCGGGGGAGTAGGTACAACATCAGTACAGAACGGCATCAAAGAAACAACAAATGAAATGGTATCGCCACATAAGCAGATTACCAACAGACAGTGTGCCTCAAGGAGTAATGCCGCCCGAGTGGTTACCAGGGCCCAAATTTGGGATGTAAAGAATAGAGCCACTGTTACCTGCCACGCATGTCGTAATAGGTGACTAAGGAGGTTTGGCTGAAATCGGATGCACGTGTCCTAAACGTGTAGAAGTCTATGCGTGTAGGGGCCTACCAAACCAATGTGCAACGTATACACGTTCTTGGCAAAGATCAAACATATCACAAAGAGTGATTAAATATTGGTCGTAAAGAACGAACGCAAAGAAGAAGAAGAAGAAGAGCAATGCTACTCCGATACAGTGTATACAAAGCAAAAGGTCGTAAACGCAAAAGATGGTCCACAGAAATAAAAGAGGCAGTATTTTTCTTTGACCTACGGCATCACACCGGCCACCTTTACTTCCAAGTAGTTCTCTGGTTCTCATTTGAAAATGTGTTTCAACAGATGATCTGAATTCATCTATTACCGTTCTGATTTCGTTGAGCATATCAAAGCAACACTAATTTATAATAGGAAGTATCCTTACTGGACTACGCCGCTGTGTTTCATTTTAATGAGATTTGTCTAAAGATACCAGTCAGTGTATCTTCTTCTTCTTATGTCGTCACACTGTTACCGGGTTGTTGCACAGTGTTGTGATTTTCTGTTTTGTCTTGTGCTGATTTAGTGGTTTGTGTGATAGTTATTTTTGTTTCTTGTTAGGATTCTGCCAAACTATCTATCCATCTTTTTCGTGGTCTTCTTCTCACCTTTTTTCCTCATGTTATTATATAGAAGACTGTATACTGTGGAGTTTGGATGCATTCTTAAGTGACCAAACCACTTCATTCTTTGTTTGTCAGTGTAATTCAAGCATGGTTCTGTCCCAACTTTCTTTCTTATTCTGATGACTATCTGTTCGTGTAGTGTTGGTAACTTTTCGTAGACATCGCATTCTACGTGTAGTTATTTTTTGCAACTATGCTTTGCTCATTGTCCATGTTTGACTCTGGTAACACAGAGTAGGAATGCTACGATTGCTACTGTTGTTTAGCTGTTAGTGAGATGTTTTGGTGCCTTAACAATGGGACTAGCTGGTATGCTATATTATTTGCTTTTTGCACTCTATCTTTCTCACTCTATTTTTTGCACTCTATTTTATCCTCTATCTTTCTGTCCAGACTTCCCATCATCATCATCAAGGTGCATATCCTTTATAGGACGTTGCTCTTTTGCAGGGCATCTGAAATTTACTCTGTCTCTATTCAGTTCACCCACTTCGTCGATGGTCATATTCATGGTTTCTTTAATATCTTGTAGCCATCATCTTCTTGGTCTACCTCAGCCTCCTGCCCTCTAATATTGTTCCCATCTTCTTGAATATACTTCTTAAATATTTGAGTTCTTGCACTTAGTTGATTGTGGTAGCATTGACATTGATGTTTAGTTTATTATGTTTTCTATCTATATTAATTATTTTATTTTTAGTGTTATTGATTTTCATGTCATGATTTTAACAAGTTTGGTTCAATGTGTAAACATGATGTATGTATTGTTCTTTTGAAATAGGGGAAGACTGCAGTAAAACTTGATAAATAGTGAAACACGTACAAACAAAGTACTATAGTTTTACAAAATACATAAACAGTGACGATAAACAGCAACGTTTCGACCAACAAGGCCTTTATCAAGCAAACGAACAAACAGGAGTGACAAATTAAATGAAACACAAATGGACGACCAAATACCAACGTATCTAAGGAAAATCTGGAATAAAACGAATAACGAAATAAATGTAACACAAAAACACACATAAAAACTAGAAATAGAAAAGAAACAATGAAACATCTAGTAAATATATAACTTGAATACATGCAACATATACCCATATAGATTATAAAAGCATGGGAAGAGAAAGTACTAAGAAGCATAAGAATGTAATACATGCAACATATACCCATAGAGATTACAAAGCATTGGAAGAGAAAGTACTAAGAAGCATAAGAATGTAATACGTTGAGCCCGCGTGGTCGCAAGGTACCATACAAAGAAATCAACCGATTCTCCAGAGCAAATCGACTACGATCATCAGAGGAACATGATCGGATGGCTGTGACCTGGACATCGCAAGCTCCTGAATGGCCAGTATCATTGAAATGGGTAGCTACAGGGTCACAGAGCATTGGCGTATATCGCGCAAGTGTTGGGCGAATCGGTCACTGAGTCTCCTGCCGGTTTCCCCAATATAGGCCTTGTTGCACCGCTTGCAGATAATGGCATAGATAATATTACGGGACTCGCACGTGAAACTGTCTTCAACAACGAACGTGGCTTTTGGAAAAGACGATTGATGATTGTGGTATTTAATGATGGTATACTTGGACGATAATATAGACAAACACTGTCTTTCAGACTTCATATATATTTATTTTTTGTGATGTTCATCATGAGTAGACACACGTTCGTCCGTCTGTCTCTATGTTTACTAATTTTCTCTCACCGTCACTCCCGAACTACACAAAAAACGTCATTGTCTCGTAGTTATGTGTTGCACTTCTACTTAGAGAGTGCAACACATAGTCTCAACTATATATTATCTAATTATACTACACTAACTATCTGGCTAACTGTCTGTTCCTCCGCTGCCATCTGGGGGACTATGACACTATCTCCGAAAAGCAGTTCATTTATGCCATAATTTTCTTAATTTGACTCTTGCTTTATGTTATACATACATGTGATAAAGAGTAGTGGTGAGAGGACATATCCTTGTCTGACATCTAATGTAATGAAGAAGCAGTCGGTCATTCCTTCTGTTGTTCTTATTGTACTCTGGCTATCTTGATATAAGACCATGAAGTTACCTAATGGTTGTCCCTGGACGCCATATTCTTCAATTGTCACGCGTAAAAATCAATCAGAATTTTCAAAAAGAATATGCATCCCATGTTATTGATTTAATATTGATCGTGATTAACAGTATGACATGCAAGACTAGTTTTCGTATTGCTTATGTGCGACAAATCATGGTAAATGTGATTTGCATGCGCCGGTAATTTTAGTGAAACAATAAATGCACAATATAAGCCAGTGAAAACTGTACAGATATGTGTATTTTGACTCGTTTATTACGATAAATTGTAACAAGCCGGTGATGAACTTAATCTTGCAGTTTCAGCGAGTTGTGCAATCTTCTTCTTCTTCTTATAGTCGTCACACTGCTACCGTTGTTATGTCGTGTTTCTTTTGCAATACTTTTGAATAATTAAGTACATAATCGACAATGCGTTTGATGTCATGGGAACTCCTTGTAAAATCTAGTGCACAACTTAATTTAATTGCTCATCAAACATTAATTTCAAGCTGACATTTGCACATTTTTATATTATATAAACTAAAAATACTGTCTAGAGAAATTATATGAATTGTTTATTTTATTCAGAAAGTAAGTTGTACTTTTCATAAATACATTGCCTAGCAGACGACAATATTGCACTACTTATGGTTATTTGTTGTTGATAGTTTCCACAAGATGGCAGAAACAATCAGTATAGGACAGCAGACAGCATCGATAACATCACCGATTCAAACTGAGTTCTACGGAGAAAAAGTAAATGATGAAGATATAAATGGCTATGATGCAGTCTTGTTCACCGTGTGTGACACGTTTGGTAGACCCAGAGGAAAGTTTGCCTTCGGTGAAAATATACGAAAGTTTGCTAAACTCGGAATGGAAACTCATCGTTGTAAGTATATAGTATATACGAGTATAATATATGAAGTTATGTAGTTGGTTGTCACAAGACTTGTTTTACAATTATTTTTCAACTTGATAAACTTATTGTTTTGCTTTTCCGTTCTCAAATAGAGCATTGGTTTACAATTAATCACTAACATTTCTATTAGTTTTATGTTTTTTTTTTTCATTTCAGCATTGAAACATTGTGGTGAAATGTTCCCAACACAACTATATGAATATGTCCGTAATTCATTGCATCTTTGGTAACAAAGTCATTTGTGTAGACTTTAGTTGTTAGCTCAACATGCCAGTGCCCTCTCCCGCGATAACATGGTAGAATGTTGAGAAATATGACACATTTGAATAGATTAGTTACTGATAAGATTTTGTCAACATACAACCCCAATTTATAGTACCACATCTATTGAGTTATACTGTAGTATGTTGTCAGATCTGATTGGTTATAGGCGAGGCCATTAGAGTTGACACCCAATGTGGTCCTATTTATGTAAATGTACTTAATCTCCCAGCATTTCATTCCCATTATTTGTATTATTATCATTATCTGTCTCTCTTGTGCCCTGTTAACGAAGATTGGGGCATAGGCCCTCAAACAACTCATGCCAATTCTTCCTATTTTTAGCTATCTCCTGCAGCTCCTTCCAGCTCTTCTGTATATTGATAATTGCCTCCAAATCCCTTCTCCGTGTATTTCTAGGCTTCCTTCTGAATTCCAGGAAAGGTCCCTTCTTGTTATATCCCCCTTGGATATTCTCAAGGTGTGTTATTTCTAGCTTCCACATCTTTTCTCCATCTCTCCGTTCACTGGGATCTGTCTTGTTTGAGTTTCACTTTGCAATATCTTCGTTGTACTCCAGACATGTCCATAGATGCATTGATCTCCTTCACAATATGACCAACAGCATCCAACGACTAACTACACCAGTTCAATATTGATTGATGAGCCTAGTCATACGCCTTATGTCTGCTCTTTTAAATATTTAATCCAAGCTCTTACAATCTAGCTGTTGGCATGGATTTGTTTAGATAAAGTTACTCTTGGCAGCCCTTCTTTGAGGACGTTCGGAATGTCAGCTCTGTCCATTGACTGACCCTCGTGATTTAGTGCAGGGCCAACCCACCTGTCCACTCTTGCATTGTTATCGACACCCATGTGCCCAAGAATGATAATGGATGCAATTCTGTTAATTGTTGACCCTTGTAGGTATTCAGTCCATTGTCTGTGTACCAAACCAGCTTCCACACCAAATCATACTCAATGAATCACTTAGAATGAACACTTGAGTGCTCGTCTGTCTTGTTCATCTTTCTTGTTCTCTCCATGAGCACCTTATTTGTGACTCTATCAAATCATCTCATTCCCTCTATTCTATGCAGACACCAGTCGATAAACGTTTGCAGCTTATGAGTTAATTATTATTATAGCTTCCAATTATTATTACAGCAGTTTCACCATACATTATTAATATTTATTAACATTACGATACTAGATTTATCCATCATTATCGCCAAGTGTAATCCACCAATATGTCATCATAATTCAACCACTTATGTACTGTTGTTGACCTCTCTTATCTTAGTATCAAACTGACTATTATGTATTTAAAATTCTCTTCATCTATCTCATTGTGTCTCCAATTTTCCTAGCTTAGTGCATTATTCACCTGCCTTCTTGATCTTACATTTCATGTGATGTTTGTTTGCATTTCGTCTTATCAACGAAGTTAACAACTTTTTTATGATCTGTGTGGTTTGTGCCAATAACATGGGTCATTGTGCCCTAGAGCAAGTAGGACAGGCACGTTCAAATTTCTGTGAAAGTGTATGCAAATTATCTTTGTCGAACGCTTCATATCGACCACTTGTTAAACCTGCTTTGTGATTTATATGTGATCTGAGTCTAAGAGTGATTGTACATTGTGCCAGTTATGCACCTACAAGTAGGCCAACACAACAAATTTCTGTTATTCTTTTTATTTGCTAGGGTAGCTTCCATAGGCCCCTACCTCAGTCGCCTCTTACGGCATACCTTGTAGGTCAAAGTGTTAGTATTCTTTGCTCCCCTTGCAAGCCCTGGCAACACAAAGGCATGCATATTATCCAACATTACAGAAATTTGTACAAACAGGTAAATGTAAGATTGAAGATTTTACAAAAAGAAAATCCCCACTTCAAAGTACCACAACTGGAGTTATACTGTAGCACAATATCAGATCTAATGGGCCATAGGGAAACCATAGAGTTGACTCATGCCAATGTAATTATTTATTAGTTGTTGACAAGCATTCTACATTTGTTGTATTACTAGTTCGAGACTTACTTGCATTCTCCAGAGAAACATTTAATACTATTGTCTATCCCCAAGAGGAAGATGGAATTGAGTGTCCACTCTTGTCATTAAGCGCAGGGGTGGGAGCTTTAATTTGTGTTCTAGGGCCAGATGAGTCGCTTGTGTTGTGTTATATCGATGTTTCTGTAGTGTGGTCTTGATATTGTCTATCCATCTTTTGTCTTGGTCTTCCCTTTGCTATAGTACTTGATCTCTTTTAATATCATTGAAAGAAATCCCATCATTTTCTTGTCTATAATATTTTCTTTATTTAGTAAAAAATGTATTGCAGTTAAACTATGTGAATCTATACAACATTTGGAATCAACATATGAGTCTTCTTCTTCTTTGCGATTAGTTTCTAATGCTTATTTATGAGACGGGTTGACTCTATGAAGCCCTACATCAGTTGAAGTTCTTAAAGGGTTTCCCATATCTTGTTGTGTAAGACCTTCTTTAATGAAGGCCATGTTTCATTTCGTTGGTACATGTATGATGGTCAGGACTGCAGGATGTGCTTTGGAGTCTGTGTTTCAGTCTGATAAGCACACTGTGCAGTCTGAGCAGTTTTCATCTGTGTATGCAGTGCTTAAGCCTGCAGTGTCCTGTTCTGTGACGAAAGATTGGTGTGTCAAAAATATGAGTGAGACTTTGCACCTGAGAGGCAAAATGAGGAGTGTGTTTAATAAGTGACTCATGAGAATCATGACCATGCAAAAAAGAACTTGTACACTGCGTGGTAAAGTCCAAGCAAACAACTTTTAATTCAAAGTTAAATAGTCTTCTAGTGACCCCCAAGCTTAAAACATGCTGCAGCATATCTCATAAAGATAATATATCATTTCTTCATGTATAGAAATCTAATAACGTGCTCTAACAAAATACATATCCTCCATTTTCAGCCACATGTGTGCTTGGTTTCCATTCAGAATACCCCACAACGCTGCCTCGATACAATAGTAACAAGTCTATGACTAGCCGGATGTGTCCTGATCTAACAACATTGAAACCTCTGAGCTGGCTGTGCAAAGATGATATAAAAGTAACAGTATATGATATCACTGATACATACTAAATGTTATTATTGGGCATAATAGTGACAGTCAATAGCTACAATCACTGCACAATACATAATTACCGAAATTACTTCTTTTAAAAAAGTTCTTAGAACATCCTGGACAGATAAGAGAACAAAGACATCCTACAAGACCTGCATATTGAGGATCATTGGCTCATAAATAATATCATGTCCCGGAAGATGAAATATTTTGACCATGTTAAACATCACAGTGGTTTTGAGAGAATGGTAATGCAAAACATGGTTCCTGAAGTATGAGGCAGGGGACAACTAAGATGAAAGTGGCAACAAGACATCAAAGAAATCTTGAACATGACGCTAAACATAACTTGCTAGAGACAGAGTTTTTCAGGCAGGCTGTGATGTTCCATAACGTCAGAGTGGTGCCGGGACCCTCAAGGGAATGAAAGAATAGTACCACTGTGACCTACAAGGCATGTCGTAAGAGGCGACTGATGTAGGACCTAGGAAGCTATTTAGTAAATAAAAGCATTGTAGAAATCGGATTTGCTGGCCTTCTTGTAGGCGCATAACTGGCCCGACGTACACTCACTCTTAGGATCAGATCACATACAAATCACACAGAGTGGTTAACAAGTGGTCGATATGGAGCGTTCAAGAAGAAGAAGAAGACGTTCCACAAGAAACAGGCTACTACTAAAGCAATGACGCTATATATCTTGAAAAAGAAATGTGCTTTGAAGGAAGTTGAGAAGAAGCTTATCAGAATATGTCATCTTCACATTGAAGGCTGACTGTTTTATCTTCTAATATTTGCTTAATATTACTATAATAATACATTATGACAGTATTTGGTTCACCTCTTGATGTTACCTTCCCATTAACTCTTAACCGTTCGTGGGTTTTAAAGTTTTTGTTATTTTTGAAGGCTTGCTCTATTACTAGAAGCCATATATACTCCATGAATTGAACATAGGCATGTTATATATGGTTAGAAAGTTAATTGAATGTACTATCAAGATATGTGATTTTAATATCAGTGTCATGTAATATGTGATATCAGTGACCTAAATTTGGTGATGCTAAAAATAGATTTTCCTGCAAATTTCAAATAATTATACAGTCACAAAGAAGGAAAAAATAAGTATGAAATATATCATGAAAACTATTAATATACTCTCTTAGTACCTTCATATTTACACAATATATCCAAACATGAAGTTGTTTGGACAATAAATAAGGCAGTAATTAGGAAATTTGTAACTTCTAAATATTTCTTCCATATTTTGAAGACACCAATTAATAAATAATAAATAAATAAGAGAAAATGATACAGAACTGGTCTAGTAAGCAGCCCATAAGAACTAACACTTATAGTCTTGATTAGGACAGTAATCTGAGTCACTAGATACCATTTTTAAGCAAATGTGTGATTTTTGACAAGAGCAAGTGAAAACTCATCTGCAGAGATTATCCAAAATGGCAGCCGTTCGGAAATGTCAAAAAAAGTGTAATAAAAGCATGTTCTTACCACTGAAGTCATAGAAGGTTCACCTGAATGGCTAGGAACACCTTACACATGGTTAGTCGGCTTTCATGCAGAAATCAGTAAGATACACCATAAAGGCTCCTGACTACGTATGAATTCATAGCGGGCGGAGGCAGAAGAAGAAGAACAAAATATCATGCTTTATTCAACGAGATTCCTCTCTTTAGCCTGTTACGCCCCTGGCGTTTAGGGCAGCAGCAACAAACGTACACCATTCTTCCCTGTTCATGGCCTTCCTCTGTATTGTGTTCCAACTCTGATTCATTTCCTTCAGCTCTTGCTCTATCGTTCTCCTCCAAGTCGTCTTGGGTCTTCCACGCTTCGCCTACCCTCTGGAGTCCATCTCAGTGCAGTTTTCGTGTCGGAGCCAGTCTCCATGCGCATCACATGTCCAATCCATCTCCAGCGTCGTCTTCGGATGATAGTGCCCATATTCTCTTGTTGGCATCGGGCAAGCAATTCTTGATTCGAGATAGTAGTCTGCCAGTACACGCGTAAGATTTTTCGCAGACAAGTTGTATGAAAGGCGGAGAGTCTGGACATATCCTGTTCTGTCATTCTCCAGCATTCCGATCCGTACAGCAAAGTTGACAGCACACAGCTGTTATAGATACTAGTCTTGGTTCTGATGCTGTATTGGGCAGATTTCAAGGCGGTCTGAAGGGTCATGAATGCACTTCGTGCTTTACTCAGTCTGTTTTTAATGTCAGATCCAGCGCCTCCTTCATTGCTAATAACACTTCCAAGGTATGTGAAAGCGGTTGTATCTCGGAGGGTTTTACCTTCTAGTTTGACTGGTGCTGGGGTTGCTATGTTCAGAGTCATTACTTCAGTTTTCTTCTGATTTATTTTCAGCCCAACCATCTCACTATATTGGTTAAGGCGGCAGGTCTTTTCCTGGATATCTCTATGTGTATGAGATAGGAGTGCGATGTCATCTGCAAAATCTAGGTCTTCCAGCGTGGATGTGAGCGTCCATCTAATACCTCTTGCCTTATCTTCCGTTGTTTTACGCATCACCCAATCTATGACAGTGTTGAATAATAGGGCTGACATAACACATCCTTGTCGCACGCCTGTTTTTACTTCAAACTTTAGTTCTGAAGTTTCAACACTGCATGCAAACTTGCTGTAGCAGCTTTTTATAATATTTATAAAACACAGTGGGATTCCATACCATCTTAAGATACGCCATAGACTTTCACGGTGTATGCTATCAAAAGCCTTTTCAAAATCTACAAAGTTGATATAGAGTTTGCTTTGCCATTCTGTGCATTGTTCTATGATATTTCTAAGAGCAAATATTTGGCCTATACAGCTCCGTCCTCTACGAAATCCTGCTTGTTCCTTTCTCAGTTTCTTATCCACAGCTTCAGTAATACGTTGTACGATGATTTGCTTAAGATTTTACTTGGGACAGAAAGCAGTGTTATTCCACGCCAATTATTACAATCGGCAAGGGAGCCTTTTTTGGGTATCTTGATGATGACTCCTCTGTTCCATGCATCAGGTATTATTTGGGCATTCCAAATAGTAGTAAACAAGGGTTGCAATATATTAGCTGCAAGTTCTGGGTCTATTTTGAATAGTTCTGCGTTTAAGTTATCATTCCCTGGTGCCTTGTTATTCTTAAGAGATTTAATTGCTGTAATGATCTCATCCTGGCTGGGTGTTTCAATGCCAATTTCTAACTCCTCTGTTGGTTCTGGTATGTCTGCTACTACCGTTGGAGGTGGTCTGTTTAGCAATTCTTTAAAATGCTCTGTCCATCGTATTTCTTGTTCCTTTTCCGTTGTCAATAGTATTCCATTCTTATCCTTTATGAGAGTATTTGATCTTCTGTAATGTTTCCAGCTTATTAGCTTTGTAATTTTGTACACTGTTCCCTGATCACACTTTTTGCTGCTTCTTCTGCCTGTACTGCCAGGTCTTCAACATACATTCTTTTGTCGGCTCTCACAGCCCGTTTGATTTCTTTACTTGCGCTTTTGTACTGTTCTTGGTATCTTGCTTTCAGTCTTTCGGACTTTGCTTCTAACAATTTCTTTTTAATATTCTTCGGCTGTCTATTATTTTCCATGTTGTTGGTGTTATCCATTCTTTTCTTTTCTTTGTGCGGTACCCTAGACATGTTTCACTGCTCTTGCTATATATAGATGCTATGTTGTCCCATGTTCTATCTATGTTGTCAGTTTCATCCGTAGTTTCATTACTTTCTAGGGCTTGGAATCTGTTCTTTATCTGCATTATAAACTTATCCCTTACTTCCGTGTCTTTTAGTCTATCCACATCGAACCTCTTTTGGAGGTTTTTCTGTTGTCCTGTTTTTCTTAGTTTAAGTTTGACATAAGCTGTGACTAGGTGGTGGTCACTACCAACATCTGCACCTCTCTTGACTACAACATCTAGGCAGCGTCTCCAGGGTCCATTGATCATTATATGGTCTATTTGGTTTTTATCTCTGCCATTAGGGAATACCATGTTAATTTGTGGATATCTAAATGTTGAAATAGGGTTCCTCCTATAACGAGATTGTTCATGCTGCAGAAGTTTACTAAACGTTCCCCATTTTCGTTCATCATACCACATCCATATTTTCCCATAGTTCTATAACTATGCGTGTTGTCTTGTCCGACCTTCGCATTTAGATCTCCCATAACAATGATAACATCATGGGATGGTGACTTGTCTAATTCTGCTTGTAGGTTTTCGTAGTACGAGTCTTTCTTTGTATCTTCGCTATCATTAGTTGGCGTATAGCATTGTAGGATTGTGATGTTTGTATGCTTCCCTTTAGTCTGATCTTAATCAAGCGGCTGCTGATAGGTTTCCATTCTAACAGACACTTTTCCACGCCCTTTCTTAGGATTACTGCTACTCCTTCATGGTGTAGGTCATCGTCTCGTCCAGAAAAAGGACTGTTTCACCTGTTGCAGTGGTACTTCTTCCATTTCCTGTCCATCTGCTCTCGCTAACCCTTAGGATATGTAGATTATATCAAGATATGTGATTTTAATATCAGTGTCATGTAATATGTGATATCAGTGACCTAAATTTGGTGATGCTAAAAATAGATTTTCCTGCAAATTTCAAATAATTATACAGTCACAAAGAAGGAAAAATAAGTATGAAATATATCATGAAAACTATTAATATACTCTCTTAGTACCTTCATATTTACACAATATATCCAAACATGAAGTTGTTTGGACAATAAATAAGGCAGTAATTAGGAAATTTGTAACTTCTAAATATTTCTTCCATATTTTGAAGACACCAATTAATAAATAATAAATAAATAAGAGAAAATGATACAGAACTGGTCTAGTAAGCAGCCCATAAGAACTAACACTTATAGTCTTGATTAGGACAGTAATCTGAGTCACTAGATACCATTTTTTAAGCAAATGTGTGATTTTTTACAAGAGCAAGTGAAAACTCATCTGCAGAGATTATCCAAAATGGCAGCCGTTCGGAAATGTCAAAAAAAGTGTAATAAAAGCATGTTCTTACCACTGAAGTCATAGAAGGTTCACCTGAATGGCTAGGAACACCTTACACATGGTTAGTCGGCTTTCATGCAGAAATCAGTAAGATACACCATAAAAGGCTCCCTGACTACGTATGAATTCATAGCGGGCGGAGGCAGAAGAAGAAGAACAAAATATCATGCTTTATTCAACGAGATTAGACATCTTAAAAATAAAAAATATATTTTTTAACAATTTATTATGGTAATATCATATGTTTTACATTATGAAACATAAATTATATGCTTTTAAATGCATAAATAACACACAAATACAGCTAGTTCCGGAGTCATGTAGCCATCTCATTTATAAATGAGGTACCCGAATGTTACAGAGTTAATACTATTGTTATTCTCTTATCTTCAGTATTCTCTACTTATATGATCATCAACAGTATCATCTCCCTCTCTACATTTCTCCAAAACACTTTTCTCAAAATCTCTATGGTGTGATTGATTGATTGATAGGAACACCATAATTGTACTTCGGTGAGTAACCATGTGTGCTCCGATCTCTTTCTTACACAGGTAGGTCTCAGCGGCAGTGCACGAAGTCTGTAGCACCGACGAAGGTCCCAGATGTAACTTAGAATATGTTGAAAATATATTGTAGAAATTAAATTTTTAAATCTTTCTCATGAGTTTTTACATAGACAGCGGCTTTTCAGTCTGCTCTTCTCAATTTTTAACTGCCAGGGTTCTTTTACCTGCACAACATGAGCATGGGACATAGGTTTTATCGTCCCCCTCTGATAGGACTAGGAACTCAATCTCACCTACACTGAAATCAGGGATCTCTAGAAAAAAATATTGATGGCTTCACGAGGGAGCAAACCAAATATCTTTGGAATGAGAGGTGAGCACCTAACCTCTACACCACACAGACTCCCAAATCTGTTATCACAAAACTGCAAGAGAATGTTGACTGAACAAGACAAAGTTGGATCTCTGTGCTGAAGTGGTTAAGCCACTTACCTTGTGTTTCAAATGTCATGGGTTCAAAACCGGACTGCATCGTTCAGTTCAGGAGTGTTTTTTCAGAAGTTCATAGAATTGTTACAGGAGCTATGGAGTTCATGCTTCATGCAACACAATGGGAGATGACATACTATTTCTCTATTTATGCAGATTTTTACAATTTTTTTCTGATCCAGAAGCTCTTGAGCTTTCAGCTCTTTGGCTCAGTACCATGGACATCGTAACCCTTCGGTTCAGTGCCATGAACACCGTAAATCTGGAGAATATGTGACTTTTCTGCCAGCCCGCGGAATTGAACCCGCACTCAATGGGTAGCTTGTTACCCGCCGTCCAACGCGCTACTAACACGCTGCAGATAAGGACCTAGTCATACAAGGAAACCCGGTGTAATGAAGTCATTCCTTGTTTTTTAAAACTTTTAAACTTTATTTCTTTTTATTTTAGATGAATCCTTCTTCTTTGTTTGTTCTAACAATGGCGTTTGTTACATTGTTGTAGTGACAGTGAAACTATGATTTCTGCACCTTTCAGCCTGACACATCCTTTACAGCGCATCATATTTGGACTAGATTTACCATCTATCTTGGATATCTACTAATTAAGCCAGACTGTAGTGCTGCAGCCTATTACTAGGGAGGTGGACTAGGGTCTTGATCAGTTTTTGTTTGTTGACTTCTTTCATTTAATTCACTGAATTTTATTCCCATTATCTAATTCAATATATATCTTCTTATCCGTAACTTATTTATGTTTCTCATTCTCTTATCCTGTTTTGTCTGACAGTGTCAGGATAAGGAGTGATTTATAAAACTGGCTTTTGTGTGCGCTTCATAAATAGTGTTTTTGTTGCATCTGTTATTTCTGAGATCCATCTTTTGCGTGGATTGTTTGTTAGTAATCTGGTTATGTTGCCGAACCATTTAATTTGCTGTTTCTTGATGAAGCTCATTACGATGTTGCATCCACTTTTTTTCATGTCTTTATAACCATAACTTATAACACCAATCATAATAATATAATTATTTTTTAATAATTTACCAGGTTGGGCATGTGCTTTGTAACTTGCATAATGCCACAGGTCAACAGGATGCATGTTCACCCCGTTCTCTAGCGCTGAAACAGCTGGAGGCTCTGAAGGATTTAGGCTATCAGCTCATGTCAGCATTTGAAACCGAGTACACAGTTTATCTGAAGGGCACACTTAAAGCATATGGTGGTGATGTAAGTCTCTGACTTATATTACTTTTACAATATATATTTTGTGTGTTCATTCCTAGTTTTTACTGTGATCCTTCTTCTTTCTGTTCTTGAAATTTTAATCACTCTTGTGATATGTTTGATCTTGCCAAGAACATGTATATGTTCCATTGTTTAGTAGACCCTAAGGCATAGATTTCACAAGCTTAGACATGTCATCGATTTCAGTCAAACCTCCTAGTGCCTTTCGACATGATGGCAGATAACAGTGGTTCTATTCTTTACACCCCAAATTTGGGCCGTAACACTGTTACGCAAATTGTATGAGTTTTCACTGTGTACGCTACGAGCAATAAAGTAACACTGCACTATAAGGATATATGGAAGCTACCCTAGTAAATTAAAAGCATCCAGAAATTGGACTTGCCGCCTACTTGTAGACGAACTGCACAACGCAATTTTCTTAGGTTCAGATCACATACAAATCACAAAGAGTGGTTTAACAAGTGGTGGATATGGAACATTTTTATGAGAAAAAAGAAGCATGACACATAATATTGAAATATTTTCACTATACATTTAGTATGATATTTACTGGCAATGTCAAATTGTTAAATGTAAACTGGCACGGTGCCCGGACCCAAAAATGTGTTAATAACAATTAAAATTAAAATTTTCTAAAACATTGTATTATCTTTTTTTTATTCTTTTCTAATCCTGTTTTGCCTCTTCTAATCAGGATGAGAAGAGATTTATATAACAGGCTTTTGTGTCTTCTTCTTCTTCTCTTCCACCATTTACTTCTATATAGAAGTGTTGGAGAAATTAGTGATCTTGTGTGTGCTGTTTTAAGGCACTTTGTAAGCTGATATTCATTTTCGTAAGGATGTTCTTGATACTGTCGCTCCATCTTTTGCATGGTCTTCCTCTTGCTTTGTACTCATGATACTTTTTCTGTGTGGCTCTCTATGGTAGGCAATACCAGGTAGGCTTTGTGTGCTCTTCATAAATAGTGTTCTTCACTGCCTCTGTTATTTCTGTGGTTCACCTTTTGCATGGACAACCTTTTGCTTTATATCCAATGTAGCATAGTAGCATTTTCTGTAGGTAATCTGCTTATATGTCCTAACCATTTAATTTGTTTTTTTTCTTGATGAAGTGCAATATTGATGTTGTACCACTTTTTCCTGATGTATCATTTCTAAACCGGTCTCTTCTTGATACTCCCAGCCATTTGCGTAGACACTTATCTCTCTCTCCCATGTCTTTTTAAACCTAATTGGGGCATAGGCCCTCAGCCAACTCATGCCAAGTCTTACCATCTTTTATTATCTTCTGCAGCTCCCTCCAGCTCTTCCTTATATTGTTAATCTCTGCCTCCAAATCTCTTCTCGTGTACTTTAGGCCTCTTTCCTCCGGTGGGTTCCAGGTAAGGGCTCTTCTAGTTATATTCCCCTCAGATTTTCTCATGGTGTGTCCTATTCCACTCCTTTTTAACTCCCTGTCTTGTTCTCTCATAAGCTCCTCATTTGTGACCCTATCATACCATCTCAGTCCCTCTATTCTGCGAGACAGTTGATAAATATTTGCAATTTATACTGATAGCATAAAATCGAGAGAAAGATTGTGTTGTAAAATGCTCTTTTATTATTCATTGATGCTACTTTTCCTTATGAGTTGTTCCTTTTACATATATCATTCTGTATGATTAATAAAATTTCATTTTTCTCAATACCATTCAAGTACAATGATGTGGTCAATATGGTGAGGCTGGATACAGATGTGAAATTCTATTATGAGAACATGGTAGGTCTTTTGGAATCAGGAATTCCAGTAGAGACTCAGATGGAGGAATATGCTCCTGGACAAATAGAGGTAAGGTTGAAACTTGAAGATACAAGTTGTACTATATATCTTTACATTATTTGTTTGGTGTTTATATTATGATCATTTGACACAATGATATGTGATTTCAATATGTAGATCATTCGCTAATGGAATCACACAACACACAAAAAGTCGCGGGTACATTTCTTGCACCCGACGTTCAACAAGTGTGGAAAGAAATGGACCTTATTACCTTCTGCATATTTGAATCTCAGATTTTAAAATTGGGTAAGTTAAATAACCCAACTCCGGACAACCTGGGAAGAATGTTGTTAAAAAAGGTTTAAAGCCGAAGGATTGACATTGCACGGTTTTACCATCGGCCAGTCCTTCACAGAATGGCACGCCCCCTGCGGAGTATTGCGCCGAACTCCGTAGCTCAGCAACCTAGGATCTTTGGAAACTGCACTCGGAACAGAATGGCGCTGTCGACTCAACCGACTCACTCAAGGCAGAGGCAGCCACGAGACCTTTCAATGGGACAAATTGTACAGAATCCATGTGGAGCATAAGGATATATCTCAGTGTAGGTGAGATCGAGTTCCTAGTCCTATTGGAGATGGATGATAAAACATAGGTCCCGTGTTCAAGCTGAGCACGGAAAAGAACCCTTGCAGTTCAAAATTGAGAAGAGCAGCCTGGAAAGCAGCTGTCCTGGCAAAATTCATTAGCAAAAGTCTACAAAATAAAATTCCTACAAAATATCGACACCATGTTCCAAATTACATCGGGACCCTTGCCGGTGCTACAGAGTTTGTGCACTGCCGCTGAGATCTTCCCATGTAAGAAAGAGGCCGGATCACACGTGGTTACTCATCGAAGTGCAATGATGATGGTCCTATCAATCAATCTATACAGATGGGTTAATAATACGATTAATTTTAAGAACATAAGACCCAACTTTATAATGCCACATCTTCTGAGTTATACTCTAGAATGGTGTTAGATTTTGATTGGTCATAGAGGAGAGCGGGAGCTGCAGGAAATAGCTAGAGATAGGAAGACTTGGCATGAGTTGGTTGAAGGACTACGCCCCAATCTGGGTTAAAAAGGCAGAGAGAGAAAGAGAGATAGAGGTGAACTGATTAATGCTAAGACAAATACATTTATCAACAGTATTCAATGAAGCCTCAGTATGGAATCAAGATGGTGGATGCTGTTCACCGGTTACGCTATGTTACCAAAGCCTTATGTGATAGAAATGGACTGGAGGCCACCTTTATGACAAGACCTAATCAAGATACTACAAGCAATGGATTCCACTTCAACCACTCATTGTGGACCTTAGATGGCAAGTAGGTATTAAGCTTCCAATAGCTTGTTCTGAGCAGTACTTCACTGCACTAACAACCCTTCTGGAATCTCTCTCTTTCTCTCTCTCTCTCTCATAGACCAAATGTTCCACCCCTGCTGCTGTTATGCTCAAATTATCAATCCATCTTCTCCGTGTACTTCTTATTTACAGGGATGACTCCTTCCATAATGGTCTTCACCAACCCTTCATGTCTTTTTATATGTCCAAAATATGTCAATTTTATGGTTCTTATTTATCAGCATCGCCCGTCTGCCCAGCGTATTCGTAGCGCGTTTGACTACGGGTGACTATCCCTCTGTGTGTGCGGGTTCAATTCCGCGGGATGGCAGAAAAAGCCACAGATTCCCCAGATTTATGGTGTTCGTGGCACCGAACTGAAGGGTTACGATGTCCATGGCACCGAGTCGAAGAGCTGAAAAGCTCAAATGCTTCTGGATCGAAAAAAATTTATCAGCATCAGCCAGTGTTCTTTCTGGATAGATTTATGTTTTCTTCTTTGTTCATGGTATACTGATGACTCTTCTGTAACACTTATACTCAAAAGCACATATATGTCTTTCCACTGCTGTTGACAAATATGGGCATATCACTGTATTATCCAATATACCTTGTGGTATGAAAACAGGTTCTTTGCTACATGTAGAAGTGCTTGTGGTTTGAACACCTGACAAGAATGCTTTGGTATCAACTACCAAAGACTGAAAACTAAGCTTTGGGGAAACCTTACAGACTTGAAGCTGACTGCCCAGTTTGTGGTCCACAGTAAATTAAGCGCATGACCAGAGATCGCTGAAGAAGAAGAAGAACTACCAAAGAGAACCACGCTGAAAAAGTTTAACGTGTACAGAGCAAGAGGAAGACCACTCAAACGATGGAGCAACGGCATCAAGAACAGTCTTATGAAAATGAATAAAAGCTTACAAAGTGCCTTGGAACAAGCACACACAGATGACCCCTCCTCAACACTTCCATAAAGAAGTAAATGTTGAAAGAAAAAGAGAAGAAGTTCTTGTGAAATATTCCAGTATATTATTATATTATATTTTCTACAGAAATGCCTTTTACGACCCAAATGATGATCATAAATGCTCAGAAATCCTCCGTTATTGGGTAGCTGGTCTCATTCACCATGGCAACGCTCTTACTGCCCTAATGTGTCCAACAGTAAATTGCTTTGAGCGTCTTCATGATACATTTGCTCCTGGTGACAATGTTTGGAACTACAATGACAGGTACAAACTTTTACTGAAAAATTGTTGTCCGTAAACATCATAGCAGAATAGTGATTATATTTATCATTTTGTCTCATCTATTTTTTGAGTATTTTGACATTTTTCTGCAACTCTTCGTTGTAACGTATTAGGTAAGTTTTAGTAGTTATATGTGTGGTGTGTAAAACTACAGTACTTTGTGATTACGTGTTTTGCCAATCAAATAGTTTTACTGCAGTCTCATCTATTTTGTTATATTTCTATGTGTATTCTTCTTCCTTCTTCTTCGAACGCTCCATATTAACCACTCTGTGTGATTTGTATGTGATCTGAGCCTAAGAGTGATTGTATGTTGTGTCAGTTATGCGTCTACAAGTAGGCCAGCACATCCGATCTCTGCTACGCTTTTTATTTACTAAGGTAGCTTCCCTAGTTCCTACATCAGTCGCCTCTTACCTTGTAGGTCACCGTTGTACTATTCTTTGCTTCCCTTGCAGACCCCAGCAACACACAGGTGTATGTAAAGTAAAGGAACCCTTTCATACCTCGTGGTATATAGGTCAATACAGTGTTAGGCCTGTATTTTTCATTGACCGCCGGCACACAATGGGTGATGTGGTCAGCATCACGCTGGCCACCTTTACTTTCCCAGAGCATGTCTGGTACCCAGTTGAGGCTGGGTCGACCTGAGAGCCGTTGCGGTCAGGAAAAATTATGCGCGCATTAGCGCATTGCGGGAGCTGAACCCAGACCACCAGCCTTGCGAGCGAGTTCACTAACAACTACGCTACAGCGACTCTCACACAGGTGTATGTATATTCAATATTTGTTTCCAATCTCTTCTGCTTCTTTTTTCTTTTCTCTAATCTTGTTTTGCCTCACAGCGTCAAGATAAGAAGAGATGTATGGAACTAGCTCTTGTGTGCGTTTCGCACATGGTGTCTTTCACTGCCTGTTATTTTTTAGTTCCACCTTTTGCATGGACATTTTATCCTCTGTAAAAGGGTAGCATTGCTCTTTGAGGCACACCATCTGCTAGTAATCTACTTATTTGTAAGAAACATTTAATTTGTTGTTGCTTGACAAAGTTTAGTATTGATGTAAATACTTTTTCCTGATGTCTTCATTTCTAAACCAGTCTCCTATTGATACTCCCAGAACTCTGTGTAGACACTTCATCTCTGTTATGACTAGTTTTCTTGTGTTTTTTATGTCAATGTCCAGATTTGACATTTATAGCATTATGTAGGGAGAATATCAACGAGGAAATAAAACTTATGGGATTTATGGAAGTTGTTGGGACATACATTAAGAATGCAGTTGACCAGAGACCAACATGTGGCCTCGACATGGAATCCTGGAGGCAAGAGAGGCAGGGGGTGACCTAGAGATACATGTAAACAAACTGTAGACAGAGAAAGAGAAGAGAACGGAAAGACCTGGAATGAGTTACGTTGGCTTGATCAAGACAAATCTGGTTGGAGGAAATTTGATGATGCCTTAATGCTTCAAGGGAGTTGTGAAGATCAGAAGGCAGAAAGACTGTGTTGTACAATGCTCTTTTAGTGTTTTGAACCATGCAATGAAACTCTTAAGTTGAGCTGGAAGAAATCTTCTTCTTCTTCTGCATTCTCACTAGATTGGGATTTCAAATGCTCTAATAAAGGCCTCCATCTGCTTCAGATTGTCAGCTATACCATACAGTTTGTCTTGGACGCTATTGTAAGTGCGCCACCTCTTTCTTCTCAAATTTGCATACTGAAGGCAGTTCTGTAGGATATGCTCTATTGTCATACTCACCAAACCACAGAAGCACAGATTGTTGGTGCCTATCTTGAATTTAGTGTATAGGTAGTGTCTCATTCTGTTGTGACCCATCCAGAGGCGAAGTATGGCAGTCTGGTCCCTTCTGGACAGTTGGTAATATCTATCATCCTTGTGTTTTGGGTGTTCTTTCTCCCACTTTGCTTTGTAGTGCCCTCTGGTGCTGGAAGAAATAGAAAACAAAAGAGTATTCTAGCTGCACTATGACAACAGAATCAACTATCAACAAATTGAATTATCAAAATTACAATTATTATTATATAATTAATCTTCTTCTTTGAACGCTCCATATCAACCACTTGTTAACTCTTTCCACGCTTAAGGCGCACACTGCGCCACGGCGGAAGTCCGTTGCACGCTTTAAGCGCACACTGCGCCATAGAGTTGCTTCCCTTGTAAGAAGTCTTTCTAGTTTTACTTCTACTATTTTACTTATACTACTTTTTAACCTTGTTATTCTATTGGGTTGTCTAGTTTTCTTCAATTTAGTATATAATAATATATATATGTTTATTTATTGACGAGTAGTTGGGAGCGTAATTTAAAATTTTTTTTTTTACTTCCCTTGAATTAACTGCTTAAAAATTGAGGAAATAAATGGGCGTGGAAAGAGTTAACCACTCAGTGTGATTTGTTTGTGATCTGAGTCTAAGAGCGATTGTGCCAGATATGCACCTACAAGTAGGACAGCACATCCGATTTCTACGACATTTTTTATTTCCTAGATCAGCTTCCCTACCTTAGTTGCTTCTTGCAACATGCCTTGTAGGTCACAGTGGTACTTTTCTTTTCTCCCTTCGAGCTTGACAACACACGGCGACATTCCATTTACATATCAAATTCTTTTTCCTGTTTGAATTTGTATGTCTGTCCTCGTTCTGAATGAATATACATTCTCAGCTTGACTAACAATTACTTCTTATTTAGACATGCACGTCTACGAATAAAAAACAAGGGTAAAAACATTCATATTGAGGAGAGAACACCATCATCTGCCTGCAATCCTTACCTCAGCCTTGCTGGACTAATAGCAGCTGGTATAGATGGCATTAACAGAAAACTGGAAATTCCACCACCACAAATCTTCAGGTCAGATAGAATATTTTTTTTAATGTATTGTTCTGTGAAATATATTAAAATGCTTCCCTCTTATTGAAAGCTATGTTTAAAAAAAACAATTCAAAATTTTAATAATTTTATTATCATTTTTTTGTAACTCTGAAATACTGAAAATCACATATTTTTTCAGAACTAACTTAGAATTATCAATATTTACCGGTCATAGACAATAACAGCAGCTAATAAGTGGGAAATCTTAATGACAGGGATGGGGTGCCTTAGAAGAACTGCAGCAAGTGAGAATAAGAGATACAATTAGAAATGAAGAAATCAGAAGAAGACTGGATGTGAAACCAGTCATGCAATTCATAAAGAACAACATATTAAATGGTTTGGACACCTGACAAGAATGCCTTGGTATCGCCTACCACAGAGTCACACTGAAAAGTATAACAGGTACAGAGCAAGAAGAAGACCACTCAAAAGACGGATTGACGACATCAAGATCAGCTTTAAGAAAATGAATAACAGCTTGCAAAGTGCCTTAGAACAAGAACACACGCAAGTCACTACATTTCTTCTTTCCCTTTCCTCCCCACACTTCTATAAAGAAGTGAATAGACCTGAGTGAACAAACCAACCTGCTGCTTTGTAACAACCATACGGAGATGGATAGTAATGGGAGACAGCATATAGAGAAAATAAGGTATTTTTTCCAAATAGGGTATGTCAACTACAGAAGAAAAAGCAGGACACACATGCATCTACAGGAATAGAAACATGTGACAGTCATACATATCAAAATGGCATTGCTGCTATCAGATAATTCTTCTTCTTTGAATGCACCATATTTACCACTTGTTAACCACTCTTTGTGATTTGTATATGATACGAGCCTAAGAGTGATTGTATGTTGTGTCAGTTATGCATTTACAAGTAGACCAGCACATCCTATTTCTGCGACGCTTTATATTTACTACGGTAGCTACCATAGACTCCTACCTCAGTCGCCTCCTATGACATGCCTTGTATGTTGCAGTATTATTATTCTTTGCTCCCATTGCGGCCCTAGCAACACACGGTAGCCATCAGATACAACTGAGGAGGAGAGAAACCAGCCTTTATTATTCTTACACCTTAACGTGGAGAAGACTGAACTTGTCCTGGTGACAAATCTGATGATCTAGTGTAATCCCTGACCTGAACACAAAAGAAAAGGAAGAAGTGTTTTTTTCGTTCATCTGCTATGAATTCAGGAATAGTCATGGTGCCTCTGACTGATTTTTTGCATGAAGGCTTGCTTTCACATCACCCGGGTCCCTCGCCATTCGATCAAGCCTTACGCTGACTTCAGAGAATCTTCTAGTTTAGATCCCCAAGTAAAGGATCAGGTTTTCCTGTTTTCAACCACGCATCATGTACACAGAAAGAATGATCCAGGCTGACTTGAACCCTGGAATTGTCATGCCTGTGGTCTGGAGTGCAGCATATTTTCAACTTCATTTCAGCAACCCCTATGTGCAAGTGATCATCTTATTTCTTTCTTAATCCTGTTGTGCCTCCCAGTGTAAGGATAAGAAGAGATTTCTAAAAAGGACTGTTGTGTGTGATTTGTACATGGTGTCTTTCACTGCCTCTGTGTCTGCCCAGGTGGTGCAGAGGCCCGCAAGGGCAGCAAAGAATAGTACCACTGCGACCTACAACATGTCTAAGAGACAACTGATGTAGAACTAGGAAGCTACCCAAGTAACTGAAAAAATTTGCAGAAATTGGATGTGCTGGCTTAGTTGTAGATAACTGATAATTGATAACTGGCACAACATAGAATCTCTGTTAGGCTCAGATCACATACAAATGGGGATCGCGGAGAGAGAGATCACATAAAAATCACACAGAGTGGTTAACAAGTGGTCGATATGGAGCATTCAAAGTAGAAGAAGATTACCTCTGTTATTTCTGTGGTCCATCTTTTTCATGGTCAACCTCTGAGGAAGCATTGTCCTTTGAGGTGTGCTGTCTGGTGGTAATCTGCATTTGTAGCTGAACTATTTAATTTGTTGCTTCTTGAAGAAGTTCAGTACTGATGTTGTACCCACTTTTTCCTGATGTCTTTTCTTGATACTCTTATCACTTTGCTTACACACTTCATCTCTGACATGACTTATTTTCTTCTATCATTTGATGTCAACTTACAATTTTGGCACTGATAGCATAATTTCTAAAGTAATATCTTGTTGTACAATGCTCATTTAGTGTTTTCTCTCGATGCACTGCAATCACCGCCTAGACCGATGTACCAAAATTCTATTCATGCAGAAATCTGATGCATGCAGCTTTAGCATTTGTGTGTTTTACGTCACATCTTCAACACCATTTGAAGCTCTGGTGCTTATCCTTCGGCGGTGTGTCCGGTTTCAGCTAGCGTTACTCGGTTCAGCTCTCCGTTATGTAGCCATCTAGTGTTTTTACGGTGTGGGGTAGCTAGCCCCACTCCCTACCTCCGTAGTCGCCTCTTACGACATGCGTGGCAGGTAACAGTGGTTCTATTCTTTACACCCCAATTTGGGCCCGTTAACCACTCGGGCGTTTTAGTGTTCATGGTGACATGCTTGTATTTCAAAATTGGTTCCATTTGTTCTATGATTTGATTTACTTTATTTCTATGTTGAATTTCGTTAGTTATTCTTCCATTTGCTGAATAAATGTTTCCCAGATATGTAAAGTCTTTCATTTGTTTTAATTGGTGTTTACCAATAAAGATATTGGTAATGGCTTCCTCTGGCTAAATATCCTGATGGTTCCCCGAGGGAGCAAGAGATGAACACCTAACGTCTACGTCACAGAGATCTGAAACACATTTTATAAGTCGTATACTAGAGTTGAAGACAGAATTGATGCATTTTAGATGTGGATATATAGAAGAATAGGCAGTTTCATGGAAAAAAAAACAGACAAATAAACAAGTTTTAGGAAAACTAGGCATGAAGAAAGAATTATTAAGAGAAATAAAATTCAGACAAATAAAGTATTTTGGGCACATAAAAGACATGACACCATGATAAAACATTTACTAGAGGGAAAGTTGGAGGGCAAAGAGAAGAGGAAGACCAAGAGATAAGTGGGAGGAAACTTTAAGAAATGGACAGGTTACAGTCTGACAGAGTGCAACACCAGGGCGAAAAACAGAGGATGCTGGAGATTCATTGCAGCCAACCTTCGATGTGGAGACTGCACCTGATGATGATGATGATACTAGATCAAACATAGAATTATTTTATAATTCTACTAAATCTTATTTGATTTCATTTTTGTTTGCCTGTTATGTTTAATCCCATTTATAATGAAGGATTGTTTTTCTATTTAATTAGGCCACTTATCTCTGGGAGTGAAAAGGCTAAGGCACAAAACCCACTTCCTAAGACTCTGGAAGAGGCTCTACAGGCCTTAGAACAAGATACAGTCTTAACAGAACAACTTGGGAAGGATTTTGTTCAGGATTATGTTGCTTTATGTCAAGAATTTCAACTGGAAAAGCTAAAAGATGTCATGGACAAAGAACCAACAGTAAAGTTTGAAGCTCAGAGAAACTTGTTCTTTCATATTCTGTAGACTAACTATAAGAAAGATGGCTAAGTTTTGTTTTGTACAAAAGTTAAAGGAAAGATAATATTAGAAATATTTACAATTTTAAATACAAAGACATGGCTGGATGTAACACAGAGAAACCAAGCATGAGATATATGCAAATTTGTTATCAATGTGTGTCTACAATTTTGAATGTGCTGAAAACCATGACACTGGTTATATACAAATGCTATAATAAAACATGTTAATTTGTTACTATTGTGATAAGTGTGTGGTTGTGAACTCTGCAACAGGTGCTGTATTATGTATCACCTGTGCTCAATATTGTGTTACTTTTATACTTTGATCACCATTACCATTTTAAAACTATTTTCATCTGAAGCTATTTTGAGGTTTTAGCTATCCGATAAAGCATTTTCATGCCTACTCTGTGTTACCAGAGCCAAACATGGACAATAAGCAAAGAACAGTCACAAAAAATAACTCCAAGTGAAATGCGATGCCTATAGAAAGTTACCAACAACACCAGAAAAGACAGAGTCACCAACATCAGCACAAGAAAGTGCAGATAGAAACTTGCTTGAATTACACTGAGAAACAAATAATGAAGTGGTTCTGCCTCTTAATAAGAATGCTACCAAGCTCTACTGAATACAAAGTCACAACAGAACATCAGAAAAGGATAGATGGCATAGCAGAATCTTGTCAAAAGGCAAAAATATCTATCACTCAAGCCACTAGAGTAGCGCAAGACAAAACAGAAAACCACAACTTTGGGTAAATCCCGGTAACAGTATGACGACAAAAGAAGAAGAAGAGCTATCTGCTTGAGTATTTAAAAAGTATCATAAGACTGATTATTTTCATCTAAATACTTCAAACTTTTAGTAATGTATTTTGATCATGGTCTTTCTCACTCATTATTTCTGTAACAAAGTCAAAGTTGGTTGGTTAGTTGATTGGCTTTCTGGCTGGTTCATTGGTTGAGTGATTGGCGTGCCGACTGATTGGTTGATTGGCTTGCTGGTAAGCATTGGTTGGTTGCTTTATTGGTCATCAGATCATAATCCTTGCACATGAAATAAGTTTATAGTTACTTGAAAGCATATTACAGGCAGATATTCTGTGTGAAATTAAATTCATAGGTACTGAGACTGTTTTTAATATCTGCATTTCTATTGAATGCAGACTTGGTGTCTTTCCAACCGTGTCTGTGATAAGTTATTTTTTAAACTTATTCTTGTCTTGGTTTTGACTATGATTCTTATTATTATGAGTTGTGTGCAACTTATACGTTGCATTATTACACTCATAGTTTATCGTACTCATGGAAAACTCACTGGCCTAGTGAAACAACACCGGACAGAAAATTATACAGACCTCTATGTCAGCGACAAAAGACAGTGAAGTTTACACAAGAGACAACGTTGCATATATAGACCATACTTTAAGCGAATGAAAAGAAGGAAAGATTGTACTTGTATTGCTTTCATTGCATAGTACAGCCCTGGTATAAATATGTTATTAATTTGTTGCTATTATACATAAATGTTAAGTTGTGTTGTTTATATAAGAGAATCAGCAGCCCTTGAATGTTACCAGTATAAAGTTTATATTGTTATTTATATAGTAAAACATTTGAATAAAACTATATATTAGAATATTGAGGCATGTTGTTAAACAACTTTCTTGTGTTGTTAGGATTGTTGTTGTTGTTATTGTTGTTGTCGCCCATGTGGTGCTAGGGTCCGCAAGGGAAGCAAAGAATAGTACCACTATGACATACAAGGCATGTCATAAGAGGCGACTGATGTAGGACCTAGGGAACAAAATGTAGGCCCTACAAGATGTAGGCCCTAGTAAAAAAAATGCATCGCAGAAATCGGATGTGCTGGCCTACTTGTAGGCACATAACTGGAGAATTTACAATCGCTCTTAGGTTCAGATCACATACAAATCACACAGATTGGTTAACAAGTGGTCGATATGGAATGGTTGAAGAAGAAGTTCTTGTTGTACTTACTTATTGAAAGGGGAGTATAGATATATGATTGTTGCTCTCCACCTAATTGTACTCTGGTCTGTCTTTTCAGTTGTGTCCACAAAACTCTTACTTTTTTTTTATTGTTCTTTTATAGATATTCATTGGACTCTCTGCTTCTTTCTTCTCTTGTTTGTTTCAGTCAAGTACATGTCTGATTATATTGAGCAGTTGTTTTCTGAGTGTGTATCAAATCCATCACCGTGCTCTCTCTTAGACTTCCAACTGCCGCCCGAGTGGTTACCGGCCCAAATTTGGGGTGTAAAGAATAGAACCACTGTTACCTGCCACTCATGTCGTAAGAGGCGACTAAGGAGGTTAGGCTGAAATAGGATGCATGTGTCCTAAACGTGTAGAAGTCTATGCGTTTAGGGCCTACCAAACCAATGTGAACGTATACACGTTCTTGGCAAAGATCAAACATATCACAAAGAGTGATTAAAATTGGTCGAAGAACGAACGCAAAGAAGAACTTCCAACTGTATTAGTTTCTGTTAATTTCTGCAAGTCTGTATCTGCTATCACTTTTGACCATTTTATAAGGTATTGTTAATATGAAAAGCACTTTTTCTGTTTTGTTTAGTCGTCAGATCATTATCACGCACATCAACCAATTAGACCATAAGTGCTCTGATTTTCACCTCAGTATGTCTCTCAGCATTTGGCAACTAGTGACACGGATCCTATGTTGGTTTACTATTCTTCTTTGACTACTAGTGTAGTGCTCTTGTCTACACCACATTTGACTTGGAATTCTTGCAGGCTGATTAGTGTTGTAGATTCACCACTATTGCTTGAATCATTTATACATCCTCTCTATCCTTAGGGAATTTATAATATCAGCCTGGTCCAATGCTCACCCTCTTTTTACAGCATCCATACCTGCAAGCCTATTGAAGCATTCATTTCCCTTTACATCTGCATGCACTGACACAATAAAAAAACTGATTTTTTCTGCCTAGACCTCTTCAGCAACTCCAACCATTGTCTCCGAGCCCAGCCTGTTTCAGTCTTCCTGAGCATACTCATTGAGTCCCCAAGAAAACATGTATGTGACTCCAGCCAGACCATCGCTTTAGTTAATGCCAGGATTTTCATAGTGAAAATCATGCACAATACATAGTAAACCCCTTTCAAAAGATATGTAAGTTGCCTCATTCCCTCTGCTAGTTTACGAGACAGTTTTGGACAACGTGAAGTACCAGATTACCTTACAGTAATAGACCTTATCAATTAAAGTGAAAGTTGCTAATTCACTTTCTTGTTAACTTTTCTTTCAATCTGCTTTGTATCCACGGTATCTGTGTAGCATTGCTTCTCTTCCCTAACTCAGTAAATTAATTGAAACACATCTGTACTGGAAAGGGATGCTTATCTTAATCAATAATGTGGGGTCACAGGCGCAGTCACAGGGAAAACGTCGAGCCAGGGTCAGTGAGATGGCACTGATCAAGCCCCTATCCCACCTCCTCGTGGTGTCCCTGGAAAAAGACAATGGTTCTTGTCTGGCTAAGTGGGTGGAGATCGAGGAATAGCTACTCTGGTATAAGTGGCGGTGCAAGCGCAGTTACGTTTTATGAGATCTACTCACAACACAGACGAGCAGAATCACAGAGTGAATGTTTCTATAATCTCTCCTGGCCGATGGAAAAATCTGCATAAATGCAAATGAATCGTAAGAATTAACAGGGTACGAGTAGTCTGTGGGCATATATTCACGTCCCCTTGAGTCAATGGTCGCACCACATTTGCCAGCTATCGACGAAAACGATGTAACATGTCGTGACGACACAATGGAAAATTGCAGTAAGCTTTGTTTCGGAGGCCAAGTGAAGATAAAATTATTGGATAAGGTTAGCCGAGCGCAAAACCTACAGTTGTGTTCTTGTGCTTAACGAAACTGCGCCCCTTGGAACAACCGGGTGCGGTAATGTTAGCACGAACGAAATATGTAAAGTTGCGCTCGTGCGACGTAAAAAGAAAACATGACCTCGTAAAAACTGAAGTGGGTGATGTTGGCGAGCGGTCAAATTTAAGAAAATCAGAAAATTGCGAAGTAGTCGACATGCGTATCGAAACGGTTGACAATGTTCCTAGTCCGAAACAACCTCACCGTGGCTAGAAAAGCAAGGCCGAAAATGTGAAGGTTGGACCCATCGTACAATTCCAAGCATTGACAAAGGCCGATACTTTTCTGATGCTATTGCCCGATACTTGTAGGACAATGTCCATACACCATGGCTCAGATTAGATAAAGGCCAATTAAACAGCCGAAAATTGACCGTTCGTGTGACTAGCTGATGTGTCACTAATGACTGAGAATGTTTCTAATCCGGAACGACCTCACATACGACGTACTCTTAGGCGAAGATCATAATATCCAAATATACGGCGAAAATGATCTTTAAAGAGCAATGAATACACGAAGGAAGGAAAGTGTGTGGATTAACTGTCAGCGAGACAGACTCAAAACATTTCCTGCAGGTCAAAACTCGGGTGCTCTGTAAAACACGTTCCCAGCGACTAACCGTACCAGCTCGGTGTTGATTGGCGAGCCTACCCATACGCCCGTCTTGCTGCTCTTTTCTGGTGCTTCAATGCAAGCTCTTGTAATCTTGCAGTTGGCGTGGATTGGTTTGGATAAAAGTAACCTTTGTGGCCAAACGTTATGAGGGCATTCAGAATATCAGTTCTATCCATTGGCTGACCCCAAATGTGGTGACAGTGCCAGTAAGCCTGTCTGCTCTCACTGTCATCGACACCTAGCTATGTGCTCCGGAACGAAGATTTATGTAATTATGCGAGAATTGTTGATGCATTTTTCATGTCTGTATGGTTCTCCGATGGGCAGCAGATGAAAGGCAGACAATGAGAAATATGAAAAAGAATGGTGGGGAAAAAGTGATACGAATAATATGATATGAAAAGGACGTAGATATATGGTAAACTCGCTCTGGTATAACCAAAACTAGACTAAGTTTTCGATTTCAAAATGTAAAAAGCGTTACTATGCGTAAAGAAACACTATAAACACATTCATCATGCATTTCTTAAATAGTTGTGGCCGCAACAACAGATTGGCCTTTGGAAAAAAGATGGCACCTTAAGTTTATTCAATCAATCAACCAATCAATCAGTCGTCTTTGTGAGCCTCCGCTGTAGTTGTTATTATAAAAAAATACAATTTGCAGGTTATGACACGCAGTTATCTGTATATCTCTAATTCATCTAATTATTATATAGTTCATATGTTGTATCTGACTCATCTATATAATATACTGTAATATTTAAACAAACCAAACGTCTGTAAATATTGCTTTAGTTTGCGTTGCAAAATTAATCTGGCAGATCTGTGCAGTGCGAGATCAAGGTAGCCAATTTGGCATTTTAAAGATCATATATGAGAAATGTGGCCTTTTTTTAAAGTAGTTGGCTTAAAAATAAGTGTTTGGCCTTTTGGCCGATTTTATACTTTTTTTCATATGCAAACTTTTTTCTTCTAAAAATGTGTATAATTCTTTAGAGCAAATTGGATAAATATACCTAATATAAGGTTTTTATTGGATTTGGTTGGTATTGTTTATGCTTAGTACTAAAGATTATGAAATCTACAACACTAACCAGACTGCAAGAACTCCAAGTCAAGTGTGGTGTAGAACGCTATGCTGGTAGCCACAGAAGAATAGTAAACCAACAAAGAACCGATGTCGTTAGTCGCCACACGCTGATGGAAATACTGAGGGAGAGATCAGAGCACTTATGGATTCATTGGTTCGACGTGCAGTGATGATGATCGACGACTAAAGTGCAAATAAACTAAACTAAAGATTGCAAAAAAATATGGAAAATTACATCATTTCATTTGCTCTTTTTCCTGCCTCTGAGCTACGCACTGCAGTCCTGTTATCTGTTTATTCGTGTGTAATTTTGGTAATTTCGCTAGGAATTTTTAATTTGGGCAACAATAACATAGAAACAATCATATGACAATAGTCATAAATACAATAGCAATTGGAAAAGACTTTTGTATAAGTCAGAAGATCTTCTGATGGATCACAAAACGCTTATTGTAAGTTACACCACTGTATCATCTTGCCTAAAGCTAGTGGCATCGCAGCTCATGAAAAATCAGAAAAACTCAGAGGACTCCATCAACAGGACAAAATAAACTACAAGTGGAGAAGGCTGCTAGTGCTTGTCAAAACTGAGCCCTATGATAATTTTAAACCGAGCATCAAGACCTTTATTTGCAAAACTACCATTTATGCACATTGTGGGAGAAAACATCAGTGCAATAGAAGAACAATACAGAAAAATAATTTGTGTTGATTGAAAAGAAGAAGTCATATTTAAGAATGATGGATTTTTAACCAACAGTAAAAAAACTTTTGGATTGGTGTTCTTCAACACGAGTCATTTAAGGAGATTGCCACCTTTGCTCTGACTTGTTTAATACCTCCAGCTAGTAATGCTGTTATTGAGAAGGTGTTCTCTCTTGTATCATCAGTCAAAACAAAAGCTAGAAATAGAACGCAGATGCAGCTTTTTTGAGGCGATTGTGAGAATAAGAACAGAACTGCTCTTATCTAACAAATGTTGCAAGGATTTTACTGCCTCTCCTAAATATGGTCAAGAACTTATCTACTGACAAAGTGTATGGTGCTGGTTTCAGTGGTGAGTATAGTGATTAACTTGATTTTGAGCTCTTCTTATGATGAGTATGAAATAGCAATTTTTTCCTCCTATCTTATTTTTGGCTCTTTCAAGTCAGAGTTTGGCCGATTTCCTCAATTTAGAGTTGGCAACCCTGTGCGAGATAGGTAATCAAGATGGATACCAAAGTAGCGAAGAAATCTTGGGAGCTAGCAAATAATGTTGAAACTGTGTCCAGTGTTGATGAGATTTATCGTTATGACTCAAAGCAGCAACAAGACATACTCACAGCAAAGCCCTGGGAGAAGGAGTACGCTTTTATATATTATTTTCTGCTTATATTGATAAATTATTAATATTTTTAGTTTAACTTAGTTAAGAGTGTAAGACTAAGTTACTTAGTTAGGAAGCTCTATTTCTAACATTAACAAACAACTCTGTCAATTTTAAGTTTATATTATAATTATAGTAATTTACATTACTAATTATACTATATAATACTATACCAAATATCAGAATACTAAGAGCATGAATATTCCCAGTGGCAACGTAGATGTATGGGTGTGAAGCATAGACATTTAAAATAAGGCAGTGGAAAACGAAACATATATCATTATATGTGCTTTTGAATATAAACTAAAGTGTTACAAAAGAGTCCTTCCTATAGACTTAAGTATAGACAGAGAAGAGAACAAATAGAAATAAGAGATCTATACACACAGAAAGAACTCAAAATCAAAGAAAACTGGCTGATGCTACAAATAAGAAAGAGAAAATTGAGATATTTTGGACATATAAAAGACTAGAAGGGCTGGAGAAGACTATCATGGAAGTATTGGAAGGAGGCATACTGAGAAGAAGAGGAAGACCACAGAGGAGATGGATTCAGGATGCAACTGATGGTTTGAACATGACGGCTGCAGTGGCAGGACATCTGGTCTATGAGAGAGAGAAATTCCGAGGACTGTTGGGGTGGCAAAGCTCTGCTCAGAACAAGCTATTTGATGATGATGATGATACCAGTATTTAATTATAGTATACTCGGACTCTCAACTTCAAGGAAAAAACATGGAAATCCCTAACACAAAAATTCAACATTGCAAAAGGTTGGCTATTGAAAAAGGATTAAAAATGCAAAGTGTAGCATCGTTGAAGTAAAACATGGAGAGTTGGAGACAACAATTATGGAAGAAAATATACCAGAAAATATTTAACTCTAATGTTAAAGCAGTTCTACTGTATGGATCAGAAACATGGAGAGCTACTAAACCAATAATGCACAAATTGCAAACATTCATCAATTGGTGTCTGCGCAGAATAGAGGGACTTAGATGGTATGATAAAGTCACAAATGAGGAACTTATGGAGAGAGTAAGACAGATTCCATTGAACGAACAGGTTAAAAAAGGCGCTGGATAGGACACACTTTGCAAAAACCTGAGAAGAATATAACAAGAAGGGTCCTTGCCTGGAACCCACAGGGACAGTGGAAGAAGGGGAGGCCGAGAAATACATGGAGACGAGATTTGGAGGCAGAGATTAACAATATAAAGAAGAGCTGTAGGAACTGCAGGAGATAGCTGGAGATAGGAAGACTTGACATGAGTTGGTTGAAGGCATATGCCTCAATCCGGGTTAAAAAGACAAAGAGAGATATATGAGAAAGGGAAGGCCAATAAAAGATGGGGGCAAGATGGGACAAACAAATTACAAATATATGCATCAAATCTGGAAATATTTGTGAATTATTAGGGACAAGTTACTGATGCATGATCTATTATAGTAGTTGCTATGCTGCATGTTAGTTTTATTTATTAATCTTCTTTACAGTCCCCATTACTTCAAGCACATCAAGGTTTCAGCATTGGCTTTGCTAAAAATGGTGATGCATGCTAGATCAGGAGGAAACTTGGAGGTGATGGGACTACTTCTAGGAAAAGTGGACGGTAACACTATGATTGTTATGGATGGAGTAGCTCTGCCTGTTGAGGGCACTGAGACCAGGGTTAATGCACAGGCTCAGGCATACGAATATATGGCTGCATACACTGAAGCAGCAAAACAGGTACATGCATGATCCTTGTCTAGTTAATCATTCAGATAGAATTATAATTAACAAAATGGAGTCATAATTTTCTTTACTGCCAGTTTTTGTCGAGAACAATTTATTATACAGGGTGTTAAGATAAAAGCATCCCTATCGACAAATTAAAAGTGGTCAGGTATGCATTGCGTTCTGTCTATTTACTATTTAAACCGGTTATGGCTAGCTTTGTCATTATTGTTCATTGCCCCTTATCGCATCGTAATTACACACATCACAAAACGATTTGCTCACTTGACCAAAGATTTGCTCACTACATCATAATGGAACCATTTCGTTTTCATAAACATGCCAGATTGGTTCACTTGACCGGGGCTACTTATATCTTGAACACCATGTACATTTTCATTTGTGTAGTAGCAATCCTTTATTTCATCATTGTTTTCTTTGTGGGTGTTTGTTTTTTTAGTATTTCTAATGTTTAGATTTTAGCTGCTTCTTTTTCTTTTAACCTTGCATGTTTTTCTTTTTCTTCTGCTTTCACTGTTATGAATTCAGGCTTACTCAGAGTGTCTAGTAGTATGGTGCTTCTGACTGATTTTTGCGTGAGTGTATGCTTTCCTTATTATCAGTGTTTCCTCACAATACATACTTTCTTTCTCTGGCTTCAGAGGTGCATGTTTTTCTCATAGTACTTATGTTAAAAGATTTAGCTACTTTTTTGCTTACATGGGAAGTGTAGTTATCATAATATGCAGAGAGATTTAGCTGCGTTCAGTTTAAATAATACATTCTTCACAATTAACTAGAGTGTAAGCATCTTCTCTCTTACAGTCATTTTTTTCTGTGGCATATCCTTTACAAGACTTAGCCATCAACAATAGTAAATGAGTCATCGATTTTCTAGGCACCACTTATAAGTTCAGTAGTTTGCCATTGCTTTCTGAATGGTGGGGTCTATTTTTATCGTTCCTAAAAATCCAAGGAACTAATTTGCTTCCAAACTTGCCCGCTGCAGAGTTTGAACCAGGTTTGCTTGGGTTGTGATCGAGCTCATTACTGCTTAAGCTACAGATGCTCACTTTTAAACGATTTTTCATTTTCAACGATTTATCATCTGTTTCTAGCTTACGTGAAATACAGGCATCACACTGTTCTTGTTCACAGATTTTGCTGTTTCTAACTTACATGAAATGCTCACATCACAATATTCACAGATTTAGTTGTTTCTGATTTATCTAACTTCCATCACAATCATTGCAGGTTAAGAGGCTAGAGAATGCAATTGGTTGGTACCATAGTCATCCAGGTTATGGATGTTGGTTGTCTGGTATCGATGTCTCCACACAGATGCTCAACCAGCAGTTTCAGGAGCCGTTTGTAGCTATTGTGGTAAGTCATCTGTTAAAAGAAGGAGGCATTTATTCTTACTTATAATAATTCATACACATTTTAAATGAAAGAATGATAAAACATATTTTAAAAAAGACATATTGAAACTTGGAGGAGAATTATAGAGGGGGAGAAAATAAGGAATTGAGCTGGCTAACAGAAGACAGATTTAGATGAGACAAATTGGTCTAACTATTCTCTCTTTAGCCTGTGAGCCCTGGGCGCTTATGGCAGCATCAAGAGCACACCATTCTTTTCTGTCCTTGGTCGTCCTCTGTATTGTTTTCACAACAACGCAACAGATGGGCACTCATCCATTTGATCTGAGAATGCATACAGATAAAAGAATCACCATTAAAGTAGTTTGGGACATAGAATGCTTATGTCTGTTTCCTCTAGTATCGCCCGAGTGATTACCAGGGCCCAAATTTGGGGTGTAAAGAATAGAATCACTGTTACCTGCCACGCGTGTCGTAAAAGGCGACTAAGGAGGTTTGGCTGAAATTGGATGCACATGTCCTAAACATGTTGAATTCTATGCGTTTAGGGCCTACCAAACCAATGTGCAACGTATACACGTTCTTGGCAAAGATCAAACTTATCACAAAGAGTGATTAAAATTGGTAGCAAAGAAGAAATTTCCTCTAGTATAGCCATGTAGATTTCTATTTTAGTATTAGCCGTTCAAGCATACATTAATTGTGTGTAGCACACATAACATTTCTCTTTAGCACAAAACTTGTGACTAATTATCTGTAGAAAACCCTACTCTTCGTGTGACGTATTAGGTAAATTCGTTACTCCTGTTGTTCGTTTGTTTGATAAAGGCCTTGTTGGTCGAAACGTGGCTGTATATTGCCATTGTTTTTGTAATTTGTAAAACTACAGTACTTTGTGATTACATGTTTCGCCAATCAAATAGTTTTACTGCAGTCTCATCTGTATTATAGAAAACCCTAGGAGTGTTATTATACAGTAATGAGTGCTGAAAAAAAGGACCCCTACATACACAAGTTGAAGACACTCCAAAATAAATGTTTAAGAAGAATAATGTTCTGGCGAAATACTGTATCAAATGAAGAGCTTTTACATTGAAAACCAGTTGATCATTAGAAGCCATCATTAAAAGATAAAGATGGATTGAACATGTATGTCATATTCCAGTAGGAGATAAGATATAGTAATCAACTTCTCATGGGTACTGTGAGCAAATAGACTTTGGGATGAATGCTGCAACGGAGGACAGAGCACGAATGGGAATGCCCAATGTGCCATGATGTCGTTCGCATAACATAACATTCCAGTAGGGACATTGGCTAGTACAACTCTCAGATGGACAGGAGATGAGAAAAGAAAGTCTGAACATCCAAAGGAAAAGTGGAGAAGAACTGTGGAAAGAGAGTTGAAAGATTGTGGCCTGGCATGGGAAATAATTGGTAGAAAAGGCTGCAGAATTGGAAATCTCTTAGAGAAGCTGTATGTGTAAACAGGAAATGAAGATGGTACAGATAAATATTTCTCAATTACAGTAACACATATGACTTGTTTGTCTATTCCTGCAGATTGATCCAGTCCGCACAATTTCAGCTGGGAAAGTGAATATTGGTGCTTTTCGAACTTATCCAAAGGTAAATTTAGTCATAAATATGTTACTGACCAGTCAGTAGATTTGGTGTGAGTCAGCTTTTATAACCCAGGGGGTCTTTGTCGTTAAGCCCTTGCGTTCCAGAGGTTGTGGGTCCGAATCCAGGCTGCACCATTATGTTCACAAGTGCCTTTTTAGAGACCCTGGGATTTTTGCAGGAGCTACAGAGTTCAAGCTTTGTGCAATACTCTCGGCAGATGGCGTACCATTTCTGCAGAAAGGGACTGAGTCTTATGGGGTAAAACCTGCTGCAATGAAGTGAATCCTTCGGCTTCAGAACTTTTTTTTCATAGCTTTGATAACCAATGACCAATCAAGTTATGTTGTTGAGACGGCCTATGCTTCATCTGAGTAGTCAGGACCAGGACACATACTGGTAAAGAGAACTTTCTTCAATTCTTAGTAGTGCCCCCAGATACTTCTTCAGTGATCCAACAGCACTAAGGCTCTTGTCTTTCGGCCCAGTGCTATATAGGGGTATCTGCATGTGTTTGTAAGTTGCTCTGTATAATGTGTTCCATTTATCTGGCCTTGGAAGAAGGATCTTCCGTACATCATCCAGCACTTGACACCTGCACAGACAATAGACAGACTGGATTTGTCTCATGACCCAGTAGTTTTGCCCATATTCATTTTCAACATTCCATCGCTTGGTATACATTTTATTTATTTTAATACACCATTTTCAGACTTCTTTTGCTAATCAATGTACATTTATTTTCTAAGCTTAAAAAAAATCTCACTTTAAGGATACAAATAAACTTGTAAAATAAATTGTTTGGTTTTTAAATGTTGAGCCTAAAGAGTATAATTCTGACACTTTGAAAAACTATGGGTAAAATATATCTTGTGAATTTCTCCAGGGCTATAAACCACCAGATGAACATCCATCAGAGTACCAGTCCATTCCACTTAATAAGATTGAAGATTTTGGCGTTCATTGCAAGGCGTGAGTATAATATAAGTGACAATCTGAGTTCAAAATGTGTTATTATGTCTTGTTAGAGAGAGAGAGGAATAGAACACCAGTAATTTACATATAAACGTAAGTAAGACCAGTTGTTCATAGATCTAGCAGTTTTATTATATGAAACATTACTACAAAAACTATTTAAAAAAACATACAACTGCTTTAGTCGTCCGTGTGTTGCTGGAGCATGCAAGGGGAGCAAAGAATAGTAACACTGCGACCTACAAGGCATGTCATATGAGGTGACTGAGGTAGGGGCCTAGGGAAGCTACCCTAGTAAATTATTATTCTTCAAACGCTCCATATCGACCAATTGTTAACTAATGTTTGTGATTTGTATGTGATCCAAGCCTAAGAGCGATTCTACGTTCTAAATAAAGCTTGCAACTAATAATGTTCTTTGTAATTTATTGTTTTATATTTATTTTGTTGTTTCAAATTAAATTAAAGCTCTGTAACTTCTATAGGGGATAGTGACTTGGTCTATTAACCCCAACGTTCTGAGTTCAAATCACGCTGCGGACAGTTTGGTTGCAAATTGTTTGCGTGGATTCTTACAAAAGGATGATGACACCACCCGTTCGGAAAGCAATGGCAAACTACTGAACGTAACAATTCCTAGAAAAATCACGAACAACGTTAAAAAGCTGGGGTTGATTCGCAAAATCCTGTAAAGAATATGCAATTAACTTTTAACTTCTATTACTGTACATACTTGTCTCCACAGATACTATCCACTGGATATGTCTTACTTCAAGTCAGCAATGGATAGAAGACTGCTTGAATCTCTATGGAATAAATATTGGGTCAACACCCTTAGCTCGTCTAGTCTTCTCACTGTAAGTAACGTTTTTAAACAAGTTCATTGAACATCGACACTGTATCTGTTTGGTTTGTTACCTGGACAAAAGATTTAAACTCATAGGGAAAACACATGTATTTCTGTTTATTTGAATATATATTTGACTTATACTTCTAGCAGTATGTAGTTAAATCTTCTTCGTTGCGATCTGTTTCATATGCTCAGTCTGCAGAGATGGGTTGTCTCTATGAAGCTGTATATCAGTTGGAGTTCATTCATGGTTCCCCATAGCTTGCTCTATATGCTTTGTTCTTGAAGCCATCATTCATTTTGTATGATGTGCAGAATGTGCTTTGGAGTCTTTTTCATTCTGGCATGCACAATGTTCTCTCTCTCTAAACATGATTTTTTTGTTGAGTACAACCCGTGACCAGCTGCATAATTCTACATCCAGCCTTCAGACCAAACAGATTGCATATCCGTGATGTAAAGAGTTATAAATATTCCATTTCAATATTTTATTGATAATACATCCATTTTCAACACATTTCTGGGACCAGGTTTACCTTTCCTATTTGATCCCTATTTGCTTAACCAGGCTGAATTTATGCAGACTGTTACCAGGGCCACCACAATGTGAAGTAAAATCTTGGTCACCTCTGTTTCTCTGATTTCTGTCATCTCGTTCACTGAGACTTAGATTCCGATTGTATCCATATCTTCTGTCTATCAAGTATTATTGTTACGCCTATATATTCTGTATCATTATGTTGTATCCTACGTCTCTTTCCTACATGTTTCCTACCAGTTCATCGTTTAAAGTGGTATTATTTTGTTTCAGAATGCTGACTACACTACTGGAATGGTTTTTGACCTGTCAGACAAGTTGGAACAATCAGAATCACAGCTTGGACGGGGTGGTCTCATGGGGTCGGACACACAGGACAAAAAGACAGAAGACAAACTAACTAAAGCTACCAAAGATGGGTGAGTACTTACAGAAAGTTACCATCATTAGTCTATTCATGAATCTTGTTATTATTGTTCTTAAATAGAATATTGTTATTTCTTGTTCACATCAGAACATATACCTGCAAGTGAGGCGCACATATTTACATCATTGCTTAAACTTCTATCATGGGGTGTAGATGTTATAGTGGATCGTGCTGCATATAGGGAGATCTTTGTGTTCAAGCTATTTACTTTGCATTCTGAAGGTTGTCAGTTTGAATTCAGACAGTGTTGTTCGGTTCACTGCTGCATTTTTCTCCTTGAGATCCCTAAGATTGTTGCGGAGCCGCCGTGTGTTGCCAGAGCCCGCAAGGAGAGCACAGAATAGTAACACTACGACCTACAGGGCATGTTGTAAGAAGCAACTACAGTGGGGGCCTAGGAAGCTACCTAGTAAATAAAAGTGTCACAAAAATCAGATGTCCTGGCCAACTTGTAGGCGCATAACTGACACAGCGTACAATCGCTCTTAGGCTCGTATCACATACAAATCACAAAGAGGGATTAATAAGTGGTCGATATGGAGCATTCAAATAAGAAATTGTTACCAAGTTGTTGTGTGTGCAATACTTTCAGCAGGTTGTTTATTATCTGCGTAGAGGGGCTGTGCCATATCACAAAACCCGGTGCAATGAAGTCAAGAGTTAGTCTTTAAACACCTTTTGATGCTCCCTATATTTATTTAGAACTGCTATATTTAACTATGCCCATAAGACTTCAATTACTATGGCTTAATCGTCTGATGCAGTTGCTGGTTTTTATGAAATGAGCATAACTACTTTGTTTGTTCTGTAAATAGAAGTTTGTTATGATTTGTTGTGCTTTGTCATTTTTACAAGAACATAACTGCTTCGTTTGTTCTGTAAATAGAAGTTTGTTATGATTTGTTGTGCTTTGTCATTTTTACAAGAACATAACTACTTTGTTTGTTCTGTAAATAGAAGTTTGTTATGATTTGTTGTGCTTTGTCATTTTTACAAGAACATAACTACTTTGTTTGTTCTGTAAATAGAAGTTTGTTATGATTTGTTGTGCTTTGTCATTTTTACAAGAACATAACTACTTCGTTTGTTCTGTAAATAGAAGTTTGTTATGATTTGTTGTGCTTTGTCATTTTTACAAGAACATAACTGCTTCGTTTGTTCTGTAAATAGAAGTTTGTTATGATTTGTTGTGCTTTGTCATTTTTACAAGAACATAACTACTTTGTTTGTTCTGTAAATAGAAGTTTGTTATGATTTGTTGTGCTTTGTCATTTTTACAAGAACATAACTGCTTCGTTTGTTCTGTAAATAGAAGTTTGTTATGATTTGTTGTGCTTTGTCATTTTTACAAGAACATAACTACTTTGTTTGTTCTGTAAATAGAAGTTTGTTATGATTTGTTGTGCTTTGTCATTTTTACAAGAACATAACTGCTTCGTTTGTTCTGTAAATAGAAGTTTGTTATGATTTGTTGTGCTTTGTCATTTTTACAAGAACATAACTACTTTGTTTGTTCTGTAAATAGAAGTTTGTTATGATTTGTTGTGCTTTGTCATTTTTACAAGAACATAACTACTTTGTTTGTTCTGTAAATAGAAGTTTGTTATGATTTGTTGTGCTTTGTCATTTTTACAAGAACATAACTGCTTCGTTTGTTCTGTAAATAGAAGTTTGTTATGATTTGTTGTGCTTTGTCATTTTTACAAGAACATAACTACTTTGTTTGTTCTGTAAATAGAAGTTTGTTATGATTTGTTGTGCTTTGTCATTTTTACAAGAACATAACTGCTTCGTTTGTTCTGTAAATAGAAGTTTGTTATGATTTGTTGTGCTTTGTCATTTTTACAAGAACATAACTACTTTGTTTGTTCTGTAAATAGAAGTTTGTTATGATTTGTTGTGCTTTGTCATTTTTACAAGAACATAACTACTTCGTTTGTTCTGTAAATAGAAGTTTGTTATGATTTGTTGTGCTTTGTCATTTTTACAAGAACATAACTACTTTGTTTGTTCTGTAAATAGAAGTTTGTTATGATTTGTTGTGCTTTGTCATTTTTACAAGAACATAACTACTTTGTTTGTTCTGTAAATAGAAGTTTGTTATGATTTGTTGTGCTTTGTCATTTTTACAAGAACATAACTGCTTCGTTTGTTCTGTAAATAGAAGTTTGTTATGATTTGTTGTGCTTTGTCATTTTTACAAGAACATAACTGCTTCGTTTGTTCTGTAAATAGAAGTTTGTTATGATTTGTTGTGCTTTGTCATTTTTACAAGAACATAACTGCTTCGTTTGTTCTGTAAATAGAAGTTTGTTATGATTTGTTGTGCTTTGTCATTTTTACAAGAACATAACTGCTTTGTTTGTTCTGTAAATAGAAGTTTGTTATGATTTGTTGTGCTTTGTCATTTTTACAAGAACATAACTGCTTTGTTTGTTCTGTAAATAGAAGTTTGTTATGATTTGTTGTGCTTTGTCATTTTTACAAGAACATAACTGCTTTGTTTGTTCTGTAAATAGAAGTTTGTTATGATTTGTTGTGCTTTGTCATTTTTACAAGAACATAACTGCTTCGTTTGTTCTGTAAATAGAAGTTTGTTATGATTTGTTGTGCTTTGTCATTTTTACAAGAACATAACTGCTTCGTTTGTTCTGTAAATAGAAGTTTGTTATGATTTGTTGTGCTTTGTCATTTTTACAAGAACATAACTGCTTCGTTTGTTCTGTAAATAGAAGTTTGTTATGATTTGTTGTGCTTTGTCATTTTTACAAGAACATAACTGCTTCGTTTGTTCTGTAAATAGAAGTTTGTTATGATTTGTTGTGCTTTGTCATTTTTACAAGAACATAACTGCTTCGTTTGTTCTGTAAATAGAAGTTTGTTATGATTTGTTGTGCTTTGTCATTTTTACAAGAACATAACTGCTTCGTTTGTTCTGTAAATAGAAGTTTGTTATGATTTGTTGTGCTTTGTCATTTTTACAAGAACATAACTGCTTTGTTTGTTCTGTAAATAGAAGTTTGTTATGATTTGTTGTGCTTTGTCATTTTTACAAGAACATAACTGCTTCGTTTGTTCTGTAAATAGAAGTTTGTTATGATTTGTTGTGCTTTGTCATTTTTACAAGAACATAACTGCTTTGTTTGTTCTGTAAATAGAAGTTTGTTATGATTTGTTGTGCTTTGTCATTTTTACAAGAACATAACTGCTTTGTTTGTTCTGTAAATAGAAGTTTGTTATGATTTGTTGTGCTTTGTCATTTTTACAAGAACATAACTGCTTTGTTTGTTCTGTAAATAGAAGTTTGTTATGATTTGTTGTGCTTTGTCATTTTTACAAGAACATAACTGCTTTGTTTGTTCTGTAAATAGAAGTTTGTTATGATTTGTTGTGCTTTGTCATTTTTACAAGAACATAACTGCTTCGTTTGTTCTGTAAATAGAAGTTTGTTATGATTTGTTGTGCTTTGTCATTTTTACAAGAACATAACTGCTTCGTTTGTTCTGTAAATAGAAGTTTGTTATGATTTGTTGTGCTTTGTCATTTTTACAAGAACATAACTGCTTTGTTTGTTCTGTAAATAGAAGTTTGTTATGATTTGTTGTGCTTTGTCATTTTTACAAGAACATAACTGCTTTGTTTGTTCTGTAAATAGAAGTTTGTTATGATTTGTTGTGCTTTGTCATTTTTACAAGAACATAACTGCTTTGTTTGTTCTGTAAATAGAAGTTTGTTATGATTTGTTGTGCTTTGTCATTTTTACAAGAACATAACTGCTTTGTTTGTTCTGTAAATAGAAGTTTGTTATGATTTGTTGTGCTTTGTCATTTTTACAAGAACATAACTGCTTTGTTTGTTCTGTAAATAGAAGTTTGTTATGATTTGTTGTGCTTTGTCATTTTTACAAGAACATAACTGCTTCGTTTGTTCTGTAAATAGAAGTTTGTTATGATTTGTTGTGCTTTGTCATTTTTACAAGAACATAACTGCTTCGTTTGTTCTGTAAATAGAAGTTTGTTATGATTTGTTGTGCTTTGTCATTTTTACAAGAACATAACTGCTTCGTTTGTTCTGTAAATAGAAGTTTGTTATGATTTGTTGTGCTTTGTCATTTTTACAAGAACATAACTGCTTCGTTTGTTCTGTAAATAGAAGTTTGTTATGATTTGTTGTGCTTTGTCATTTTTACAAGAACATAACTGCTTCGTTTGTTCTGTAAATAGAAGTTTGTTATGATTTGTTGTGCTTTGTCATTTTTACAAGAACATAACTACTTTGTTTGTTCTGTAAATAGAAGTTTGTTATGATTTGTTGTGCTTTGTCATTTTTACAAGAACATAACTACTTTGTTTGTTCTGTAAATAGAAGTTTGTTATGATTTGTTGTGCTTTGTCATTTTTACAAGAACATAACTACTTTGTTTGTTCTGTAAATAGAAGTTTGTTATGATTTGTTGTGCTTTGTCATTTTTACAAGAACATAACTACTTTGTTTGTTCTGTAAATAGAAGTTTGTTATGATTTGTTGTGCTTTGTCATTTTTACAAGAACATAACTACTTTGTTTGTTCTGTAAATTTAGGTTCTGTTCTAGTTTACAATACAAACTAAACTGCTTTGTTTATTATGTAAATGGAGGTTTGTTACACTCTGTCATAGTTTACAGCAAAACTGCAATATCTGTACTTCATATTACGTTCACCTTCTATAAATTCATGTGCAGTCAGGGTAGACTCTTCTCACCGATTTTTGCGTGAAGACCTGCTTTTCTTTTTATCATCGTTCCCCGCCATACAGACGTGCCATTTCCGACTTCAGAGGTAAATATCTGTACTGTTTAGCACAACACATCTGTTTTCAGCTACGCAACATGTATTCAGCATAGTGTATACCTCTAAAGATGACGTAGGCTCACCGCATGGCGAGGGACACCAGTCAAATGGTAAGCAGGCCTCATGCAAAAATCATTCAGATTCGCAATACCAGGCGTCATGACTACCACCTGAATTGACAGCGAGCGTTAGAAGAAGCATGGTAATATATTTTTTTTTTTAAAAGGCTTTTCTTTTTTGATCCGTGCAAGAATTGTGATAGTGTAGTGTGTTTCTTTGGTTCAATCTCCAATTGTTGAAGTGGAATATATTTTAGACTGTGCAGCTCGAGGTCGACCAAGTCTCATTTGGGTACCATAGAAACACTGGAAAGGAAGTAAAGGTGGCTGACGTGATGTTGACCACATCATCCAACATCTATCAATGGTCAAAGAAAAATATGAACCTAGCATTGTACTTCCAAATACACCTCCTGGTATGAAAATTGGTACCTTTTTGTCTTATTTTACAAATAGATTGTATAAAAATAAAACTAGTGCATCATACCAAGTGTATTGTAAAGGAAGATTGTGTAGGATTATTCATGAGAGTAGCAATAGTATACATCAGACAGACAGTAGATATCAATTCTATACCAGTTTCCCTACCACATTGTAGAAAGTGCAGTCATTCATGTGAGACAGTACAGTAAGTCTTGTTTGAATGCCCTGGATTATATAAAGCTAGACAAGAACTCCCACCACATCCGTCTGTTCATAATAAATATTCTTTATACTAGTCTTCCACAATTACAGAACACTTACAGATTCTACAATTTGGCATTGACTGCTCAAGAGTTAAAACTTACAGCCCTGGTTAGAAGAATAAGATACTAGTTTCCCCACTTGCTGTTTAGTCTCTCTCTTTCCCACCATGCTATTTTCTATTATGTTTCTTCATCACTTAGGTGTAAAACTACAATGGAGGTGCTTCATGGACTCATGTCTCAGGTTATCAAAGATCGATTGTTCAACCAAGTACATTGTACGCCTGTGCAGCCACATCAAGCAGCAATTCAGCAATGATGATAGCAGTATTTGTAGATATAGTTCTTATTGTTAGAGAAGATTCAAACTCTGTACGGTTGGTTATGTGTGATCATGTTTTCGTATCATGAAAAAAAGTAAGATATCTCCAACGCTGATACTCTGGAATTGTTATATGTTGTAGTATAACACTGTTCAACACCACTTTTTCTTTCATGTTGGGTTGTATCATCAAGATTGTTATTCTAAGTAAGGTAAACTATTTCAAAAAAGGACTACATTCTGCATTATATAAATAAAATTAAAAAAATTTTGTAAGACTTGTTGAGAGAAAAATCTTTCTAATGGATTTTGTCCGGACACCGGCTTTCCAGCCTGCTCTTCTCAATTGGGAATTGCCACAGGTTCTTTTACATGTTCAACTTAAACACAGGACCTATGTTTTGTCATCATTCTCTGATAGAACTAGGAACTTAATCTCACGTTCACTGAGATCAGGGAATCTCTGGAAAAATATCCAGATTGCCCCATGAGGAGCGAACCCAGTACCTTTTGTCCACAATACTTATTACTAGAAATGTAAAAACTGCACACATGAAGTGGTTAATGTGTATGGTAAATATTCTACCTACATGGTCTCATCTGGTTAGATTCTTTGCTGTATTTGCAATCATCAGAGAGACCTGTATTACTTTAAAGTTTAGGCATACTGCAGTTGATCCGCCGTTCAAAACAAAAATGTGTTCCTCACTCATGTAAATAAAAGAAATAAAACTCATTAATCTCCATATGGTCAAGTAATGTGAGGTTAACCTCCATATGGTCAAGTAATGTGAGGTTAACCTCCATATGGTCAAGTAATGTGAGGTTAACCTCCATATGGTCAAGTAATGTAAGGCTATGAGATTGCTTTTAACTACCATGAAATATTGTCTCTGATCTTTAAGTAACAATGTAACTAACATTGCACATGTGTGTTTCTCTAATGGTATGCTGTCAACTTGTTTTCAGTTTAAATTACAGTGTGTATGTCAAAACAGTGACTTTGAAGTTCATTTATTTGTGATTAACTACAATTTACCAGTTCAAGTACATAATTATTACTACATAGTCCAATAAGGATCAGGAGTTGATAGTAGTAAATGTTTAGTGGCAGATTTTTTGTTTGTTTTGTGTCCATTTGTTATTGAATAAATCATTTGAATCTTTTACATGTCAATTATTTTTTAATAATTTAATTTTCTTCTTTGTGTTCGTTCTTATCAACCAAGTTGATCACTCATTGTGGTTTGTGAAGAGAATGCCAATACTTGGTTCCTAGGCATGCAGAATAGGTGCATCTAAAATATTTCGACCTAAGGAAATGCTTGGATTTGCCTGACCTGTCAGTCCGGTATATTTTTGTTATTTCATGTATTGATGGTCTGACACTCTATTGATCGCTTGTCAGCCACACAGTGCAGCATGTGTATGATCTACGCAAAAGAGCAATGTTCATGCTTCGCTACTTTTTCTGACTATCTGAATACATTAGGAACAGTTTCAACCATTTTGTGACATGTATCATTTTGTCCACACTAAGCAATTATGAGTTTTCCCGACTATTTTCATTTCAAAGAAGCAGAAACAACAGATGCAAGACAGAACACAAAAAACAAGCAAATTAGTTTTACTAGGTACAAGCGCCCGTGTGTTGCCAGGGCTCACAAGGGGAGCAAAGAATAGTAACACCTACAAGGCATTGCGTAAGAAGCAACTGATGCAAGGTCCTAGGGAAGCTACACTAGTAAATAAAAAGCATCGCAGAAATCAGATATGCTGGCCTACTTGTAGGGTATAACTGGCACAGCATACAATTGCTTTTAGGCTCAGATCACACAGAATTGGTTGATATGGAGCATTCGAAGAAGACTAGGTACAAGAAAAGACTTGATCCTGCCTACTCTACCCTCGAATGTTTTGCATATGGTACATTTACTGCAGTATTCCCTTGTGTGCAGAAACAGGACAGAAATTTACAATACAGTCTTGCAGAACACACCACTTTAATGTCAAAACTTCATGGACACCAAGCAGAATGAAGAGAATATAGCTTTATTCATAATAAACTATAAAACAAACTGCAGGGAAAGTAGAGAAATATATTGGGATTTTATTGCAAGAGACAAAAAATTAATCTGTGCAAATCTGTTCACTGAAACTAAACAAAAATCTTTCAAAAATACAATGCCACTGCATTAGCTATATATACTATATTGAATTAAAAAATATGATCCGATTGATAATACTGAGAATGTTCAAAGTGTACTGCATATAGGCAATTGGTGATCAATTTAGTAGACTGTGTTCTCTCATCCAACAATATAATAGAGTACCTGGTAAGCATAATAGATCTAAGGTCAACAGTGTGATATATATTGGGTCAGGTGTTCTAATAATGTTACTTATTTCCTCCTTATGAGGTGTTTTATGTTGACATTCTTATAAAGGTTGACATCTGCCTGTGCTACAGCCAATTTTGTGTTTGGTATTGTATTACTCTTGTATCTTCTTCTTTGCGTCGTTCTTTCGACCAATTTTAATCACTCTTTGTGATATGTTTGATCTTTGCCAAGAACGTGTATACGTTGCACATTGGTTTGGTAGGCCCTAAACGCATAGATTTCTACAAGTTTAGGACGTGCATCCGATTTCAGCCAAACTTCCTTAGTCGCCTCTTACGACATGCGTGGCAGATAACAGTGGTTCTATTCTTTACACCCAAATTTGGGCCCTGGTAACCACTCGGGCGACTCTTGTACCATTATACAGGGTGTTCAACTTAAAAGCAGCCTGTGAATGGAGCTAATCTGTCATATATGTGTATGGAAATGGGAAGGTTCAGTTATGACGTAGTATAGGTCTAGGTTGTGTGACGGTGTGCAATTGTAGTGCGGGAAAGGGGCGATGAACAAATGTGACGTAGGACCAGCTAGTCAGAACCGGTTTAAATAGTAAATAAACACAACTCAATGTGTACCTGGCAACTTTCGAATTGTCAATGGGGCTGCAATTATCTTGAACACCCTGTACATTACATAGGGTCTGCAAGCAATTTCTTCCAAATGCTCTATCCTGGGCAACTCCTTCAATTTCTTTTATGGAATTGAGTTTGATATTTCTTACGTCACTCTGTAAAATTCTTTTCAGGATTTTTCTAGGGCGTCCTAGAAAAGATGAACACTTTGTTAGAGGCATGAGACGTTTGCTTAACACTGAATTGGTGAGATTAGGCGTTGCACGCTTGTAAAGATACTGGGGAGGAGATCAGCGAACCTGTCCGAGTGCTATGATGACCATCACTAATTAAGTTAAATGTGTGTGGTAATTAATATGGGACTATTGTGAATTCATAACGTATTGTAGTCAAATCCTGGTTTCAGTTTGGAATATCTTCATTGCACCCCGGATATGTCCATATGTGCTCCGATCTTCGCAATATCTCCAACAGCAACCAACTATACAAGTTTGATGATTGATGAGCCTATTCATGCATCTGTTGTGCTTTTCTTTTCTGGCCACTCCAATCTTCAATCTAAGCACTTGCAATCTAGCAGTTGATGTGGATTGGTTTAGATGAACATCCTTTGTGACCACACTCTACGAGTGCATTCAGAATGTCCACTAACCACTGGCAGACCCCTGATATTGTGGCAGAGCCAGCCAGCATGTCTGCTCTCTCATTTCCATCAACACTTATGTGTCCCAGAATGAAGATGAATATAATTCTGAGAATTGTTGACGCTTTTAATGATTCGGTTCATTGCCTGCGCACCAAACTATCGTCACTGTTTGGATCACACTCAATGAATCACTCAGAATGCACGCTTGAGTGTAAAAATCCTGGTTTTTTTTCACCCAGATGAGAACATTTGTTTAATATTAAATGTGAGTATATATCATTTAAAACAAATAGGAAGACATCATTGTTGTAATAATTACTGTAATACTTCAGTATATGAAAGTCAATAAATAGGCACTATTATTGAATCTAGTATATTTAACCATAAGAAGTCATCAACTTTTGTATAGTGTAGCTAGCCTGCAGGCTCAACCATCACATGCACAGAATAAAGCCTGCTCAGACCGCACAGTGTGTATGTCACACTGAAACACAGTCTCCGGAGCACATCCTGCAGTCATGTCCATCATACATACACCAACGAAACGAAACATGGCCTCATGAACGCAGCTTACAGAGCAAGCTATGGGGAACTCTCATGCATGACATGCAGCTTCATAGAGGCAACCCATCTCATGGTTTAGACAGCATATGAAACCGAGCAAAGAAGTATAGTATAGCCAAAGGGAATTCATAACAGAAAACACTTGAGATATCACAAAGTGACATGAAACAGCGAGATGTCAGGAAATGTCACTGATTTATTGGACAATCATCATTGCACTTCAGTAAATAACCATGTGTGTTCCGATATCTTTCGTGCACAGAAAGATCTCAGCAGCAGTGTAAAAACTCCGTAGCACCTCATGTATAATATAGAAGAAAATTATTTTTCTGAAATTTTATTTTTAAACATTCTTCTAATGAATTTTGCCAAGGCGGCAGCTTTCCAACCATGCTCTTCTGTATTTTAAACTGCTAAGAGTTCTTTTACATGCTCAACTTGAACACAACTGATATGTAACAACAGAAAATAAGTCTGTGGAACAGGTCTGAAAACACAATATTAAAATTTTCAAACTGATATGCACCAAAAGAAACAACTCCCAGTAACAATTATAAATAGAAATAGGAAACTTTATCAGCAGTAACTGCAGAATATTTGTTCATTTTATATATTTACATGGTCATGTTCAGATTTACAGCCATTTATAACATTAAAAATTATAATAAACATTACTGATAATTATTATATGATAATTATATTCATACAATGTGCATTCTTTGGCAATTTTATATGTAAATCTTAATATAAAGGCTTAGAAATATAAGCAGTAAAAAAACACTACTATAATAAATATATGGTTTTGTGTGCAATTCTAGAAACTAATATTACAAAAATATATTTACAACTATTGATATATATATATATTCTTGTAAACATTGATTTACACTAAAGTGCTATATAAATATAGTTGTTGCCTTTAAGGGTAGAGAGTAGTAAAGGAACCCTTTTTCGTACCACGAGGAATATTGTCCGCATTTTTCATTGACCGGCGATACTTCTGGTACCCTACTGAGGATGGGCTGACCTGGCTGAAAAAGATTCAGCACCTGTGGAATTGAACCCAGACCATGTCCCACCATGCACCTAAGAAGCGAGTGCACTTCTTCAAACATTCCATATCGACCACTTGTTAATCACTCTTTGTGATTTGTATGTGATCCGAGCCTAAAAACGATTGTACGTTGTGCTAGTTATGCGTCTACAAGTATGCCAGCACATCCGGTTTATTTACTAGGTAGCTTCCTTGGCCTCTACCTCAGTCGCCCTTACAACATACATTGTTACTTTCTTTGATCCCTTGAGCCCCTGTAACACACAGCGAATGCTTTAATTACTACGCTATAACGGCTCTTTGGTTTGCTTTACCTAAAATGTAATATATAGAAAATTGTTTGCATTGCTATGTTTATATTCATTTCACAAACAATAGATAATTTACATGAAAGATTTGTTACTATACAAAAATACACAATGTTACATTTGATAATATGGAAAATGAATGCCAACAGCAGTAACCCTATTTATTATATTTCATACGTTAAACGTTACATAGGGCCTGCAAGTAATTGCTCCCTACCTCTCTATCCTAGACAACTCGCTTAATCTCCTCTATGAAACTGAGTCAGATATTTCTCGCTCTCAGCAAATTTCATTTCACAGTTTCCCTGGTCATCCTTTCTTTCTTGAACACTTTGCCTCTCACTTAAATTGCCTATTGTGATTCTCAGTCTTTCCTTCTTTTCTCGAATCATGTTTTGCCTCACAGCTTCAACATTTTTTGTCTGCACTTCATAAATAGTTTCATTCACTGCCTTTGTTATTTCTGTGGTCCACCTTTGGTGGGACTACGTTTGCCTTGTATACGCTGTATCGGCGTGGCATTGCTCTTTGATGCGCACTGTCTGTTGGTAGTCTGCTTATGTATCCGGCCCATTTAATCTGTTGTTTCTTGATGAAGTTCAGCACTGATGTTGTACCCACTTTTTCCTGATGTCTTTATTTGAAACCAGTCTCTTATTGATACTCCCAGCATTCTGTGTAGGCACATCCTCTCTGTCGCGACTAATTTTCTTCTTAGGCTCCATCTCTGTCGTTAATAATTTTCTTCTATCGTTTGATGTTAGCATCCAGGTTTGACACTGATAGCATAAAATTGGGAGAAAGACTGTGTTGTACAATGCTCTTTTAGCATTCATGGTGACATACTTGAATTTCAAAATTGGTGTCCTTTGCCCTATGATTTGATTTGCATTAATGCATCTATGTACAATAAAGAATATGCTAACATATCTCCATCAGCACTGATTACAAACTATAATTAATACAAGAAAAAAAACCAGGTTTAACAAAGATATTTTGATAATAATGTTGCCACTGTTTTCTTCTTGTATTTATAGATCTTCAATAAACTTATTTCATGTAATATATTGGAAAAAAACATACTCTTAACATGAAAAGTTATAAATTCCCTCAATAAATAGATTCAAATGACCTTATTGTAGTCCCTAACTTAAATCATGACTCTGGAATGGAAGAATGTAGAGTGCTCAAGACAGTCATCATGTTGACATAAACATTCCAGCATGACTGTATAATTATCCAAAATAGCAATCGCAAGAAGTAGAAGACAGAACTACACAAATTAAATCAACAACAGAAGTGGGTATGAATATGATATTAATATTAAGAAAAGACAACCGATATACTGGTAATTAACAAAATATGATATCAGAATTCAGCTTAAGAATAAATGGAGAGCAACTGAAACAACACTTTTGTTTAGTTGGGCATGCAACAGATGATATACAAGCTAATCTCAACACGACAGGATCTAAAGAACAAAATATATCAATTTAAAAATGTATCATATATGTAATCGAGAATTGATTGCAATTAATACAGGAGAAAAAACAAAGTCATCAAAGATCTGGATGAAGAATGAATTATTGAAAAGATATCCAACACTTACTGAATCTAGCATTCATTAATTAGATGAAGGAATATCTAAGAATAAAACAATATATCATAAAAGGCAAGAACGAAAAGTTGTGTATGTAAAGTTATATAAAATAAGTCCTTCGAATGAAGTGTTTTTGTGCTGGCGTCAACTTAGAAGGTAAGTTCTAGCAGTAACCTCTTGTTCCTCAAGGTGTGGAGAAAAAAGAAAATGATTCAATGAATATTATAAATATGTCACAAACAAATGGTATGTGGAGACGAAACACACAGCTTATGTTTGTTTGTGTTCGTTCTTATCAATTACGTTGCGTATCTTTATGATCGGTGTGGCACAGAGAACATGAGTACATTGTGCACCCCTGTTAGGGCTCTACGGCATGGACAACACACACATACAAATTTGGGCCAAAGTGTATGTACATTATCCAAAAAGGACACAAATTTGTACGGATGGGCAACTAAGATTTCGCAAACAGAAAAACCTCATTTTAAAGTACACATCTTCTTGTTCGTTCTTTAAGACCAATTTTAATCACTCTTTGTGATATGTTTGATCTTTGCCAAGAACGAAGCTTACAGGGCAAGCTATGGGGAACTCTTGAGGAACTCCAATTGACATGCAGCTTCATAGAGGCAACCCTTCTCATAGTTTAGACGAGCATACAAAACCAAATGCAAACTAGAAGAAGAATAAACCAAAAAAATTACTTTAGGTGCTAAGTGTATACATATTAATTCTACCACTTTTGCTGTATTCAACAATTTGTTTCTAAAAATATGTAACAACAAATGTACAGTCAGATCATTCATATTACTTTGCAACACCAACAAACTTCAATATTTCTGAGAAAAGAAAATGACAACTAGTTCAGGCATCATATGTTCAAGATAAGACATTAAAACTCATGAAAATAAAATTGTAGCAAAAGTTATTTACAAAAACATGCAAGACACAGAATTATCAATCCGTAACAAGTGGTGCCTGGCGGAAGAATGAGAGGAAAACCTAAAAGATGATGGAGGCAAGATCTCGAAATGATTGCTACTGACGCTTGTCAACTTGCACAGAACAGAGTTTTTCAGGACTGCTGTCATGGGAGCCAAGTTTCAGAATGGACAAGATAATGATGAATAAATATGTTCATCTGCATTGCATATGTCCATAAATGTTTCAATTTCTTTCTAAGCATGTAAGTGTGTTTAAACTAACAATTCTCGTTCTGTGCTGGTTGATGTAACTACTGGGGTTTCTTTCATGGTTTTCCCATATTGCTGCACCTATCAGTATGAATAACTTGCGCAACTGAGATAGTGAATACCCTTTACCTTCATTGAAATATTTACACGGTATGTTTTCTCTTATAGCATTGATGATGTTGCTTTTGTTCATAGAAGACCTGTTTCTCGATCGCAGCATTGCTCACCAGTACAACCGCTCTCTCATTGCCCTTTACCACAGAATGACCTGGGACAAAGATGAAAGTGTCTGGATTGTCGCATTTTGTATAAATGCATCCACTGCCTTCATACATAACTAGTCTTGATGTTCTGTATCATGCTCATAGAGTTGCTGAGCATGCATACATGAATGAATGTTTGCTTCTTTAGCCACTCCAGAGATTTTGTCACTGCCATGACCTCCATAAGCATGCAATATATAGGTATATGCTAACGATACAGTGTTACTGTTAACATCACAAAAAGGGATGATAAATTAATAATAACAGTGCAAGAGAAAAGCGAAAAACAAAATCTATATCTCAATGTAACAAAAATAATGACAAATGATAAAATAAAGGATATTGTTATCAATAGAGAGGAAATAGAAAATGTGAACAGTTTTGAATAAACAGGTTCAATGATAACTGTAGATGGAAATGGGATGAAGGACAATTATTAATATATGAAATATACAAGACAGAAAATATATGTTGCAGAAAGAGCAGGTGAGATGAGCCGGTCAAATTGCTGAATGCCTGAATAACACATCCAAAAAACAGCTGATGTAAGGCAAGCAAGCTGGCAGCAAACAACCAGTTGGTAGACATAAGCAACGATTCAAAGACACTCAAGGTGTCTCTAAAATACTTCACCATAGAACCCTTGTGCTGGGAATCCTTGGCAAATCATTAAATATGGCGCAGCAAGAACACAAGAGAAACTTGCATAGTTGAGAATCATCTTACTGCTGCTGAAGCGTAGAGAAAACAAGCTGCACAAAAAGACAACACCCACATATACAACTCTGATCATATATGCCCCATTTGTTGTATGTGATTGCATTTTGGGACTAGATTCTACAGTCACCTCCGCACATACCAGAGATGCAACACATATCTGAGGTCATTATCGCTTGCGATGGACAGTTATGAAAAATAGGCAGACATGTTTCTTTTTCTCTAACACATATCGACAAAGCAGTCAATGGCAGATGCTTCCTGTAACAACAAAATCTCTACACTACTCGGTCTGAAGCCATCCCTCACAGAGTGCTCTGACTCCCACTACACTGTTTACCTCCTCTGCCAGGCTGTCCGTGGCCTGACTTTATCTCGCCTTCCCACCGAAATCCACTTCGTGGCTGTTATTGTGATGAACATGGAATTGCTTCCAAGTATGTGCCCTATCCAGCATTTGCCTTTTATCACTAATTTTGTTTAGCCAAAATATTCTAAGAATGTTTCTTGGGCAGATTGTATGAAGTAATGACCGTCTAGTAGAGTATCTGGCTGAATGGATTAGAACACGAGCTTCCATTTGGGAGACCCAGGTTCAAACCCTAGTAAGACCAAGGACTTTTTTATGTTGGGGACATGAAGAAAAAATCATAACCTGCACAGTTTCGCTGCAACTACACTAGCTATTAATTCCACAGGTCCTCTCCGCAGAAACGGCATGTAACCTGCCAAGAGTATTGCACAAACCCTGTAGCTCCGGCAACAATCTTAGGCTTCTGGAAAAAATGCATACGTGAACAGAACAGCACCGTCCGGATTCAAACCAACGACTTTCAGAATGCAAGGCAGAGGCTTAACCAGAGAGAGCCCCAGACTGTTGTCTACATTATCAACCTGTCTATGACAGTCAAAACAGAATGGTCGAGACTGTTGTCTACATTATCAACCTGTCTATGACAGTCAAAACAGAATGGTCGAGTACCCATGTGGCACTTTCATTTTTACTTCAGATGATTTGACTGACGGTAATAGTTACTATTTTGTTGGAAGAAGCTCAAGAATGGTGTATCATTCAGTGTTATAGAGAAATGTATAACATAATTAATAATGGTGTATCATTCAGTGTTATAGAGAAATGTATAACATAATTAATAATGGTGTATCATTCAGTGTTATAGAGAAATGGATAACATAATTAATAATGGTGTATCATTCAGTGTTATAGAGAAATGGATAACATAATTAAGAATACCTCTGAAGTCGGAGAAGACACCCCTGAATGACGAGGGACACTGATAAAAAAAAGAAAGACCTTCACATAAAAATTAGAAGCGCATACCATGCGCCGAATTCATAGCGGCTGAACGCAAGAATAATAATAATTAAGAATGGTGAATCATTCACTGTTATGGAGAAATGGATAACATAATTAGGAATGATGAGTCACTCGGTATTGTGAAGAAATGGATAACATTTCAGGAATGATGAGTCAGTGTTATGGAGAAATGTATAACATAATTAAAAATGGTGTATCATTCAGCGTTATGGAGAAATGTATAACATAATTAAAAATGATGTATCATTCAGTTTATGGAGAAATGTATAACATAATTAAAAATGGTGTATCATTCAGTGTTATGGAGAAATGTATAACATAATTAAAAATGGTGTATCATTCAGTGTTATGGAGGGAGGAAGGAAGACAATGCTTAACAATGGTGGCTCAGTAATTGTCCACTATAATCTACAACCACTTATACTTCATTGGAAGGCATATTAATTAATGGTATACTCTCCTGCTCTTTTATTGCAGCCATTATCTCCACTTTCGATGGAGAAGAAGATGCACCAGGAGCTTTCGGTGGAGATAAAGATGCATCAGGAGCATGTGGTACATTATGGACATCTGTTTCAACCTTTGCCACATTAAATCGACCTTTAAGCTTTTTACTAAATAATCTACCAGGAGATTTGTGAGAAATTCTTGGACTATGGTAGGCATCAACGGTAGGAACAAAACGATGAACTGTGAGATGTGCAGAACTGTTCTTGTCTGCATCTTCATGTCTTTTTGGTGAGAAAGACATAACAGCAGAACTCCTTTTCCGGACACTGTAACGTGTATCTGGGCTAGAAGGTATGAAGCTTGCTCCGTGAAACGTGTGGTACGGGTTTGTTACCATGTTCTCATTATCTTCCACATATGAACTCTGAAATAAAAAGGATAAATAGATTATCAATCATAATCATCTTAATATATGTATATATATATATATATATATATATATATATATATATATATATATATATATATATATATATATATCTTTTAAACATACAAATATTGTTGTATCTGACTCTTTGAGTCGATGCTTCAAAGTTCTAAAATGGCAGGTTGTGGTATGGGTGGATGTTGTCTATGGAAGCTTCCAACCTTCAGTGATCTGGATATGCTGTGTTTGGCAAATGAAAGAGCAAACACAACAGCACCGATCATCTGGGAATTGAAGATAAAACAGGTAGACAACCTTTGGTTCTCTGTGACCGCCTGTTGGAAGAAGACACTAAGTTAGATGTTCAATCTATCCAGCGATTTAAGAAGTTTGGAATAACACGCTGCACAAGCAGAACTGAGAGCCACTGTAGCGTAGTTGTTAGTGAACTCGCTTCGCAAGGCTGGTGGTCTGGGTTCAGCTCCCACAATGTGCGTGGAATTTTTCCAGACCGCGACAGCTCTCAGGTCGACCCAGCCTCAACTGGGTACCAGACATGCTCTGGGAAAGTAAAGGCGCGGGGCGTGATGCTGACCACATCACCCATCGTATGCCGACGGTCAATGAAAATACAGGCCTAACACTGTATTGCCCTATATACCACAAGGTATGAAAGGGTTCCTTAAAAAAAAACAAGCAGAACTGGATGCCTGCGGAGCAGAATTAGTAACCAGTAAGCCAAAGAAACTAGTAGCATGCATACCCCTCGACACCTTCTGATGGAAAAACGAGCACCTATGGGTCTGCCTGGAGTGCTATGACGTCAGTTCAGTAACCAATAACCAATCTTTCTGTTCATAGTGCTCTTATCATTAGCATAGTAAACATTCCATCAACAAATAAAAAAGCTGTGTTTTGAAACTTACAAAACAATCATTTTAATTAAAAGAGAAACAATAATCAGAAATTAATGCCTAGATTTTTTTTAAGAATAAATTTGGAATGTCTGAAATAAAATTCCAATGTAACAATTCATATTCAGGACATTTGCATATTGTTGAAGATTTATAAATATTAAAATTTCCTGATTCTCAGCAAATTCTGGTCACGTTGTATACAGAACTACAAAAATGTGGATTATGCAAAATGTATGTGTTGTCAAATACGTGCATACTAATTGTAAAATTTTAATTTGCTTTAATAACTATTAAAAAAATAATCAACTTCATTCAAACAACTTATGGAGAATGTCAATATGTGAACATGAATAGAAACAACATTATAACAAAATGCTCAATCTGGACTACGTCCCAAACTTTGTATGACTACATTAGATATGTGGTTTGTTTTTGGTCAGAGCAAGAAGGATTTATTTCACACAAAAACTTTAGAGATAGAACATTTTTCTACAGATGCAATTTTCTACACATGACACACAGAGATGTTATCTTTTTTGTTGTCAGGGCAAGAAGAATTTAATTCACACAAAAACTTAAGAGATAGAACATTTTTTTACATAGGCAATTTTCTACAAAACGACACACAGAGATGTTATATCTTGAAATGAGAATATTTGATGCAGTTTAACACAATTCAAACCACACATTAGTAAAACAAAACAAATGCACACAAAAAAACCCGGACTAAAATGTTAATTGTGTGATGGATAATTTCGAACATGTTGAAAATGAGGTGAGTTTTTTTTATCTTAGAAATGCACACACTTATTAAATTATTTAATAGTTTTTCCTGTCTACTCCCACCAAATCCTACCTCTATAACAGAGATAGCTAGATTATTCAGTCCATATATTATGTCTTATAAACTATCGGTACTGCCTGTAGTTCCGCTTGTTAGGGCAGTGTAGGACAGATGGGACGAGAACCTGAGGAATTTAATGGCCGCATGGCTAGTGCAGTCGCTACAAAACTGTGTTCAGGTTAGGATTTTTCATTGATGCCCACAACAAATAAAATCTTGGCCTTACAGTGAATTGAACACGGGTCTCCCGCATGGGAGCCTCGTTCTAATCCATTTGGCCAGACTATCCTCCTCTGATAACAATAATATAGTAAAATACTATTCTACTAATGGAGAAACAAAGAAAACTCTCTTTGAAATGTTTTTATGAATATACTAAATGTTAGTTTTTAAGTGCACTCACAAAAATAAAATTGTGAAATGAAACTAAATAAAAATAATTATGTAAAGAAATAAAGAAAAATGTAATACTAAAACATAAGACAAACCGTATGAATATATTGGTTAACTCTTAGTGGACCAGGACAAAGGCCATGATTTTTTTGGTTTTTTACTGATCCAGAAGCACTTGAGCTCTCAGCTCTTTGGCTCTGTGCCATTGACATCGTAACCCTTCGGTTCAGTGCCACAAACACAAATAATCTGGAGAACCTGTGGCTTTTCTGCCAGCCAGCGGAATTGAACCCGCACTCACAGGGAGCTTGTCACCCGTCGTCCAACACACTACGAACACGCTGGGCAGGCGGGCAAGCCATGTTTTTACAAGCCATTTGTTTTAAGAATAAAAACGCCTTTTAGTGTGGCTCTGGTAAAATGTGTCCAATCCAAAGACATGTAATGTGATGTTTGGTCCACAAGGAGTTAATAGATAGGACATAAAAATGAACAGATAAACTGACGAGATAAGTTAAGAAAATGAAAATCAAGTTTAAAAACCAAATAATAAATGTTTATACTAAATTATGAAAATATCAGTATGTAGATCTCTGGTAAACTGATACAAAAAACCCTTTCAAAACAATACTGTATGTGAAATTTCATCCAAATAATGGCTTCTTCGAATGCTCAATATCAACCACTTGTTAACCACTCTGTGCGATTTGAGCCTAAGAATAATTGTACATTGTGCCAGTTATTCACCTACAAGTAGGCCAGCACATCCGATTTCTGCAATGCTTTTATTTACTAGGTATCAGTCTAGGTATCACTCTAGGTCCTACATCAGTCTGCTCTTACGATATGCCTTGTCGGTTGCATTGATATTATTCTTTGCGGCCCGCACAACACGGGTGGATCATGGCTTTAAAGAATTGGGAAATCTTAGAGTCATGTTATACACAGACAAAAGGCAGACAGATTGGCTGAAAATCAAGAAACTCTTCAAGAATCTTGAAACAAAATTCTTCAAACACAGCCATAACATACCATCAATTAGTTAAAGGAAGTAGTAATAATACATATTGAATGTTTTTGTTCATTTTTAAAAACTGTTCACTGCCAGGAATTTTCTTACCTCTAACTCAGTATCAACTAAATCTTAGAGAAACATTGTCTCGGCTGCCGAGGAGCAAACTTTGCACAAATAATATATATGCTTTTATCCAAAATGAGAAAGAGTAGAACTGAAATTGTATCAGCCTACACTCTAATTAAGCATCCATATGTGGAGTGGACAGAAAAAAGTTATTGCCGTACACCAAATAAATAATTTTAAAAACTCTACACATAACAGAAAAAATATACTAAATTTTATATAAACAATTTTTCTCTAATGTTAAACAGTGTTGGAATAGAACAAGATACAGCCAAACTGGTGTTTTTTCAGATTAACAAAAATGAGATCATAGGAACATAACTAAACATAGAGCAAACGTTATCAGGATGAAATAAACTCTGGAAACAGGGAATAGGTTTATGGATAAAGGTTTACAGATGAGATTCATATAAATTTGTGTATGAAATATGACAACAGCATGCCAGTAGGTTCTTTCAATTTGAGGAGGTATATTAAAACTGTTTGAACTGTTTTCTGAGGAACTGGTTTGTAGGGGTAACTCATGCACAAGGTGTTTTTATTTTATAGAGAATTAAAGCTTTTTAAGCAGAGGTATGCTCTTTTAACCAAAGAATGAGTTGTTTTGGTTATATTGGACGTGTTGGTCATACTTCTTTCATTTATCCTTCTCTGTTTTTGCCGTTAGGTGTTGCAGGTTTAACTGGTGATCGGTTTCTGAGATAGTGCTCGCTCCGTCGCTTGATATGCTGTGATATAGTGGGGTTTTGAGATGTTTGTAACTCCATCAATCCATCTTTTTCTTGGTCTGCCCCCTTTTTTTTGATGATTCTATTTTCAGGTTGTATACTCTGCAACTTGTGCAGTCGGGTTCATTCTCACCAAGTGGCCCAACCATTTGAGTCTATTTTTCAATAAATCTAACAACAGGTGTTCCAACTGTTGCTCTACTTTTCTCATTTCTTATAGGGTCTCTTCTTGTTTTATTTACCGCTTTCCTCAAGCATCTCATTTCACAGGTGGTAAATTTTCCTTCTTGTTCTTTTGTCAGTGTCCTAGTTTGGCACTGGTAGCATAGAGTTGGTATGAAGAGTGCATTTATAATCTTGTCTTTTGGTCTCTACTCTATTAGTCATACAAACATGGAAAAATAAGAATAAACTTCTTGTGGGGAATTCAGGGATAAGTTATTATTTTGATGCATAAGGTGTTTGGTTGTTGGAGCTAAATATTATCTTTCACAAAAAAGTAACAGGATTCATCATTTCAATGGATGGGGATAATATTAAGCTCGGAGGGAAATAGTATGTACCTTGTCATACAATGAATTTTTGGCTGTGTGTTGCAGACAGTGACTGAAATCTGTGTTGAGTTTGGAACTGCATATAGTCACCATTTTTTTAACACCAACACGCGGGGTTGAGGAAAATGAACATGCAGACAGACTTGCGGACAAGGCTACGGTGGTAAGCGGTAGAACAATGGACATGGCTGATATATTGAATGCCGTTAGGGAAACAGGTTGGACATGGGATTAAGGTGGTGACCTGGATTGTATGTCCATATCCCAACTGCAGGAACTTGTAGTCAAACATTTTGTTGTTAGATTTGAACACTATAAGCGGAGTAGACGATGTTTCATCAACCAACACAGAACTGGAACTGTCCCTCGCTGCATGCTGATGGATATACTAAAGATGAACTCTGAGCACATACTGACATGGTTTTTTTATGCAATGAGGATGATCTGATGACTAAAAGTTTATTCTACTTTTGAAGAAGAGTATCATGCTGATGAGTTAAATGAAAATCTGTACACGCCAAGGCAATGTTGTTACACTGTGTCTCTCGTTTATATTACATGCCGACTGACAGACAAACATGGACTACCACAACTTTATTACTGAAAACTGTTAGCCAATTCTGTTGTTGGATATCTTTCCTGCTATGAGATTAAGTACTATAAAATCTTCTCTCTTTATAATTCACTGCAAACTTGTTACGCTTATTTTGTCTGCTGTCCCTATGTACTCCAAACATTATTTTATAATAAACCCTAAAAATATCTGTAGCTTCTTCCGTATGATAAGATGTATGTAACATGAATAACATGTATGATAAGATTTCTTTGAATATTTGTTACACTCAACACCTCACAACTTTTGGTTTTATTAACTTTAAGTGACTCTTAACCTTCTTGAGAGCATATCTCTGTGACATCCAGTCATCTTCTTGCATGTTTATTTATTGTTCATGATTGCCTTCCATATAGCAGAAATAATTTTACGTAACACCGACGAGCTCTCTATCTCATCATCAAATATAAGTGCTTGTTAATAATGCAACTTATCGATTCTGTATTTCTTCTTTGAACGCTCCATATCGACTACTTGTTCAACACTCTGTGGGATTTGTATGTGATCTGAGCCTAAGAGTGATTGTATGTTTGCCAATTATGCACCTACAAGCAGGCCAGCACATTCAATTTCTGCAATGCTTTTTATTTACTAGGATAGCTTCCTTAGGTCCTACATCAGTCGTCTCTTACATGCCTTGTAGGTTGCAGTGGTACTATTCTTTGCACCCCTTGAGCCCCGGAACCACACAGGCGATTCTATATTTCTGAAAACATCTTCTTCTTCTTCTTCTTTGCATTAGTTCTTTACGACCAATTTTAATCACTCTTTGTGATATGTTTCATCATTGCCAAGAACATGTATACGTTGCACATTGGTTTGGTAGGCCCTAAACGCATAGACTTCTGCACGTTTAGGACATGTCTGAAAACATATTCTATTGAATGGTATTATAATCCTATGTATTTAGATAGATTAACTTGTTATAGAGGTTATGGTTCCTGGAAGACAAGGCAGGGGATGACCAAGACTATGGTGGCAACAGAAGTGGCTAGAGATATAGTCTTTCAGACAGGCTATGATGAGAGCAATGTTCTGTAACGGACATGCTACATGAGGAACTTGCTGCAATAGTGTCTCAGTTAAACAACAAACCTGCTGCTTTGTGTCTAGCATTCATCAAGCAACATGTACTTTTCTGAACATTGCTTGCTCTTACATCAGGCCTTTCTAAAAAACTCTTGTCTCTAGCAAGTTCTTCCCACTCCACTAACATCAAGTTCAAGGTTTCTTTAATGTCTTGTTGTCTTAGTCATCTCCAGTCTAGTCTTCCAGGAACCATGCGCTTTATTATTGTTCTCTCCAAACCACTGAGACAGTTAATGTGACCAAAATGTTTCCGTTTCCTGGACATGATATTCTTGAGCCAATTTTCTTGATTTTCAGATCTGTATGTCTATATTGTTCTCTTCTCTGTTCAGGACATTCTACAGCACTTTGTTTCAAAAGATTTAATTTTGTTCTTTAACTCTTCAACGCAATCGCTACGCTCACATCGCCACAGTATATTCCTTTGAATGCCAATCACCATTATGCTCCATATGAGTTTTTTCGTTTCTACTATAAATCTTTCTACTTTTACTTCTACCACCTTTTAACCTTGTTATTCTAATAGATTGTTTAGTTTTCTCAAATTTTTATATAATCTCTCTCTCTTTGCCTTTTTACCCCGGGTTGGGGCATAGGCCCTCAACCAACTCATGCCAAGTCTTCCTATCTCTAGCTATCTCCTGCAATTCCCTCCAGCTCTTCTTTATATTGTTGATCTCCGCCTCCAAATCTCGTCTCCATGTATTTCTCGGCCTCCTTCTTTCGCTGTCCCTCGGGTTCCAGGCAAGGACCCTTCTTGTTATATTCCCCTTCCAGTTTTCGCAAAGTGTGTCCTATCCAGCGCCAGCGTCTTTTTAACCTGTTCGTTCACTGGAATCTGTCTTGTTCTCTCCATAAGCTCCTCATTTGTGACCCTATCATACCATCTTATTCCCTCTATTCTGCGCAGACACCAGTTGATGAATGTTTGCAATTTATGCGCTATTGTTTTAGTTGTTCTCCATGTTTCTGACCCATACAGTAGAACTGCTTTAACATTAGAGTTAAATATCGAATTTTTGTTCTAGATTTGATTTCTTTGGACTTCCAAATGTTTCCCAGTGCAATGAAGCTCCTCTTGCCTTCTGTATTCTTATTTTAACATCTCTATCTGTTCCACCCTCTTTGTCTACGTTGCTGCCCAAATATGTGAATGATTCTACCTCTTGAAGTGGGATTTCCCCCAGGGAGATCGAGTTGTCGTTGCTTGGTTAATTCTCAATATCTTTGTCTTTCCCTTATGAATGTTCAGCCCTAGTTGCTGGGACCTTTGATTCAATGTGTTTAGCTTATCCTGCATCTGATTTCGTGAATGTGACAGAAGGGCTATATCATCAGCGAAGTCCAGATCCTCTAGTTGCTCTGTCAGAGTCCATTGGATTCCATTTCTGGTGTTAGTTACTGTGTCTTCATAATCCAGTCTATTGTCAGTAAGAACAACAAAGGTGATAGAAGACATCCTTGACGCACTCCTGTTTCTATTCCGAAAGTATCTGTTAGTTTACCTTCATGAAGAACTCTACATTTCATATCTGTATATGTTGCTTTTATTAGGTTAATAATTTTTTTGTGGGATTCCATAATGCCTCATTAATTTCCAAAGGGTTCCCTATCAATACTGTCAAAAGCCTTCTCATAATCAACAAATCCGATATAAAGTGGGAATTTCCATTCAATACTTTGCTCTATTATTATATCGAATGTGGCTATCTGGTCAGCACAGGATCTATTTGGTCGGAAGCCTGCCTGTTCATCTCTTAGCTTTATATCGATGGCATCTCTCAGTCTCTCCAGGATGACTCTGCTTAGTATTTTCCCAGGTACTGACAACAGCATTATTCCCTATAGTTTTCACACTTCTGAAGGTCCCTTTCTTTGGTAGCTTCACCAGGTATCCTTCTCTCCAGTTTGCTGGTATTTCTTAGGTCTCCCAGATTCTGCTAAATAATTTATACAGTATTTCTGTGGATGTGTTTATGTTGGCTTTAACCCTCGCTGGAATACCATCTGGACCGCCGCTTTTCCATCTTTTAAAGTTTAATGGCTTTACTAATCTCCTCCTTGGATGGTTTCTCACAGTTGATGTCCAAGTCAATTTCTGCCGGTTGGATATCTGGGGGTTTGTAGGTGCTGGTCTGTTCAGGAGTTCTTTGAAGTATTCCATCCATCTTTCCATTTGGTCTCTAACATTAGTGATAGTTTCCCACTACTATTTTTGATCAACCCATTTGATGGTCTGTATTTTCCTGCTAGCTTTCTAGTGATATTGTAAAGATCCCTAAGGTTTCTTTTCCTGCAGCTACCTCTGCTTCTCTTGCTAGATCTTCTATGTATTGTCTTTTATCTAACTTTATTTGTTTCTTCACTTTCTTGCTAGCTTCTGTGTACTTTTCCTGGGCTATGGCTTTGGCAGTTCTAGTTTTGCTATTATTTAAATCTGCTTTCCTCTTTTCCTTTCTTCTATTTCCTTGAGAGTTTCTGGAGTTATCCATGCCTTATGATTCCGCTCCTTCTTTCCTAATACCTCTGTGCATGTTTCATTCCAAATATTTTTGGCTTGCTGCCAGCATTCTTCCGCACTCACCTCATCTTCTAATTGTCGCAACACCTCATACTTATTAGAGACTGTGACCGTGAACTGTTCCTTTGTTTCTTGACTTCTGAGGTATCCTACATTATATTGGTGTCTATGTTCATGGGATGTTATGTATCGCTTAAGCTTCAGTTTAATTTTACTTATCAGCAAGTGGTGATCCGAATCTACATCTGCCCCCTTAGGACCCTTACATCTTGTAGAGATGACCTGAATTTCTTGTTTATGCATATGTGGTCAATTTGATTTTCTGTTCTGTGATCTGGTGATACCCAGGTTGCTTTATGTATTCTTTTATGTGGAAAGACACTTCCACCTATGACATATTGATTGCTGCGCAGAATGTGAATAGTTCTCCATTTTCGTTCATTATTCCTAGTCCGTGTTTCCCCATGATCTCCTCGTAGCCTATGTTGTCCGAACCTATTTTGGCATTGAGGTCACCCATCAGAATTTTGATGTTCCCATTTCTCTGATTACCTATAGTATTTTGAAGTTTTATGTAAAATTCCTCTTTTACTTTTTCCTCTTTATCATTGGTAGGTGCATAACACTGGGTCACATTCAAGAATACTTTCTTTTGGTGGTTCTGAATGTTGCTGTGATTATCCTAGGACTCACTGCTTCCCATTTATTAGTGCCTTCTCCGCTTCTTTAGATAGCATTAAAGCCACTCCTTCACTATGGGCGGCATTTTCTTCCATATGGCCTGAGAACAGCATTGTTTCTCCTGTGTTTAGACGTTGTTTGCCTGCACCATTCCACCTAGTTTCACATAATCCCAAGATGCCAATCCGTGAAATTTCATCTCATTTACAAACTGTGCTGTCTTTCCCATTTGATACATACTTCTAACATTCCAGGTGCCAATTCTGGAGCTTTTCCTAGGTGAAAGGAAGATAATCTGCGGTGTAGACTCCTTGAGGCTTTCTCTGCATCGCTTCATACCTCTTCTAGAAGAGCTTCCTTCCTCTTGGTTGGCACAGTTTTTATTTTATTTTTATGTGACTTGTTCATGGTTGGTTGGATTTGTGGCTAAAATTTTCTACTGGATAGGGTAGCCAGCCCTACGCCAAACCCCACCTTAGTCGCTCTTACGACATGCCTTGTAGGTCGCATGCTGCACTTTTGCTCCCTTCGGGCCCGGCAGCACAGGGCGACTTTTGCCTCCTTGAATTAACTGTGCAAAACTGAGGAAATAACTGTGTATGGAAAGAGTTAATGTTTGTGTTGGGGGACTGCCTAGAGTAGTTGATAGTAGCTTGGCCTGCTAGCTGTGAGACGCCTCATAGCTCGGGTTCGAACCTACTGTCCGGCATTTGTTCGAGTCCCTGGTCTTACTCAGGACGATAACGTGAGTACCTCTGAATTCGGAGAAAATCTGCCTGTATAGCGAGGGAATACTAATTACGAGTACATTGAGCACACGGCTGCCATTGTAAGAAATTGGAAAAACAGATTTTCACGCAAAATCAGTTTCAGAGATGAAACTTCGTCTGAGTTGAAAGCGGATCGGAAAAAAACACACAAAAATGTTTGTGTTATGGTTCATATTCATATGTCGCTACAGGAAAAATGCATATATTCAGAAGTTTTACTTTGTTTCTTTAATTATGTTATGCCATAGTTTCTTCATACTAATCACACTATGTGAGCCCACTAATGGAGGATGTAAATGCTAGGTTAAACAACTAAGACAGACACCACAACCTCATGAGCTATAATACAAATAGATTAGAGCACACACGCAAATACAGAAATACTGACATGCTGGAATCTATCTGTTGTCATGGACAGTGCTCATGTCAGCTGCGTTCTCTCTTGGCTTTAACACCATGGATGCCTAGGACAGCAACAAACGCACACCCTTCTTTTATGTTCTTGGTCATTCTACGTATTGTCCAGTTTGGATTCATTTCTTTCAGTTCCTGTTCCTACTGTTCTTCAGGTTGTTTTGTGCCGTCCCATTTTCTCTGACTCCCAGGTTGTTTTGTGTCATCCCATTTTCACTGACTCTCAATTTGTTTTGTGTTGTCCCATTTTCGCTGACTCTCAGGTTGTTTTGTGTCATCCATTTAGCTGACTCCCAGGTTGTTTTGTGTCATCCCATTTTCACTGACTCTCAATTTGTTTTGTGTTGTCCCATTTTCGCTGACTCTCAGGTTGTTTTGTGTCGTCCCATTTTCGCCGACTCCCAGGTTGTTTTGTGTCATCCCATTTTCACTGACTCTCAGTTTGTTTTGTGTTGTCCCATTTTCGCTGACTCTCAGGTTGTTTTGTGTCGTACCATTTTTGCTGACTCTCAGGTTGTTTTGTGTTGTCCCATTTTCGCTGACTCTCAGGTTGTTTTGTGTCGTCCCATTTTCGCTGACTCTCAGGTTGTTTTGTATCGTCCCATTTTTACTGACTCTCAGGTTGTTTTGTGTTGTCACATTTTCATTGACTCTCTAGTATCCATCTCAGTGCAGTTTTTGTGAAGAGTTAGTCTCCATGTGTATCACATGTCTCCTTCATTTCCATCATCTCTTTTGGATGATGGTGCTCATATTTTCTTGCTGACACTATGCAAGCAATTCTTGGTTAGAGATAGTTTTCGGCCAGAACACACAGAAGATCTTAATTTGGAAACAAGTTGTATGGAAAGTGGAAACAACTACATTCAGTGAAGAGCAAAGTCAGGACTTTACAAGGTGGTATCCTGGACCCAAGAAGACTGCAGACTTCATCATGGTAGCCTTCCTTTCCTTCCGTTCACTTGAAATATTGTCTATATACTCAACATTGTCTCTTGTACAAACTTCAGTAGATGGGGTTGGGTCCTTTCAAGGTAGAGGGTCTGGCACTGCATCTGCCTGAGTGTCCTCACAGGTGAGTGCCATACCATTTCGAATATATAGACATACTCATTATGCGTTAGTGTATGGCAACCTGATTGCTATAGTGCGCCTCTTGGCTGGTTGCCTCCGACTTCAGCTCTATCATGGTAGCAACTTAATATAGTGTGACCAATGACCTCTACACAGAACAAGAAAACACATTCCCCTATGAAGCTGTTGGCAACCAAGTTTTGAAATACACATCACTTAATGATGTAAATATGCTTCTTCCTCAAAGACTAGATATATGAAACGCAACAGCAAAGCAACTTTTCAAACACATGCCAATGCCACTACATAAAGCTGAATGCTAAAAACGCCCCTGTACCAACAACTTCTAAATTAGATTCTCTTACATTTTAATGAGGTACTTACATTCTTTCAGTAAATAACTTTACATTTATTCTTAGTGGACCAGGGCAAAAGTCATGTTATTACATGTCATTTGATTTTAGAATAAAAAAAACCTTTAGTGTGGTTTCTGGTAAAAGGTGTCAACCCAAAACCATGTAGTGTGGTATTTGGTCCACAAGGAGTTAATCTTCATAGAATGTAACATTCAATCCAACCAATTTCAAATAACATTCAATACAATATCTTATCCAACCCATGTTTCAAACATGCACAACAGTTCATTAAATATTCAGTCCTGTAATAATAAAGATAATTTGTAACTAGAGGTCTATAAGTTTTGTCAGGTAACAGTAGATATTGTAGAATGATTGACTGAATGATGAATCAATCAATCAATCTGATATTGTAGAAACCTGAAAACTAACATTGTTATGTGCTTCATCTAACTAAATAAAAAAAGGCACACAATAGAAGAAAATGAAATCCTACTAATTTTGTGTTCTTGTTTACAAAGAGTAAAATTAATTGTCATTAAACTTAGTACTTACATTGAAAGACACCGGATTCTAGAAATATTTTAAAACATAATGCTTATAATTTTAATATATAAAGCATATCTGTTTACTGACAGTGTTAAAGTTATCATGCAATGTAAACCACAATAAAACTGATTACCAACGATTAAACTAAACATACAGTACAACATTTTACAAACGACAGTAACAGACAAGGTTATATTTTTGCCCACAAGCTTGTATCATCCACAATAAATAAAAATTGCACAAATAAAATTAATAAATAAAACAACAAGAAAGCATGATCAAAAGAAAGTAATCTTATAAAACTGCTGACTAAATCTTGGTAACTTTCTATAAAACTTGCATGTCATTAATGCTACTTTTCTAGTTTCCGGTTATATAATATGTAATATTTGGGAGTCTCTGTGGCTAAGCCTTTACCATGCATTCCAATGGTCATGGGTTCGAATCCGGGCAGAGCTGATTACGTTCATTTGTTTCCATAGACTCCTAGGATTGTTGCAGGAGCTATAGAGTTTGTGTTTTGTGTAATACTCTCGACAGGTAGTGTGCCACTTCTATGGAGAGGGGCTGAGCTATTAGGGTAAAACCCAATGCAATGAAGTCAATCCTTTGGCTTTAGACCCTTTTTTAGGCTTTAGTCATAATATGTGTCATTTGTAATTATTATACTTCCTCTTATTTCCAGAATTAATCTACCTATCTATAAATAGTACAACAATGATGGAGAAGAAATATAAGAGCCAAAACCCTATCTAGTGCAGACTGTGGAAGTGATCACAAGTTAGTAATCATGATGTTATGATTTTGTACTGTTAGAGATCTTATACAAATAAACCAATTGTAACTGAATAGAAACATCCGCCCAAGTGTTACCGGGCCCAAGTGGTTACCGGGGCCCAAATGCGGGGTGTAAAGAATAGAGCCACTGCTACGCATGTCGTAAGAGGCGACTTTAAGAGTTTGGCTGAAATCGGATGCATGTGTCCTAAACAACATGTAGAAGTCGATGCATTTAAGGGCCTACCAAACCAATATGCAACATATACACGTTCTTGGCAAAGATCAAACGTATCACAAAGAGTGACTAAAATTTACCGTAAAGAACGCACGCAAAGAAGGAGAAGAAAGCATAACATACCGGATAATAACTGTAATAAAATTTCCCATAGTCTTTTCAGATCTTAAAATACAAAGTGATTGTCACTTCACATTTCTAGGCCCTAGTGCGCAGCAGGTAGGAGATCCAATCCCTTTCCTAACACGTGGAACGTCGAGTGCAGAATTGAACCTACAATTCTCTTGTGCCTGAGTCGATAGGTGAACGCTTATGCGTTACTCTAACCCATCCCACATAGTATACTGGAACTGTTTTGAAATAGAACAAAATAAACAAGCACACCATTTATCTGTTCTTTGTTAATATAATTACTGGTTATTGACACTTCTTTAGCTCCAAGAACAACCAGAATGCACACTTTTGTTACAAGAAAATGGGTATCTTTGGGACTATCACAACCATTTATAACATCAACCAACTGGAGGACAGTAACAGAAAAATATACTTACCCATCGCTTTGGTCTGTGAGGCAATTTATCAAGGATCTCTTTAACATCATCATCTTTTTCTACATCCTGAAGAAAGAATTAATACAAAAAATATCAAGCAATGAAATAAATAATTTCAATAAAGTTACTCACAAGGTAATGGAAAAGCATGTATGTGTTTTTGAATATAAATGTTACAGAAGAGTCTTATGTATACCATGGACAGAGAACAAACAGATCAATCCATGGTCATTTTGCCTATGCGCCGGACACTGCAGACTTAAAAAACACATATAGACTAGGAATAAGTCAAACAGCTCTCTGTCAGTGTTAGCAGGCGGAACAGACACTGGAGCATGTCCTGCAAGACTGTTCTCTCCTGGGTGAGCTGAGAAGCAACATGTGGCCACACCCAATCAACCTAAAAACTAAGCTTTGGGGAGACCTGACCTGACATAACGCACAATTGCTCTTAGACTTATATCACATACAAATCACAAAGAGTCGTTAACAAGTGGTCAATATGGAGCGTTCGAAGAAGACACAAATTCTAAATATTTCTGGAAGATTGTTGCCCTATTCTCCATCTCCTGGACATCAGTCACTTCAAGAAATAATAGTAGATTTTCAAAAAATTTTAATCTATATTCACCTCCAGGATTTCATTCAGCTCATTATCAGTGTTCTTGCTATCTTCAACACCAATGTCTTGTTTAAATTTCTGAAACAGATGAGAATAGTTTTATTATAATGACAAAACAGTGTACTGCAGAGCAGAAAGTCTTATGTATGTATGCATACAAAAATGTGACTACACATTACTGGTTTTTTTTAAACAGAGAAAGAGACATTATTCTTCTTCTTCACCTTTCAACTCCCAATGGAGCACAGGTCTTCAACAAACTTCTTCCAGCTCTTCCTCTCTCTTGCCATCCTTCCAATTCTTTCCATGTTTTACCTATCCTTTTAATATCAGCCTCCAGCTCTCTTCTCCAGGTCTGTCTAGGCCTTCCATCAACCAATTCTGACCGTTTTCCGACATGAAAGAAGGCTAGTAGGCATCACCGGATCCTTTCGGCTTTCCTGGTGATACGTCATTTGTCCCCTGTTGGGGAACCGTCCCTGGTTCGGATGGTTGTAGGTTATTTCGTATTGTTGTGCTATCCATGTTGTTGAAGATGTTGGCTTAATTTTTCTACGGGGTGAGGTAGCCAGCCGCAATCTTCTGCGTTCGCCGCTATGAATTGAGGCATAGTCAGAGCGCCTATTACGGCACCACTGTTTGATTTTTGTGTAAAGGCCTGCTTTCCTTATTATCAGTGTCCCCGTCATATAGACATGTTTCTTCAACTTCAAAGGTAAGAGACAGATATAGGATAATAAATGGAAAGAAAACAACTGAAAAACTGAAGAGAACAGATATCTTTGTACTCATGCCGCTCCAATGGGTACTTGGTTGCTTTCAGCTGATTAAAGATATCAGATGCAGAGACCTTACATAGTAACTTGGGTGATTATTCCAAATATTTGTCTCAATTTAAAGATTAAGAGAAAAAATGAAGATGCATACAAAATATTCCCAAGTAGATGCTGTAACAATAAAAGTTTTTTTTAATTTTACTAAAATTTTTTGGAAGTGATGAGTAGGGGAAGGTAAAAATAACCAGTTTAGAAATGGCACCCATTTGCTGCGAATGTTGCACAAAGTATGAGCTCCGTAGTTCCAGCAACAATCCTTGGGTTCTCATGAAAAAATTGCACAAGTGATTCAGTATAGATTCGAACGTACAGCCTTCAGAGCGACAGGCAAGCGTCTTAAACACTTCACCATAACCAGTTGTAGAACAGTAGAAAAGTATATTCACAAGGCAGCAGGAGTGTCATGAACATGATTTCGATACGAAAACAGCGATCGGCTGTTTCATTCTGGAATTAGTTCACACATAGTTGTTAGTATTTCGTGTGATTTTCGTTGGCCCAGGAACAGAGTAATTATGGGGTCACCCGTTGCAGTGAAGTTGGAACCGTACATATGATTTCGATGGGTAGTAACAATCAATCAATCATGTGACCTTTCCATATCAGGGGAGATTAGCTGTAATGGTTCTCTAACAAGTTCTATCCCTTACACTGACATACACTCTGTCAGACTTTTGCCTGTCCAGCTCCTGATGTTTCCTTCCCAACTGTATGTATTTTCCAATTGCTCTCTTGTCTTGCCTTCTACCTTCCTTTGAAGATGGTTTCAAACAAGTGTCACATCTCTTAATGAGACCAAAATAGAGAGCAACGGCCATACATTTAAAATGAAACACAAATGTGTTGTGAATATGTGTGAAAAAACTCGTTAAAAACCACTTCTTTCTTCTTCTTCTTCTTCAATGATCCAGTGGCACTTGAGCTTTTGCCCTTCGGCCCAATGCTATGTAGTGGTATCTGCATGTGTCTGTAAGTTGTTCTTTTGTTCCGTATAATGTGTTCCATTTATCTGGCCTTGGAGGAAGGAGGGTCTTTCTGATGTCTTCTAGTGCTTGACACTTGAAGAGGTGGTGGTGAACGGTTTCATGATGATGTCGCACAGTTGGCACTCTGGAGTGTTTGTGGATGAATTCTGTTCAAGTGAATGTGTATGTGTGTTAGTCAAAAATGTTAAAACACTACACTGATAAAAGATTTTTCGTACAAAAAACAACTGAAATGTGATGATAGATAACAACAAAGAATGACAACTTTTGACATTTCATAGAAACACAAATATACCTTTACTCTTGCAAAATTTCTTTCCCAGAATTGCAGAATCTGGGCCTTTGTAGTTGTATATGATGCTCTTGCAACCTAAGCAGATTAAACAAAATAATAATTGAATGATCTGTTAAAATCAGTTGTTTAAGACACTAAGATACACTAGCAGTGAAGGATTTACTTATTGACACAGATTTCCCCATATGATTCCACTCTGTCGGTAGAAATGGCATCATCTGCAAGTGTTGCACAAACAAAACTCCGAGCTCAACAACTTCTTTGACGCTCGATATCGACCACTTGTTAACCACTTTGGACTTGTATGTGATCTGAGCCTAAGAGTGATTGTACGTTGTGCCAGTTATGCGCCCACAAGTAGGCCAGCACATCCGATTTCTGCGATGCTTTTATTTACTAGGTAGCTTCTACCTCAGTCGTCTCTTACAACATGCCTTGTAGGTTGCAGTATTACTATTCTTTCTCCTTGTGAGCCCGCAACCCGGAGGCTCCAACAACAACCCTAGGATCTATCTTGTCAACTCGTTGGTTGGCCACAACTAGAACACAGGCAATACTCATTTCCATGTACCAACTGTTATAGTATGAAATTTCAGGTACATTACTAATTTTAACTTAGGGCCCCTCACTTGTGTTTGGCTAAGAGTCTCTGTCTTCTCTTTTGCCCTCAAGTGTCCAGATCGATTTCGGAGTCTTTTTATTTACAGGGTGCTTCTGTAGTCCCAGTCGTTCTTAAAATTTGACATTGCTTGGTCTGCTTATTTATTCTTTCTGCCATTGGAGATCATTAAAACATTGTACATGTAACAACCCTAGAGATCTCATTAAAAATTGTACATGTAACTCGGCATGGATTTGAGCCCACAACTTCAGAACAACAGGCAAATATCTTAACCACTTTGCCATGGATACCCACAACACTAGTTATAAGTATGTAAATGATTCAGGTAGCATATACACAAAACATAATTTTAAAAAACTTCAGAAAGTGACATCCCTCATATTTAGCCCCACTATTGTAAACTGATGTAACTTTTCTTAGAACTTTTTCAATTTTTATTTGCTATAACCAAAGTTAACTTTTGGATACTCACTTTGAGATCTTTAGCAAAAAAGTCTTTCTCAGCATCTGGTGCAGATCTTATAGGAGCTACTTCTTTTATCTGTAGTGCATGAAAGACATCCAATAATAAAAATTTGTGAAAATCACAGAAAAACTAAACAAATCAAAATATGGAACAATGTGAATAAAGTTTAACGCATCTTTCAAACAAGACATAGTTTACATTAACAGTTCCAGTATTTGTATGTGATCTGAGTCTAGGAGCAATTGTACATTGTACCAGTTATGCGCCTACAAGTAGACCAGCACATTCTGATTTATGCTACGCTTTTTATTTACTAAGGTAGCTTCCATAGGCTCCTACCTCAGTCACCTCTTTTGGACATGCCTTGTAGATCGCAGTGTTACTATTCTTTGCTCCCTTGCAAGCCAAATGCATTTAAATACAATGACACTTCCTTGTCTTTAGTAAGACCTTACTATTAATCATTAAAAAAAACATATTCATTGCAGAGCTTCTCTCTCTCTCTTTGCCTTTTTACCCGGGTTGGGGCATAGGCCCTCAACCAACTCATGCCAAGTCTTCCTATCTCTAGCTATCTCCTGCAGCTCCCTCCAGCTCTTCTTTATATTGTTGATCTCCGCCTCCAAATCTCGTCTCCATGTATTTCTCGGCCTCCTTCTTTCGCTGTCCCTCGGGTTCCAGGCAAGGACCCTTCTTGTTATATTCCCTCCGGTTTTCGCAAAGTGTGTCCTATCCAGCGCCAGCGTCTTTTTAACCTGTTCGTTCACTGGAATCTGTCTTGTTCTCTCCATAAGCTCCTCATTTGTGACCCTATCATACCATCTTATTCCCTCTATTCTGCGCAGACACCAGTTGATGAATGTTTGCAATTTATGCGCTATTGTTTTAGTTGTTCTCCATGTTTCTGACCCATACAGTAGAACTGCTTTAACATTAGAGTTAAATATCCAAATTTTTGTTCTAGATTTGATTTCTTTGGACTTCCAAATGTTTCCCAGTGCAATGAAAGCTCCTCTTGCCTTCTGTATTCTTATTTTAACATCTCTATCTGTTCCACCCTCTTTGTCTACGTTGCTGCCCAAATATGTGTATGATTCTACCTCTGGAAGTGGATTTCCCAGGAGATCGAGTTGTTGTTTGTTTGGTTAATTCTCAATATCTTTGTCTTTCCTTATGAATGTTCAGCCCTAGTTGCTGGGACCTTTGATTCAATGTGTTTAGCTTATCCCATTGCAGAGCTTAAGGAATCATAAATCTTTACATTCATGAAACTCAATTATGCTAAATGTTTCTGATTTACAAATTACCTTCAGAACGATGATTCCCATGATGATTATGCAGAAAATATTTACAATTGTAAGTAGTAGACTCATTACACCCAGAATCACACTCTCCACTGACATGTTACAAGAGTAGGTGGGAACATACTCATTCTCAACAAAGAATGGGCAATCTGACAAGCTCTTGGTGAAGAAAAAAAAACAATGGATTACTTCTCAATGTTTGCAACAATTTTCAAGCACAAAAAAAACAAAAACTACAGTGTACATGACAGCTGTACTATGAATAGAAAAAAAATACCACAGAATATATTACATTTGCAGATATCTACTTGTCTGGTAGCTGTAATGATACCTATATTGCTTATACTATCTTTTTGACTAGTTAATCTTCTAAACCAGAGGAGTGTCTGTCCAAATGGATTGAGAGTGTCTGGCCAAATGGATTGAGAGTGTCTGGCCGATTGGATCAGAGTGTCTGGCAGAATGGATCGGAGTGTCTGGCAGAATGAATAAGTGTCTGGCCAAATGGATGAGAGTGTCTAGGAGAATGAATGAGAGTGTCTGGCTGAATGGATGAGAGTGTCTAGCAGAATGGATGATAGTGTTTGGCAGAATGGATGAGAGTCTGGCAGAATGGATGAGAGTGTCTGGCAGAATGGATGAGTGTCTAGCAGAATGGATGAGTGTCTGGCAGAATGGATGAGTGTCTGGCAGAATGGATGAGTGTCTGGCAGAATGGATGAGAGTGTCTGGCAGAATGGATGAGTGTCTGGCAGAATGGATGAGTGTCTGGCAGAATGGATGAGTGTCTAGCAGAATGGATGAGTGTCTGGCAGAATGGATGAGTATCTGGCAGAATGGATCAGTGTCTGGCAGAATGGATGAGTGTCTGGCAGAATGGATGATAGTGTCTGGCAGAATGGATGATAGCGCGGGCTCCCAGTCGGGAGATCCTGGTTCAATCCCCGGTAAGATCAATGAGTTTTATTCTGTCAGGGCTATAAACAAAAAACCCAAACAGTTTCGTGGTGACTGCACTAGACATGCAGCCATTAAATTCCTCAGGCTCATGTGCCCCTGGCCTACACCGGCCTAAAAAAGTGGTATTACACAGGCAGTAAATATATTTTTATTTAAATTCTTCTAAATCAAAGAATACTTTTTATTTAATATTTTTTTTTTTTAGAACCCTTTCATACCTTGTGTATATGGTACAGTGTTGCTATTCTGACCATCGGACACGATGGTGATGTAACAGCGCCTTCTTCCAAGTCGGACCCAGTTGGGTGCCACCGCGTGAACCGCGCTGGAGCGACACCACAGCGCAGTATAATAATTATGACTCTCGACTTTTACTAAATACACATTTTCTTCTTCTTGACGCTCCACTTGTTAACCACTCGGTGTGATTTGTATGTGATTTGAGACTAAGGCGATTGCCAGTTAGGCCTAAGTAGGCCAGCACATCCGATTTCTGTGCTGCTTTTATTTACTAGGATAGCATCCCTATGGCCACATCAGTCATGCATTGTAGGTCGCAGTAGTACTATTCTTTACTTCCCTTGCGGGCCCCGGCACCACACAGGCGAACCACTACAGACACGTGCATGAAAATAGTTATTAAATGTGTGCAACAGTCCTATATCTTAAATATTCAATAAAGTATACATATATATAGAATATTATAGCTTCAGCCTTTAAGATGTCCTGCTTTGTATTTTATTTTTAAAACTCAAAAAACTGTCGCTACTGCCTGTGAAACTGCTTTTTGGGCAGTGCAGGACAGGAGGGACTTGAGTCTGTGTAATTTAATACTTTTTAAAATAACATTTTTGGTAAAAAGTACTGAGGTCGAGTCAGAGTCCCTTCCCGAATTTCATTGCAGGCTTGAGATTATCCATGGCGGAGTTCAAGATATAAAACTACCTGAACTATGAACTTATCATTGTAAAGCTGTTGTACTGACAACAAGTCTGTTCAGTTTTGATAGTAGTTTAAATCAACAAAAAAGCCAAAATAAGAAACAAAATAGCATCAGCAAAAGTATGCAACTCACCATATTAGTTCCAACAAAAGTAGAAGGTGGGAAAATAACCACAATAACAGCATTTGCCCATAATAAACCCTGAAATAATCAAATCCAATATTACAACATGCAAAACAAAAAAATAAATGAGATAGTCAATAAAATTTCTACATACATGATCTTCAAAACTGAAAATCACAATTGTCTTCTTTTAGAGGCCACTAGCGTCAACAAACATCATGGGAGAGGTTACTTGAGTTGACATATCTCTAATATATTTCTTTTTCTTAAAGGAACCCTTTTATACCTTGTGGTATAAAGGACTATACAGTTTACATTTTGCTTATTGATAATAATAATTCCTCTTGTACCGTTATATGTTACACAGAGCCTGCAAGTAATTTGTCCATACTGCTCTATCCTGGGCAACTCACTCAATCTCTTCCGAGGAATTGACTGATGTTTCTTGCCTCTCTCAGCAAAGTTCGTTTCAGGATCTCCCTAGGGCATTCTCTCTTTCTTGAACTATTTGCATCCAACTTCAATGCCTGCTTTGATATTCTTTGATCATATCTCCATCTTCTCTTTCTTATAACAGTTGTCACTAGTGGTTGACCAAACATTTCTCTGATTTCATCACTTCTGAATTCGTCCCATTTTATGTTAATTATTTTTCCCAGACATCTATTTTCAAATGCATTCAACTTGCTTTCTATATATTTTACTTATTGTTTACCTCTTAAAATGGTTCAGGCACAGCATTTTGACTTTACGATAAATATAGTATTATTATGTGTTTAATCTTATACATGCTTACAGCGTTAACAGCAGGTGGCAGTAGAGATGCTGAGATGGCCACACCCACCAAAGATCCAACTTTACCTCCCAGGATAGACAAGGCCACTCCAGCCCCAGATGGAAGTGCTATTAGAATGCCAATTGGAAGTGCTCGTAAACCACCTCTGGTAAAAAATTATGAAAACAAAAATGCTTTTTGACATTTGTTGATTAATTTTCCCTTTGATCATTTAAAATGTCTACACGCTAATGGCCAAGAGTTTTTTTACTTTGATGAAGACGTAGGATTTTTAAGTTTGGAACCATTCTTAATTTCTCATACAAAACTATCTATATCCTGTTTGGCCATGGCCATTCAGTAATTTATATGTGTTGATTCCTCCTCTCCAATAATGGCTGATACATTCCGTTTCTGAGGATTTTTTTCCCGTTTGTTCTCTAGACGATTGCAATCCCCTGCTGACGTAATCTGTCTTTCCAGGTTTGTCTGGAGTTCTACTCTAGGTGACTTCAGCCTTCTGTCGCCAGGCTCACCAACCCAGACTTTTATGCAGGGTGTGCTTCTGTTTGACACATAAGGTTTTCATAAATGATTTCCATCATTGCCATTCTGCTGCCTTTCTACCAATTGTTTCTCACCCCAGGTAACAATACTCCAACATTCGACAACAGGTGTGAATTTGGGTGATAGGTTAGCCATCTGGATGGAGACTTTCAGGATTGATCTCCTTCCTTCGTGATATCTGTTGTCTGATTGACCTCAGTCTTTTCACCTAATGCAACAGAAGTATATTTTGCTTTCATTTGCGTAACAATATATTTTACAGAAATTGGTTGTCAGTGTTGACCAACCTGAAGGACCAGGTATTTTGTCTGTCCCTACCAAGAGTAAATCTCCTGTCAGTTTAGCTAGAGGTACTCAGCTTCACACCACTACAATGTAGTGATCTTGTGGGGAGGTTTATCCATATGAAAATGCAAATTGTGGCATATCCTTTACAGGATGTCACCATCAACCACACATAAACTCGTTAATTTTCTAGTCACCACTTATACATTCAGTAGTTTGCCATTGCTTTTTGAACGGTAAGGTCTGTTTTTACCGTTCATAAAAGTCCATGTGAACAAATTTGCTTCCAAACTGCCTGCCATGGATTTTAAACCAGGTACACTTGGGATGTGATTGAGACATTTGAACCAGTATTATGAGCTTTTCTTGAAAGTATTAATCCTCTGTATAGAATAGCCACATTGTGAACCATTAAACGTGATTAAGTTAGACAAAAGTTTGTTGCTTCAAAATATTGGTTTAACAATAAGATTACTACATAGAATTCCTACCTAGAAGACATTTCTATAGTTGGCCAGCTATCCGCAGATCTCCAATGCAAACCTGCACTTTCCAGACCAGCAGGAATAAGCCCTGATATGAAGCCTAGAAGAATATTAAATAATAGCATAAAATGTATTATCATATTCAAACAATAAATACTTCATTCTATTTTGTTTGATTTGTCTAAACACTTTCACTGTCAAATGTCATAGTGCAATTAAAATCTTAATTATTATGTTAATTGTGATGCAGAGGTTGCAGTGAGTTCATGCTACTGTAACTGGTAAACAAACAACATAATGAAAACAAATAAAGAATTTTGGCTGAACATATGGGCCATGGGAGACACAGGAAGAGAGGTGTACAGACATATGGCCAGCCCTAACCTTAATGACAACATCAACCACCTTACAAGAAGAGATCAGAGCACCATTTTTATACTCTGAACCCAAAACATCACACTTAATAATCACTTGAACAGAATTCAACCACAACACACTCCAGAGTGCCAACTGTGTGCACATCATTATGAAACCGTTCACTACCACCTCTTCAGATGCCAAGCAATAGATGACATCAGAAAGACCCTCCTTCCTCCAAGGCCAGATAAATGGAACACATTATACAGAACAAAAGAACAACTTACAAACACATGCAGATACCACTAAATAGCATTGGGCCGAAGGGCAAGAGCTCAAGTGCCGCTGGATCATTGAAGAAGTAGTAAACAAACACAGAATTGGCGCCGTTAGTCGGTTAACCTGAGGAATATCCTGAGTAAGAAATCAGAGACCAAACTGATAATTATGTGGTAGTTATTTGTCATTTTGGAGGCTTGCTTGATCTGTGTGTTGTCGGAGGTCGAAAGGCGAGCAAAGAATAGCAACACTGCGACCTGTAAGAGGTGACTGAGGTAGGAGCCTACAGAAGCTACCCTAGAAAATAAAAAGTCGCAGAAATTGGATGTGGTGGAACATCTCCATTACATGTTTCCAGAAGACAGGTGGATAAGAATTTACACAGATGGATCGGCAATGGAGGCAACCATGAATGGTGGAGCAGGAGTGTACATTAGGCACCCAGATGCTACCACTGTGTCTCTAGCGGCTCCTACTGAAAGAATATGTTCCAACTACAAAGCAGAACTCTTAGCCCTTCTGATGGCAGCACAGCACATGAATAAGCTGCAAGCAGCTGCAGGCAAGATGGTATTTCTTACAGACTCACTGTCAGCTATACAAGCCCTGGAGGCTAAATCCACTGACAGCACAGTACAAAAACTACAAAGAGAACTTGCTCAGCTTTCAGAAAAGGCAGAAATTCACTTGCAGTGGATTCCATCTCACTGTGGCATTGCAGGCAATGAGAGTACTGATGTCTTAGCTAAGGAGGGCAGTGCCAAAGAGCAAATTTACCAACCCTTGTCTTTTCAAGAGGTCAAAACCCTCATACAGAGAAAATCTGCAGTAGACTGGAAGACAAACACTGGATATGATTATGGAAAAGACTCCTCAAAGACCTAAGCAGAACAGACCAGGTCATTATATTTCGACTACGCACCGGACACTGCAGACTCAACAAACACTTATACAGACTAGGAATAAGTCAAACAGCTCTCTGCCAGTGTCAGCAGGCAGAACAGACACCAGAGCATATCCTGCAAGACTGTCCTCTTCTGTGTGAGCTGAGAAGCAACATGTGGCCACACCCAGTCGACCTGAAAACTAAGCTTTGGGAAACCTGACAGACCTGAAGCTGTCTGCCCAGTTTGTGGTCCACAGAAAATTAAGCGCATGACCAGAGATCGCTGAAGAAGAAGAAGAAGAAGGATGTGGTGGCCTACTTGTAGGCGCATAACTGGCATAACTTACAACTGCTCTTAGGCTCAGATCACATACAAATCACAAAGAGTGGTTTAAGAAGTGGTCGATATGGAGCGTTCGAAGCAGAAAAAAGAAGAAGAGGCTCATTTGCATTAGTAGGGAGTGACACATGCAGACATGGTTGTCAATCAACAATTAATCATGCAGGTTTGTATTTGGTGTTTCATTAAACAGTGGTAGTGGAGTGTGAGTTCCCACTATTTGATCTTCCTGGAACTAATGAAAAATTACATACTTTGGTTACATCAAGCGTCACGATGGCCTGGAAAGAACAATACTAGAAGGTAGGGTCCCAGGACGCAGAGGCAGACCAAGAAGAAGATGGCTACAAGATATTAAAGAAACCATGAATATGACCATCGTGAAGTGGGTGAACTGGCTAGAGACAGTGAATTTCAGATGTGCTGCAAAGAGAGCAACGTCCTTTAAAGGACACACACCTTGATGATGATGGAACTTCTTCTTCTTTGCGTTCGTTCTTACGACCAATTTTAATCACTCTTTGTGATATGTTTGATCTTTGCCAAGAACGTGTATATGTTGCACATTGGTTTGGTAGGCCCTCAACGCATAGACTTCTACACGTTTAGGACATGTGCATCCGATTTCAGCCAAATGATGGAACTAATGATCATTAATGACACTACAGTAATTCTAAATATTCATCAATTGGTGTCTGCACGGAATAGAGGGCATGAGATGGTATGATAGGGTCACAAATGATGAACTCATGGAAAGAACAAGAAAGAACAAGACTGAACGCAGTGAACCAAGAGGTGAAGATAAAACGCTGAAGCTGGATGGGACACACATTGAAAATTTTGCAGGAATATAACAAAAGAGTCCTTCCCAGAAATGTGCAGGGGAAAACAAGAGGGAAGCCTAGAAACACACAGAGAAGAGATTTGGGGGCAGAAATAAATAATGTATGGAAGAAGCTGCAAAAGATAGTTCAATATAGTGTGACTTGGTGGAGGGCATATGCCCCAACTGGGTTTAAAAAGGCACAAGAGAAAGATTCATTCTAAAGACTTTCTCTCCCTAGCCTGCAATGCCCCTGGTGCTTAGGGCAGCAACAAATGCCCATCATTCTTCTCTATTCTTGGCCATCCATTTGATAGTAGTGAATGCAAACAACAAACCCTACAAAGGAGGAAAGGAACACTTTTTCATAGCATGATGGGTAATACATTGTTTGACCTATATTTTTTTATTGACCATCAGCATACAATGGGCGATGTGGTATACATGACATCTTTACTTTCCAGCTCTTTTCTGGTATCAAATTGAGGCTGGGTTGACCTGAGAGCCGTAACGGTTGAAAAATTCCACTTGAACCCAGATCACATGCCCAAGAAGCAAGTGCACCAACCACTATGCTATTGCAACTCTCAAACTCCACTAACGCCCGGTGGTTACCGGGCTCAAATTAGGGGTATAAAGAATAGAACCACTGTTACCTGCCACGCATGTCGTAAGAGGCGACTAAGGAGGTTGGGATTGGGGCTAGCTACCCCACCCTGTAAAAATCACTAGATAGCTAAAGAAACCACAACTAGGAATATTCATAGCTTGCCACCTGAGGAAAGACCTCGGAAGGAGGGACTCATGGCAAGAAAATGAGGAGATCTGGAAAAGATCGTCTTGGATAGGCAGGCTTGGAAGACCTTGGTTGTGGACCTATGCCTCCCTAGGGGTAAAGGGGGAAAAAACCTCACTAAAGCTACAGTGGAAATATGAGATACTCCATTCTCTCAGTGATATGACGGTCTGATCCTACAGCCCTATATGGGGAGAGAATCCAGCAACCATTGCTTTACTAGTATATGCTCTCTCTCTAGTGCCAATTTAACCCTGAAAGGGGCACATGCCCTCAACCAACTCCTCTTATCTTTAGCTATGTCTTGCAGCTTCTTCTAGCCCTTCCGTATATTATTAATTATCCAAGATTATCCTACAGGGAACAGTTGAAGGAGGAAGAAGGCAAGGAGGGCAGACGCCCGAGTGGTACCAGGCCCAAATTTGGGGTGTAAAGAATAGAACCACTGTTACCTGCCACGCATGTCGTAAGAGCGACTAAGGAGGTTTGGCTGAAATCGGATGCACGTGTCCTAAGCGTGTAGAAGTTTATGTGTTTAGGGGCCTACCAAACCAATGTGCAACGTATACACGTTCTTGGCAAAGATCAAACATATCACAAAGAGTGATTAAAATTGGTCGTAAAGAACGAACGCAAGAAGAAGGAGGGTAGAGAAAATCCTGGTTTGACAACATTAAGAGTGGTCGGGACAGTTTCTCCACACTCGCCCGAGGAGTTAAAGACAGACTTATGGCATGCTTTTTGTGCTGATGTCTCCACAGTGACACCCTACGACCCTAACGGGTTATGGGCTTTATTATTATTATTATATTGTTAATCTCTGCCTCCAAATCTCTTCTCCATGTACTTCTAGACCTCTCTCTCTTTTGCATTCTCTGTAGATTCCAGGAAAGGACCCTTGTTGCTACAATCCTCTTGGGTTTTCTCAAGATGTATCCTATCCAGCGCCAGCATCTTTTCTTCATCTCATAGTTCACTACTAACATCTGTTGCTAGCTCCCAAATAAGACAACGGCAACTCTCTCTTGGTAGCTGACAGGAGCTTCTTGTGATAAAGCTTCCCCACTAGGAGATCCCGTTCTTAACTTTACATTTAGAAAATGCAGTGCAGCAAAATGTCAATGTTCACACAAAATTAACATTACAATATACTGATAATAGATGTCTACAAATAATAATAATAATTCCTCTCGTACCGTTATACGTTACATAGGGCCTGCAAGTAATTTCTCCATACCACTCTATCCTGGGCAACTCACTCAATCTCCTCCATGGAACTGAGACCGATATTTCCTGCCTTTCTCAGCAAAGTTCGTTTCAGGGTCTCCTTAGGTCGACCTCTCTTTCTTGAACCCTTTGCACCCCACTTCAATGCCTGCTTTGATATTCGTTGATCACTTCTCCTCAAGGTGTGCCCAACATATCTCCATCTTCTCTTTCTTATAACAGTTGCCACTAGTGGTTGACCAGACATGTCTCTGATTTCATCACTTCTCCTGAATTCATTCCATTTATATTCATTATTTTTCGCAGACATCTATTTTCAAATGCATTCTTGCTTTCTATATCTTTAGTCATTTTCCAACTCTCGCTAGCATATGTTAGGATTGATACAACATTTGAATTATTAATTTAGTTTTAATACTATATAACTTGCAGTTCCATATTTTATTTAGACTTTTAAAAGCTGATGTTGCTTTGCCAATTCGTATCATAATTTCTTTTTAACATTTCCTGTGCAATCAAAATTGCTACCTAAATGTCTACAAAAAATAATGAAAATAAAATGGGACGAATTCAGGAGAAGTGATGAAATCTGAGAAATGTCCAGTCAACCACTAGCAATAACTGTTATAAGAACAATAAGATGGAGATATGTTAAGCACACTCTGAGAAAATATGATCAAAGAATCACAAAGGAGGCATTGAAGTGGGAGGCAAAGGATTCAAGAAAGAAAGGATGCAATAGGGAAACCTTGAAATGAACTTTTACTGAGAAAGGTGAGAAAAATGGGACTTGATTCTAAAGAAGACTGAACGAATTGCCATAGGTAAAACGGTATGGAGAAACTGCTTGCATCCCTATGTAAAGTATAACGATACAAAAGGAATATAATAATACTATTACTATTAATAACTTACCCACTAGTATACATAATGACAATCCCTTAGTTTCAGAACTGATGCCAAGTTTGAATAGCTCTCCATTTCGTATTACAGCACCAAACACAAAAGCAATAATAGGCCCCTGTTTTTAAAAAAAATTCAGATTACGAAAAATATAACAATGGAGTCAAAACTTTTCAGCTCGTTCCTGTAGCATCCAAAATAAACAGCCTTTAACAACTGTTCTCTACCAAAACATATCATTACAACCCTGTAGCCAACAGCATTTCTAATATGTTTCTGTATTAAGGTGAGCGTCTGTAGCTCAAGTGGTAGTGAGCTCGATCACAAACCCAAGAGTACCTGGTTCAAACCCCACGGTGGGCAAGTTTGGAAGCAAATTCGTTTCCGTGGGATTTTACAAAAAGGTAAAAATAGACCTCACCGTTCAGAAAGCAATGGCAAACTACTGAACGTATAAGTGGTGCCTAGAAAATCAACGACTCGTTACTGTGGTTGATGGCTACGTCCTGTAAAGGATATGCCACGATTTTCATTTGCATTCTGTATTAAGATGATTGCAATCAGAACAATGCCATTAGAATGAAAAATAAAAGCAATTTTCTTCTTCACCTTTGAACTCCCAACATGTCTTAAACTTCTTCCAATTCTCTCCATGTCTTGCCTATCCTTTTCAATTCTGGCAGTTTTCCAACAGGAAATAAGATTAGTCAGCATAACCGGGTCCTTTTGGCTTTCCCGGCGACACTCATTTTCTTCCTGTTGGGGACCTTTCTCTGGTTCTGGATAGGTGGAGTTAGGTTTTTTCTTCTTTTGTTGTACTATACATGTTTGTTGATGTTTTTGGCTTGTCTTTCTACAAGGTGAGGTAGTCAGCCCAACATTTCTTATTTACATGCTTGCCAGGTACACATTGCTGCATATTCTCTCCCCTTTTGAGCCCTGGCAACACACGGGCTGCTCCTGATTTAGTCACCTCTTAAACATGCCTTGTAGGTCGCAGTGTTACTATTCTTTGCTCTCCTTCTGACCCCCAGCAACACAACATGCAAAAAAGCAATTTAATCTCCAATAAAGTTCTATAATTTAAATAAGCTTACCATCAATGGGGAGATGAGCATACTTGCAACAAGTGACACTGAATTTGCTTCTAAAAGGCCCATAATTGCAACAAACTGAAATTGTAAAGTAACCTAAAATATCAGTAAACTTCTTGTAAGTTACAAGATTTTCTGCAGGTACAACATTATATATATAATAATATAATATATATAAATAATATAATATAATAATATAATAATATATATATTATAATAATATATATATATATTATATATATATATTCACAAAATAGTTAGATTAATTGTACAACAATTTGTATCGCTAATTTGTATGTATATATATATATATTCACAAAATGTTGGATTAACTGTACTAACAATTTTGTATCGGTTAATTTGTATGCTTTTTCAAATATGACTATTCGATATCTTCTTCTTTTCTCTAATTCTGTTTTGCTTCACAGCGTCAGGATAAGAAGAGATTTCTAGAACTGGTTTTTGTGTGTGCTTCATGAAGTGTTTTTTTTTTATTACCTGTTATTTCTGAGGTCCACTTTTTAACATGAACAGCCATATGCTTTGTATCAACTGCATCGGAGTAGCATTGCTTTTTTGAGGTGCACTTTCTTTTGGTAATCTGCTTGTGTGTGGCTGAACCATTTAATTTGTTTTTTTAATGAAGTTCAGTACTGATATTGTACCCATTTTTTCCCTGATGTCTTCATTTCTAAACCAGTCTCTTCTTGAGTCATTCTGCTTAGACACTTCATCTTCGTCATGACTACTTTTCTTCTATAATTTGATGTCAATGTCCAGGTTTGGCATCGATAGTATAATGTTGGAAGATTGTGTTGAACAATGCTCTTTTAGTATTCATGGTCACATATTAGCATTTCCAAATAAGACAATTTTTTATATTTATGTATATTTTATTTTTTTTAACGAGCAGTGTTTAGGCTCTTGTCCTTCAGTTCAAAGTCATGTAGTGATATCTATACTGAACGATGCTGGACTATCCTAGGAAGCCATAAAGAAACGGGCAGAGACCGGGAAAATTGGAGGACAACTGTTACGGTCCCATGCTTCATCGAGAGAGGAGAGGAATAAGTTTAAAATCCTATAAATTAAGAATAGCTCAATGGACTTAATATATATATATATATATATATATATATATATATATATATATATATATATATATATATATATATATATATATATATATATATATATAGTGTTATTCTCTCTTCTGCGATCGTTCTTTTTGGCCATTTTGATCATTCTTATTGTAATATATAAACAGCCTTTGCCAAGAACGTGTTTTTACGTCACACCATTCAGCGCCATTTGGAGCTCTGGTGCTTATCCTTCGGTGACATGTCCGGTTTCAGCAAGCATTTACTGGGTTCGTTCTCCGTCAGCCTTTGGCTGTCCCCAGCCGACCTGCAAGGCAGCAGATTGTGTTATTCTAAATCAATGACAACAACAAATGTCATATTGATACGGTCTTATTCTCATGAAGCACAAGATGAAATACATTTTCAAGAATTGTAATTACCTGGCTAGTATCACCAACATCAGGTAATCAAAATTAAACATTGCATCACTTTTCACAGAGTCAACTACCTGAAGAATCAGACAAACAGAAAAATGGGTCACATTTATTTATGAAACAAATTTATTTTAATGGTATAATTCTCATCTATATATATCACATCAAGAAATATAACTTTAAATGGTAACCAATTCACAAATGTTGCAATTTTGGGTCCACGGTCACTGCCAGCCTTTCTCTTGATGAAGAAATGAGTGCAGTTACTACATAAGAAAAACTATCAAAGAGAGCATAGGACAACACAAAATTAACATTGCAGACAAAGATTATAATATATCGAGCCTGTGTAATTAGCTCTTTACTATATGGATCAGAAACATGGACAGCATACTCAAGGCACAAGAGGAGACTTAACATCTTTCACCTTTGATGTCTCCGCAAGATTATGAACATCAGGTGGTATGACAAGATAACCAAGTCTGAAGTACTGCAACGTGCAAGCTTGCCTTCCATCATGGGCATGCTCAACAGTAGAAGACTAAGCTGGTTAGGGCAAGTGAGAAGAATGGACAATTGCAGCATACCAAAACACATGTTCCTCTGTGAACTTTCAGAGGGGAAGAGACACCAAGGCAGACTATTGCTCAGATATAAGGCTGTCTGTAAAGCCTCAATGAAGAACTTTTATATTGGTCCCAGCAAATGGAAAAAAACTAGCTGATGACAGAGTTGTGTGGAAAGCAACATTGTGCAAGGGTGCATCTCCTATGAAAAGAGACTTAGAGGTGAGCTGAAAGACAAAAGAGAAAACACAAGAATTGTGATAGTAAAACCCTTGTCAACTGATCGTCTGTAAAGACGAAAAAGACCATAAATATACATACTCTTCTTCTTCTTCAATGATCCAGTGGCACTTGAGCTCTTTCCCTTCAGCCCTAGCCACAGATTCAAATAATATTCCTAGGGAGGTAACCCCAAATAAATAAGCATGCAGAAACCAGCTGTGCTGGTCTATGGTTTTGTTGGTGCTTAACTGACACAACGCCCGCCTGTCCAGCGTGTTCGTAGCGCATTGGACTACGGGTGACTAGCCCTCTGTGAGTGCGGGTTCAATTTCGCGAGTTGGCAGAAAAGCCACAGGTTCTCCAGATTCACGGTGTTCATGGCACCAAACCGAAGGGTTACAATGTCCATGGCACTGAGCCGAAGAGCTAAAAGCTCAAGTGCTCCTGGATCAGAAAAAACAAAAAAACTGGCACAACAAATTCACGTTGAAGGCAAATCACATACAACCATAAAGAATGGTTTAACAAATGGTTGATGTAAAGCGACATTTTCTTTAGGGTAGTTATGATTTTCAAAATTGCTAGTCACTTTACCTGAGCAACAACAAGCCGAGACTTTATGGACTTCTTGAATTCACTGACTTTTTCTGCAAGCTTGTCTTCCCTATAAATAATATAAATGTCCAAATTACTATAAATGAATTGACAATGTCTGAAATCGGATATTCATTGTAAAAAAAACTGGTATGTCTGCAGTCAACAATCAACAAGAAAAAGTCATCTATGATTTTAATTGCTTCTATTTTTTTTTCTTCCCACAAGTAAAACGAACGCAAAGAACATAACATATTCTGCAGTTTCTGGGCTCAGTCCAAATGTTTGTCCCATCAATTTTAAGCTTTTTGTACAGGTGACTTCTCCATCTGTTCTACAGTCTAAATAAATGGTTTGTTCTTTGTACGACAATAGGTCTTAGGGGTCTTTAGGGTAGCAGCTAAGTGTGTCTGCTTCTACCGTGTCTTAAATTACGCTTTTATCATAGCTGTTGATTAATTATGTCATTTTCAATTTATTTGAGTGTCCACAGATCAAACCACAGAACATGTCCTGCAAGACTGTCCCTTGTATGTCCTCCTAGAAAGGAATGCTGGCCTACAACACAACACTACATTTAAAACTACATGGCACCAGAGATCAGCTCCAGACAACAGTTGACTTCATCATAAGAATGCGCCTGATGGTATAATGGATCAAACCACAGAACACGTCCTGCAAGACTGCCCCTGTATGTCCTCCCTAGAAAGGAATGCTGGCCCTACAACACAGCCCTACATTCAAAACTACAGGGCACCAGAGATGAGCTCCAGACAACAGTCGACTTCATCATAAGAACGCACCTGATGGTATAATCATTCAAATGGTTATCGTTATCGCAAACAAGAGAAGAATTTATTTGAGTGATAACCCCTTCCTGGGAAGAGTGAAACTTTATTATTTTCTATTATGTCCCAGTGGTTTGTGATCCATCATAATTCAGGTTCTCTAGTGAGGGTACTGAGCTAAATGAAAGTACATGCAAGCCGTTGTTGCTGATGTCAATAAGAGAATGTAAAACCTCACTGGAAAAATGTGAACGTTATATAAGGTTTCTAATCTTGATAGCTAACTGTAAGGTGTATCCCTATTTAATCAAAGTCTTTGGGCATATAATGCAAAGAGAAGGTTTAGAACATTTGGTGACATTGAGTAAAATACTGGGAAGGAGAGTGGAAAGATGTTGAATAGTCTGATATTATTGTTCGACAAAAGATCCACGTCAGAATTGATTAACTGCAACAGGGGGAGAGAGAGTTGTGGAGAGACATGATCGCCTATGCCGACAAAACACTTGAGTGACTGATTTCTTTTTAAAACAATAATTTAAAATATACGGAGCAAAATATGTTCATGTTACATCAGTAATTCTCAGCGCCGCAGGAAAGGAAGCACTGTTTACATTAACAAGAAGACAACAATAACATGAAACTAAGAAAAAGTGAGGAAAAAAATCATACAAAGGCATTACTTCTCTAGTTCTAATTTCCTTTTTTCTGATTGTTCCTCCCTTGCAACACTTGCAACACTTATTGAAGCTGGAAAAATGCTGATGAAAATAATGAGCAACAAATGTAACAATTGTAGCACAATATAAAAGCAAACAAATTTACAACTGTTTCCCTTACACAAGCTAAGACAAACAAGTATATCATTTGATACTTTATTGCTTATTAAATTGACAAAAGTGACTTACGCTACGTTACTGACTTAACGTTACTAAGCTTCTTTAAAGAGCTATTGAAAAGTATGCATGCTGATCTTCTTCTTCTTTGCGTTCGTTCTTTACTACCAATTTTAACAACTCTTTGTGATATGTTTGATCTTTGCCAAGAACGTGTATACGTTGCACATTGGTTTGGTAGGCCACTAAACGCATAGACTTCTACACGTTTAGGACACATGCGTCCAATTTCAGCCAAACCTCCTTACTCGCCTCTTATGACATGCGTGGCAGGTAACAGTGGTTCTATTCTTTACACCCCAAATTTGGGCCCGGTAACCACTCGGGCGAGCATGCTGATGATTCTTGTGGTTCGCTGGTTATTCACAATTTGTCATCTGTTCTTTTTGGACTAAAGACGAAGAATTGACTTTACTGCAACAGGTTTTTACCACATATGAAGCAGTTCTTCTGCTTAAAATGACACATCACTTGCAGAGAATATTGCACAAAGAACAAACTCTGTAGCTCCAGGAATAATCCTAGGGATCTCTAGAGAAAAAACCCACTCATGAACAAAAGAATGCGGTCTTGATTCAAACCCACAGCAATGGCAATAGATATCATTGTGTATATATTCTGATAGTTTCTGTGGCTGGCTGGTTAAACACACTCCTCATTCTGCCCAGTACTACACATATGTGTGATTTCAAAACTTCTTAAAATGCTGCATACATTTGGCGGTGTCCTCAGAACTCCTAAAGTACATCCTCCTTACCCATCTTCAACATTCTGACAAAAGGCGCTTGCCTTGCAAGAAAGGCGCTTGTCATGTAAGTCTATCCTCTCCCTATCGTGCCCATCTAAATGTTCAAAACATGAGTTTTTAAACATTTTTATAGATGACATAGTGGAGCATCTGGTTGAATGGATTAGAGCTCGGGTCCCATGTTCAATTCACAGTACGGCCAAGAAATTTTTTCTGTCAGAAAAATCCTAATCTGAACAGTTTCGCTGCGACTGCACTCCATGCCATAAATTCCGCAGATGCATGTCCCCCTCCACCCCGTGCTATACCGCCTAAAAAGCGGTATTACAGGCAGTAACGACAGCTTTTTTTTCTAATGGATAACAAACAATCATGCATATTTGATCTTTAAAAGCATTGGTTGAATGTCTGAAACAATAACTGTCTGGTTTTAATCTTCTAATTTTGGAATATCCAAATTAAAATTATATAAATACACTAGATGCTCATAGATATATCTCAAATTGGAAAGCTATTTGGCATGTTATTTTGGGAGACAATGTCACTATACAGAATTGATTAATTCTTGAGTTAAGAGCAATTAGTGCTTACAATTGCCCATGTGTTGCTGGGGTTACAAGGAAACAAAGAATAATAACACTGCAAACTGCAAGGCATGTCGTAAGAGATGACTAAGGAAGGACTTGATTTGGGGCTGGCAACCCGATCCAGTCTAAAACTTAAGCTACACAATCCAACCAACTATGAACAAATCGCATGAGTTGGTTGAGGGTCTATGTCTTAACCGAAGCTAAAAAAAAAGCACAAGAGAAGACAGAGAGCGTGTTTACTTTTTCTTTCTTTGCTCTTATCCGTGTGTCTCACAGAGTAAGAAAAAAAGATTTATAGAACGGGTTTTGTGTGTGCTCCAGAAATAGTGTTTTTCAAGGCACGCTGAAGTTATATTTTGGCTGGCCTCCACCTGGAGTTGATTTTCAGTTATCTTTGGATAAAATTGCATATTCTAGCCTGAATGTGATAAGACTAGTGCACTGTGTGACCCATCTACAGGATTCTGAAGCTATTGTGACAAGCCTAGCTAGCCGACAGTGGTATATTCAAATTAATGCTCATAGAATTACGAAGGGGTTTCAAAGAGTGTTTACAACGTTTTATAAAATTTGAATATATTTACCTAATGGAACTGCCTGGTATAACACCCATGTCCAGGTATGTTAATGTATCTAGGATTTCTTCACAGCGAATTCCATCTCCAGCAATGAACATTCCCTGTGAATAATTTTTAGAGTACATAGTTTACTGAATCATTCAATAGTGAATGTGTGTTAAACAGAAATGATATAAAATAATTTGAATGATAACTGTCCCAGTGGTTACCGGGACCCAAATTTGGGTGTAAATAATAGAACCACTGTTACCTGCCACGCATGTCATAAGAGGCACTAAGGAGGTTTAGCTGAAATCGAATGCACGTGTCCGCTAGGGAATGCTAACCGAAACAAATGCTTGCAGAAAACGGATGCACCAGGCCGTATGGGATAGCGGATTCTACGGTCGCCAATCTGCCTCAGAGATTTAGCCAAGTAGTAAGAATGTCAGACCTACCATCACGAGGGTGGCCAAATTTACTGCGGGAAGAGGTCGGTACAAACAGGGAAGCAGAAATCATAGGAATTATATCCTACAGAACTGCCCCCAGTATGCAGACTTGAGAAGTAAGAGGTGGCCCATTTACACTAGCGTCCAAGACAAACTGTATGGCGTGGCTGATAATCTGAGGCAGACGGCTGCCTTTATTAGAGAATCTGAAATCCCAATCTAGTCAGAACGCAGAAGAAGAATGATAACTGTCAAGTATACTTCTATAGAGTATGCATCTATATGTATGGGAACACACAAACACATACTGTGTGTGATTTATCTTCTTCAACGCTCCTATCGACACTTGTTAAACCACTATTCAAATCCCTTATCGACCACCTGTTAAACCACTCTTGTGATCTGTATGTGATCTGAGCATCCTCATAACCTTCTGAACTACAAGCAAACATCTTAACCACTTCGCCATAAAGAGCTCTTCTGTTAACTTCTAGTATTGTTACTTACCATTAATGCTTCATTCTTATCTGCATATTTGTAAACATTAAAATAGTAAATAAAAAGTGAAGTATGAGAAAACTGTACACCAACAGTAAAATTAAAAAGTGGTGGAGGTGGGGAGTATTTGATTTCAGCGTTATATCTGCATTACTTGTCTATAGAAGTTTCTAACCTCCAGAGGCTTACATGGATATAATACTGTCCTGGGCATGCGGGTGCTTACGGTAATGAGAGAGCGGCCAGATTGGCATCAACAGCATCGATTGTTGGGGAGTTGAAGATAGATAAGGGGATATTCTTCGGTCTCTTTGCAACTGTCTGTTGGATGAGGACACTACAATTGATGTTGAATCAATAAAGCGATTTAGGCAGTTTGGAGTTGCCCGTTGTACAAGTAGAACGGGATGACTGTAGGGCAGAGTGAGAAGTGTGTTTAATCAGCGAGCCATGAAAACCATCAATATGCACACTCTTCAATATCTGTTGGGGGAGACTGAGCACCTATGGGTCTGCCCGGAGTGCAATGACCCAATTTAGTAACCAATAACCAATCCGCATTACTTGCCATAGGTGTCTTCATTATTTGTCTTTTCATAGCTTTTCTATATAATGTGCAATATTTATAAACCAAGGTTTCTTCTCGTTCGCTCGCTATGAATTCGATGTAGTCAGGTGTCCAGTATAACGCTTCTGGCTGATTTTTGTGAAGGCTTGCATTCTTTTCATCAGTGTTCCTCACCATTCAGGCAAGCCTTCACCGACTTCAGAAGTAAACAAGGGTTCAATATGAATGCTTTTAATGAAACTGACATCTGGTAAATAATACATCTGTAGCTTAATCGGTAGTGAGCTTGATCACAACCCAAGGGTACCTGGTTCAAACACTGCAGCGGGCAGTTTGGAAGCAACTTTGTTCCCGCAGATTTTTAATAAACAGTGAAAATAGACATCATTCTGAAAGCAATGGCAAACTACTGAAAACGTATCAGTGGTACCTAGAAAATCAACGACTCGTTTACTGTGGTTGATGACGATGTCATGTAAAGATTATGCCTCTATTTTCATTTAATTTCATATATTATTAATAAGAACCTACAGTATTGTGCTCAAGTGTATAACATAAGGACTAGCCAAACACATATATAAGAAACAATTTAAGGACAAGCATACACTCTTAATACATGAGCGTGAGAATTTCATGCATATACATTCAGTTGTAAACAAGAAACAGGTTGTCATAAGGTCAGCATTTGTAAGGTATCAACAAGATAAACTGAGACATGTGGTGTCAAAACTTACAACGTAGACATTGTCTTGAGTTTGGCTCCAGTTAATAGCTGGAATGTCAAGGACTTTTAGGGCTGTCTTTACTCTCTTACATTAGAGATAAACAAAGAAAGTTTATTTGATAAATAGTGTTTTCATATGTATATTATCAACCATTACAAATATGGATAACAAATATGGTTAACAAATAGAATACATCATCATCATTAGTGCAGCTAGTAGAATAATCACTCTTTTTATGGTTGAAGCTCACAACTCAGCAATTTCATCTCTAGCTATCTCGCGCTCAGCTCTTCTTTTTTGTGATCTCCCAAATCTGTTCCATGTATTCGCCTCCTTCTGTCTAGGTTCAGCGACCTTCTGTTATATTCCTCGGTTCAGTGTCTATCGCGCGTCTTAACCTGTTCATTCACTGAACTGAGGTACGATCCCCACAAATCTCTGTCTCTAGTGTTTGCTATCATCTCAGATGTTGATGCTCTTCCATGCAATGAAGTCAGGCTATCCAATATTTTCTCTCTCTGTCTTACTATGTCTCATCTCCCCTCGATTTTACCAGTTGTTACAATGTGTTCTAAACTTCCCTTTCTCATCACATGTCCGAAAAATGATAACTGCCTCTTTCTTATATTGATGATAAGCATGTGTGGTGCCGGGACCCGTAAGGGAAGCAAAGAATAGTAACACCATGACCTACAAGGCATGCTGTAAAAGGCGACTGATATAAGACTTAGATAAGCTACCCTAGTAAATAAAAAGTGTAGCAGAAATCATATGTGCTGGCCGACTAGTAGGCGCATAACTGGCACAATGTACAATCACTCTTAGGCTCAGATCACATACAAATCACACAGAGTGGTTAACAGGTAGCCGTTGTGGAGCGTTTGAAGAAGAAAAATATTGATAAGCTTTCTCTGTGTCTTGACCTCATTCAACACCTCCACAAATAGAATATACCAACATTAAATTTGAAAATTTTAAACTTATTTTTTTCATCACAATGTTACCATGCTGTAGCCCAGTGTCATGCCATAGTTGCATGAATACACATCCGATAAGGTTAGCTAACACATAAATAGACGGAAAAAAACACAAGATGGATTCAGTGAAATGAGGTTAACTAGAAAGATTATAGTTTCAAGTAGATCTTATTATATTCTGAACAAATACAACAATTCATAAACGTAAGCTATCAATGAATGTCATGTCTAGTGACATTATCCTTTAGACTTTAAGCATCTCACCACTTCAGATCTGACATGTTATTTCTAGCCATCTTGACATGTTATCTCAGAGCTGTTTCAGCTGTTTCTCCATTTAAAAAAAAAATAAAGCCAATTCAAGCTATACATGTTCATGTGTGAGATGTCCATGCGTGCTTAGTGCTTACTGTTACACATACAAGGGGTCTCAAGCTGAAGGATTGAACTCATTAAAAAGTAAAAGAAGAAAGTAAAGTAACCCTTTTTTGATACCTTGAGGCATATTGGGTAATACAGTGTTAGCCTATATTTTCATGACTTTCTTAACTTTCCACCCACATAGTTCACTGGTGAAAATGTTTTATTCCGTCATCTGTCTATCCTTAAGTCAGATCCTGAGACCTGTTCTGTCTTCCCAATTATCCTTTGGTGGCTTACAGACGGGACAGAAGTCTTAAGGATATGTTGGTACACAGTCGCCTTAAGTCCAATATCCAGACTCATTTTGGCACTGTTCAGTGCGGCCGTCGCGTTGAACACGTGTGCTTATGTGATACAGACGCGTACTGTATCTTTCCTTTAGCCACGTTTGTTATTGAAAATGGTTTCACATGCGAGTCCCGTAATCTTATCTATGCCATCATCTGTAAGCGGTGTAACAAGGCTTATATCGGCGAGACAGGCAAGAGGCTCAGTGACCGATTCGCCCAACACTTGCGCGGCATACGCCAATGCTCTATGACCCCTGTAGCCACCCATTTCAATGATACTGGCCATTTAGGAGTTCACGATGTCCAGGTCACAGCCATCCGATCATGTTCCTCGGATGATCGTAGTCGATTTGCTCTGGAGAATCGGTTGATTTCTTCGTATGGTACCTTGCGACACGTGGGCTCAACGTATTACATTCCTATGCTTCTTAGTACTTTCTCTTCCCATGCCTTGTAATCTATATGGGTATATGTTGCATGTATTCAAGTTATATATTTACTAGATTTTTCATTGTTTCTCTTCCGTTCTATTTCTAGTTTTTATGTGTGTTTTTGTGTTACATTTATTTCATTATTCGTTTTTATTCCCAGATTTTCATTAGAAACGTTTGTTTTTGGTCATCCATTTGTTTTTTAAAATTTGTCACTCCTGTTGTTCGTTTGCTTGATAAAGGCCTTGTTGGTCGAAACGTTGCTGTATTTTGTCATTGTTTTTGTAATTTGTAAAACTACAGTACTTTGTGATTATGTATTTTTCATGAACATGATAGGAGATGTGGTCAACATCAAGCCAGCCGCATTTACTTCCCATTACTTTTTCTGGTACCCAATTAGGGCTGGGTTGATCTCAGAGCCGTTACGATCAGAAAAATATTCCACGGTCACAGTGGAATTGAACCCAGAGCACATGCCCAAGAAGCGAGTTCACTAACAACTACTGCTCTTGATTTACTTCATTGAGCCAGGTTTTACCCCATATGGCTCAGTCCCTCTCTGGAGAATTGGTATGCCACCTGCCAAGAGTAATGCACAAAGCACGAACTTCGTAGCTCTGACAACAATTATTAGGGTCTCTGGACAAAATTCATCCATGAACAGAACGGCTTGAATTCAAACCCATGGCCTTCGGATAGCAAGGCAAGGGCTTAACCACTTAGCCAGAGAGCCCCATTCTTTTTTATGTAAATTTAACTTATCTAAAAATGTCTACAGACAATTACCTTTCTTGAACTAAAAGCTTATTTTTGAGAAAAAAAGCAGCACATTTCATTGAAAATCATTGAAAAACTAAAAATGTTTTTTCTAACACCATCAACGGAACAAATTATGGAAAACCCAGCTTCTCTATATAATAGAAATCTCAAAAGGCTGACCTCTTGGCAAGGCAGGAATGAGTCGGCTCTGACGGCCTCTAATATGACCAATCAGATCTAACCCCATGTTTATTGGTTACTAAACTGACGTCATTGCATTCCGGGTAGACCCTTAGGTGCTCAGTCTCCCCCAACAGATATCGAAGAGTATGCATGCTTCTTCTTCTTCTTATGCGAACGCCCGCTGTCAATTCAGGAGGGAGTCATAACGCCTGGTAATGCGCGCCAGACTGATTTTTGCGTGATGCCTGCTTACCATTTTACCAGGGTCCCTCACCATGCGGTGAGCCTTCGCTGTCTTCAGAGGCACTTGAAGATTAGATCCTTCAAGTGTGATCATTACAGGAAACATATTGTCCTCAAAGCACTGGCATTGAGTCCTCGTACCATCGGTACTTTTACGGCCAGTGTTAATTAGTGAAGTGTGACCTCTATAGGATTTCATGCCTTTGGAGAGGTCGTTCTCTATACTCCATATGATAAACACTATTTAATGAAGTATGCATACGATGGTTCCAGTGGCTTGTTGATTAAACACACTCCTCACCCTGCCCCTCAGGCATCCAGTTCTACTTGTACCCCATGCTACAAAAGTATAACTTAGTAGGTGCAGTATTATAAAGTGTGTGTTCTCTGACTGTAAAATCTGAGCAGTAGTCCATGTATTGAACAATATCCCGTCCGAGTGGTTACCGGGGCCCAAATTTAGGGTGTAAAGAATAGAACCACTGTTACCTGCCACACCTGTCATAAGAGGCGACTAAGGAGGTTTGGCTGAAATCGGATGCACATGTCCTAAACATGTAGCAGTCTATGCATTTAGGGACCTACCAAACCAATGTGCAACGTATACATGTTCCTGGCAAAGATCAAACATATCACAAAGAGTGTTTAAAATTGGTTGTAAAGAACGAATGCAAAGAAGAAGAACAATATCCATGCAACCTCTATGGTTGGAAAGAAGTGAGAATGCTACAGATTGACCTGAAGTTAAGCGAATCAATAGGTGAAAGCTCAACAAGTGTCTACACTGTTCACACAAATGATAATATACCATTGTATGCAAAAGACATTTATGCAAACAGAAACAAGAAAGTAACACTACATCTATAACAGTTCCATGAGACGCCCGAGTGGTTACCGGCCCAAATTTGGGGTGTAAAGAATAGAACCACTGTTACCTGCCACACATGTCGTAAGAGGCGACTAAGGAGGTTTGGCTGAAATCGGATGCATGTGTCCTAAACGTGTAGAAGTCTTATGCGTCTAGGGGCCTACCAAACCAATGTGCAACGTATACACGTTCTTGGCAAAGATCAAACATATCACAAAGAGTGATTAAAATTGGTCGTAAAGAACGAACGCAAAGAAGAAGAAGTTCCATGAGATATGAATTGTAGAATCCTTCTCTAGCATTCCAAACAATTTCAGCAGTTGAAGGTTGCCAGTTTTTAAAAAATAAATTGAAGCAAAGTTGAAGATCGCAAATACGGCATAATAAAACCACTCCTAAATCTCTGTAAGTAAACAGAGCAAGTTATTAAATAGAACTAGTATATTAGTGTACAGAAGAACTAGTATATTAGTGTACAGAATAACTAGTATATTAGTGTACAGAACTAAAAAATAAGTGAAAATCAGTTATCTACATTCGGATTTTGACTGTTGATCTGTACAATCAAAACAATACAGCAGCAGGAAAAAAAATGTATATCAGAAAACATCCTAAACAAAATAACAGGCCTGTTCTAGACTGGAATACCCATGATAAGAGATCAGTAAAAAGGGTTAATTCAAGGTTAAAAAAACAAAAACAAGTAAAAAATAAAATGGAGCAGTATGGTAGGAGATCAAAAAGATATAAATAAAAGAGTGGTAGATGCAGAAATTGCTTCCAAGAAAAATAAAAATAACCAATTTAGTGCTGTCAAGTATTGTGGTTAGTTAGTTAGTCTTTCCTCTTGGGCCTGTGGCGGCGCATAGGGCAGAGGTCATAGCTCTCCATGTCTCGAGTTGTTGCTATCTGTTTTAGGTCTTTAATGTTTGCTAGGCCCATCGTTGAGCCTTCTCTGATGATGGTTGTGGTACATGAATGTCAATTTTTTTTTTTTTTAAAGTAATTTTGAAAAACAGTAAATAAAAAAATCTAACAGGCAACCAACCTGTTTTCGAATAAAATGAAATCAATTCTTTTTCATTTGAATTCAATTTGTTCATCATCTACTTCTTCTTCCATTTTCAGACATCGATTTGTATATTTTTAAAGTAGTTAGTGGTCAACTGGAGTCCATGTACATCTCCATATAGCTTGTCTTGGACTGACATGGGGGTTGGCCATGTGTTTTCTCTCTGTTCACTCACTATATTTTGGACTTTCTTGCAGTATGTGTGTCTCTCTGTCATCTTGCTGGTGCCACATGTGCATATGTCAGAAGGGTCTATTTTGTACTTGTTAAATAAGATTCAATTTGTTAATAACATGATTGTGTTATTTATTTAAAATGTTAGTACTCACCTCAAAGAGACTTAAACCGTCAGAAACAAAGCTGACATATTCTGTTTCATGATCATCATCATCCACACTGCTGCTTTTTATACTACCTCTCCTGCCATCCTTTTCAGAAACTTTACTCTTGCCGTCACTCACTTTTTTATTGTCTTTACCAGTTACTATTTCTTTTTGATTGTTGGTACTGCCTGTATTTTGATCACTTGTTTTATCCAATTTCTTGAGTGAAGATCTGTTTAAACTATCAGTAGTAGCTCTGTTTACTGCATTTTCTGATTCTGTCTTTGTTTTGTTTTCATCCACGAAATTGACTTTCTTTGTAGGATTACTATTTGTGATTTGTTCAGGGGATTGTGTGCTAATGACTGAATCCATTGAAAAATTCCAGCCTTTTGTATTCTCAAGTGTCTCATTCCCTTCGTTCAATGTTCGATCTATTTCACCATCTGGTATATGGAGAGAAAAATGTGTTTTTATATTAATTATTAATTAGTTTTTTTTGTCTGTACATCTACCTAATCTGAGAAATCTATCTATATCCTCTTCATGTCCATAAGGCTTCCACAAGAGACTTCCACTGTTGTCGTTCTTCTGCCTTTCTTTCAACCGCAGCCACGCAGGCCACACTAACTCTCCACCGTTCTTCATGTTTCCTTTGGACGTCCAGGCCTTCTCTTCCCACCCTGTCCATCTGAAAGCTGTCCAAGCCAATGTCCCCCACTGGCATATGACATACATGTCCAAACCACCTCCATTTTCGTCTCTTAATGATGGTCTCCAAGGATGCACAGTCTGTTCGTTTCAAAAGTTCCTCATTTGTTATATTTGGCCAGAAAATGTGCAGGATTCTTCTTAAACATTTATTCTGAAATGTCTCCAACTTGTGTATTATGTGTTGGGTCATATTTTAGCATTCACTACTGTATAATAGCACTCCCAGTACATTATTTCTATACATTTTAAGTTTTGTCCTAAGATTTAGTCCTTTTGTTTTCCAAATTTTGTTGAGTATTGCCAAAGTTTGTCTTGCCTTCTTAATTTTTGCGATATCCTTTTCTGAATCTCCATCTTGCGATACTGTACTTCCCAGGTATACAACCCTGGAAATTCATTGAGGATCTTCGCCGGTGCTACGGAGTTTCGTGCATCTGTGCTGAAATTTTCCTCAGTGTGTGTTATTTGCGCGTGGTGACGGTTTGTTTTGGTTTTCGATAAGTTCAAGATGGCGGACGTCGATTACAATAACGTTACGAACTCAAAGTTAAGTGTGGTGTAGCTCGACAAGAACGCTATGCTGGCAGACAAAGAAGAATTGTAAACCAACAAAGAACCGTGTCGTTAGTCGCCACACGCTGATGGACATACTGAGGGAGAGATCGGAGCACTTATGGACTAATTTGTTCGACGTGCAGTGATGGTGATCCGACGACTAAACTAAACTAAACAAAACCCTGGACTTCCTCTATGACTTCATTTTGTAATATAATTGGGTTTTCAAATTTATGGTTATTTTTCATTATCTTCGAATAGTTACCACAATCTCATGCAAATGAAATTTTTGTATCTGTTTTTGTGCCAGGGCATGCAGGGGTAAGAGGAAATTAATGCGCTGTTTTGCCTGCAGGTATAGCTGCTGTAAAAAACGAGCAAGCAGTGGATATTTTGAACTCCCTAATCAGAAAAGGCTACAACCCTAACCAGACTGCAAGAATATCAAGTCAAATATGGTTTAGCTAGACAAGAGTACTATGAAAGAAATCGTGGTGTATCCTTTACAGGATGTAGCCATCAACCACAGTAGACGAGTTGAGTTACTAGGCACCACTTTTATGTTCAGTAGTTTGCCATTGCTTTCTGAACAGTGAGATCTATTTTTACCTTTCGTGAAAATCCCACGACAACGAATTTGAATCAAAACTGCCTGCTGGAGTTTGAACCAGATACTCTTGGGTTGTGAATCAAGCTCACTACCGCTTAAGCTACAGATGCCCTGATGTTTCCACTTTTTTCCAGATGTCTTCATTTCTAAACTGGTCTCTTCTTGATACTTCCAGCATTCTGCATAGGCATGTTGTGCATCAACGCATGCAATCTTCGATTAATTTAATGTCCAAGTTTCTCCCTTAACATTTGTAATTTTCCATATCATTTATCTACCTTCTGTATGTCTGCTCTGGTGTCATCTATTGTCATGGGTTCTATATTATGGTGGCTTTAGCGGCATGAATATTTGTATCCTTAATTTAAATTAAATGGGAAAAGATCATTTGTGTTTAGTCTAGTTGTTAGAGCATCATCACTGTACATCAAACCAATTAGTCCATAAGTGATCCGATCTCCACCTCAGTGTGTCTCTCAATGTGTGACAACTAACGACACCAGTTCTATGTTGAGTTACTATTCTTCTTTGGCTTCCAGTAGTGATCCGTTTGTTTATTGTCCATGACTTGCATCCGTATGTCAGTATTGGTTCTATGTAGCACTGAATAGCTCTAATTCTGATCTCAATTGACAATGCCTTGTTGCATATATATTATTTTATACCAAGTAGAAATCAGGAGGGAGGGGGTTGTTTGTATAAGGTTCTGCTTTTTCCTACCATGATTTATATCAGCAAGTTGCTCTCACCAGTCCGCAGACTAGTGTTCAAATCTCCTTCAAGAAACTGTTTCTGGAAATCAATCCCAGTTTGGTGCAGTCATGCCCAATGCTTTAAAGTCGTATCTGCAGAGATCCTTGTAGTGAAGGATGGGTTTCCCCAGAGTCTTCTTGCCAGAGGTCAGTTCTCCATAAGATATCCTTAGTAATCTGGCACAACTGTCTTTGGTGGCATTATCGAGTGACCTAGAAAACCATATATGATTTACATAAATTAAGGTAGGTGGTCTCTGTGGCATAGTGGTTAGATGCTAGTATTTTTCTTTGACCATCAGCACTTGATGGTGATGTCTATGCCCCAAGGTAAAAGTTAACAGGTCTCTATGACATAGAGGTCTAGGTGCTCGTAATTTTCTTTGACCATCAGCATCTCCTCTCTCTCTTGCGATCACCGCCCAACCGATGTACCAGATCATCCCATAAATTCTATTCATGTGGAAATCTAATTCATGCAGCTTTAGCATTGGTGTGTTTTAACGTCATATCTTCAGCACCATTTGGAGCTCTGGTGCTTTCCTTCGCGATGTGTCCGGCTTCAGCCAGCGTTTCGCTATCCGTTCTGTAGCCATCTTGTGTTTTTACGTGTGGGGTAGCTAGCCCCACTTCCAACCTCCATATTTGCCTCTTATGACATGTGTGGCAGGTAACAGTGGTTCTATTCTTTACACCCCAATTTGGGCCCTGGCAACCACTCGGGCGTGACCATCAGCATCTGATGGGTGATGTCTATGCCCTAAGGTAAAAGTTAACAGGTCTCTATGACATAGAGGTTAGGTGCTCTAATTTTCTTGACCATCAGCATCTCTTCTCTTCTTGCGATACACCTCAGACCGATGTACCAGATCATCCCATAAATTCTATTCATGTGGAAATCTAATTCATGCAGCTTTAGCATTGGTGTGTTTTAACGTCATATCTTCAGCACCATTTGGAGCTCTGGTGCTTTTCCTTCGGCGATGTGTCCGGCTTCAGCCAGCGTTTCGCTATCCGTTCTGTAGCCATCTTGTGTTTTTACGGTGTGGGGTAGCTAGCCCCACTTCCAACCTCCATATTTGCCTCTTATGACATGTGTGGCAGGTAACAGTGGTTCTATTCTTTACACCCCAATTTGGGCCCTGGCAACCACTCGGGCGTGACCATCAGCATCTGATGGGTGATGTCTATGCCCCAAGGTAAAAGTTAACAGGTCTCTGTGGCATAGAGGTTAGGTACCTGTATTTTTCTTTGACCATCAGCACCCGATGGTTGATGTCTATACCCTAAGGTAAAAGTTAAGTCAGTAAGTAAGCAAATAACAACTGTATGTTATATAGTCTTAATTTCATTACCTGTATTCTCTATCTTTTCATTCTTTGGGATTTTATTTTCACTGTTACTTCCCTTTTTGTTACGGCTCTCTTTCTTGGTCACTATGACAGTTCTCTCAACAGGTACATTTATGACAAATAATACTTTAGCCATGACAAACTAGCTTCCTGTATTGTCTTGACGAGATAATTCTTAAATGCACTTTAGCCAAAGCTGTGGTAACTGTCTCATTGAAAATGTACTTCGGCCAGTAATGTTCTATTTCAGCTTCTCAAATGCACTGTTGAAGATGGGAAAAAATGTATATAGTTAACTAATCATTTTACATTGACAAAAAAAAGTCAAGGAACCGTTTAATTACCGTAATGTATATTGGAGAATATTCTAATTTAACACTTTCAGTGCCACACCTTTTTCAACCAAGTCTGGCCCACTGCCACACTATTTTTTGGATATCATCAGTTTTCAGGGTGATAATTTCAAAAAACATATAAAATAAACTAATAAACATAGGACTTTGAGACTCTGGTATAATGTTCATATATGAATTGGCTTTACGATTTGGACATTATCGTGTGACCTTGGAATACGTGACCTTGGCGGCCATCTTGGATGTAACCTATTTTTGCCAAAAACAAGGGTACAATCAAAAATAATTCTTAAGAAATAGATAATTGATTTCAAAACTAGAGAAAGTTATCAAATATGTTAGATGACATGATATGAAACATTATTTTATGCTTATCTGGTATGTAGCATGTATTTTTAGTGTCATTTGTGTACCTACAAGTCTGATTTTTTTGCACAAAATAAAAATTGTGAAAAAAGATAGTTTTGGTTATTGTTGTTATTTATAAGCATAATACATGTAGTTATGTCTTGACATGTACAGTACTACTGACCTGTATATATGTACATTATATTTACAATATAATCCAAGAATTATTGCTGCAACTGCTGTTGGCGTCGCTCCAAACGTGCACAGAATTTGTTATCGGTTTCTGCTCATGACTTTCGTGAATGGCGTCTGGGTAAGCCAATGAGTAGTTTCCCAATAATCATATAATGCAGGGTTTTACACAATCCCATTGCAATTTGAAGACCAATAAAAGCTTCAACTTCCTCAAATGATGTAGACTTCCACTTCTGCTTACGGGATCTATCAGAATAGCTGTTGCTGTTAGCATGTTGTTCTGCATAACGATTCATTTCTTGAACAATTAGGCTGATTACATCATCGGTAAAGTACAGTTTGAAATAATCTCTCACTGAAAAATTTGTGGTGTTTACTTGACTGCCCTGTTCAAGACCATATTGTGGAACCCACTTCTGTTCAAAAACATTATGTTCACTCTAAAAAATGATCCAATTCCATTTGTTTTCTGCTTGATTTGGTCTAGCAGTGACAGTGCCACGCCCCTGTTTTCGAGATGAGGGTCCATCACCTACGCCTGCACCACTGGGAATATCCGCGATCGATCTATAAATATCGTCACGTGAATCAAAGTCCAAATCTGTATCACATTCAGATCCCGTTTGGTCACTATCACTGGCTAAAATGTGCGAATCGGAGTCATTTTGGACATTACTAACATCAGCTACATCGCTCATTTTGAAGATCGTTGTTTACTTATGAAAGATCGCGAAAAATTCAATAAAAATCGGACTTACTGTATTTTAACACGCGCTCGCTAGATCCGCCATTTTGGAAAGCTACTCTGAACAATACGGAACTAGTTCGTAATGTAATAACGGTGTATGGTAAGCAAAACTACCCGTTTTAAAAAGTTGTATCTCCCGAGGACAAAAGTCGACAAAAGTCGTCCGTGGCACTAAAAGGAGTTCAACCTTGCCGACTTTTGTCGTCGGTGGCACTGAAAGTGTTAATAATAGATTAACAATTGATTAATACAAGACTATTTTAATAGAACTAACTTTGCTGTTTTAAAAGTGTGGTTACTGAGTTTCGGGACATGGCAAAGGACCACCTGCCTACTCCAGGCCCATTTTATTCCAAAATCTTCCAGTCTCATGATGACATTCATTTGATAAAATTCCCAAATCAGAATTGTGTACTCCTTTCTTCCTTTTGCTCGCTTGAAATATTGTCTATATATTGAATGTTGTCTCTTTGTATGAACTTTCCTGTCTTTTGTAGCTCACAAAGAGGTCCGTGTAGCTTTCTACCGAGTGTTGTTTCGTTAGGCCAGTGAGTTTGCCTCAGTGTATCATATTCCGACAGTTTTGAAGTATGTGCTCTGCAGTCTGTTGTGCCTGTCCACATGTACACATGGCTGAATTGCCAATCTTGAATTTTGTATGCATGTGGTTGCGGAGTTGATTGTGTCCTGTTCTAAGGCGCAGAATGACAACTTGTTCCAATCTGCTCATATTATAGTAATTGTCTTGTGTTGGTATTTGTGGCTTTCTGAGAATTGTGTACATATTCAATCCCTTGAGAGATCATTATAAACAATTGTGTGCACTAAAGTATGGGACACTCACTAACATCTACACTAAATCACAGAACACAAAAGTCAAATCTTACTCACTTAAGATGTCACATAATGTATACATAATTGTGGTAACATTGTTCCATACATTAAAATTACAAGGAGTTAATTTTCTGTGTAAATGAATACATCTTTTTCAGTATGTATCTAGACTTGATAGAGAATACAGGCAAAAAAAACCCATGGTCGTGGAGGCAGAAGTTCAGCCGTTAATTTTTTAGAACTCGTCTGAGAACGATGTAAGCATTTATACAGATAGGTTAGTGATTCGACATGTGCGGAGCTCATGGGCTTTCACTGCTCAAGTCAGAGGAGATGTTGTAAAGGAAGACAATGGTGGCTTTTGCGGTGACTACAAGAAGTTTCACTAAGGAAATCATGGCAGTAACTAAAGCAGTGGTGTGGCTGGAGTCGCAGACTTTTATCCATGAATGTTTTCTCAGTGACTCAATGAGTATGCTCAGGAATATTTAAACAGGCTGGTTTCGGAGATAATGGTTGGAGTCGCTGAGGTCTAGACCTACAAAAATCAGTTTTATTTTTATGCCAGGGCATGCAGGTGTAAAGGGAAATGAACGCGCTGGTATGCTTGCAGATATGGCTACTGTAAAAATTGAGCGAGCAATCGACCAGGCTGATATTCTAAATTCCCTAAGGGAAAGAGTAAATGATTCAAATAATGGTGGTGAATCTACAACCCTAACCAGACTACAAGAATTCCAAGTCAAATGTGGTGTAGCTAGACAAGAGCACTAGTATACTTTTACTTTTACTGATAGCCAAGAAAGAATAGTAAACCAACCAAAAACAGTGTCGTTAGTTGCGATACGCTGTAAGACATACTGAGGAGATCGGCGCACTTATAGACTAACTGGTTCCATGTGCAGTGATGATAATATAACGAGTGAACTATAACTAGACTAATCTTTAAATTAATACTAGTTACTATAGTCTGTCCATTAATTCGTGAGCACGTTTGAAATTGATTTTCTCGAAAACTACCTGTTGGATCTCAGTGATTTTTGCAAGCAGCCTTAGAATATCCATGACGCTAAAATAAAGCTAACCAGTAGTCCATAGATGCTACGGATTTTGCACATCGGATAATTCCTTTGATCTTTTATGACAATTGCAAATACGGGGCTCAAATTTTAGATTTTACAGTAATCCCTAGAATTTGTCCATGTCAATTCTATTCATAGGTGTATCTCCATATTAACTTGATAGGTCAAGTAATTAAGTGTGTTGCCCTTTATGTGCAATCGTGAACTTGGATACAATATGCAACAGTTAGTCCTCCCTTCGGTCACCATTAGACCCCAGGGTGTCTTAACTTCACCACAAATTGTATGATGGTAGACGCATTTGGATATGGAAATGTATACGTTGCTATTTCTCAGTCTGTAATCAAAATATGATTTGTATCATCCCGAATCTGACGATTCCATGAGGTTGATAATTGTTACTGGCTGGACAAATTGTAATCCATCTCGATGCCAGTACTCGTCTTCCTCTCGGAGCACATGTTCAATACACTTCTTCCAGAACTGCATGTCTATCATTGAGAGGGACTCACGTGTCAGAACTTCAACATCACACATTTTAAACGTCCTGTTCTGTTCGGCAACTTGCCCTTTTACTTTAGCCCACACAAGCTCTATCGGATTGAGGTGAGCATGATATGGAGGTAGTCGCAAAGACGTGTGGTCGTATTCCGCAATGATTTTGTCAATATGAAACACCTTTGTCTTATTTGTCATCCTCACCAGGTGCAACAACTCGGGTTTCAAATATGTATCATCGAAGCTGACATTTTCCTTAGCAAGCCAAGTCCTAATTTGATCTTTGTATTTGATGCAGTTGGTACTTTGTCTTCCGCTGATACTGCGTTGTGATAGGATGCATTATCCATTACCAAGCATGATGGTCTGTTTAGAATTGGAAGTAGATTTTTCTCCATCCAGTGCCTGAAAATATGTCCATTCATTTCTGTGTGGTAGTCCCTACCGTCGGTACTTTTTGATTGGAAAATAAGTCCAGCGTCATGGACAAGACCTTCTTCACTGCTTCCTGCATGTGTTAGTATATTATTTTTTTATTTTTTTTTCCGTCCGCTTTCAACTCAGACGAAGTTTCATCTCTGAAACTGATTTTCTCGTGAAAATCCGTTTTACCAATTTCTTACAATGGCAGCAGTGTGCACATTGCAAATTACTTTACACTGGCAGCCATGTGCTCAATGTACTCGTAATTAGTATTCCCTCGCCATACAGGCAGATTTTCTCCGACTTCAGAGGTACTCACGTTATCGTCCTGAGTGAGACCAGGGTACTCGAACAAATGCCGGACAGTAGGTTCGAACCCGAGCTATGAGGCGTCTCACAGCTAGCAGGCCGAGCTACTATCAACTACTCTAGGCAGTCCCCATGTGTTAGTATAATACGCTGGCCTTTGCTGCTTGGTATTTTTTTTTTCTGTTCACCGTCTACTGATTGCCATTCTTTAGCATTGGTGTGGTGAGCATTGACCCAGGATTCGTCCAAATATACAATATCATAGCCTTGCCTCCGCCGCTCACGGATCTGCCTCAGGTATTTACTTCGGGCAGCAATTAAATGTGTCTTTTCACAAATAATATTCCTGCCGCCTAGTTTTTCTGAAGGTGAAGCCGGCGGCTCTTACAATTTTCCATAGAGTACTTTTAGAAATGTCTATGCTGCAATCTGATTGCAGTTTTAATTTCAGTTTCCTGAGAGTAACAAGTTGATTTGTCGCAAACATTTTCAAGAGCTCCGTCTTATGACATCTATGTCAAAGTCGTCAATTGTTCTTTTCCTTCCTTGCTTGACATTAGTGCACTTTGTGTCCTGTTTAATCCATCGGAAAAGGATTCTCTATTCAGACCAAGCGCCAGTTGCGTTCGTTTCTCAGGGTTATGAATATCGCAATATAGATGACCTCTCTTAGATTCCCTACGGAAGTGTTGGTATAGTAAAACTGTAACCTTCTGCATTGTTATAAATGTGCACTTCAGACTCATTATGAATATGATATCAATGTCAGTTTTGATAAGCCAACAAATATGATACAATAGCTTCATACAAATAGCGCGATACACCTATAACTATACAACGGTATCCCAATTATAACGTCATATGCTTTGCGCTTTAAAAGTTGACTCGGTTAGGTGCACAGGAATTCGTGAAATTGTTATTTACTCACGATATTTCAATGTTACCATAATGTATTTTTAGAACAACGCGTCTGTGTACCGTAGATCTGTTACTATTGTGTACAATCCGGTGAGGTTGATTTTAATATAACCTGAAGAAGAAATATTTCAAACTACATCAAATTTTCTTGGAAAAAGAATATTTCTCTAGCGTCATGGATATTCTAAGGCTGCTTGCAAAAATCACTGAGATCCAACAGGTAGTTTTCGAGAAAATCAATTTTAAACGTGCTCACGAATTAATGGACAGACTGAGACTATAGTTACAGTAGTTTACTAGGTAAAGGAAGGAGATAGGTGACTCAGAAAAAACGTTCAACTCATTTGCAAAACAAAACTACAATAAAAACGAAGAGACTGAACACGCGCAAAATTGATGCACACCGAAGTTCCACCATTCACTGAGCTAGCTCTACATTTGATAAATTAGTTTTTACACTTTCAAACTTGCTATTATCCATTTTACTTGTATCTTACCTTAATCGCGATAGAGTCTCAGGCTGGTCTCAGTCAGTTGAGTCAGACCCGCTAGTTTTTTTCCCAAAAGAGAAAGTACTGTTTAACTTGTTTTTAATTTGTATCTACTTTGAAGACTTACATTTTAATATTTCAATAGGATATAACTTTACAGTGACAGCGTTCTTCCTAAGTCTAATTTGTATCTAATCTACTTTTTCAGACTTACAATAATATATACGATACAACAACGACTTCTTTCAAACATTTTTAATTAAGGGGAGATCACACCTATTCATTTAAACATTTTACTTAAAAAACGTAATTCGAATTTATTTATATTTTAGGTAAAAAAGTTAATTGCATATCCTTTACAGGACTTTGCGAATCAACCACGGTTTTTTATCGCTGTTTGTGATTTTTCTAGGCATTATTACGTTCAGTAGTTTGCCATTGCTTTCTGATTTTAGGTAATGCGTTCAATTTTGGCCAATAACACTAGCAGCTAATGAGAGGAAAATCATAACAACGGAGATGAAGTAACTTCATTATGAAGTGTCTTAGAAGAGCTGCATGTGTGACAATAAGAGACAAAATTAGAAATGAAATCGGAAAAAGACAGGATGTGAAACCAGTCATTTGAGTCCTGCAATTTATAAAAGAACAACATATTAAATGGTTTGTACACCTGACAAGAATGAATGCCCTGGTATCGCCTACCACAGAGTCACATAGAAAAAGTATACCGAGTACAAAGCAAGAGGAAGACCACGCAAAAGATGGAGCGAGGCATCAAGAACAGCGTTAAGAAAATGAATATAAGCTTATAAAGTGCCTTAAAACAAGCACACACAAGATCACTACCCCCTCCCAAACACTTCTATAAAGAAGTAAATGGTGGAAGAGAAGGAGATTAAATTTTGACCAAAAACTATGTTTAGCTTACCCACAAAAATGGAGTTTTTGTATTTTAATTGCTAATTATATATGCAAAATCATGACTGCTTCTACAGAGGGCAGCAATCCTCTTCTCCGAGCGCTCCATATCGACCACTTGTTAACCACTCTGTGATTTGTATGTGATCTGAGCCTAATAGCGATTGTACGTTGTGCCAGTTATGCGCCGGCAAGTAGTTTTCCGAAGAACAGTCGGAACAACACCTGCTATTAGATTCATTGAAAAACAGAGACTCAAATGGTTTGGCCACTTGGTCAGAATGAACCCGAATACACCAGTTGCAAGAGCGTACAACCTGAAAATGGAATCATCAAGAGGAAGGGGCAGACCAAGAAAAGATGGGTTGATGGAGTTACAGACATCTTAAAACTCCACAATACCACACCATATCAAGCGACCGAGCGTGCATTATCTCGGAAACCGATCATCAGTTAAACCTGCCTAGCGGCAAAAAAGCAGAGAAGGACAAAAGAAAGAAAGAAAGAAGTAGTTTTACATCCGATTTATGCGATGCTTTTATTAACTAGGTAGCTTCCTAGGTCCTACATCAGTCGCCGCTTATGACGTGCCTTGTATCTCGCGTTGGTACTGTTCTTTGCTTCCCTTGCGGGCCCCGGCATCACGCGGGTGAGGGTAGTAAGATGGCACAGATATATTAACTAGACTAAGTAATAGCACTAACATTTTAACCTCAATTGTCAATAGAACTTAAATCATTCTCATTCTGTGTATTTAGTTAAAAGGTTATTTTTGTGCATTTTTCTATAGTAAAAGATTGTTCATAGATATACATGCCTATTTTTTTTAGCTTTAACATCAAGTTGATCATTTAGAATCATAAATAAAACCTGAATTCTCAAAATTTACGTTTAGTGATGTGATTTTTCCTTTGTTACTTTACTAATTTGTTACTTGAGAAATGAAGACATCAGGGAAAAAGTAGGTACAACATCAGTAGGCTTACTGAACATCAAAAGACAAATTAAATGGTTCGGCTACATAAGCAGATTACCAACGGACAGTGCACCTCAAAAAGCAATGAACAAAAAGGCCGAAAATGTCGACCTCAGAGATAACAGAGTCGACGAAAGACACTATTTATGAAGCGCACATAAGAGCTCGTTCTAGAAATCTCTTCGTATCCTGTTAGGCAAAATAGGATTGGAGAAATAAAACGAAAAAAGACTTGACTAGCGAAATATTTACTTATTTTTTAAAGGGAGAGGGGTGTTAAAAATGTTCCCTTTGTTAAAATTATAACCGTAAACTTAAAACTGTTGTTTCTATAGTAATAAATGAAGATGCACAAAATTATGTGCAGTTATTTAAATTTAGATAGCCAGTACAGTAGAATAGACTGAGTCTGAGTATTATATTAACCCTTTTGCCCTTCTGAGTTATCACATCTTTTTTTTTAAAGATGACACAAAGAAGCCAGTATACTGTGTAAATTAGTATCATCATCAAGGTGTGTATCCTTTATAGGACGTTGCTCTCTTTGCAGCACATCTGAAATTCACTCTGTCTCTAGCTAGTTCACCCACTTCGTCGATGGTCATATTCCTGGCTTCTTTAATATCTTGTAGCCATCTTCTTCTTGGTCTGTCTCTGCGTCCTGGGACCCTGCCCTCAAATAAATTAGTATAGACTGCAATATAAATGTGTCCGGAGATAAAGTAAATTACGAAGTGAAAGGGTTACGTTTATATTTATACTGTTCAGTTTATGCATAGTTTACAAACTTTGATTATATACGGATAATATAGTTCTAATTTAACACACGTAAAATTGAAAATTATCCATTACACTACTTCTTTGAGTTCATAATCAAATAATGAATAATAATGCAGAGGCCTTGTGTTGCGAAAAGTGAGTTGTGAAAAGATAATAACAATCTTTCGTCATTTACACATCACTGTGTACACACCTTTCGCCTTTGAATAATTTGATGATCGAAATATCTCGGAGTGACTGGAATGTTGCTGTATTTAGAACACACCTGTCATAGTTTACGTATGCTGGTTCAATATATTCAAATTTCAGAATCTATAATTCATTGGCTACTATTTTCGAAACCTATAAGTTATAAGATACGAACAGTGCTCGATGAAGCGAGGCTATCTTGATAAGTTAAGAAAAGAAAAAAACTGACTGAATACTACTGGTCGCTGAGTGCTGCACGCTTGCCAACCGGAATACAATTATTAGAGTGTGAATGGTTATTCGGCAAAGAAAACCTGCTGAGCTATACAAGATGTGCATGTGTGTGCTGTGGTGACACATGTCTTCTTTACCCGTCCGTGCTTATTTTAGCAGAAAACTTTAATAGGGCTGAATCTATGTGGCGCACCGGTGTAAATAGAACACGTATATAAAAATAGAGGTTCAAAAAGTTTTAATATAAATTATGTTGGATCCTATTGAAATTTATAATGGATAATCGATGAAATAAACGTATATATATATATATAAATATATATATATAATAATAATAATTCTCGTACCGTTATACGTTACATAGGGCCTACAAGTAATTTCTCTATACCGCTCTATCCTGACCAACTCGCTCAATCTCATCCATGGAACTGAGACCGATATTTCTTGCCTCTCTCAGCAAATGTCGTTTCAGGGTCTCCTTATGTCGACCTCTCTTTCTTGAACCCTTTGCACTCCACTTCAATGCCTGCTTTGATATTCGTTGATCATTTCTCCTCAAGGTGTGTCCAACATATCTCCATCTTCTCTTTCTTATAACAGTTGCCACTAGTGGTTGACCAGACATGTCTCTAATTTCATCACTTCTGAATTCGTTCCATTTTATATTCATTATTTTTCGCAGACATCTATTTTCAAATGCATTCAACTTGTTTTCTATATCTTTAGTCATTTTTCAACTCCCAACTCTCGCTGGCAGGAGTATATATATATATATATATATATATATATATATATATATATATATATATATATATATATATATATATATATATATATATATATATATATATATATATATATATATATTATATCTTGAAGGGCATATGTTAGTTCTTTCATATTGCTTAGCTTGAAAGTTTTATTTTCAGCTGCTACCAGTCCTTTAACTTTGGCCCAAATGAGTTCAATTGGGTTTAAGTGTGAATGATAAGGTGGTGGTCTCAAACACACATGCCCATGCTGTTGAATCAACTTGTCTGTTTGGAATACCCTGGTCTTCTGTGATGTTTTAACAATAGATAGTAATTCAGGCTTCAAAACCCCTCGTTAAATGGAATGTTCTCCTTTCTGAGCCAAAGTTTTATAGCATCTTGTGTACTCGAAGATGTCGGGATTTTGTCTTCTTCTGACACAGTGTTGTGGTATGATGCGTTGTCCATTATCACACAGGATGGTCTGTCTAGGGACGGAAGAAGAGTATGTTCAATCCAATCTCTAAATATGTTACCGTTCATCTCGGTATGATAGTCCCTGTTGTCCGTATAATTGGAATCCGTATCTTTTACTTAAGCCCAAAGCATGCATAGTTCTCTGTTCAGGATTTGATATACTCCGATACAGTTTTCCACGATTAGATTCTCTGATAAAATATTTATACATTTTCACAGCCACTGTATGCAGTGTTAGAAACTTGATTTTCATACCCATTGTATAACAAATCTAGAATACTAAACGTTTTGTAATACACCATATGCTCTGAAAACATAAACAGTAAATTGTAACTAAACACACCGGAAGGATCATTATACATTTTTTTAAAGTGCGATAAAGCGATTAAAATCGGAAAACCACGTGAAAAACGTGCAAGTCGTGGAACTTGCAACATCTCACAAATATGAAGGGTAATACTTCTCATTATATGGTTGGCTAAGGAGATGGTCACTTTATATACTTTACATAAAGAAAATTTTAAACCATACGTTTGTTATTGAGTAAAAAATATCAACCTCGGGACATTACGATCATTAGATCATATGCAAAGTTACAACAATTACGGTCAAGCGGTTGTAGAGATATTAAATTTTCCCCGCGGAAAATCATTTTGAAACGCACTATAGTTCCAGCTTACCGAAGACTGCTATATACTTTAAGAAGAGAATTACTTACGGTTTTCTTTACTTTCATGATCATATTACGAAATGCATGTGGAAACTTATCCTATATTCGAATTCGGTGTGTTTGTTGTCTGTCGAAAACACGCTGTCAAGCTATTTATAAACCACTTTATTTGACGTGTTAAATAAATGTCTTCAGTTATGATTTTCACCAACTAACGTGTTACAGTAACTCTTTGCTCGTTACTATGTCTAGAGATGTGTCAGAGAAAATGTAGCTTAACCATGACACTTAGACACAAGTCGAGTGAAAGCTCGTACACATGCTTCTGTCACGTGAATTTTCATCGGCCATGTGTGTTTAGTGTTTGCGCGATAACATCTGGCTAGCACAAGGCCGTACAGAGCAGGGTATCAGTTGGGAAATGGGCCCCCTGCCTCACTAAAGTGTGTTGTTACTATAATATAGTTGTGTTCAGGTTAGGGGTCCAAGAACATGCTTTACTCAAGGCCTCGTAATTAAATTAGGTACATTTTGGTACTTCCATTTGGGCGTGCGGCACATGCTTAGCACACAGGAAATATACATAACTGCAAACTCCACATTTGTTATTAAGGGGCTATAGTACGCTCACTATTCAGACAGTTCAAAGAGCAATTATATATTTCTTATGTGAATCCCCCTTCCTGTTTTTCTCAAGTCATATAAACGACACTGGGGATATGTAAATATGTTGATTGATTCGGTTTCATTTCCCTCCACATCGAAGGTGGGCTGCAATTCATAAAAAAAATATTATTGGTAGTTTACTACGGGGAAATAGATAAGACCAGATTTTGATTGCGGGTTCTGTGTATATAACTTTCAATTTCTTACGATTAATTAATAGGACCATCATCATTGCACTTCGATGAGTAACCATGTGGGCTCCAATCTCTTTCTTACACAGGCAGATCTCAGCTGCATCGCACGAACTCCGTAGCAACGGTGAGGGTCCCCGATGTAATTTTGACGATGGTGAAGATGTTTTTGTAGAAATTTTATTTTTAATTTTTCTAATGAATTTTGCCAGTGCAGCGGCTTTCCAGCCTGCTCTTTATTTTGAACTGCCAGTGGTTTTTTTACGTGCTCAAATTGAATACGGGACCTACGTTTTATCGTCCGTCTCCGATAGGACTAGGAACTCGATCTCACCTACACTGAGATCAGGGATCTCTGGAAAAAAATCCAGATGGCTCCACGAGGGAGCAAACCTGGTACTTTTGACACGAGAGGCGAGCACCTAGCCCCTACACTACAGAGACCACCTTGTGGGATTAATTTTTTACAAATGTTTTATTAAAAGCCATTTTCCAGGGGCTTAACGTGTGGACGCACATGCTTGATAAGTCTTTTTTTTTGGGTGTATTTGTTTAAACGTTAATACTTTTCATGTTGTTAAGTTTGTTCTTGGCTAATCCTATTCTCTTCTGAAGTTCATTTTAACTCATTTGCCATTCCAAGCCGATATACTGGCACGCGATATTGTTTAATGAACATAAAATGAGACGAATTCGGGAGAAGGGATGAAATCAGACAAATGTCTGGCCAACCACTAGTAACATCTGTTATAAGGAGAAAGTGGAGATATGTTGGGTATACCTTTAAGAAGAAATTATCTCTCTCTCTCGATCACCGCCCAGACCGATGTACCAGACCTCCCCATAAATTCTATTCAAGTGGTAATCTGATTCATACAACCTTACCATTGGTGATTTTTACGTCACATCTTCAGCACCATTTGGTGCTTATCCTTCGGTGATGTGTCCGGTTTCAGCCAGCGTTTACTCGGTTCGCTCTCCGTTCTGTAGCCATCTAGTGTTTTTGACGGTGTGGGGTAGCTAGCCCACGTCCAAACCTTCTTAGCCGCCTCTTACGACATGCGTGGCAGGTAACAGTGGTTCTATTCTTTACACCTCAATTTGGGCCCGTAACACCACTCGATCGAAGAAGAAATTATCAAAGAATACCAAAGCAGGCAGTGAAGGAGGGTGGTGGGGGAGTGTTTAAAAAAGGACACTCTTGGAAAACCCTGAAACGAACTTTCCTGAGAGAAGCAAAAATATATCGGACTCAATTTCATGGAAAAGATTGAACGAGTTGCTCAGGACAGAGCGGTATGGAGAAATTGCCTGCAGTCCCTATGTAAGATATAACGGTACGAGAGGAATTTGTATATACTATTAATATCCATATATTTTATTCTTGTGTTGCTTACTTGTTCTAATAGGTTTCTAATAACTTATTCTTGCAGTTTCTGCTCGTTGTCCACTAAATTCTTCATATCAGTGTGTGTAAAATGCAGTGGCGGCTCGTCATTGAGGGCCACTGGGACCGGGCCCCACCAAAAATAATGTGTAACGTGTATTTATTATTTTATAAATTAAACATAACAACCACAAATCATGATTTTTCCGAAAAGTTGTGTCTGGCCCCACCAACAAAAATTATCGCGAGCCGCCACTGGTAAAATGTATGTTGGCTGGACATCGGGCGCGTAGATGGCACGTAGACAGAACATGAGTTTTGTGTGTGTGAGAGATTTCGTCATAGGTCAGCATAATACTCTGCGCGGTTTACCCAATATGGTATGCGTGCTCTGGCCTTGTTTATTGCTCACGAGAGCGAGGTCATGGTATTTGTTTACATGTGTTCTGTGTGGTCCCGCGTGTACAATTAGCACACTAGTTAAGCATGGCTTGTGGGAGATAATATCACCATTCAAAAAGTTTGTTGGAAATCTCAAGATTAAATGTTAGAAAATCAAAGAAAATGCACTCTTTAATCATCAGCTTGTGCCGTCTCAGATCGAAGGTTGGCGGCAATGGATTTCTAGCAAATTCTGCTTCATGTCCTGATGGTACCTTCTAACAAGATAATATATATTAATGTTCTCTTAATGTTCCACTCCCATTTACGTCGGTCTCTCACTCAACTATCCCCTCCAATATGTTCTTAAAAACTCTTTTAATGGAACAAAATATCATATTTTTTCTAATTTGTATTTCTTTGAATACCATTTTTAATACCAAATTGATTGTTGCAGTATTTCTTTATTAAATTGTCTTTCTTCTCTCCATGCCAGCACTGCCCAACGCGATTTTATTCCTCCTGCTTTAACGTTAACAAGAATTTCAAGAAAAAATGTGTTTCTGGATAACAGTATGATTCAGTTGTTTTTAGAAATAATAATAATAATTCATCTTGTATCATTATACGTTACATAGGGCCTGCAAGCAATTTATACATACCGCTCTATCCTGAGCACAAAACATACAAACATGTCATAAGCACAAAACAACAAAAATGAACTGGTAGTCGGATTATAAACTGAAAATCTATAAACTGAACAATCCGGGTAGGCCCATCGTTTCTGCTTGCTCTTGTCCTACGGAACATATCTCCGAATTTCTTGATAGTGTCTTCAATCCTATAGTCACCACACTACCTTCATTCTTGAAAGTACGAACCACACCTTGTCTGTTTTTTCGTCTATTGAGTTGTTGCCTGGCAGGACTTACTGTCTCTTCCTCCTTGATGTGTGCTCATTGTACACCTCCATACCTCATTCCGACGGACTTCAAGCTCTCCAGTTCTTTCTCGACAGGAGAACTAACCCACTTGTCTCCACCTCGGCTCTCCTTCGTCTTGCAGAACTAGTTCTAACTCTCAACTCCTTTCAGTTCAATGACCAGTTCTTTGAGCAGATCAGTGGGGTCGCCATGGGTACAAAAATGGGACCCAGTTATGCTTGTCTATTCATGGGTCATCTTGAGCACCTAGTATGGAATTCCTATGATGGCCCTTCCGTCTGTGTATCATAGATACATTGATGATTGTATTGGCATTACCGATATGCCTGAAGCCGATTTGTCACGCTTCATTAATTTCATTAATGTCTTCAATCCGGCTATTCGGTTTACATCTCACATCTCTACCTCTTGTGTCAACTTTCTTGACATCACTATCACCTTCAGCCTATCCACCATCACTACATCAGTATACTACAAGCCTACTGATGCACATAGTTTTCTTCTTTATACCTCTTCCCATTCCCAGGCTTGTCATGACTCTTTACCATTCTCTCAACTCTTGCGCCTTCGTCGCCTCTGAGGAGGACGACGATTTTCCTGATAGAGCTCACGAGATGCTGGATTTCTTCGTGCGCTTATACTCGGATAAGGTGCTTGCTTCTGCTATGGGCGTTCAGCAAATTTCTCGCCAGGAGGCTCTTCTAACCAGCATAGAACTTCCAATTCTGACAGGGTGAAACTTGTCTTAACTTTCTACCCTCATAGTTCCCTTGTGAAGAAAGTCTTATTCCGTCATCTCTCCATTCTTCAGTCTGATCCTGAGACACGTTCAATCCTCCAACACTATCCTTTGGTGGCGTACAGACGGGACAGAAGCCTTAAGGATATGTTGGTTCACAGTCGCCTCAAGCCTAATATCCAGAGTCATTTTGGCACCATCCAGCGTGGCCGTCGGCGCTGCAACACTTGTGCTTATGTAATCCAGACCCGCACGGTGTCTTTCCAAAAGCCACGTTCGTTGTTGAAGACAGTTTCACGTGCGAGTCCCGTAATATTATCTATGTCATTATCTGCAAGCGGTGCAACAAGGCCTATATTGGGAAAAACCAGCAGGATACTCAGTGACCGATTCGCTAACACTTGCGCGATATACGCCAAAGCTCTGTGACCCCTGTAGCTACCCATTTCAATGATACTGGCCATTCAGGAGCTTGCGATGTCCAGGTCACAGCCATCCGATCATTTTCCTCTGATGATCGTAGTCGATTTGCTCTGGAGAATCGGTTGATTTCTTTGTATGGTACCTTGCGACCACGCGGGCTCAACGTATTACATTCTTATGCTTCTTAGTACTTTCTCTCCCATGCTTTGTAATCTATATGGGTATATGTTGCATGTATTAATGCTTATGCTTCTTAGTACTTTCTCTTCCCATGCTTTGTAATCTATATGGGTATATGTTGCATGTATTCAAGTTATATATTTACTAGATGTTTCATTGTTTTTCTATTTCTAGTTTTTATGTGTGTTTTTGTGTTACATTTATTTCGTTATTCGTTTTATTCCAGATTTTCCTTAGATACGTTTGTATTTGGTCGTCCATTTGTGTTTCATTTTAATTTGTCACTCCTGTTTGTTCGTTTGCTTGAAAAAGGGCCCTTTTGTTGGTCGAAACGTTGCTGTTTATCGTCACTGTTTATGTATTTTGTAAAACATAGTACTTTGTTTGTACGTGTTTCACTAGTCAGGATTAAGTTGTCATCCGTTATTATTTTTATTCGTGTTACTATTATAGTCTGTCCATTAATTCGTGAGCACGTTTGAAATTGATTTTCTCGAAAACTACCTGTTGGATCTCAGTGATTTTTGCATGCAGCCTTAGAATATCCATGACGCTAAATAAAGCTAACCAGTAGTCCATAGATGCTACGGATTTTGCACATCGGGGAATTCTTTGATTTTTTATGACAATTCAAATACGGGCTCAAATTTTAGATTTTACAGTATCCCTAGAATTTGTCCATGTCAATTCTATTCATAGGTGTATTTCCATATTAACTTGATAGGTCAAGTAATTAAGTGTGTGTTGCCCTTTATGTGCAATCGTGAACTTGGGTACAATATGCAACAGTTAGTCCTCCCCTTCGGTCACCATTATACCCCAGGGTGTCTTAACTTCACCACAAATTGTATGATGGTAGACGCATTTGGATATGGAAATGTATACATTGCTATTTTCGTCTGTAATAAAAATATGATTTGTATCATCCCGAATCTGACGATTCCATGAGGTTGATAATTGTTACTGGCTGGACAAATTGTAATCCATCTCGGTGCCAGTACTCGTCTTCCTCTCGGCGCACATGTTCAACACACTTCTTCCAGAACTGCATGTCTATCATTGAGAAGGACTCACGTGTCAGAACTTCAACATCACACATTTTAAACGTCCTGTTCTGTTCGGCAACTTGCCCTTTTACTTTAGCCCAGACAAGCTCTATCGGATTGAGGTGAGCATGATATGGAGGTAGTCGCAAAGACGTGTGGCCGTATTCCGCAATGATTTTGTCAATATGAAACACCTTTGTCTTATTTGTCATCCTCACCAGGTGCAACAACCGGGTTTCAAATATGTATCATCGAAGCTGACATTTTCCTTAGTAAGCCAAGTCCTAATTTGATCTTTTGTATTTGATGCAGTTGGTACTTTGTCTTCCGCTGATACTGCGTTGTGATAGGATGCATTATCCATTACCTAGCATGATGGTCTGTTTAGAATTGGAAGTAGATCTTTCTCCATCCAGTGCCTGAAAATATGTCCATTCATTTCTGTGTGGTAGTCCCTACCGTCGGTACTTTTGATTGGAAAATAAGTCCAGCGTCATGGACAAGACCTTCTTCACTACTTCCTGCATGTGTTAGTATAATACGCTGGCCTTTGCTGCTTGGTATTTTCTTTTCTGTTCACCGTCTACTGATTGCGATTCTTTAGCATTGGTGTGGTGAGCATTGACCCAGGATTCGTCCAAATATACAATATCATAGCCTTGCCTCCGCTGCTCACGGATCTGCCTCAGGTATTTACTTCGGGCAGCAATTAAATGTGGCTTTTTACAAATAATATTCCTGCCGCCTATAGTTTTTCTGAAGGTGAAGCGGCGGCTCTTACAATTTTCATAGAGTACTTTTAGAAATGTCTATGCTGCAATCTGATTGCAGTTTTAATTTCAGTTTCTTGAGAGTAACAAGTTGATTTGTCGCAAACATTTTCAAGAGCTCCCGTCTTATGACATCTATGTCAAAGTCGTCAATTGATCTTTTCCTTCCTTGCTTGACATTAGTGCACTTTGTGTCCTGTTTAATCCATCGGGAAAAGGATTCTCTATTCAGACCAAGCGCCAGTTGCGTTCGTTTCTCAGGGTTATGAATATCGCAATATAGATGCCCTCTCTTAGATTCCCTACGGAAGTGTTGGTATAGTAAAACTGTAACCTTCTGCATTGTTATAAATGTGCACTTCAGACTCATTATGAATGTGATATCAATGTCAGTTTTGATAAGCCAACAAATATTATACAATAGCTTCATACAAATAGCGAGATACGCCTATAACTTTACAACGGTATCCCAATTATAACGTCATATGCTTTCCGCTTTCAAAGTCGACTGGGTTAGGTGCACGGGAATTCGTGAAACTCACGATATTTCAATGTTACCATAATGTATTTTTAGAACAACCCGTCTGTGTACCGTAGATCTGTTACTATTGTGTACAATCCGGTGAGGTTGATTTTAATATAACCTGAAGAAGAAATATTTCAAACTACATCAAATTTTCTTGGAAAAAAATATTTCTCTAGCGTCATGGATATTCTAAGGCTGCTTGCAAAAAATCACTGAGATCCAACAGGTAGTTTTCAAGAAAATCAATTTCAAACGTGCTCACGAATTAATGGACAGACTATAATATTAGTTTATTATTATTATAAGAGAGAGAAGATGGAGATATGTTGGGCACACCTTGAGGAGATATGATCAACAAATATCAAAGCAGGCATTGAAGTGGTATGCAAAGGGTTCAAGAAAGAGAAGAAAGAGAGGTCGACCTAAGGAGACCCTGAAACGAACTTTGCTGAGAGAGGCAGGAAATATCGGTCTCAGTTCCATGGAGGAGATTGAGCGAGTTGCCCAGGATAGAGCGGCATGGAGAAATTACTTGCAGGCCACGTAACGTATAACGGTACGAGAGGAATTATTATTATACTATTATTGCAATTGTCCCACAAGCTCTATTTATATATGATTTAAGTAGCGTATTTCGCTCCTCGTGGAGCATAAGGTTTCGACAGTTGTTCACAACTTTTCCCGGTCCCTGACTTTTATTTATGGTTTCCCAGGATAGTCCAGAATACTACAGTTTCTCAAGAAGACTTCGTTCCAGGTCAGTTTAAGATGTCATTGTTTTCTAATTTATCTTCATGTGAAATCAACTGTGAAAAAACGATACTTGCTGTGAATGCTTTTCCTATTGAAACATATCGTTCGAGTCCTTGCAGAGCGAAGCGGAGCGTACATTACTACTTCCAGTAAGATGTTGGAGGTTGAAGCTGTTACTGCTTCCCTCCAGTGGCTCTTCGAGTTGCATGTCTTTTTTGCGGAAAGAACCTAGTCATATAAGGAAACACGGTGCAATGATAACACTCTTTAGTCTTTATACCCTCTTTTAGACCAAGCTTATGATTATTAACAAATGGTAGAAAATGACAATAAAAGAGATCGGTACTAGAACTAAGGGAAGACCAAGAAAAGATTGATAGACAATATCAAGACCACACTACATAAACACGGATATAACACAACAAGGGCGAATCATCTGGCCTTAGAACGCACATTAAAGCTCCCATCCCACGCAACGGCAAGAGTGAACGGCCAACTACATCTTCCACCTGTGAATAGACAATAGACAATAGATATATAGAAAATGATACATCACAGATGAAAACATGCCCAACTACCAAAGATTACAACTACTGGGTACATAACAGCAATAAGTAATGGTAAATATTTTAATAAGTCATGCCAGCAAAATCCGATTATCATGATGAGGATAGAAGGAAAGTTCTAGTAAAGGAAGAGTACGAAGTATCTGAAAAGCAAGCTGGTTTCAGACATGGCAGAGGCACACGATATCGTTTCTTTAATATCAGAAACGTCTTGTAGAAATTCAGAGAATAGCGGTTTAGAGATACTGTTAATGGATTATATTTATACAGCTAGTCCCATTGTTAAAGCTCCCAAACATCTCACTGACATCTAAACAACAGATGATCAACTGCATTTTCATGCTTACTCTGTGTTATCAGAGCAAAATCTGGACAATGAGCAAAGCACAGTCGTAAAAAATTACCCGTGAAATGTGATACCTACGAAAAGTTACCAACAATTTTAGAAAAGACAAGAGTCACCAATATTAGCGTAAAAATGAAAGTTAGGACAGAACCTTGCTTGAATTACATTGAGAAACAAAGAATGAAGTTGTTTGGCCACTTAATAAGAATGCAACCAAACTCCACTGTATAAAGAGTCTGCTACAACAGAACATCAGGGAAGAAGGCGAGAGGAAGACCACAAAAAATGGTTAGATGGCATAGCAGAATCATGTCAAAAAGCAAAAATAACAATCACCAAGCCACCAGAACAGCGCAAGACAAAAACAGAAAATCACGACACTTTGCGACAACCCGGAAACAGTTTGACGACAATAGAAGAAAAATCATGGATGATCTGGTTCCTGAAAGAAGAGGTAGGGGTTGTCATGAACAAGACGACTATGTCAGCAGGATGTTAAAGAAATCTTGATAACGACGATAGAGAAGAAGGGAAAACTGACAAGATTTCGAGATTTATTTTATTTAGACTGTGATAATAACGATGACAAGGATGTGTATTGTCACAATGTCTAGCGCTGCTAGCTGAAAGTGGACAGGAAGTACTACTCATTATACAAACGGTTGTTAAATTAAGTGCATACGGATGTGATAAAATTAGTAAGATAAAAACTATAATAAGTGGGAGGGGGAATTTTGTCCAGACCGTAACAGCTCTCAGGTCGACCGAGCCTCAACATTACTGACGTCTCAATAAAATGACAATATGACGAATAATAATAATAATAATTCCTCTCGTACCGTTATACGTTACATAGGACCTGCAAGTATTTCTCCATGCCGCTCTATCCTGGCAACTCGCTCAATCTCCTCCATGGAACTAAGACCGATATTTCCTGCCTCTCTTAGCAAAGTTCGTTTCAGGGTCTCCTTAGATCGACCTCTCTTTCTTGAACCCTTTGCATCCCACTTCAATGCCTGCTTTGATATTCGTTGATCATTTCTCCTCAAGGTGTGCCCAACATATCTCCATCTTCTCTTTCTTATAACAGTTGTCACTAGTGGTTGACCAGACATATCTCTGATTTCATCACTTCTCCTGAATTCGTTCCATTTTATATTAATTATTTTTCGCAGACATCTATTTTCAAATGCATTCAACTTGCTTTATATATCTTTAGTCATTTTCCAACTCTCACTAGCATATGTTAGGATTGATACAACATTTGAATTGAAAATTTGTAATTTAGTTTTAATATTATATAACTTGCAGTTCCATATTTTATTTAGACTTTTAAAAGCTGATGTTGCTTTGCCAATTCGTATCATAATTTCTTTTTAACATTTCCTGTGCAATCAAAATTGCTACCTAAATAGGTGAACTGCTCTGTTATTTTTATCATTTTAGATTCCAGTGTGATATCTGCATTACTTGCCATAGGCGTCTTCATTATATTTGTTTTTCATAGCTTATCTGCAGTCCAACTTTTGATGCTATAGATGACAAGTTGTCTGTTTTTCTTTGCATATCTTGGTTGTTTCTACTTAACAAGGCTTCAAAATCCAAATCTTCTAGTTGACTATTTTCTACCCAATCTATTTTCAATGACCACTCCAAACAATAGCGGAGATAGAATATGACGAATAGTTGCAGCAAAATGGCGGATTTTATTTTCGGTACACAGTCTCACTCATCTTTCTTTCATCATCAAATAGCTTGTCCTAAGCAGAACTTTTAATAAACTATTGAAAGTAAACAATTGGGATGTAAAACCATACGAGATCTACAACTGCTAGAAACGAACCGCATACATGGAGATCTAAAACCTCTGCCATATGTGCCGCCTTTGGCACGAAAGGAACAAACTAACTAACTAAGCAGAACTTTGCCACCCCAACAGTCCTCCGGAATTTCGATCTCTCATAGGACAGATGTCCCGCCTCTGCAGCCGCCATGTTCAAACCATCACTTTCATCCTGAATCCATCTTCTCCGTGGTCTTTCTCTTCTTCTCCTTGCCGGTATGACTCCTTCCGTAATGGTCTTCTCCAGTCCTTCATGTCTTTTTATATGTCCAAGATATCTCAATTTTCTCTTTATTATTTGTAGCATCAGCAAGTTTTCTTTGATTTTGAGTTCTTTCTGGATAGATCTATTTGTTCTCTTCTCTGTCCAAGATATACGAAGGACTCTTCTGTAACACTTATATTCAAAAGCACATATATGTTTTTCCACTGTCTTATTAAATATCCATGTTTCCCACCCATACTTTGCCACTGGGAATATGCATGCTCTTAATATTCTGATCTTTGTTTTCTTATCAGTTCCGTTTCATACTGCTGTTAGTTGTTTTTTTTTATAAAGCCATGTTTGTTCTTTTTATTTCTTTCATCCCATTTCCATTGTTGTTAGCAGTGAACCATGATATTTAAAACTGTTCACATTTTCTACTTTCTCTTGGTTGATAAATTCTGCTGAAATCGTATCACATCTTGGTGATTTTTCCCTCTTAAAGCTTTTATTGCCCTTCAACTTCCTCTAGCGATGGTTCTGGCTCTTTTTCTGTGATTATTTCAGTGTTCGCTCTATTGTCCTTTTCGCCTCTGTTCATATACATTTCTCTGCAATATTATTTCCATCTGTTGAGAATTTCTGCTTGTTCTGTTAGGGTTCTTCCCCTACTATCTTTTATTTCATTTAGTTTTGGTTTAAACATTATGGTCATTGATTTTATTTCTTTGAACATTTCCTGCTCTCTCCCTTTCTTCTGGTGATCTTCTAACCTTGCACAACCATTTTGTAGGTATTGCTTTTTATCTCTTCTTATGTTCTTCCTTATTTCTTTTGTTATATTTTTGTAGGCTAGCCTATTTTCTTTCTTCGCTATTCCCTGTGCATTTTTCTCTCTTCTCTGTTGTATTAACTCTAGTGTATCGTTTGCAATCCACTCATTCTTTCTGTCTTTTTTTCGTGGAACCATGTCTTTGGCTGTCGACAATAGGGTATCTCTAGCATGTGTGGTCAACTCATCTGGTGTCTTCTTGGACTGTCATCGGTATTTCAAATCTGTTCTTTACCTCTCCTCCATATTCCTATGGGATTTTATTAGTGTCAAAACGTACTGGTTTTAGTTTCTTCTCTAATTATCTGAAGTTAAATTTTATTATCGCCATTAATAGCTCATGGTCACTTCTACAGTCTGCACCAGGCAGGGTTTTGCCGTTGTTATGTTTGATCTCCATCGCTGCTGTATTATTATATAATCTATTTGGTTGTTGGTCTTCCCGTCTGGTGACGTCCAGGTATATAACCTTCTATGATGTTGTTGAAATATTATGTTTGCTATCACCAGATCATTTTCGGCACAAAAAGTTATCAGTGTGTCAATGTAAAGGCTTTTGGCCGTCATCAGATTTGTTAGTACTATTCCTCGCCTTGGACTCTTCCCTGGCATTTACAAGATACTCCTAGCCTGGGGGCCTAGGCTAGGGGGATCTTATAATTCCTCTTTAGCTTATTGAAAAGATGGTATCTCAGTCTGTTCTTCGTATCCACAAGATCTTTAGCTCCGGATACAAACAGATGGTTCAGCAGCAAATGAAATAAAATATGGAGGAGCAGAAGTGTACGTATAATACACGAACAACGTTAGAGATATGATTAAAGTACAAATCGGGAAATTATATCATAACTATGAAGTAGAAATCTAGGTAATCAAGGAGAAAATTTAAAAATTGTTTAACATCAAACTTAATTCACAACCTGTTGTATTTTTGACACATTCTAAATTAGTACTCCAAGCATTTCAGTCGATTACTTTCTTCTTCTTCGAACGCTCCATATGGACCACTTGTTAACCCTTCTGTGTGATTAGGTCCTACATCAATCGCCTCTTACGGCATGGTTTGTATATCGCAGTGGTACTATTCTTTGCTTCCCTTACGGGCCCAGGCACCACACGGACGCACATGTATACAAAATTCAAGATTGAAAATTCGTCCATTGTGTACAGCATAGAATCTAGAATCCAGCAAGCCAACAACATTACATACCAGCTTACCCCAATTTTGAAACACCCCAGCTATTCCAGTAGTGACTAAAATACAGATTATAAATTCAATCTTTATACCAACACTGTGCTACCAGAGCCAAACATGGGCACTGACAAAAGAACAAGAAAGGAAAATTACCACATGCGAAATGAGATGCCTGAGGAAAGCAGTAAATAAAACAAGAAGAGACCATATAAAAATGAGGAAATTAGAAGAACAGTCGGAACAACACCTGCTATTAGATTTATTGAAAAACAGAGACTCAAATGGTTTGGCCACTTGGTCAGAATGAACCCGAATACACCAGTTACAAGAGCGTACAACCTGAAAATGGAATCATCAAGAGGAAAGGGCAGACCAAGAAAAGATGGGTTGATGGAATTACAGACATCTTAAAACTCCACAATACCACACCATATCAAGCGACCGAGCGTGCATTATCTCGAAAACCGATCATCAGTTAAACCTGCTACGCCTAGCGGCAAAAAGCAGAGAAGGACAAAAGAAAGAAAGAGGTACAGCATCCCAGACTGCATAGCACATACTTCAAGAATATGACATTCTGAGACAAACTCACTGACCTTACTGACTTCTAAAAAACTACTTTGATATTTCTGGCGATAACTTTATATAATACAAATGTATACCCAAACCTTCTACCCCAAAGCAAATTTATACCATACAGTTGCAAAAAACTATTTTTATTAGTTGATTTTCTAGAAAAATATGTTCTTACATAATCCGACTTTTTGTTTTATCGATGTTATTTCTTCAGTTCCTAAATATACGTTTTCTTTTTGTGTTCAACACGAGTTCGCACTCTTTCCCCCGATCCAGGCATTGACGTTTGAACTTTCGTCTTCCTGTAGATATTCTCATAGGGTATCTTTTGAAAGGAGTATATTTGTAATGCTGTAAGTTCAAATCTGTGATCGTCTGTAGCTTAAACGGTAGTGAGCTCGATTACAACCAAGCGTTCCTGGTTCCAACTCTGCGGCGTGCAAGTTTGGAAGCAAATTAGTCACTTGGATTTTTTTAAAAGTTAATTGCATATTCTTTACAGGACTTTGCTAATCAACCCCAGCTTTTTAACGTTGTTTGTGATTTTTCTAGGCATTATTACGTTCAGTAGTTTGCCATTGCTTTCTGAACGGGTGGTGCCATCGTCCTTTGTAAAATCATCGAAACAATTTGCACCAAACTTTCCGCAGCGGATTCGAACTCAGAACGTCGAGGTTAATAGACCGAGTCCCTAACCCCTAAGCCACAGACGCCACCCTTGGATTTTTACGAACAGTAAAAACAGACCTCACCCTTCAGAAAGCAATGGCAAACTACTGAGTGGTGCCTAGAAAATCGACAACTCGTTTACTGTTGTTGATGGCTAAGTCTTATAAAGAATATGCCACGAATTTCATTTCATGTTCAAACCTTATGAGAAGGAGGAAGACTACAGCAGAACTAGAAACAGTTATAAGGGAGGAGATTTAGAAAGTGTGACTTGGAACTTGAGACTGCAGAATTTAGTTGACAATATTCTGAGTACATTTTGCATTTTGTGTGTGTTAATTATTGATCAAGAGGAGAGAACGGGAGCAGAAAACCCCACCAGCTCCCTTTATTTATTCTTGCGGAATTATTACTTTAAAAGACATGTCATTTTTTCCCGATCCAGAAGCACTTGAGCTTTTCAGCTCTTCGGCTCGGTGCCATGGACATCGTAACCCTTCGGTTCGGTGCCACGAACACCGTAAATCTGAGGAATTTGTGGCTTTTTCTGCCATCCCACGGAATTGAACCCGCACACACACAGAGGGATAGTCACCCGTAGTCCAATGCGCTACGAACACGCTGGGCAGACGGGCGTAGACATGTCATTAAGAGCATAGTATACGGTCAAATGATGAAAGGTTATAGAACGATGAGATTCTAGACTCACTATCGTCATCAGTTGCAGTCTCAGTATTGACGGTTGACTACAATGGGCTTCCACCACTTTCCTGTCTCTTGTCTTGATGCTGCATTCTAACATGCTGCAATTTGTCCATCTCTTAATGTTTCTTTCTTACTTGTGTCTTACTCTTCCTCTTGCTCATCGTCTTTCAATTTCCACCTTCAATAATCTGTTGTTCAATGTGCTATATCTCTTTATAAATCAAATAAAATATCCCGCAGTCTTTTCATACCTTAGGGTATGAAGTCATCTCACTTCACATCTCTAGCACCTAGTAAGCAGGAGGTAGGAGGGCAATTCTTTCCTCATGTGTGGGATTGAACCCACAACTCTCTAGTGTCCGAGTCTATAGGCGAGCGCTTATGCATTACGCTAATCCGTCCAACCTTATATCTCTTTTATCTATTGTCTTTTCTCAGGTGGATTATGGAGTTGGTTGTCTATCTTGCCGTTAAGTGTAGGAGTGGGAGCTTTAATTTGCGTTCCAGGGACAGATGAGTCGCCTTTGTTGCGTTATATCCACGTTTGTTTAGTGTAGTCTTGATATTGTCTATCCATCTTTTTCTCAGTCTTCCCTTGGAGCTAGTACCTGATCTCTTTTTATTGTATGCTGTTATTGGTGGTTGATTGTATTCCATTCTCGTTAAATCATATCTCTTTATTAGGGGCCTACCAAACCAATGTGCAACGTATACACGTTCTTGGCAAAGATCAAACATATCACAAAGAGTGATTAAAATTGGTCGTAAAGAACGAACGCAAAGAAGAAGAAGAAGAATATCTCTTTACGTGTCCGAAATATGCTTACTGTTTTCCTGTGGTAAATCTTTCTTCTTTCCTACCTTTCTTAGAACTTTATTTTTCTCTGCTTCTTTCCATAAAATACGAGCTATTCTTCACTATATTCACATATTGAAGGCATTAATCATCACAGACTGACACAAATAAACAAGTTTGAACATGCAAGGCCAAGCTAGTTGCCAGATACAATATGACATCATCGCGTGATCTTCAAGGTTGTGACATAGTCTAGACAGACGCCCGAGTGGTTACCGGGGCCCAAATTTGGGGTGTAAAGAATAGAACCACTGTTACCTGCCATGCATGTCGTAAGAGGCGACTAAGGAGGTTAGACTGAAATCGGATGCACATGTCCTAAACGTGTACAAGTATATGCGTTTAGGGGCCTACCAAACCAATGTGCAACGTATACACGTTCTTGGCAAAGATCAAACATATCACAAAGAGTGATTAAAATTGGTCGTAAAGAACGAACGCAAAGAAGAAGAAGAAGAGTCTAGACAGAGAAATCAGACGACATGGAAAGAATAAAAAGGAGTATGAGATCTCTGAAAGGAGTTAATTTTTATTTTTCATGTTTGCTGGCCTACACGCTCTGATATAACCAAAACAAGGTTAGTCAGGTTGACAAATCGTGCCTCGGCTGAAAGATGCTTTAATCCCCTACATGCCTGTCTGCCCAGCGTGTTCGTAGCGCGTTGGACTACTGGTGACAAGCTCCCTGTGAGTGCGGGCTCAATTACGCGGTCTGGCAGAAAAGCCACAGGTTCACCAGATTCACGGTGTTCGTGGCACCGAACCGAAGGGTTACGATGTCCACGGCACCGAGCCGAAGAGGAAAAACTCAAGTGCTTCTGGATCGGTTTTTAAAAAAATCCCCTACATAACAAACAAACAAACAAGAAGAAGAAGGTCAGGCTTGAGAACAGGATGCAGATGAGGGATATGAAGCTAGCTGAGACCTGGGTTAGCTCGGCTGACACTAGGTTAATAGACACGCAGAGACATGGGTCATACTTAGCAGTAAAACTTCCCGCAAGTGCAAGTATTTATTGCCCACATTGTACAAGAACATTTCAAGTCCGCATCGGGCTCACTAGTCATCTACGCACACACAGACAAACATAACGCAGCTACATTCCCTTGGATGAAAATTGTGGTCATCATCACCCCTGATGGATGAGCATCACTACTTACAGTAGTAGAGTCGGACAATAATAGCGTAGGGGAGAGAAGCAGTGGTACCGGGAACCATACGAGAGCCAGAATCTATATAGAAGTGAGCACGTAAAGACCAGTGCTCATGACATTATTAAGAGAGAGAGAGAGAGAGAGAGAGATAGAGAGAGAGAGATAGAGAGATGAATGCCTACCTTATCGCTAATGTATACAAATTTGCTGTCTGAAAAGTATGGCTTCTGTATCGATCATGACACGTTCAACATCACCAACAAATAGCTTGTCTTGAGCAGAACTTTGTCACTTTAATATTCCTTCCAAAATTTCTCTCTCTTATAGGCGATATGCCCCACCACTGCAACCTTGAGACTGAAATCGTCATTTACATCCTGAATTCATTATCTCCGCGATCTACCTATTCTCCTCTTTGCCCCCTACCATAATGATCTTCTCAATCTCTTTGTGTTGTTTATATTTCTAAAATATTTCTTATTTTTCTTCTTCTTCGAACGCTCCATATCAACCACTTGTCAACCACTCTGTGTGATTTGTATGGGATCTGAGCCTAAGAGCGATTGTACGTTGTGCCAGTTATGCGCCTACAAGTAGGCAAGCACATCCGATTTCTGCGATGCTTTTTATTTACTAGGTAGCTTCCTAGGCCCTACATCAGTCGCCTCTTTTTTTCTGATCCAGAAGCACTTGAGCTTTCCAGCTCTTCGGCTCGGTGCCATGGACATCTAACCCTTCGACTCGGTGCCACAATCACCGTAAATCTGGGGAACTTGTAGCTTTTCTGCCAGTCCGCGGAGTTGAACCCGCACTTACAGAGGACTAGTCACCCGTAGTCCAAAGCGCTACGAACACGCTAGGCACGCGGGCGTCAGTCGCCTCTTACTACATGCCTTGTAGGTCGCAGTGGTACTATTCTTTGCTTCCTTGCGGCACAGGCGCAAAATACTTCAATTTTCTCATTCTTATTCTTACTACATCCATGGAAAAATAGACATTGATAACAGAGAACTATCACAGAACATTCATTTGTGACAGTGACCAGCAACCATATACTATACAACTGAACAGAAAGCAGTACAGACAACTATTGTCACACCTTGACCACCGTTAGTAAACATGTACGAGGATTAGTCGAGGAGTTAGAAGACTGCCTTATCGATGTACGAGCGCTGTCACATACCCACCCGTGTGTTGCCGGGGTTCACAAGGGAAGTAAAGAATAGCAACAATGCGACCTACAAGGCATGTCGTAAGAGGCGACTGAGGTAGAGTCAGGCTTGGGGCTTGCTAATTCCTCCGGTAAAAATAACATAACATAACTGCATCTACTTTAGTTTGTTTTGTTTTCATATTCAGTCTTTCGAGGCGAATGAATAATGATATATATATATAAATGGGGATTCAAGTGTAGTTTTATGGTTGAGTGCAGATATATAATAATAATAAATCCCATAACCCGTTAGGGTCGTAGGGTGTCACTGTGGAGACATCAGCACAAAAAGCACGCCATGAATCTCTGTTTTCAACTCCTCGGGCGAGTGAGGAGAAACTCTGCCCCGACCAGCTCTTGATGTTGTCAAACCAGGATTTTCTCTGCCCTCCTTTCTTTCTTCTACGCTCAACTGTTTTGACTAAAATGTATTTACTAATATTGGTATCCGCACAGGAAATAGGGAAGAAAATCAAATCCTGACTGAACTACATGGGAAGTATTTCTCAATAGGTTCATTTGAATGCCCTCAACCAAATCATGCCAAGTCTTCCTATCTTTAGTTATCTCTTCCAGCTCCGCCCATACTCTTCCGTATGTCGTTAATCTCTGCTTCCAAATGTCTCCGTGCATTTCTCGACTTCTTTTCATGTTTCTGCTGATTCCATGAAAGAGCTATTCTTGCTATATTTCCCTCGGGTTTTCTCAAAGTAAGTCCTATCCAGCGCCTGTCTCTTTTCCTCGTCTCATGGTTCACTTGAATCTATCTCGTTCTCTCTATAAGCTCCTCGTTTGTGACCCTATCATACCATCTCAGCCCATCTATTCCGCGCAGACACCAGTTGATGAAATATGTTTACATATAAAAATGAAATTAAGGTAAGTAAACTGCGAATTGTGGGCGTCTGTAGCTTAAGCGACATTGAGCTCGATCACAACCCAAGCATTCCCGGTTCAAACTTCGCGGCGGGCAATTTGGAAGCAAATTTGTTCCCGTGGATTTTTACGAACGGTAAAAATAGACCCCCTTTCAGGAAGCAATGTCAAACTACTGAATGTATAAGTGGTGACTAGAAAATCGATTACTGGTTGATGGCTAAGTCATGTAAAGGATATGGCACGATTTTCATTTCAAACTACAAATGAACGTGCACTAATCTATATATACAGGGTGTTCAAGATAATTGCAGCCCCATTGACAAATCGAAAGTTGCCAGATAACCTAACGCGTTGTGTTTATTTACTATTTAAACCGGTTCTGACTAGCTTGTCCTACGTCACATTTGTTCATCGCCCCTTCCGCACTACAATTACACACCATCACACAACCTTGACCTATACTACGTCATAACTGAACCTTCTCATTTCCATACATATATGCCATATTAGCTCCATTCATAGGCTGCTTTTAAGTTGAACACCCTGTATATATATATATATACTTCTTCTTCGAACGTTCCATATCGACCACTTGTTTAACCACTCTATGATTTATATGTGATCTGAGCCTAAGAGTGATTGGGCGTTGTGCTAGTTATGCACCTACAAGTAGGTCAGCGAATATGTTTTCTGTGGCGCTGTTTATTTACTAGGTAGCTTCCTAGGCTCCTCCCTCAGGCGCCTCTTACGACATGCTTTGTGTTACTATTTTTGTTCCCTATCCAGCCCCGGCAACACACGGTGTAATCTGTATGTCAAAATCATGTAGCATTACAATGGTAAATTGCATATAAACCAATATGTGTGTGTATATATATATATATATCGTGTGTGTGCATGTGTGTTGGGAAACAAATTATATTGACTTCGCTTGAAGAACTCCACTCAAATAACAAATCCGAAAGACACCACATCTGGGGCAGGCATGTGTCCAGAATATCGAGTGAGAAAATGGGAGAATAAGGGTTCGGTGTGCAGTGTGTCAAATCAGATATACGATAAGCAATGGTTCTCAAACTAAAGAGTATAGTGCTAATTTATTTCATGTGGTTAATAGTCCTCATAGTTTTATGATGAGAACAATGATTTTTTTGGGGGTAAAAACCCCAGGGAAAACAACGGAAGAAATGGATATCATCAATAAATAGACAGTGTACAAGTACAGGGTGTTCAACTTAAAAGCAGCCTATGAATGGAGCTAATCTGGCATATATGTATGGAAATGAGAAGGTTCAGTTATGACGTAGTATAGGTCAAGGTTGTGTGATGGTTATCAGTTATATGATGACTATCATCATAGCACTCCGGACATGTTCATAGGTGCTCCGATCTCCGCCTCAGCAAATCCAGCAGCGTCCAGCGACCCAACACGCCAGTTCGATGTTGATTAATCAATCTCTTTGCATATTTAGAATGTCGTTCTTTTCGGACTGCACCAATATTGACACCCATCTCTTTCAATCTGGTCAGCGAGTGGGATTCACAGCCCTGAAACTCCTCTGTTCCGAAAGACTCAATGCGTGAAGAATGTCACTTCGATCCATTGCAGCTCCCTCTGATATTGTAGCTAAGCCAGCCAATCTATCAGCTCGTTCATTACCCCTAACTCCTGCGTGCCCAGGGACTTCTTCTTCTTCTTCTTTGCGTTCGTTCTTTACGACCAATTTTAATCACTCTTTGTGATATGTTTGATCTTTGCCAAGAACGTGTATACGTTGCACATTGGTTTGTAGGCCCCTAAACGCATAGACTTCTACACGTTTAGGACATGTGCATCCGATTTCAGCCAAACCTCCTTAGTCGCCTCTTACGACATGCTTGGCAGGTAACAGTGGTTCTATTCTTTACACCCCAAATTTGGGCCCCGGTAACCACTCGGGCGATGTGCCCAGGGACAAAAATAAAGGTGATTTCTCTGATCATTGTCTGTACCAGTACCTCCGCCCAGTTGCGTCTCACCATACCTGATTCGACTTTACGAATCATGCTCATGGAGTCACTGAGTATGAAAACACAAGAGTAATTGTGAGATGCCAACCAGTTCACCGCCTCCGTAACCGCCGAACCTCCATTGTGTTGTGTGATGGTGTGTAATTGTAGTGCGGGAAGGGGCGATGAACAAATGCGACGTAGGACGAGCTAGTCAGAACCGGTTTAAATAGTAAATAAACACAACGCGTTATGTTATCTGGCAACTTTCGATTTGTCAATGGGGCTGCAATTATCTTGAACACCCTGTATTAGAAGCTTCCGAAAAAACAAATTACAAACACAGGATTCGAAATAGTTTCGAATTATGATATAATTTTCATTGGAAAAGTAAATACTTTGATGTACAAGGCGAAATAACGACCACATGAATGTCAAATGCAAATCGATTTTTTTTTTCATCAAAAGTTTCAAACATCTACAACATGTATACTTCTAAAGTAGTTAGTGGTCAGCCGAAGTCCATGTATATCTCTGTATACTTCTAAAGTAGTTAGTGGTCAGCCAAAGTCCATGTATATCTCTGTATACTTCTAAAGTAGTTAGTGGTCAGCCAAAGTCCATGTATATCTCTGTATACTTCTAAAGTAGTTAGTGGTCAGCCAAAGTCCATGTATATCTCTGTATACTTCTAAAGTAGTTAGTGGTCAGCCGAAGTCCATGTATATCTCTGTATACTTCTAAAGTAGTTAGTGGTCAGCCAAAGTCCATGTATATCTCTGTATACTTCTAAAGTAGTTAGTGGTCAGCCAAAGTCCATGTATATCTCTATATACTTCTAAAGTAGTTAGTGGTCAGCCAAAGTCCATGTATATCTCTGTATACTTCTAAAGTAGTTAGTGGTCAGCCAAAGTCCATGTATATCTCTGTATACTTCTAAAGTAGTTAGTGGTCAGCCAAAGTCCATGTATATCTCTGTATACTTCTAAAGTAGTTAGTGGTCAGCCAAAGTCCATGTATATCTCTGTATACTTCTAAAGTAGTTAGTGGTCAGCCAAAGTCCATGTATATCTCTGTATTCCAGCCTACTCTTTTCGATTTTGAACTGCCAATGGTTCTGTTACGTGCTCAAATTGAACACGAGACCTCCTTTTTATCGTCCATCTCCGATGGCACTAGGAACTCGTTCTCACCTATACTGAGATCAGGATCTCTGGAAAAGGATCCCTGATGGCTCCACAAGGGAGCGAACCGAATACCTTTGGATCGAGAGGTGAGCGCCGAACCTCTACGCTACAAATACCACTACTTTACACCCCTAATTTGGGCCCAATGAATAATGGTACGTAGCTAATTTTCTAATTGTTTCTTTGCTTTTTGCATCTAATTAAGTTTTTGTGTATATGCGCCTATGATTTTTGTAGCACTTCAAGTGTGCCACGACTTATAAAAGTTTGAGAACCACTATCTCGCCCGAGTGGTTGCCGGGGCCCAAATTTGGAGTGTAAAGAATAGAACCACTGTTACCTGCCATGCATGTCGTAAAAGGAGACTAAGGATGTTTGGCTGAAATCGGATGCCCATGTCTTAAACGTGTAGAAGTCTAAGAGTTTAGGGGCCTACCAAACCAATGTGCAACGTTGCATGCAACGTATACACGTTCTTGGCAAAGATCAAAATATCACAAAGAGTGATTAAAATTGGTCGTAAAGAACGAACTCAAAGAAGAAGAACCACTGTCTAACTAGTGTTTGGTTTTTAAAAATAAAATGCTCTTTATATTTTCAATAATATTGTCCACAGTCCCTTGTAGTCATAAGACTGTTCAGCACATGTAGAAATTACTGGAAATCAGATCACACACGTCAAGAGACCCTTGCATTTCCCATACTGTGGAGGAGAACGGAGCACTTATGGACTAATTGGTTCCATGTGCAGTGATGATGATCCCAAAACTAAACTAAACTACTGCTATGTTTGAGCTTCCAGGACAATTCTGTTGACAGTCTTGATAACAAAACACTTGCCAGGCCGTCTCCACACAAATTTGGAATATTTTCTACACTTGATTGATAGAACCATCATCATTGCACTTTGGTGAGTAACCATATGTGCTCTGATCTGTTACTTACACAGGAAGATCTCAGCTGCAGTGCACGAACTCCGTACACCGGTGAGGGACCCTGATGTAATTTTTGATGATGGTGAAGATATTTTTGTAGGAATTTAAAAATCTTTTGTAATGAATTTTTCCCAGACAGCGGTTTCCAGCCTGCTCTTTCGATTTTGGACTGCCAAAAATTTAACATTGAACACATCGAAAATTGAACACATGACTCACGTTTTATCGCCCATCTCTGATAGGACTAGGAACTCGATCTCACCTACACTGAGATCAGAGATCTCTGGAAAAACATCCAGATGGCTCCACGATGGAGCGAACTTGGTACCTTTGGCACGCGCACCTAACATCTACGCCACAAAGATGCCGTATCATTATGCAATTAGTTTGTTTGTTCCTTTTGTGCCAAAGGCAGCACATAGGGCAGAGGTTTTAGATCTCCATGTGATGCGGTTCATTGCTAGCAGTTGGAGATCTTGTATGGTTTTACATCCCAATAGTTTACTTTCTTGTTGGATGGTTCTTCGAAGAGTGGTCTTTGGTCTTCCACGTTTTCTTTTCCCAACTGGTGACCACATAAGGACTTGTCGATTTAGTCTCTTTTCGTCTGATCTAAGAACATGACCTAAATATTTCCACCTTCGTTTCCTTATATTTGATACGGGTTGTTGGTGTATTCTATCTCTCACTGTGTTGTTAGAAACGAAATCACTCCATTTTACTTTTAATAATTTTCGAGACATTTATTCTCAAAGCTGTCAGTTTCTTATCAATTTTCTTTGTTGATTTCCAACTTTCACAACCGTAGGTCAGTACAGGAATCACACATGACCTAAATAATTTAACTTTTGTGCATATACTAAGGTCTTGAGATTGCCAGATATTCGTTAATTTAGTGAAGGTACTAGCTGCTATAGCAATACAGAGCTTATTTCTTTCATCGTGTCTCCGTTGTTTGACACTTTATTACCCAAATATGTCAAATGTTCAACTTTCTCCAGTGTTTGGCCATTTATTACGATGTTGTCGGTCGAGTTTGTGAGGTCCATAATTTTGGTCTTGGCAGAATTAATCTGGAGACCAACCTGTTCTGCAATACCAGGGTGCAAAGTTCATGACAGCTAATAACAATTACAATAACAAATGCAATAAAACAACCAAAACACGCAGGTATTCAACTAAATATATAAAGAATATTTATTTTGTATAAAAAAAGTAACAATACAACAGTTCTAGCCAATGTGAAATTATTGGGGTGCACCTTACTGATGGCAGTGGTAGCATAGATTGCAATAATAACACTAATATTAAAGTAATATTAATCCAAATAATAACACATGGAAACTTAGTTCTGATTAATCTTTAATTTAACAAAAATATTGTACTTACATAATTAGAACATATTGTGCCCGTGTGAAGCCGGGCCTGCAAGTGAAGCAAAGAATAGTACCACTGCAACCTACAATGCATGTCATAGAGGCGATTGATGTGGGCCCTAGGGGTGCTACCCTAGTAAATAAAAAGCAACGCAGAAATCGGATGTGCTGGCCTACTTGTAGGTGCATAACTGGCACAACGTACAATCACTGTTAGGCTCAGATCCCATACAAATCACACAGAGTGGTTGACAAGTGGTCAATTTGAGCGTCAAAGAAGAAGAAGAAGCTGTTTTTCTACTGAAATGGGAATTTATGTTTTCAAATAGTAAATACAGTAAAACATTTGTTAAGGATGGTGAATTATATAACAAGTTATACATTAGTAATTTCTAACATAAAAAAAAATTAATTCAACAATGACGTAAAGAGCATGCATTAAATTATTCATGGATATCTTTGGATTAATTTGTATTTACAGCATACAGTAAGATAAATATATCTTATATCACTTGTTGCCACTCTGTTGATTTTGTGAGACAATGGAAGTTAGCTATCCAGTTCTTTTCTTTGTCACTTTTTGTCTACTCTAAGTCTGTTAGACTGACTGATAGATTTGTCTACACTAAGTCTCTTAGACTGATTGGTAGATTGATTGATTTGTCTACTCTAAGTCTGTTAGACTGACTGATAGATTGACCATCTTTGTGCTTAGGAGAATAACCCTATGTAACCACAGATTAAAAGGTTTGGACACCTGAGTGTCCTGGTATCGCCTACCACAGAGAGCCACACAGAAAAAGTACGAGTACAAAGCAAGAGGAAGACCACACAAAAGATGGAGCGACGGCATGAAGAACAGCCTTAAGCAAATTAATATCAGCTTACAAAGTGCTTTAAAACAAGCACACACAAGATCACTACGTCGTTTCTCTCCCCTCCCTATAAAGAAGTAGATGGTGGAAGAGAAGAAGAAGAGTAATACTGAATAGGATAAATATTGTAAGCAGAAGATATCTTAGGTGATGACTAAGCAGGTTACAGACAGAACAGATCAACCATAAGCTAGATAATATGAGACAAATCATCATCATCAAATAGCTTGTCCTGAGTAGAACTTTGCCACCCTGTCCACGAATTCTCTCTCTTATAGGCCAGATGTCCTGCCTCTGCAGCTGTCATGCTCAAACCATCATTTTACATACTGAATCAATCTTCTCCGTGGTCTTCCTCCTCTTCTCTTTGCCGGTATGCCTTCTTCCATGATGGTCCTCTCCAGCCCTTCATGTCTTTTTATATATCCAAAATATCTCAATTTTCTCTTTCTTATTTGTAGCATTAACCAGTTTTATTTGATTTTGAATTCTTTCTGGATAGATCTATTTGTTTTCTTCTCTGTCCATGATATATTAAGGACTTTTCTGTAACACTTATATTCAAAAGCACAGTGTTTTTTCCACTGCCTTATTAAATGTCCATGCTTCACACCCATAGACAAATAGCTGAGATAAATTGGGAATATAAAAATAAATACAGTATAAAGATATTTTTGTAGATTTCAAAAAAGTAAATGTTAATATACATAGGAATAGCTTGTGGAATATCATGCTGGTATTTGGAATACGAAACAAGCATGACTCAATTATGCATGAAAGATACATTTAACATACTTATATATAAAGGATACAAATTCATTTTAAATAAGGAAGAAAACGATGGAGAGATAAAATTGAATTAGACCTAGAAAAACTAGGAGTCAACAATTGGGAAGAGAAGGTTAAGAACAGAGATGAAGGTGGGTAATATCGGCAGCAATAAACCGTTAAGGCTCAGAAAACTGAAGATGAATTCATGATTTTTGCTTTGACAATGACTTTACAACATGCTCACATCGATTTCCAAATTCCAAGGGTTCTTTTACATGCTCAACTTGAACATTGAATCTATGTTTTATAATTATCTTTGATAGGACTAGAAGCTCGATCTCACACATATTGAGATCAGAGATCACTGGAAAATTTGGAGTCGCTGATAGGGAAGTGGGTAATACATTGCGATAGTGACCAACTGTCGTGGAAATTCTGGGGGATCAAGGCCAAATTGGGTAAAAAATTGTCTTCTTCTTCTTCTTTGCTTCATTCTTTACGACCAATTTTAATCACTCTTTGTGATATGTTTGATCTTTGCCAAGAACGTGTATATGTTGCACATTGGTTTGGTAGGCCCCTAAACGCATATATTTCTACACGTTTAGGACATGTGCATCCGATTTCAGCCAAACCTCCTTATCGCCTCTTACGACATGCATGGCAGGTAACAGTGGTTCTACTCTTTACACCCCAAATTTGGGCCCCAGTAACCACTCGGGTGGGAACATGATTTGACTATCCTTTACTTGGGGATCTAAATAACAAGTATCTCTGAAGTCCGAGTAAGCCCGCCTGCCCAGTGTGTTTATAGCGCGTTGGACGATGGGTGATAAGCCCTCTGTGAGTGCGGGTTCAATTCCACGGGCTGGAAGAAAAATCACAGGTTCTCCAGATTAACGGTGTTCGTGGCACCGAACCGAAGGGTTACGATGTCCATGGCACCGAGCCAAAGAGCTGAAAGCTCAAGTGCTTCTGGATTGGAAAAAAATCAGAGTAAAGCTCACTTTAATGATGGGGGATGCTGGCGATAAGGAAAACAAATCTTCATACAAAAATCAGTCCGAGGCACCATATTGGACACCATGATTACGGCTGAATTTATAGCAGACAGTCAAACAACAACAACAAAACTGGAAAATAGTTTGGTTGCTCCATATGGGACTCGAACCAAGTACTTTAGGAGTATGAGGAAAGCATTGTACTGCAGTGCCGCATTGTGATTGGTAAATGTACTCACTTTTAACTGGAGCATACTTAAAACTATAAAAAATATTGGTTTCTTTTGTCTGTAAAGCAAGTTCTCTAATCACATGACTTTGTCAGTGTACACTGTTAATGGTAGGGTCTCTATGGCATAGAGGTTAGGTGCTCGCTCATTGTGCCAAAGGTACCAGGTTCGCTCCCTTGTGGAGCCATCTGGATATTTTTCCAGAGATCCCTGATCCCAGTGGACGTGAGATCAATTTCCTAGTCCTATCGGAGATGGGCGATAAAACGTAGGTCCCATGTTCAATTCAAGTAAAAGAACCGTTGGCAGCTCAAAATCGAGATGAGCAGGATGGTCCTATCAATCAATCAAACAAACTGTTAGTAGAAGCTCTTATTGGCAGTAATAATTTGTTTAAATGTAAAAGCTACAGAACTACAGTAATACCCTATAAATGAAACAAATATATAGTTGTTATTATTAAATAAATGTATCTCTGAGTCGTGGCCCCTAGCAACATAAGGCCGACTAGCTCAGATGGGAAATCAAAAATTTCTGTTTAATTGCGGGCTGATTTTTGTATATGTTTGATAGAACACTGTAAGCTTTTTTGAAATTTTACTCAATTCTATGCGTTCTTGGTTATTTATTTATGAAACATTTTAATAATACTGATATTATTTAGCTTTAAACTGAACTTGTAACATAATATAAAATTGATTTAGCATGTTGTGTTGTGTTTAACATGAATTCATCGACATATAACAATACTGGAATGCAAGGTCACGCGACTGTTGTGGTCTTATTTCCTAGAATTTTTACCTAAGCCCATCAGCCTATGTTATAGGAGGCCATGGTATAAGTATATAACTGAATGATTATTTAGCAGATTGGTAATGAATTCATCATGAGGTGCCGTCTCTGCACTGAAGGTTGACTGCAATGTACCTCCAACATTCCCTGTATCTTGCCTTGATGTTGTTCTATGCGAGGCTGTAACTTGTCCATATTTTGATGTTTCCTTTTCATTTGTTATGTTATGCGATCGACGTCATGGCACATAGGGCATTCCCATTCGTGCTCTGTCCTCCGCTGCAGCAGCCATCCCAAAGTCCATTTGCTCAGCATACCCATGAGAAGTTGATTTCTCTCTCACTTGTGTCTCTGTCTTCTTCGTCCAACTTTCATCTCTAATAAGGTTTAGATCGGATTATAATGTCTCTTTTGTCTATTGTCTATTCCCAGGTGGAAGATGTAGTTGGCTGTCCACTCTTGCCGTTAAGCATAGGGATGGGAGCTTTAATTTGCATTCTAGGGCTAGATGAGTTGCCCTTGTGTTGTAACCGTGTTTATGTAGTGTAGTCTTGATATTGTCTATCCATCTTTTCTTGGTCTTCCCTTAGCTCTAGTACCCGAACTCTTTTTATTGTATGCTGTTATTGGTGGTTGGTTGTTTGGAATGTCTCTTTATGTTCTAAAATATTATAATAATTTTTTTTTATTTCCTGTAGTAACGCTTTCTTCATTCCTACAATGTCTTTATCCATTTGTTTTTCTTTCCATGAAATATGACTTATTCTCCTGTAATTAATTAGCTCACTGATCATTTATTGTATGATCTCAGTTGAAGTTAATCAATGAAGAATCTAGTAAGTTGCCAGCTTTTCATTTCCAAGATCCAAAAGTACAATAAGTGTAACAGCAAATGCGGCCACAATGAAAAAGTGAACTCCAAGTATGATCCGTTTCACGAAGATGATCTGTAAATGAATAGAGATTACAGTTCAGTTATTATAACAGCTGTTATTACATAGCTTCAAAGTAGGGGATAAAACATCATCTTCTTTGAATGCTCCATATTGCTCCACTTGTTAACTACTCTATGTGATTTGTACTTGATCTGAGCCTAAGAGCGATTGTATGTTGTGCCATGCAAGTAGGCCAGCACATCCAATTTCTACAACGCTTTTTATTTACCAAGGTAGCTTTCCCAGGCCACTACCTCAGTCACCTCTTAAGACATGCCGTGTAGGTCGCAGAGTTATTATTCTTTGCTCGCCTCATTGGCCCCGACAACACACAGGTGATAAAACATCTAATTATTTGTTGTGTATTAATATTACCATTGTAAGACAACCTTTTTTTGGATATTTCAACAGCTTTAACTCAATCCAAATCATTGACCACTTTAGTGGGGTAGAAATGTGAGCAAATCACACACTTAGCCACTAGAGTGGTTTTTTTCACATCAAGAACTGTCACTTTGTACTAAATCTTCCAAGTTTTTTAGCATAACTAGCAGTAGTAAAATAAATCAAAGAAAATTGGGGAAGACAGGTCTCCTAAGTAGTACGATGAGGGGAAGTGGTAATTATCTTTAAGGAACACAAGTCTCTAGAGTCATCAACATCAAATAGCTTCGTTAAAAAATCAAGATAACCCTCTGAAACCACTGTGTGAGCGGATACAGAAGCATTGGCATAGTTGGTCAAAATAACTTTCCTCATGTTTTCATACTCTGTGACTCCATGAGTATGATACTTAAGTCTTAACAAGAATGGTTAGATGGTGCTGGGTGGAGGTACTGGCGCAGTCTTGGATCTGAGAGATGACTCATTTTCTTCCCAGGGTGCACCAGAACTTGGGGTAATGAACAAGCTGAAAGATTGGCGGGCACGACTACGATATTAAAGGGCACCACAATAGATCAAAATGGCATTCTGACTGCACTGAGAGACATATGTGAAAGATGAGTTTCGGGGTTGCAATTCTTTCTGAAAATTATCAATCTGATAATGATATAATTCCTGAGTATAAACTGACACTTCATTTTGTGTACCAAGTATTTAAACTTGTACACTTGACTCCCTATAGGTATTTCTCTTGGTGATTCATTAAATTGTGTAGGTTTCATAATTTTCTTTCAAATCCCAAAGTGTTGTTTGACCTAATGGGGTAGTAGACACATTGACATGAGGTGTGTCATCCTCTACTCTGGAGGGAATGTATCTGGTCTCTCTTACAAAAGATACAGTTGATTCTCTCATAATAACCAGGTACAGGTTTCCAGCAGGCTTCACAATAGCAGACATCATGAAGATTCTTGCTTTGTTAGGCAGACAAACCTGTTATCTGAATACCCCATGATTAGGTGTAGCAAAATATTGGCATGTTTAAAAAAAATCCTAATGTGAGTATCTCTGAATTCAATCCCAAGAGAGTAGACTCCAAAAATGTAAACATAAATAAAGATAGCACTCACTCTTGTACTATCCACAGCAAGTCCATCACCTGGGCCATCCTTGGAACATATTGCATAAACCTCACAATTATCTGTAACATCAAATCATTAGTCAATGTTCAATTACCCATTGTTTAATCATGCAGTGTTCTATCATTCAATCAATGTTCAATACTCAATCAGTATTCAATCACTCAATCAATGTGCGGTCACTCAGTGTTCTATCACACAGCGCTCAATCACTTAGTTAAGTGTTCAATCACTCAACTCAGTCAGTTAGTCTTCAATCACATCACATAATGTATTCAATTACATCACTCAGTCAGTGTTCAATCACTCCAGTCAGTCTTTAATCACTCCACTCAGTCAGTGTTCAATCACTCCACTTAGTCAGTGTTTAACCACTCCACTTAATGTTTAATCACTCCACTTAGTCAGTGTTTAACCACTCCACTCAGTCAATGTTAAATTACTCCACTTAGTGTTTAATCACTCCACTTAGTCAGTGTTTAATCACTCCACTTAGTCAATGTTCAATTACTCCACTTAGTCATTGTTCAATTACTCCACTTAGTGTTTAATCACTCCCATTAGTCAATGTTCAATTACTCCATTTAGTGTTTAATCACTCCACTTAGTCAGTGTTTAATCACTCCACTCAGTCAATGTTCAATTACTCCACTTAGTGTTTAATCACTCCACTCAGTCAATGTTCAATTACTCCACTTAGTGTTTAATCACTCCACTTAGTCAGTGTTTAATCACTCCACTTAGTGTTTAATCACTCCACTTAGTCAGTGTTTAATCACTCCACTCAGTCAATGTTCAATTACTCCACTTAGTCATTGTTCAATCACTCCACTTAGTCATTGTTCAATTACTCTACTTAGTGTTCAATCACTCCACTCAGTCAGTGTTTAATCATTCCACTCATTCAATGTTCAATTACTCCACTTAGTCATTGTTGTATGGAGGGAGGAGAGTTTGGAAATATCTTGTCATGTCACTCTAGCATTCTGAACCGTACAGTAAAGTTGATAGCAGACAGCTGCGGTATATATTAATCTTGGTTCTGATGCTGTATTGAGCTGATTTCCAGATCGCTTGAGGGGTCATGAATACACTTTCTTCTTACTCAGTCTGCTTTTAGTGTCAGATCCAGCTCCATCTTCATGGCTGATCCCACTTCCAAGATATATGAAAGCGGTCATATTTGAAAAAGAATTTAAGTACAGAAACAGCAACCAATTTATGTCTTTGCGTTAGTAAAACTACCTGCTAAACCTGTATCAATATTTACCTCAGTTTTATCACAGCACATCAGGTTTTTAAGAATCAAACCATCAACTATTATCATAATTGACATACCTTGTCTTTTTCCCAAAAACTTGATGATTTCCAGTAGTAGCTCCACAAAGATTTGCCAGGAAGCATAGGCAACCAAGATGTAAACCAGGTAAAATGGAACATTTGCTTTGATCAACATGACTCCAAAAAAGATATTTACCACTAAACAGAAAAGTAGTAATGTAACAATATTTAGAAATAATGTTCAAAACATAGTACAAACCACTACCAAAAAAAAATCAACTAGTTACTGCCTGTAATGCCGCTCTTTAGGGCGATGTAGGACAGGGGGGGACATGAGCCTGTGGAACTGAGGGAAATGGCTGGATGACAAAACTGTTCAGATTAGGATTTTTGTCTTTATGTCCCTGACAGAAAAAACTTGGCGGCATTAGTGGGGTAGGAACCCGGGTCTCCTGAGTGGGGGCCCATGCTCTAATCCATTCGGCCAGATGCTTCACACAAAAATAAATGTATACTAAATTTCAACTTTCTCGTTTGGAAGCCTGATGAGTAAACATCACTGAAACTAGTTGCCTTTACATGTGTTAGTCGTTTCAGTAAACTAAAAGTGTCAACGCAGAGCACTTATAAAGTAGCTTGACAGAGAACCCAATATGTTCTTCAATTCTGAAATTAGTACCTCGCAGGTTCTCAGACTTGTAGACTATGACAACTAGTAAATCAGCCGAATTATTATTCTATTTTTCTCATAGCCTTATACGCTACATAGGGCTTATAAGTAATTTCTCCATACCGCTCTATCCTGCTTTGTGATTCTTTGATAATTTCTTTTCAGAGTATGTTCAACATATCTCCATTTTCTTCCTCTTCTAACAGTTGTTACTAATGGTTGACTAGACATTTCTCTGATTTCATTACCTCTCCTGAATTTGTCCTATTTTTTGTTCATTATTTTTCGCAGACATCTATTTTCAAATGAGCTCAACTTACTTCCTATATCTTTAATCATTTTCCAACTCTCGCTGGCATGTGTTAGGATTGATTTAACACTGGAATTTTAAATTCATAAAGCTATATCACTTGCAGTTCTATATTTTATTGAGACTTTTAAAAGCTGATGTTGCTTTGACAATTTGTAGCATAATTTATATTTTTAGTATTTCCCAGTCTAAAAATTGTTACCCAAATAAGTGAGCGGCTCTGTTATTTTTATCATTTTGGACTCCATTGTGATATGTGTTATTTGACATATGTATCTTCATTTTATTTGTTTTTTCATAGCTTATCTGTAGTTCAACTTTGATGCTATGGATGATAAGTTGTCTGTTTTTCTTTGCATATCTTGGTTGTTTTTACTTAAGAATGCAATATCATCAGCAAAATTCAAATTTTCTTGTCTATTTTCTACCCAATTGAAGCCATTTTCACCCCTGAGCCTTTTCTTATCTCCCAATCAATGATCACTCCAAATAATAGTGGATATAAAATACAACCTTCCTATTCTGGTTTCAACCATAAGCCAGTCACTTTAGCTATCTTTAGTGAGAGCAATCAGTTGAGTACATGCTACTGAATATCAATGTTATAAAAGAGTTCTCAAATTTCCATGGACATTGAAAAGAACAAACAGATCTATAGTGAAGGAATTTGAAATTTAAGAAAACTGAGCGATGAGAATAATAAGATTAAGAAAAGTAAAATAGTTTAGACATGAAAGAGACATGATTGAAAAGTCAATTATGCATGGATGCATTTTGGGAAAGTGTGTTGTTTGTTAGTTAGATGGTGTGTTAAGCCTCTATGTGACCGAGGCACTTCACTTTCAACTTGACAGTGTCTTTTTGGGTTATATCAGAGCCTACTGACCTTCTTTTCTGGTGTGGCCTGGGACTAGTCCTAAAAAGGACTGTTGAGTATTGTGTTTATTGTGGTTCTGTTATGTGTGTATATTCCTGAGGACTTTTGTGTTGATCTGGGGATTGCCCTGAGAAGGGCTTTGGTGCTATCTGGGGGTAGACATGAGAAGGGCTTTTGTGTTGATCTGGGTGTAGGAAAGTGAAGAAGAAACACAAAACAAAAATGGAAAGAGGATCTGCTAGGGATTGAATGGATAGAAACAGGCAGGTTAGCTGACCTATTAAGGCGAGAAATTTGAATGAATGGTTGTTGGTGGTGAAATTCTGCACAGTACAAGCTACTGGATGATGATAAGACTAGAGTGCAGGAAACCATCATTACCGACTGTCACTATTGCATAAGCAAGTAAAATACAGTACAGATTTAGGGAAATAAAGAACAGCTTGGGTAGGTATAAAAAAGTGTGGGTAAAATAAAGTGAACATAGATAATAAAGTTATTTAGTCATCAGCTCATCTTTGATGAACAGGTCCATAAGTGATTCGATGTAATTTTTAGTTTATCCATCAGCACCCGCGACTGACAGTTTCAGTTCTGTGTTGGATAATTAGCATCATCTACTCTCTGTATTGTGTTCAAATCTAGCAACACCTTGTCTGACTCCCAAGTTCTTAGAGTCACGACGTGTATGTGAAATTCAAGTCACCACATGAATTCCTTTGTCTGGCCCATCTCGGTGTTCAGGATATCAGCCTTGTCCATTGCTCTATCACTTGTCACTGTAGAAGTGCCAGCAATTTTGTAAGCTCATGCATTGCCCATGTTAGGGGTAAATCCACCAGATATCAGGGTATGAATATATTGGTGACTGCAGTTTTGAACTCAGACTCCCAAGTACTGTCTATGTCACAACCCATCCAGACAATCCTGAACATGCCCATTGAGTCCCTGAGAAGCACTCTTCTCTTCCTCAACAACTCTCCTGCTACAGTAAACAGTGAAAGCCCATGTGCTACACAAATGATGAACAACCGACAAATCTGTGTAGATAACAATGTCACCCTCTGTAGAATTCTCGTTGACCAATGCCTGCACCTCTAATTCTACAGCTACTGGAATTTTCTTTGTACATTTTCTATCAAGAATGATAATAATGTAACAGAAAGTCTGTGGATTTACTGGCAATTTTATTCATTTTTCCCTTTTCTCTAAACCCTTCAATGTGCACACAAGTTTAGTGACATTCTCCGCACGATCAAATCATTACTTTCCCCGTTTAAGTCTGTCAACAATTGGGAAGAGAAGGCTAAGAACATAGATGAATGGAGGTGGATGGTATCTGCAGAAATGAATATCAAAGGCTTGGAAGGCTGAAGAAGAAGAAGAGCTAAAGTGAGTCTAGTTGACTTCCCTTTGTCATTATTGTAAATAGTGATAATTTAATTGAGGCTATTAGTACCACTTTTACTACTGTAAAAGCATCATCATTTAGTCTTCAACTGCTTATTCATCCAGTACACAACTAGTTTATATAGAAACTCATACTCCATGTAAAAAAAAGTCATGCACTATCCATCACCAGTTTACATGTTTGGTTTTGGTCGGTCATCCCTTCTGTCAGTTCAAACATGCCAGTAATTAAGAGAGATACACCATGTATTTGAACTAAAAACATTTTCCCACATACTCATAATATATACCAGGATACAATGAGACTAAAGCTTAGTATATCTACCTCCAAGAAAGTGGGCTGAAGTACCAACAAACCAATGAGCCCAGTTAAAAATTGGTCGCTTAGGTGTTCCTGGGTGAGGTCGAAACATTGCCATAACAGGCTGAAGGGAATAGAAAATGCATGTATTGTTATTTTTGCTGTTTATTTACATACCAATATGCTGCCAATGATAGGATGACCTTAACAAGAAGTACACTCATACTTAAAACAAAATATCAGCACAGTGATACCAACGATAGAATGATAACAAAATGTCATCGCAGTGATACCAATGATAGAATGATAACAAGAACACTTACATTTAAAACAAAGAGCATCATGACAGTAATCTTCTTCTCTTCCACCATTTACTTCTTTATAGAAGTGTTGGGGGTGAAACATAGTGATCTTGTGTGTGCTTGTTTTAAGGCACTTTGTAAGCTGATATTCATGTTCGTAGGGCTGTTCTTGATGCAGTCGCTTCATCTTTTGCATGATGACAGTAATAAGATTACCATAACAAGAAGTACACACAACTAAAACTGAGTATCATAACAGTGATAGAATGATCTTAAAAAGCAGCAAACGCGTAGTTACAATAAAAAGTATCATGACAATGATAGAATGACCTTAACAAAAAAGCATACTTACATTTAAAAATGTCAGTATCATGACAATAATGCCGATGATAGGATGACCTTTCAAAAATGTCTTACTCTCCATAATCTGAAAGAAAGAAGATGACTAAAATATTCTCCATCTTCGCACATAGAACTATTACCAATATAATGAACAATAAGAAACAGGTTTGTTAGGATTTAAAGACACAAATATGTAATACATGTCGGATCATTGATGTATAAGATGTTAGGAATTGCTTTACTCTGTGACAGTCAGGTGGACTCATGCCAATGGACAGTGTTTATTTTCCAATCCAATTGATTTCCATGAAAGAGTTGTTGCAGTTACTGTGTAAGTTCTCCGACGCTGACATTTTAGCTAGGGGAAAGGGATTAAACACTTATGGGGATCATCATCAGGTGCCGATCTCCCAAAATATCTGTGTCTCTGGTGTTTTCTATCATCTCAGATGTTGACGCTCTTCCGTGCCATGACGTCAGGCTATCCAAAATTTTATCTCTCTGTCTTGTCTCCCCTCAATTTTACCAGTTGTTACAATGTGTTCTAAACCTCCCATTCTCTATGGGGATACCATGAGGGTAAAACTATTCTATAATTATCCAATTTCCATATGAGCAAGTTAGAACAAGTTGTCATTCTGCATCTCATAAAAATATAAGAGACAAGATGCTTGCCTGTGATGTATGTGCACAACATGCAAGATTTTTATTTTACACGTAAAATATCAAGACATAATTCACATTTTTTATATTTAGTTAATCGAATATTCTAACTACTTAATCACCATATTGACAAACGCCTTTGAATCAACATCTTTGCACTCAAGTTACCACCATATGTCAGCGGTCATATTTTACTTTTAAGTACAAGAGTTAGAGCAATGAAACAGTTGCTCTGGTGACACTGAATTTTTTCATATCTTAGAAAGCTTTGAATCCATTTCCAGCTGCATATGCTGGGCAATCGACTGTACCAAGATTTGAACCATGTACATTTAGCATTTGAATCTAGCGCACTAACCATTTTGCAACACCAACCCAGATCCTTATCTTCTTAGTTATGTTATGCGATCGACGTCACAACACATTGGGCATTCCCATGAATGCTCTGTCCTCCGCTGCAGCAGTCATCGTAAAGTCCATTTGCTCACCGTACCCATGAAAAGTTAATTATCTTCTTAGTCTTCCACCATGGGATGTAGCGGCTGCCATCCAAAGAGATTACCACACAATCTCTTATTATTTCTTGTAATTAGATATCAGTGGGATGGATTAGCGTACGGGATAAGCGTTGGCCTATCTACTCGGACACAAGAGGGTTGTGGATTCAATTCCACACTGCAAGTTCCACATGTTAGGAAAGAAATTGGCACTCCTGCCTTCTGCACACTGGGATATAAATGTCAGCTGAATTCATACCCTAAAATCTGAAAAGGCCACAGGAAATTTTATTTATAATTAGATATCTAATACAAACAGGCGAATGGTCTATTGCATTTTTCATGGTGGAGGAGCGGACTTCATGTAGGTCATCTGACAGGCTCTCAGTTTTATCGACTACTACCTAACATTAAGAAAGTGTACAGGTCCAGAGACAATTCCTACTCTTTTCATACGAGCCACTTGGGATAGCCCATGATGGAGTTCCCACCTTCTCAATGATATGAAAAGACACACAAATTTTCTACCTACTTTGCTATATCCATTGACCTCCACAAAGATAATGATGAACCCAGCAGCGGTGGCACAAAACACAAGCATCATGCATATTCTGTGAGCCTGTAAATTAATGTTGACAAGATCAATAATATGGATGAAAAAGAAAGAAAGTGGAAAAAAAAAAGGGCAGCAAAGAGTCACACATGCAAAATACACGAAGTAGAGCATAAGTAACTAAAAAGTTAGCAGACAGCATGGACATCCATTACTGCACTTCATTGCACATGTAAGAGTGATCTAACTTCACGCAGCATAGACAAAGATAATTGGGAGTGGTTGGTTAGAGACAGGTAGGCATAGCGAGCAGCAGTGAGGGATGGCTCAAAAAGAAAAGAGAAACGCCATCACATTTGGAGGCAAAAGAGAGTGCAGAGAGATCATCTTCTGCATCAGTTCATCACCAGTTTCATCCACAGAAACTGTGCAAGGATTGCTACTCTAGAATAGGCCATTACAGTAACAACAGACAATGTGATTCAGCACAGAACAAACTAAGTGATGCCGAGACAAAGAGGCCAATGATGGTGGTGATGAATTTTGACCAAGATTCTGATCAAATGTACAGACAAGTAACAGTTGATTATCATGTTTTAAAATGACCATAAACCGCAGCACATCCTTAATGTATGTTGACTCTACTGGGAAAACAGGAAAAAAATAAGACATACTGAGATGGCTCTACTTCTGAACATGAGGGGCTCATAGATTGACCTGAAGTGAATCATACGGTCCATTGAAGCTTAGGTGTTATGATTCGATAACTAACAGAAGAATAAATGACCATATATTTTTTCTCTTGCCCACTATTAATTCAGGTGTACTTACGGTGTCTAATATGGCATCTCTGACCGATTTTTGCATGAAGGCTTGCTTACCTTATCATCAGTGCCCCTCGCACATTTAGGTGAGCCTTACTTCGACTTCGGAGGTATAGTAAATGTTAATGACTAATGTGACAAACTTATTTTGATAAGTAATGTCTGTGGTTTTTTTTTAGTTTGTGGTTGAAAGATGTTATCATTCTATAGTTCATACTTACTAGAAACCAAGCTTTTTGAGAGCATACTTCATGTATGAACACAGGTTTATAGTATCTGGCAATAATAATACCCACACTGGCTAAGAAAATCCAAGCCACAATCATGAGACTGCCTGTTAGACAAAGATTGAGGATGTTTAACTTGCTACAAATTAAATAAGTAGTTAGTCAAATAAATAAAATATTGGCCCATAGCTGGGAGTCTGGTTCTTGAATATCACGGTAAATCCCCTCATCAGTGGGCTCCTATCACACGCTCTACGGGACCAGACCTCCTTGTTCTGTTTACTCCCATTGGACAATAAAAGTACTGACTTGGGAAGTCTTTTCACCTAAGCGAACCAGAGCCCCGCTAGTCTTTGACTGTGTGGTCAAAGTTTCCCAGTCTATACCATTGGGTGATGGGGTTGACTTGTGTGTTCTGCGAGTCATCGGAAGGCTACTAATTTTCCCTTTACACAGCTCTTAAGAGAGGCTAGCCAATGTCAACCATAGTGGATGCAGAGTCAGGCGCAGTGCACCTCTTGTAGAAACATCATCATAATTTGTGCAAAAATTAAAACAGAATGACGTTATAGCTTAGATGACTCACTTCATATTTCCTGGGAAAATAAATTGTAAAGTTCTGGAATAAGAAGTTCTTTGATATAGTACCGGCCATATATTAACAAATTTAAGTAAAGAACCTGTTTTCATACCTTGTGATATATATGATGAGAATCCCACGGACTGCTAAAATGACTAATTTTGAGGTGTCGAATGAGATCAAGACACAGAGAAAGCTTATTATCAATATCAGAATCATTTTTCGGGCATGTGATTAGGAGGGGAGGTTTAGAACACAATGTGACAACCGGTAAAATCGAGGGTAGACAAGACAGGGGAAGACAGAGAGGAGAAAATATTGGATAGCCTGACTTCATGACACGGTAGAGAGTCAACATCTGAGTTGATAGCAGCAAACACCAACGACAGAGATTTGTGGAGATCCATGATCGCCTACGCCAGCCGGCACGGCACCTGATAATCATAATGATATATTGGGGAATATAGCGTTAGGCACACATTTTTTCAATGGCAACGGTGAGTGATGTGATTAATATCACACCAGACTGGGTTCAACTAGCAGAATTAATATGTCAATGTATGGTATGTTTATCTATCTATTGTCTATTCCCAGGTGGAAGATGTAGTTGGCTGTTCACTCTTGCCGTTAAGCGTAGGGATGGGAGCTTTAATTTGCGTTCTAGGGCTAGATGAGTCGTCCTTGTTGTGTTGTATCCGTGTTTATGTAGTGTGGTCTTGATATTGTCTATCCATCTTTTTCTTGGTATGTTTATTCCCTCTGAAAATACCTTAATGAATGTTGGTAATCTGGTCTTTAAGTATCCCTCCATTCTGATATCATTACACATTAAAGTTATGTTATTAAATAATGATTATGTGTGTCTGTGTTAGTGCTTAAATCTATAGGATAAAGAACACAGTACATAATGCAAATTGGCCGAGCTCTATGTTAAAATGGAAACAAAGTTTAGTAGTAATAGTAATAATTCCTGCTGAACGCATGAGCTGCAGTAGCTAAGTTGTTAGTGAACTCCCTTCATAGGCTCGTGGCCCAAATTCAATTTCACAGCGGATGTGGAATATTTTTTCGACCGTAACAGCTCTCAGGTTGGCCCAGCCTCAATTGGGTACCAGGAAATGCACTGGGAAGTAAAGGCGGCCCACGTGATATTGACCACATCCTCCATCATGTGCCGAAGGTCAATGAAAAATACTGGACTTACACTGTATTACCCAAAATACCTTGAGGTATGAAAAAGGGTTCCTGCAGAATGCAGTTCAGTAAAGAAAGCAAGCATAGGAATATTATTTGTAAATGGGAATATCTCTGGTGATAAGTAAAGCAAGTCTTCATGCAAAAATTGGTCAGTATTTTTACGGTCAATATTAGGTGCATGACTTACCCTAAATTCATAGCATGTTAAAAAAAATTGAATTCAATACAAATTAAATGCTAACTGTATGACACGTTGAAGGAGTTTATTTACCTGTTTCTTTAAAAACACATTGAAAAAAAGATATTACTGTCAAAACTATAGTTTCAGAATTACCTTCAACTTACCATGAACTTTCACAAGAGGATATTCAATGAATTTTGCTCCCAGGTCTACAAGATCACTGACTTTCAATGACAAAGCTGATACATGATAGTCAGATTTATGGTACATAACTGTGGCCTGTCCTGAGGATGCTGAAAATAATAAAGGTAATTTTCAGTTTTTAGGCCTAGGACACAATAAATGATGGTAGAAGCAAGGGTTAACGAATCAGATCTGACCAAGATGCTAACACACTTCTAAGTGGTGGTTCTGGTAATAGTCTGCAGCACATAAGTCTGACTGAGCAAGTGGGATCGAATAGGCAAGACAACACTGATCCCAAAAATGCAGCGATTATAACAGATAATGTAGGTCAGAAAAATCCAGATACTACAACCTTGCTGTAAACTATGACACACAGTAACAAATGCCTTGTTCAGGGTGAACAAAAATAAATCATTTTCAAGGAAATAACGTATCAGAGCATAACGTAATCCAATCCCCCCATTCAATTTACAACTTAGTAGAGTTCTGTTCTGCAACAGCTTGATATTAAAGAGAGTTGGCTATTACAAAGCATAAAAACAAGGAAAATTAAATATTTTGGACACATCAAACAACATGAGTGCCTGGAGAAATCAATTTTGGAAGGAATGGTGCCTGAAAGAAGAACGAGAGGAAGACCTAGAAGACGATGGGTGCAGGATGTCATTGATGATCTGAGAATGGCTGATGCCAGCCAACTTGCACAAACAGAGTTTTTCAGGAATGCTGTCATGGGAGCCAAGTTCCGGAAGGGACAAGCTACTTGATGATGATGGTATTTCACAACCTAGTGTCTTCTACTTCTTTGAACGCTCCATCTCGACCACTTGTTAACCACTCTTTGTGATTTGTATGTGATATGAGCCTTAGAGCAATTGTATGCTGTTCCAGTTATGCTCCTACAAGTAGGCCAGCACATCCAATTTCTGCAACGTTTTTATTTACTAGGGTAGCTTCCTAGGCCCCTACTTCAGTTACCTCTTATACCATCCCTTGTAGGTCGCAGTGTTACCATTCTTTGCTCCCCTTGCGAGCACTGGCAACATATTGCGCACAACCTAGCAAATTTCACAGCATACCAGAGTAAGTCTTTGTACAAATATAAAGGCTAATAAGCTGACGACACCATAATGTAAAAAGTAAAAAAACAGCTGTAGAAACAGAAAAATCTAAACTGCTCATTTGAGTGGAAATTTGTTGTCTCTTCATTTTGTGCCCTTGGTAGTGATGAGGACTGATGATAATGTATATAGTATATTCAGGCTGAAAGATGAATTCTCTCTCTCTCAATCCTTGCCTAGACCGATGAACCAAATTTTTTCATGAAGTGTACTGTTATTTTTAGGGACTCTTGTCTCTCCGTACAGCTTCTCGCGAAGCTCTGTGTTATCGGGTCAAGTTTCATTTCTTAGGCCTGCTAACAACTGGCAGTCTTGCAGTATGTGCTCTGCCGTCATGTCCGCCTTTTCACAGTGGCACAGGCTAGTTGTGCCAATTTTGAATTTGTTGAACATGTGGTTCCGAAGTCTGTTATGGCCAGTACGGAGGTGGAATATAGCAACTTGTTCGTTACAGATCAATTCTAAAAGTGATCATAGATGCAACCGTACAACAAAAGCGGGAAGAATGAATTCTGATAAAGGAAACTTCCACAACATTATCACCATTTTGGAAGGGAATGTTGCCAGTGTCTTGCTGGGCCCTCAAGGAAACAAAAATAGTAACACTGCCACCTACAAGGTATGTCGTAAGAGGCGTCGGAGGTAAGAGTAGGAAGCTACCTAATAAATAAAAGCATAGCAGAAATCGGATGTGTTGGCATATTTGTAGGTGCATAACTGGCCCAACACACAATCGCTCTTAGGCTTGAATCACATACAAATCACAAAGAGTGGTTAAAAAGTGATCGATATGTAGCGTTTGAAGAAGAAGTATTCATAATTTATTTGATGCATCTGATGTTATCAGAGTTTCCATGTTTTTAAATCACTGTACTATTAGTATTAGTTTCCCAATTACATTCATGCTTACAATTTTGTTTCTTAAGAATAATCATCCCATCCGTATTCTTGTTATTAAGGTTGCTACCAATCATTGGATTAAGGAGCGTCTGGCTGAATGGAATAGAGGGCGGCTCCCATGCAGGAGACCTGTGTTCAATTCACTGTAAGGTCAAGGATTTTTTCTGTCGGTAGCATAAAAGAAAAATCCTAAGCTGAACAGTTTCGCTGCAACTGCACTAGCCATGTGGTCATTAAATTCCTCAGGCTCTCATCCCCCTGCCCTACACCGCACTAAAAAGCGGTACTACAGGCAGTAACAACGGTTCAAAAATCATCTTAAGAACACACACACACATATACACTCACAAATCTTGCCAGGTCCTTTTGCAAACAGTAAGGTCCATGGTTCATCTATATTGACACGTTCATCTCCTGAGGCAGCAATTGGACGCAGAAATGTACAGGAGAGCACCCCATCTTCACTTTTTTGTGCAGTGAGTTTTATTTCCTAAAATATAAAGTCTATTATTATTATTTTCAAAATAAAATACGCTGAAAAGTATGCTCTGTCAAATACAGTAATAAATATAAAGTATTAGTCAAAGTATAATAATATAAAAGTATTAGTCTAACAAAGTAATAGCAATATAAAAGTATTAGTCTAACAAAGTAATAACAATATAAAAAAGTATAGTCTAACAGAGTAATAACAATATAAAAAGTATAGTCTAACAAGTAATAACAATAAAAAAAGTATAGTCTAACAAAGTAATAACAATATAAAAGTATAGTCTAACAAAGTAATAACAATATAAAAAGTATAGTCTAACAAAGTAATAACAATATAAAAAAGTATAGTCTAACAAAGTAATAACAATATAAAAAAGTATAGTCTAACAAGTAATAAAATATAAAAGTATAGCTAACAAAGTAATAACAATATAAAAGTATAGACTAACAAGTAATAATAATATAAAAGTATAGTCTAACAAGTAATAAAATATAAAAGTATAGTCTAACAGAGTAATAACAATATAAAAGTATAGTCTAACAGAGTAATAACAATATAAAAGTATAGTCTAACAGAGTAATAACAATATAAAAGTATAGTCTAACAGAGTAATAACAATATAAAAGTATAGTCTAACAGAGTAATAACAATATAAAAGTATAGTCTAACAGAGTAATAACAATATAAAAAGTATAGTCTAACAGAGTAATAACAATATAAAAAGTATTAGTCTAACAGAGTAATAACAATATAAAAAGTATAGTCTAACAGAGTAATAACAATATAAAAAAGTATAGTCTAACAGAGTAATAACAATATAAAAAAGTATAGTCTAACAGAGTAATAACAATATAAAAAGTATTAGTCTAACAGAGTAATAACAATATAAAAAGTATTAGTCTAACAGAGTAATAACAATATAAAAAGTATAGTCTAACGATAATACAATATAAAGTATGTCTAACAGATAATAACATAAAAAGTATAGTCAAACAGAGTAATAACAATATAAAGTATAGTCTAACAGAGTAATAACAATATAAAAGTATAGTCTAACAGAGTAATAGCAATATAAAAGTATAGTCTAACGAGGTAACAATTAAAAAGTATAAGTCTAACGAGTAATAACAATATAAAGTATTATTAACAGAGTAATAAAATATAAAAGTATAGTCTAATAGAGTAATAACAATATAAAAGTATAGTCTAACAAAGTAATAATAATATAAAAGTATAGTCTAACAAAGTAATAACAATATAAAAGTATAGCTAACAGAGTAAAACAATATAAATAGTATAGTCTAACAAAGTAATAACAATATAAAAAGTATAGTCTAACAAAGTAATAACAATATAAAAAGTATAGACTAACAAAGTAATAACAATATAAAAAGTATAGACTAACAGAGTAATAACAATATAAAAAGTATAGTCTAACAAAGTAATAACAATATAAAAAGTATAGTCTAACAAAGTAATAACAATATAAAAAGTATAGACTAACAAAGTAATAATAATATAAAAGTATAGTCTAACAGAGTAATAACAATATAAAAGTATAGTCTAACAGAGTAATAACAATATAAAAGTATAGTCTAACAGAGTAATAACAATATAAAAGTATAGTCTAACAGAGTAATAACAATATAAATAGTATAGTCTAACAAAGTAATAACAATATAAAAAGTATTAGTCTAACAGAGTAATAACAATATAAAAAGTATAGTCTAACAGAGTAATAACAATATAAAAAGTATAGACTAACAAAGTAATAATATAAAAAGTTAATAACAATATAAAAAGTATAGACTAACAGAGTAACAACAATATAAATAGTATAGTCTAACAAAGTAATCAATATAAAAGTATAGTCTAACAAAGTAATAACAATATAAAAGTATAGTCTAACAGAGTAATAACATATAAAGTATATCTAACAGGTAATAAATATAAAGTATAGTCTAACAGAGTAATAACAATATAAAAGTATAGTCTAACAGAATAATAACAATATAAAAAGTATAGTCTCACAGAGTAATAACAATATAAACAGTATAGTATATCTAACAAAGTAATAACAATATCAGTTATAAGAGGACTATCAACATAGCATTGCGGACATGTCTATCTTTTCGCATCTTTGGTATCTTATTCTTTTCAAGCTGTAACAAATTCAGCACCTATCTCTCTCAATTTGGTCATTGTGAGATTCACAACCCTGAAACTTCTCTATTCGGAAAGACTCAATGCATTCAGAATGTAATTTCGGTCCATTGTAGTGTTCTCTGATATATAGCTTAACATGTGCAAATACAGCAATATGGATATATTCTATAATCAAATCTATTATCATGACATTGCATTTATCTATTACAACTGGATATAAGCAAAGACTTTGTTCTGACAACTTACTTGATGATCTAGCATGACTAAACAAACTGAGTACAAAGGAAGAGCTATTTGTTGGAGGAGACATCTATGAGTCTACCTAGAGTGTTGTGAGGTCAATAGGTAACCAACAATCAATAATATATTAACCCCTGAAGTCGGAGAAGGTGGGGGACACTGATAATAAGGAAAGCAGACCGTCACATGAATATCAGTCAGAAGCGCCTACCAGCTGCCTTGACCAAGGCTTTCTCTATTCAAGGCTTACTGACCCATATTAGTCACGTGACAATTCAAGGCCCATGAATCTACAACTGAAGTCAGTTTAAACACCAGGTTAGAAAGGACTTGTAATTCTGCTCAAATGTCGCTATTCTTGTGGATTTATGTGTATTCTTATGTGAAGGATTATTAATTATGCATGAGAAGTGTTGTGTGCCTGAATGTAGGTCGAACTACAAGGGTAAAATTTATACGACAGTGTTTCAATTTCCCTCGCAAAAACGCAACATTGTGCTTCGAGAAAAATGGATTCGATGTATTCCACGTAAAGATTGGGCTCCAACCAAGCACAGTGTTGTTTGTATAAAACATTTTCAGGATGAGGAAGTAATTACTGTCGAGACATTTAGAGATTCTACTGGCACAGAACACACTGTTCAACGTCGCCCAGTTTTAAAACAGGATGCATATCCTACTATTTTTCCAGGCTTGCCTTCATATTTGTCAACAGAATCCCAGTCTCTAATGAAGCGAAAGGACCCAAATCAACGAGCTGTTGAAGTTAAAAAAAAGACATGATAACGCTGTTTTAGAATGGCTGGAGACAGATTTTGTAAGCGATTTTAAGGCCTTACAGAACAGCTACGAAAATAAATTGCAGCAACTGTAAGGACCGTGGCATCACACATGCTTGAACAATGAATATGTTCTGTTCTACACATTAAATGTAAAGCCCTACATAGCACCTGCCATAGAGCTCAGTATCAAAATTGCTCAAGACATGTCTTTCATTGTTTATATTAAGGAGGATTCAGTTAATACAAAATCATTCAATTGGCTTTTCAATAATGGAAAAATAGAGAGATGGTCCCAATTAGAAAATTTGCTTAGTCATTGTTTAGGCACAGATATAGAAAAAATGTAACTGTTGATGACTACCTCACAAGAGCTCATGAGAATTTGCTAAAGGCGATGAATTTACTGTCTAATTTAAACTCAGAGAGTATTGTTAAAGAAGAAAATCTGCAGTTTCTGGATGAACAGCTGTTGTTGATGAGAACTAATGACAGAAGGAAGCGTTATAGTAGCAGAACTCAATGTTTGGCATTTATGGCTTACATCAAGTCTCCTGCCTGCTATCGGTTTTTTGCGAAAATCAAAATTATTATGCCTTCCGCATCCATCTACACTTAAAACTTGATTTCATCCATGTCAAGATCATCTGGCTTTGATATGAGCAAATACTTACAGGTAAAAAGTAACATTTTATCTACAAGAGAAAGAATAGTTGCTGTTCAAATGGATGAGATATATGTTAAATCTGTTCTGAACTACACAGGAGGACAATTAATAGGGACAGCCTCTAATGCAAAAGAAAGTGCTACAACTGTACAAGCATTCATGATATCATCTATATTTGGCAGCTACACTGAGGTAGTAGGACTAATCCCCATGAAAAAAGATGACAGCAGATGATCTGCGGACCAATTTGCTTCAGACTATACAGTGTGTGCAGTCATCTGGATTCACTGTACTAGATGTCATTGCGGATAATAGTGCAGTTAACAGAAAGGTGTGCACCTAACAAATACAGCTTTGACAATCCTCAGCAAGATGGGAAACCCATATTCATAATTCATGACTCTGTTCATTTGTTGAAATGTATCTGGTACAACTGGCTAAATTTAAAGAATCCAGATCAGACATTTGCCTGCCCTTCATACCTTGTAAACTTTGATAATCCAGTTTTGAAAGCTACACTGTCTAGTCTTAAAACTGTGTATTTTCAGGATATACACAAAATTGTTAAACTGGCACCAAGTCAAACGTACAAAGCACTCTTCCCATCCAATCTTGATAGGCAGAAGGTACCACTGGCCTTAGGTGTGTTTAATGATTATAATGTAGCAGCGCTGAGACTAGCCGGTGAGAATGACAATGCCAGTTTCATCAGTATAATCATTCAGTGGTGGAACATTGTCAATGTGAAGAGTAAGTTTGGCGGCGTAAGAACTCGCAACCCTTTCTCACAGCCTGTCACTAATAAAGATCAGGCTAATTTGATGCACCTAATGCAGTTTTCTAAGTGGCTGGAGGCATGGCAACATCTTGATGGTCAGAGCGGTAAACTTACTACTGAGACCTTCAATGCACTGACTCGTACCATGAATGCAGTGATCCAGTTGTCTGAGTATGCCTTCAGCACTTTAGGCATTGAATATATTCTACTGGGAAAATTGCAGACAGATAACATTGAAGCAAGGTTTGGTGAGTACAGGCAACTGTCAGGAGCGAACTATCTTGTTTCAGTACAACAGATACTGGAATCAGAGAAGAAGTTGAAAATTGATTCTGTACTAAGCTTGTGTTCATCAAGCCGTGGCGATGTTGCTATTTCTGACCTGTCAACAGTATTTAACATGGCTGATATTGACATGGAGGAAACAACCTCGAGTACACCAAATGTGTTCAGCCGTTCATGGTTCCTGATTAATGTGGAAACAAGTGAAATTCTTGTTCCAGATGGAACTATGAATGTGCTGGTGTACATAAACGGATTTATTGCTTCAGTGTATGAAAAAAACTAAAGTGCTCTACCTGCTGTAAGTTTCTGCAGCAGGACAAGTATTTAACTGTAGACATTGAGCCAGACCTCTCCATTGTTTCATGGATAAATTACACTCGGCTACTCGACCGAGGTGGCTTAAAATACCCAACACATTCTTTAACAGTTTTAAGTCTTATGGCTTACCTTGTTGTTCAATCACTAATCTCTTCAGTTTATGAACAACAGTTTTAAATTCCCCTAACCACAAGGAAATTGTGATGGACACTGTGACAGCTAATGTTATTCATTATTTCAAGGAAGACAAAACTGTTTGTATAGCTTATGGTTGTTCAATAACAGATGTTTTGGTGAGGGTCATTCCAACACTGGCAAATATTTTCTTAAACAACTACAGGAAAACAAAAAATGACATAGAAATCCGAACAAGCTAGCACGTCAAATAAAAGAAAGCTTGTGAAATTTAAATAGCTAAAAATTAATCCAGAAGAAGAATAAAAATGGTTTACAGTGTACATAATAATACCCAATGTGTATATAACAATTATTTGTGATGTAACAACTTAGACATCTATATTATGCCTTTTGAGAGTGTGCACTGAGTTAGTATGTAAACAGTGCTGTATATAAAGAAATAGACAAGTGTCTGGTTCATTTACCACAGACAGAGAACTACACTCAGATCATATAAATTAAGATACTTCTGCTGAAATGTGTTGAGGGTTCATTCGTTTACAAAAGGTAGGTGTGTTTTAATTTTTGTTTCAAATGCCTTAGTTTTAAAAATGTCATTAATAAGTTGCAATCTTTTTATATACCTTCTATAACAATCGATTGTATGTAATAATAAGAATAACAATAATTCCTCTCGTACCGTTATAGGTTACATAGGGCTTGCAATTTATCGATTGTATGTACAAGGAGTAAAATATAAACAATGTAAAATAAGCTAATTTTTAACCTCCCTATCTTAGTTTAGTTCAATATTCATAATCGTGATAGTCGGCGGTAGTTGTGACGTCATGAGGCAATATTTTGGCCAGTCAAATGGCCTCTAGTTTAAGTAGGTCATGCCCTGACTATGTCTGAATTCATAGCGGACAAACACAAGAAGAAGAAGAAGATACTATATACCCATGTAATATTATAGCTTACTGTGTCTTTGTACATAATAGGACTGCTATGTTTGGTGTTCCTTGCAGTGAACAGAACAACATTTCCGCTAGTGTCTGATACACATCCCATTACATCATCATTACCCTGGAATAAAAATATTACAACATAGAAATCTTTATTTGTCGAATTTAAAGGTTTTAAAACACTTTTATTTTACTCACACACTTGTCTTACTAATTTCCTATACGTAAATCTCTAGTTTTTTTATTTAAGTAGTATTATGGTTATAATTCTTCATGAACAATGTACACATTTTTTCCATCAGATGGTAGTTACCTAGACGCAACTTGAAAAAGTACAATTTGTTTTTCTCATTAGTAGCCTGTAACTACCTGTACAGAACATCGGGAAAGAAGGCAAGAGGAAGACCACGGAAAAGATGGTTAGAAGACGTAGCAGAATCCTGTGAAAGAGCAAAGATAATCACACAAGCCACCAGAACAGCGCAAGACAAAAACAGAAAACCACGACACTGGTCAACAACCCGGTAGCAGTGTGGCGACAAAAGAAGAAGAAGAACTACCTGTAAAAAGTACAATTTGTTTTTCTCAGGTAGTAACCTATAATTATATATAATGGAGCTACAGAAATTAGTTGATAAGGTTGTGACAGAAAGTAACAACAAAGGACTCAGTTTGAATATTAAGAAGACAGAAGTTATGATAATATCAAAAAAATAGATTTTGCCAAAAGCACCATCACAGTAAATGGGACTGATCTAAGACAAGTGCAGCAATTTAAATACCTTGGAGTCCTGGTGACATCAGATGGCAGATGCCGATCAGAAATAAAGAGCAGAATAGGACAAGCGAAAACATCATTCCTGAAAATGAGAAGCATTATCTGCAACAAGTCCTTGTCAATTCCAATCAGAATGTGAGTTATTCAGTGCTACATAGAACCAATACTGACATACGGATGCGAGTCATGGACAATGAACACAGATTGAAAAATCTCTGAGGGCCACAGAAATGTGGTTTTATAGAAGAATGATGAGAATCCCATGGACTGCTAAAATGACTAATGTTGAGGTGCTGAATGAGATCAAGACACAAAGAAAGCTTATCATCAATATAAGAAAGAGGCAGTCATCATTTTTCGGGCATGTGATGAGGAGGGTAGGTTTAGAACACATTGTGACAACTGGTAAAATTGAGGGTAGATGAGACAGGGGAGACAGAGAGAGAAAATGTTGGATAGCCTGACTTCATGGCACGGTAGAGCGTCAACATCTGAGTCGATAGCAAACACCAATGACAGAGATTTATGGAGATCCATGATCGCCTATGCCAGCCGGCATGGCACCTGATGATGATGATGAACCTATAATTAGTTTAGTTTAGTCATCGGATCATCATCACTGCACATTGAACTAATTAGTCCATTAGTGCTCTGATCTCCTCCTCAGTATTTCAGTGCAGGGCACCTAATGACACCAGTTCTATATTTTTTTACTATTTGACTTCCAGCATAGTGCTCTGTCTAGCTACACCACATTTGACTTGGTATTCTTGCAGTCTGGTTAGGGTTGTAGATTCACCACTATTACTTGAATCATTTGCCCATCCTTAACATATGTTCTTAACACATTACATTACTGACTGTAGATTCTTCTTCTTCTTCTTTGCGTTGTTCTTTACGACCAATTTTAATCACTCTTTGTGATATGTTTGATCTTTGCCAAGAACGTGTATACGTTGCACATTGGTTTGGTAGGTCCCTAAACGCATAGACTTCTACACGTTTAGGACATGTGCATCCGATTTCAGCCAAACCTCCTTAGTCGCCTCTTACGACATGCGCGGGAGGTAACAGTGGTTATATTCTTTACACTAAATGTGGGCCCCACTGGGCGACTGTAGATTCAAAATCATACATGTATTTAGAGACAAATCAATAACCAAATTCAAAGTAAGGGCTGCAGAGCACATTCTCAGTAGTTCTTACAACAGTTCTGTCTGTATTTTTTCACAGTAACTCGTTGATTCAGGCATTAATTACAGTTAGAGCACTGAACTGCACCTGGTCACAATCCTGCTATATTTGTGGGTGAAGAAGATCATATTTGATTACTCAACCAAACTGACAGCTCTATAATAATATTAAAACACATTACAATAAGGATTGCTCATAACTTACCATCAAATTATCACTTGAGAACCCAACGGCGATCCATTTTGCAGATGTTCTGGCTACAGTAGAAGTCAAAGTATAGACAGCATTGCTTTCATTTACATTCCATGAAATGATGAAACTGCATTTTAAACCCACACAGTCTGAGTAGCAGCCAACAGTTACACCACAACCTTGAACTTTGATAACGGTAGAGCTCTGATCAAGAAAATAATACACAGGTGAAGCTTTTATCTCTCTCCCTCTCTCTCTCCTACTCTCTCTCTCTCGCGATCACCTATAAGACCAGATCTCTCCATAAATTCATTCATATGGAAATCTGATTCATGCAGCCTTAGAATGAGTGGGTTTTGTCACATCTTCAGCGTCATTTGGAGCTATGGTGCTTATCCTTCGGCGATGTGTCCAGATCCTGCCAGCGTTTACTGGGTTCGCTCTCCGTTAGCCTTTGGCTGCCCCAGCCGTCCTGCAAGGCAAAAGGTTGACTTCTACACATTTAGGCCACGTGCATCCAATTTCAGCCAAACCTACTTAGTTGCCTCTTACAACATGTGTGGCAGGTAACAGTGGTTATATTCTTTACACCCCAAATTTGGGAACCCGATAACCACTCAGGCGGTATTGGTTGCAATCAGATTTTGTCAGAAATTTGCTAGAACTTCAGACATTTATTTGTTGAGGTCCTGTGCTTCAGAGCAAAATGGCAGGTTTATTAACTGTTTTATTTTATACCTAACCTTTAATGTCCAATAGTTTACTTATTTAATTTCGTTTACATTCATTTCACTAGAGCATAAAATATTATATGTAAAATCTTAGACCTGTTCGTAGAAGAACAAAATATATGTATTTAACATGTATATGCGTGTCTGTTGAGTCTGCAGTGTCAGTACTTAGGCAAAATATGAGTACTTTGTAAAACTACCTTTATTTTGATTTAATTATCTCTGCTTATTTAAGTTTTTCGTTTAAGTATTTCAATAAGAGACAAAATTAGAAATGAAGAAATTAGAAGACTGGATGTGAAACCATTCATGCAATTCATAAAAGAACAACAAATTAAACGGTTTGGACACCTGCAAGAATGCCCTGGTATCGACTACCACAGAGAGCCATACTGAAAAATGAAAAAGTATAACGAGTACAAAACAAGAGGAAGACCATGAAAAGAGGAGCGATGGCATCAAGAACAGCCTTAAGAAAATTAATAACAGCTTACAAAGTGCTTTAGGACAAGCACACATAAGATCACTACATTTCATTTTCTACTGCTATGTAGCATTTCACTCCATATATTGAACCAAACAATGTATCACTACTGCTGTATAAGTCTATGTAACAGAAATGAGAACTATACTTACATATGGTGGAGAAGTGGTCACCTCCGAAGGTTGTGTTGTTATAGAAGTTGTCACTTCACTAGGTTGTGTTGTCACTTCACTAGGTTGTGTTGTCACTTCACTAGGTTGTGTTGGCACCAGGTGTTGACTTATTTTCAGCAGGTGCTGATTTTGTGAAATGAACACAGCATAATTATAACTAATGAACATGACACATGGTTTCTATCTGTTCAGCATAGATGGATAGTGAAAATAAGGGACTTGTTTACATCACCAGTAAGCATAATGAACACAGGTCAAAGTTTACATTATTAAGGAGAAGCTATAGAGGCAGTGAATAAGGTGAAAATTCAGTATCGGGGTCAGTGATAAGGTGCTGACCAAGATCTAAAATCTCCCCATAATGCTTTGGAAACTGGGTGTATTGATTAATTGATTGAATCATCATAGCACTTTGGTGTGTAACCATGTGTGCTCCGATCTCTTTCTTATACAGGAAAATCTCAGCGTCAGTGCATTAACTCCGTAGCACTGGCAAGGATCCCCGATGTAATTTTGAAGATGGTGAAGATATGTTGTAGAAATTTTATTTTTAATCTTTTCTAATGAATTTTGCAAAGGCCGTGGCTTTTTAGTGTGGTCTTCTTGATTTTGAACTGCTAAGGGTTCTTTTACGTATTCAAATTGAACAAGGGACATACGTTTTATCGTCCGTCTCTGATAGGACTAGGAACTAGTTTTACCTACAATGCGATCAGGGATCTCTGGAAAAATATCCTGATTACTCCATGAGGAGCAAACCGAGTACCTTTAGAATGAGGCGAGCACCTAACCTCTACACCACAGAGACCCCTGGTGTATTGCTGCAGTCTGTTAAAGTTAGTAGAGATCAAAAAGGAAGTGACAGGTACCAGGTTTCTCCAGTTAGTATGGATAGTATTCAAAATTGAAAAGTCCCACCAGTGCCTGCCATATTCGTGCCCAGACAGGAAACGGAGTGGAACCAATACTTAAAGCGATATCTGTCCCATGCAACAGTCTGCAAGTATCTGTGATGTGGAATACTGCAATGAAGGTTGCAGGAGACAAGAGATCATGTAAGTCCTTACTGAAGTCTCATGTAGCACCAGGCATAAAGAGAATAAGTCATTAATATTTACTGTAACTAAAACGTGCCAGCAGATATTTCTTAACGAGTTCATATTTTGTTAATGATGATGCACCATTTTGAAATGTAAGTAAAGACTTCAACATCTTTCTTCCGCCTGTGTGTTGCCAGGACTCTCAAGGGGAGCAAAGATTAGTAACACTGCAACCTACAAGGCATGTCCTAAGAGGTGAATGAGGTAGGGCCTAGGAAGTTACCCTAGTAAATAAAAAGCATCGCAAAATCGATTGTGCTGGCCTACCTGTAGGCGCTTAACTGGTACAATGTACAATCGCTCTTAGACTTGGATCACACACAAATCAAGTGGTTAGAGTGGTTAACGAGTGGTTAACAAGTGGTTAATATAGAGCGTTCAAAGAAGAATATCCTCCAAAACCACTCTCAAACTGACATCTCCAAACATAGTATCTAATTACTCTTTGAAATATCCAATAAATTAAGCGAATACTAATAAAGTGGCAAGTATACTTTGTAAATGTTCTTTCCATTCAGCACAAGAATTAGTAAAAAGTATGGAGATCAGGGAGATTATGTGAAAGGAACACAACTTTAGTTTACACATGGCATCTAGTGACTTACTTGGCTTAAAGGCTGGTGCAAATTTTACTTCTGAATAAAACATATTGTAAGGTCCATGAAAACCAAGGGCGGCTAAAAATAAAATAAAAAATCAGAACATGTTAGATGATTTTAAAATACTTTAGATAATGTTTGTCAAGTCATGCAAATGATGTGGCTAGGTTTATAACTGTCAATAGCGAAGTTGATAACATGTTGTGCTAATGATGTGCTGTGAAAATTCTGGCGTTTGAATCCAGCTTGAGCCAAACATTTTCAATGTGCACGTGATGCACGGTAGGATTACAGGAAACCCTGACCCTTTATCTGGGAATCTCTCTCTCGCACGATTACCTAAAAGACCGATGTACCAGATCTCTCCATAAATTCATTCATGTGAAAATCTGATTCATGCAGTCTTAGCATGGGTGGATTTCGTCACATCTTCAGCTCCATTTGGAGCTCTGGTGCTTATCCTTTGGCGATGTGTCTGGATTCAGCCAGCGTTTACTGGGTTCGCTCTCCGTTAGCCTTTGGCTGTCCCCAGCCATCCTGCAAGGCAAAAGGTTGACTTCTACACATTTAGGCCACGTGCATCCAATTTCAGCCAAACCTACTTAGTTGCCTCTTACAACATGTGTGGCAGGTAACAGTGGTTATATTCTTTACACCCCAAATTTGGGCCCGGTAACCACTCGGGCGACCTGGGAATCTAAATTATAAGTACCTCTGAAATCAGAGAAAGACTCGTCTGAAGAGTGAGGGACACTGGTGATCAAGACAGTAAACCTTCACACAAAAATCAGTCAGAAGTGCCATACTAGGTGCCATAACTACGTCCTAAATTCATAGCGAGCAAACATACAAAATAACTGTCAATTCTGATCTTACTGAAGCTTAGATTATGTAAATTTTAAAAAGTGGAAGATGTGTTTAATGGACATGAATTATTTTCCTACTGTCTTGCCTTATCTCTTTCATTTATATCAAAGTGCTTGTTTAAAAACTGGTTATAATCTACATCATTACACTTTGAGATCTCCGATATGGTATCAATGTCTGGTACCAAATTGAGACTGGGTCAACCTGAGAACTGTGATGGTCAGAAAAAAATTTGATCCTGGTACTATGCAAATACATAGCAAGCGCACTAATCACTATACTGTCTCAGCTTTCATTTCCTATACATAGAACATGCATATTGTTCATCATCATCAAGTAGCATATCCCTTACGGAACATCACTTTCATCTCAGCCCACCTGAAAAAATCTGTCTCTAGAAAATCCTCCTGCGTCATGTTCAAGGTCACTTTGATGTCTTGCTGCCACCTTCGTCTAGGTCACCCCGTGCCTCGTACTTTAGGAACCATGCCCTCCATTACCGTTCTGTCCAAACCACTGTCACATTTAATGTGGCCAAAATATTTCACCTTCCAGGACACAATGTTATTTATGAGACAATGCTCATCTTTATACAGGTCTTGTAAGATGTCTTTTTTCTCTGTCCAGGATATTCTAAGAACTTTTCTGTAACACCTTGTTTTGAAAGCTTCTATTTTGTTGAATATAGTTTGCATAATTAAGATATCTATCTGTACAATGTTATTTTAGTCACTTACATTTTCTGATGTCTCCTTTAGCAAACAGCAAGTACCATGGCTGATTAAGATCAAACCTGTCTATGGTGATGCCAGCTGCTTTCAATCGACTAAATGTGCATGAGAAAGTGGTATCAACAACTGAGCTGTCTATGAGTTCAATGCCCTGTTACAATCAATAGACAAGAAGATATGAAACTTCACAAAACTGATTATGAATTAATACTATAGAAATTGCGATACGTCACAGTGGTTAGGGACCGCCGTTCTGTTCACGAGTGCAGTTTTTCCAGAGACCCTAGAATTGTTGCTGGAGCTACGGAGTTCATGTTTTGTGCAATACTCTCGGCAGGTGGCGTGCCATTTCTGCTGAGAGGACTGAGCCATATGGGGTAAAACCTGGTGCAATGAAGTCAATCATACGGCTTTAAACCCTTTAAAAAAGTGTCACAAATAATGTAGAAAGCAGGTAAGTGTTATAGCATCATTAGGTTCACCCATATGTTTCTGGGACTCTCAAGGGGAGCAAAGAATAGTAACACTGTGACCTTCAAGAGATGTCGTAAGAGGCGACTATGGTAGGGGCCTAGGGAAGCTATCTTAGTAAATAAAAAGCGTAGCAGAAATTTGATATGCTGGCCTACTTGTAGACGCATAATTGTCATAATGTAAATTGTTCTTAGGCTCAGATCCCATACTAATCACAAAAAGTGGTTTAACAAGTGGTCGATATGGAGCATTTGAAGAAGAAGATCATTAGGATAAACAGTCTGTTGTTAAAGTAGTTTGATCATGTCTCTCCCCTGTACCCTGTCTCTGATGGCTCTTTTGCATTCTGATCACGTTAGACATTCTGAAAACTAGTTATAAAGTCATCTGATCATGATCTTCATTGTACCTTGTACTCTAGTCACACTTTTTTCATAGTAATCAGGTTAGACTGAAGACTTGTGATTTTTAAATTATTTTTTTTCGATCCAGAAGCATTTGAGCTTTTCAGCTCTTCGGCTTGGTGCCATGGACATCGTAACCCTTCGGTTCGGTGCCACGAACACCGTAAATCTGGAGAATCTGTGGCTTTTCTGCCATCCCGCGGAATTGAACCCACACACATAGAGGGATAGTCAACCGTAGTCCAACGCGCTACGAACACGCTGGACAGACGGGCTAGACTTGTGATAAAGTTGTCTGATCAAGTCTCTCCAATGTACTTTATCTAGGAGGTCTCTATGGCAAAGTGGTTAGGATGTTTGCATGCCATTCTGAAGGTAGTGGGTTCTAATCTGGACCGAGTCATATGCACAATTTTTTTCATTTAATAACTAGGAATGTTACTGGAGCTACTGGAGTTCATGCAACACTGTCGGAAAACCATTTATGCCAACAGTGACGGAGACATCTGGGGTAAAACCTGGTATAATGAAGTCAATTCTTCACCTTTAGACCCTTTTTTTTAGACTATCCCTACAGCTCTCTTTTTATCATGATTTTCATTCCTGTAACCTCTGTGATCATTAGAATACTACTTGACAAAACTTTGGACTATTAGGCTTCCCAACTATTGAATTTGTATAAAGGTCTATCAGCATTTATAAAAAAAGTTCCATTTATTCCTGATATCTCTTCTGTATCGTTCTTTTTTGACCATTTTTATCATTCTTATTGTGATATATAAACAGTCTTTGCCAAGAACGTTTGTTTTACGTCACATCTTCAGTACCATTTGGATCTCTAGTGCTTGTCCTTCGGCGACGTGACTGATTTCAACCAGCGTTTACTGGGTTCGTTCTCCATCAGCCTTTGACTGACCCCAGCCAACCTGCAAGGCAGCAGGTTATTCCCTGATATTATCCTCCTATTGTTTCATATGTCTATCTTTTCTTCTTGTTCTAGACATAAACTCTTACAGCATAGTCTGTGAAAGACCATTATGTGGCTACTGGTGCAATAAATTAAGGTGATAACTCAGTGCCATGGTAAGGGTTTGATAAAAAATCCTACGCCAGCTTCATGTGGCTGTTTTGGAAACAGACTGCAATGTTGCAGACTGGCAAAGCAGGTTGGGATCTAAGAGAAAAATATTCACAGTGGAGAAAGCTGTGTAGGCATAGTTTTACATGCTATGAGTTTTGATAGCAAACCAGATAATAAACAACATCTTAGAATATCAGTGTCTACATATTCTCTCTGGATAATGTTTAGAGATCTCTTCTTCTTTCGTTCCGTTTCGTACGCTGGTGTTAACTATGAGATGAGTTGCCTCTATGAAGCTGCATGTCAGTTGGGAGTTCTTCGAGAGTTCCCATAGCTTGCTCTGTAAGCTTTGTTCATGAGGCCATGTTTCATTTGTGTACATGACGGACATGACTGCAGGATGTGCTCTGGAGTCTGTTTTTCTATCTGGCATGCCCACTGTGCAATCTGATCAGACTTTATTATGTGCATGTGATGGTTGAACCTGTAGTGACCTGTTCTTAGGCGAAAGATTGTTGTGTGCTGTTTTCTGTTTAGTCTGCTGATGGGATCTTATGGGTGTTTGCTGTGGGTTTGCTGCCTCCACAACTCTTTGTACTTTCGCTTGATATGTATCTTGATTTACAAGTATGTACTTAAAATATATGCATGTACATATATATACAACAGTAGACGGACAAAAAAAACTTACTTCATTGTTCAGAATGTCTGGTGCTCCTTTTATGCGATTCTTAGCATTGAATACCGTTGTAACTCCATTTTCATTTTTACAGCCTGTCACACTGTCATTACCCTGTATACAATAAATATAGTCTACATAGTAGATTTTGAAACATTTACACAACATACCTACACTGCAGGTGTTTTGATGTTGTAAATACATAAGAGTTTGGAATGTTAATACAATAGAAAAATATAAAAGATAAATATATATAGCATAACAAATTGGTTAAAATGGTGGGAAATGAGGTGTATGTATATTGTTTTTTGCATCTTGAAAAATGACATTCTTGCAAATTTAAAAAAAATTTTCAGTGACTTGTAAAATTATTTCTATCTGCATCTGACTGACTGAGTAATCAGTGCAATGAGGCAGTAGCAAGAACTGGCAACCTCTCCAGTACTTTTAACATCTGCAATTATGTGTCCTAGACAAAAAGGTGGTGTTTACTTGCTTCGGTAGCTCTACCTGTTTATTCTATATTTCATTATAGTATATATTATATCAGGAGAAGTGAGGAAATCAGAAATGTCTGGTCAACCATTAGTAATAACTGTTATAAGAAAGAGAAGATGGAGATATGTTGGCCATACCTTGAGAAGAAATGATCAAAGAATAACAAAGCAGGCATTGAAGTGGGAAGCAAAGGGTTCAAGAAAGAAAGAATGCTGTAGGGAAACCCTGTACCAAACTTTATTGTGTTGTAAATATTTTACAAATAATCAAAGATTATTGTTTCTTATTGTTATATACTCATCATCAAGGTGTGTATCCTTTATAGGACGTTGCTCTCTTTGCAGCACATCTGAAATTCACTCTGTCTCTAGATAGTTCACCCACTTCGTTGATGGTCCTATTCATGATTTCTTTAATATCTTGTAGCCATCTTCTTCTTGGTCTGCCTCTGGGACCCTGCCCTCTAATATTGTTCTTTCCAGGCCATCGTGATGCTTAATGTGACCAAAGTATTTCATTTTTCTGTATAGTATGTTGTTTAACAACAATTATCTTTAACATTTAGTTCTTTCAGGACATCAGTGTTCTTTCTTTTTCTGTCCATGGTATTCGTTATATGCTGAGGTAAACAAATATACATCATCAGGTGCCGTGCCGGATGGCGTAGGCGATCATGGATCTCCACAAATCTCTGTCGTTGGTGTTTGCTATCAACTCAGATGTTGACACTCTACCGTGCCATGAAGTCAGGCTATCCAATATTTTCTCTCTCTGTCTTCCCCTGTCTCATCTACCCTTGATTTTACCGGTTGTCACAATGTGTTCTAAACCTCCTCTCATCACATGCCCGAAAAATGATGACTGCCTCTTTCTTATATTGATGATAAGCTTTCTTTGTGTCTTGATCTCATTCAACACCTCAACATTATTTTTCTTCTTCTTCTTAGCGTTCATCTTTACGAGCAATTTTAATCACTTTTTGTGATATGTTTGATCTTTGCCAAGAACATGTATACATTGCACATTGGTTTGGTAGGCTCCTAAACACGTAGACTTCTACACGTTTAGGACACATGCATCTGATTTCAGCCAACCAACATTAGTCATTTTAGCAGTCCATGGGATTCTCATCATTCTTCTATAAAACCACATTTCTTGGCCCTCAGAGATTTTTTGATCTGTGTGTTCATTGTCCATGACTCGCATCCGTATGTCAGTATTGGTTCTATGTAGCACTGAATAACTCGCATTCTGATCGGGATTGACAAGGACTTGTTGCAGATAATGCTTCTCATTTTCAGGAATGATGTAAACAAATATACAGATTACACAAATCCTCGGGGTTGCTGATAGTGAAGTTAACTGTGTGCTAGTGTCAGAAATTTTTTTACAGTTCGAGGTCAACTTGGCCAAACATTCTTGGTGTGCACACAGTGCGAGGTTGGACTCCTGGACAGCCTAATCCTTTACTTGGGGATCTAAATTACAAGTACCTCTGACGTCAAAGTCAGACTCGCCTAAATGACTATTGACACTGGTGATAAAAAAAGCAATCCTTCATTTAAAATTCTGTGAGGCCCATATTAGGAATCATGACTATGCCTGAATTCATAGCAGGTGAATGAAAAAAAATCCACTTATTTATTCATTGATTCTTTGATTTTACTACTAATTTCTAAAACTCCCCTAGAATTTCTCAAAACTCACGAGAACTTCCAACTCAAGATTTTAATATGACAAATGACGATACATTAACAGTCACATTTTGACACATTTTATTTACCATTGTATGGTCATCAGAAAATCCTATGGCCATCCAGAAATTACCTCTTCCCACTTTTGCACTGATCAGGGTGTAATTAACAGAGTCTCCAGAGTCTATCCATGAGACTAGAAATGCACAGTCACTAGAGCTGGTACATTCGTAGAAGCATCCTTTGGAGATGTTGCACTCTGAATCCTTGATAAACATAATTCATAACATCAGCAGTGATTACACTTGTTATGGTAATATTTACTAGCAGTGCAATACATGAATTATATGTGATTACAGAAAACTTGTGGTTTAATCACAATATAAGTAGTTAATTCTTCTTCTTCAAACGCTCCACACTCGTTAACCACTCTTTGTGATTTGTATTTGATCCGTGCCTAAGAGCGATTGTACGTTGTGCCAATTATGCACCTACAAGTAGGCCAGCACATCTGATTTCTCTTACGCTTTTTATTTACTAAGGTAGCTTCCTAGGCCCCTACCTCAGTCGCCTCTTACGACATGCCTTGTAGGTCGCAGTGTTATTATTCTTTGCTTCCCATAAGGGCCCCAGCAACACATGAGCGAAGTAGTTAATTAAATGTCTACAATAATTATGAACAGGAAAGACATTAGATTAAACAAGCAAATCTATACAGAAAACTAGTAACATTTTAAAATTGTATACTTATATTTGAAATGAAAGAGGCACAAGACAAATTTTATATGTTATTGATTTGTCTACTTAATAACATGGGGATCCACATAAAATTTTCTAGGGAGAGGCAAAATGAATTTTTAAAATTTTAGTTGATAGTTTACTAATGTGGAAATGAAGACCAGATTCACATAAAACTATTAATCAAAAAGTCATTTTTTTGGGTTGTAAAACTGTACCTGGAGATTGCTAATAGCAAAGTTGACAACATTTGAATTGGTTACAATGTCTTGGAAATTCATGGATTTTAGGCTAGTTTTGACCAAAATTTCTTGGTGTGCACATAGTATGCAATTGGGCTAGCTACAGGAATCCTGATCATTTACTTGGGGATCTTTAATTATTAACACCTCTGAAGTCGAAGTAAAGCTTGACTGAATGGCAAGGGACACTGATAAAGAAAGTAAGTCTTGGCAAAAATCAGTCAGATGTGTTCCATGACTACGTCTGAATAGAGCATGAACAACAAAAAAAAGACTGCCCAAAATATGATATACTGAGGCAAACTCACTGACCTAGTAAAACAACACTGGAAAGAAAATTGCATGGACACCTGTGTGAACTACAAAAAAAACAGTGAAGTTTATACAAGAGGCAGCACTGAATATATAAGACAAGGTTTCAAGAGAATAAAAGGAATGCAGGAGCATGAAAGGGCAAACTATGAATATGAGCATTAATATTGAGGAAATAAACCTAATACAAATAACTCATTAAAAAATAGAAGCTAACATTAAAAATAAGAAAAATTGAACAATTTTTAAAAATTGAACATTTCTTATCAGTGGTCAGTTAACTTACTTATATTCTTCAGGCCTGGCAGTCCATGAGACTTCAGTAAGGGCTTTCCATGCTATCTTGCAAACTTTGGTGCAATATTGCATATCAATACTGCAAACAGTTCTTCCATCATTTGTCTCCATGTTGTTGTTGGTCTTCCTTCTTAATTTCTCTCTTCTGGTGTCAATGTGAGGGCTGTTTTTGTTGGTATAGCTGGATTCATTCACATAATGTAGCTTAGCCAATTCCTCTTTTTATTTTATGGTATTATTCATTGTTTTCTGCTTGTGTTTCTGGATAAATCTGTTGTTAGATATTTTTTCTGGCCAGAATATTGACAGAATTCTGTGCATGCATAAATGGTGGGAGGTAGACAGTCTCCAAGTGTCTCTTATTATTTTTATTCAACACTTTATTTTTTTTTTCTCCAATCCTGTTTTGCTTCACAGCATCAGGATAAGAAGAGATTTCTAGAATGAGCACTTGTGTGTGCTTCATAAATAGTGTCTTTCATCACCTCTGTTATCTCTGAGGTCCACCTTTTGCATCTTCAACACCCTGATCCATAAAGCACCACTAGTAAATGGATACTGTTATAGAGTTTAAGTTTGGTTTATTTGCTATAGAGCATCACTTTTCAGATTAGTTACATCTTAGCAAGAGTTACACTAGCCTTATTCTTAATTAAATAATGTCTTCCTCTGTTCCACCTTGTTGAGCTACTACACTGCCTAAGATAAGACTACTGTTCTATTGTTTCCAATGTTTGATTAATTATAAGTACTGGCTGTTCATTTGTACTGTTGGTCATGATTTTCTTTCTTCTGTGTTTAGCTAAAGGCTAAGAGTTCTTGATTTGTTGTTCAATTTAGTGTTTCTCTTCTAATGGTTTAGAACTGTTAGGGATTTATTGTTTGACTGTATATGTTTTGTCTACCGTCTAAGAAGTCTAAATTTCTTCACTTCTGTTTTATTCTTTGATATCCTTGATAAAAGTCTTTTGGTCAAAATTTCACTGTATATTGCTTTCAAAATGTGTAAAACTAAAGTACTCTGTTTTTACGTGTTTCGTCATTGCTACATAGTTTTACTGCAGTCTTCACTTATATCGATAATACTGTATATCTTCTGCATGTGCTAATTTGTTTGTGTGCCAAAAGTGCAATATCATCCACAAAATCAATATCTTTCAACATAGTGAACAGGCTCCATTCTGTACCTGTTGGTTTTTACTCAATGGTGTTTGTTAGGATCCAGTCAGTAGGAATGTTGAAGAAAGGAAGACACACATCCTTGTTGTACACCATACTGACTGGACAATTGGCCAGCATTTTCTATGCCATCGTGTGCCATGCCTGTGGCAGGCGTTGGTGTTCATTGATCTCCCCAAACGTCTGCCTTGGTGCTGACTATCAGTTTGGATGTCTGTGGCATGAAACCAGACTGTCCAGAATTATCTCTCTCTATGAAGTCTGTCTTTCTACGCTACATGTAAAATGTTGATAGAAATGGGCTTTCAAGTTAACTACTTTTTGTGGTATTCCAAAAAGTAGTTTTATATCTCATTCATTTAAAGGCTTCCACAATATATTTCCACTGTTGCCATTCTGCTGCCTTTCTACCTTGTTTCACATGTCAGGTCACAACCTTTTGACTCCTCTTTCACAGTTCTTCACCATGTGTCCTGTGAAGTCTTCTTTTCCGCATTTGTTGCCCATCGAAGAGCTGTCCTAATACCCCTACTGAAATATGACACACATGATCAATCCATCTTCATGTTTTAATGATGGTCTTCAATGATGCACAGTTTATTTGTTTTAAAAAGCATCTAATTTGCTTTCTTATATGGTAAACAAATTTACAGGATTCTGAACAATTTCTTTTGAAATGTCTCCAACTTGTGTATAATGTTCTGAGTCATTTTCTAACACTCACCACTGAATAAAAACACTTTTCTATATACAAGCATTTAAAGTTTGTTTTAAGACTTAATTCTTTTACTTTCCAGATTTTGTTGAACATGGACAATGTTTAACGCGCTTTCTTGATTTTTTCCCAATGATATCTTTTTCTTAATCACTGTCCTAGGATACTGTAATTTTTAGGTACAAAAATCTTGAACTTTCTCTAGGATTCTATTTTGCAACATAATTGGGTTTTCTGATTTTTAGTTCTTTCTTTTCTTTTGTCCTTCTCTGATTTTTTGCCGCTAGGCGTAGCAGGTTTAACTGATGATCGGTTTCGGAGATAATGCACGCTCGGCGCTTGATATGGTGTGGTATTGTGGAGTTTTAAGATGTCTGTAACTCCATCAACCCATCTTTTTCTTGGTCTGCCCTTTCCTCTTGATGATTCCATTTTCAGGTTGTACGCTCTTGCAACTGGTGTATTCGGGTTCATTCTGACCAAGTGGCCAAACCATTTGAGTCTCTGTTTTTCAATAAATCTAATAGCAGGTGTTGTTCCGACTGTTCTTCTAATTTCCTCATTTCTTATATGGTCTCTTCTCATTTTATTTACTGCTTTCCTCAGGCATCTCATTTCGCATGTGGTAATTTTCCTTTCTTGTTCTTTTGTCAGTGCCCATGTTTGGCTCTGGTAGCACAGTGTTGGTATAAAGATTGAATTTATAATGTCTTTTAGTCACTACTGGAATAGCAATAGCTGGGTGTTTCAAAATTGGGGTAAGCTGGTATGTAATGTTGTTGGCTTGCTGGATTCTAGTTTCGATCTCTCTGTCCAGTCTACTATCAGATGTGAAGATACTTCCAAGGTATTTGAATTCTCTCACCTGCTTTAGCGTTTGGTCATTTATTTGTATGTTGATATCTTTATGTTCTCTGCTTATAGTCATGACTTCTGTCTTTTGAATGTTGATCTTCCATGTTGTATTTGAGGCAGCTATTGTTGAGTGAGTTTATGTGTTCTTGAAGCTGTTCAATATTATTATGGAATAAACACTGGTCGTCAGCAAAGAGCAGTTCATTTTGTTGGTCTGCATTGAATGATGTTTCATCTATTTTGGTGATACTATCCATGTATATAATAAAGAGGAGAGGTGATAAAACACATCCTTGCCATACTCCTGATGTTACTGGAAACCAATTTGTGAGTCCAGCACTTGTTTGTATGGCACTTTCACTTTCTATTTATATGGCTCTAACACGGTCTAGCAGTGTTCCTTTTATTCCGTAGTTTTCGAGAACATCCCATAATATGTCTCTGTTAATCTCTTCCTGACCTGACGCTGTGAGGCATACAGGATTCGAGAAAGAAAGAAAGAAACCCTATCAAATGCCTTCTCTTGGTCTATGAAGGCTATATTCAATTGATTTTTGTGTTCTATAGTCTTTTCACTAATTTGTCTTAGGGCAAATATTGCATCTGTGCACCCTTTTCCTTTTCTAAACCCAAACTGTTGTGGGCTGAGTGCTGGCTCCACAATTGGTCTTATTTGTTGGTCCAGAACTCTTGCAAACATTTTTCCCACATGGCTTAGGAGGGAGATGCCTCTATATGTACTAGTCTTGTTTTTTACCTTTTTTCTTCCATATTGGTACTATAATAGTATTAATAGCTTTTTGCCAATCTGAAGGGACAGTTCTTTCTTCCCACACCTTCTTGAAGATTTTTAGTTATTTCTCATTATTTTTGCTTTTACGATATCAGCTTTAAATACCATTGTTTGAGCTGTTCTTGAAAATATATTCAATTTTCTTTGATAGTTCTCATATTTACATGCCAAAAAGACTAATGTCAGCATAATCCAAATCTTTCAGTAATGAGGTAAGTGTTAGTCGAATGTCTCTGCTTTCATCAGCAAGTCTATGGTAAAGTTAAAAAAAAGTATTATGAAAAACTACTCCCCTATCTAACTCCTGTATTTATCTTGAAGAACTCTGTCAAATAGCTATTGCAAACTACTTACCTAATACTTTGACAGTACTGAAAGTAAGTTTACAATAAATTTAATTACATTTAACCATTACGGTGTTGGTGTTTCACAATCACAATGACGGACTCACGGAGTATCTTTCACAGATATTACCTGTGCAGGCTATCAAATACCTTTTTCAAAGTCAACAAAAACATAAAAGGAACTTTTCAATTTAAGCGTTTTAGTGTGAAATGTTTAAAGTAAAGTGACATGGATAATACAAAAATGCAATTTCATTGGGTAAATAATAGAGACGAAAAAGTTTTTGTTGTGAATAAAAAGTTTCAGTGGAGATGAGTTACATTATAGTTAGTTAGTTTATTCCTTCGAGCCAAAGGCGGCACATAGGGCAGAGGTTTTAGATCTCCATGTGATACGGTTCTTTGCTAGCAGTTGCCGTTGGAGATCTTGTATGCAATAAACATTATAGCAATAAATATTACTTGTTGGAGTCCATTGTATCCAGTACGTATTTACAGTTTTGATATTATTGTGATACTGTTCTTAACATAAATTATGTGTGGTTATGATTTATGAAAACTGTTGTGAAGGTTTCAGTTTCACATAAAACAGCGGTAAGACTGTAGCAGAAGGCACCGTCCGGAAATAACGTTTGCGGAAGCTGAATTTTTTGCGCGCGCTGTGTGTAGGAAACAAAATGGATTCTTTTTGGTCAAATTTTTAAAAAGCATACCAGTGATATTGCTCCAATAAGCTGAACTATGCACGCATAGACAATGGCCAAACATACTGCAGCCTTTGAATTGTCCATTTGGACTGTGGACTCTGTTGAAATATTATAATAATAATATTATTTTAACTAAATTAAACATCTTCATAACAGGTTTTTTTTTAAATTGTACAATACATAATTAAAATAAAATATGCATAAGAATATATATACAACATAATTCTTCTTCTGCAAACAGTTTCCTATGCGCAGAGGTCTAAACTTAAGAAGAATCCTGCAAATTTTCTGGCCAAATACCATAACAAATGAGCTTTTGAAACGAACGGACTGTGCATCTTTGAGACCATCATTACAAGACGAAGATGGAGGTTGTTTGGACATGTGTGTCGTATGCCAGTGGGGGCATTGGCTAGGACAGCTATCAGATGGACAGCGGATGGGAAGAGAATGCCTGGACGTCCAAAGGAAATATGGAGAAGAACTATGGAGAGAGAGTTGAAGAAGTGTGGCCTGACGGATAGGACGGTTGGTAGAAATGCAGCAGAACGGCAACAGTGGAAGTCTCTTGTGGGAGACTTATGTGTCAATCGGGACACCACCCAAGTGGTTACAGGGGCCCAAATTTGGGGTGTAAAGAATAGAGCCACTGTTACCTGCCACGCATATTGTAAGAGGCGACTATGGATGTTTGGCTGAAATTGGATGCACGTGTCCTAAACGTGTAAAGGTCTTTGCGTTGAGGGCCTACCAAACCAATGTGCAACGTATGCACGTTCTTGGCAAGATCAAACATATCACAAAGAGTGATTAAAATTGGTCGTAAATAACGAACGCAAAGAAGAATCGGGACACGAAGAGGATATAGAAATAGGTATAGAGGTTTAAACAGCAAGATGAGTTTCCCACAGTAATCCAGTTGTCAGCAGGAGGTCCTTACGGATGCTCCACAGTGTATCTTTTGGGTTAGTCTCAAAGGGCCATGTTTGAGACGTCAAATAATTGAGAGGGGGACAGGATTTAAGGATTTGTTCAGAAATATGTAGACCCTTTTGGCATAGACAAATATCACTCAGATCTCTCTTTTTCTAATTAAAGCTCTATCTACTATCACGTTTTGTAGTAGGTAATGCACCAACACTGCACTCCAAGCCAGATGTTAAACATAAATTTTCTGAGGAGATAGAGTCGGAAATCAATAAAGTTATTTTTTTAAACATCTTGTTTCTAATGGGTGTCTTCAATGCCAGAGTTGGCCCTACAACACAACACTGCATTCAAAACTACATGGCACCAGAGATTAGCTCCAGACAACAGGCGACTTCATCATAAGAACGCGTCTGACGGTATTAATCATCAAAATAGCGATTGCAAAGAAGAAGAATGCATCGCATAGGTCTGGCTAAACGAGTAGGGATCAACAAGAGAAAACTAACCCGGTCCCAAAATAATGTACTACTACAAAATATGTGTCAGAGCGAAGGGCAAAAATATCATAACCTCTCTGTACACTGCGACAAAGTAACAAACAATCCTTTCAGAATGAAAAAGAAGAAATATATCGTTCAGCTTAACCCTTTAGCTGATAAGGTCGTATATATATACGTTTTTTCCATTCACTTCTAAAGACGCATTAACACGTCTGTTATTATCTCACCTCTGTGGGCTAAAGACGTGTTAAAACGTTATATATTGCTACTGCCACTGCTATAGGCGTACATTCACGTTTGTGACATAGAAATAAAGAGTAGCTATTTTTAGCTCAGCCTTCAGAAAGTATGTAGCAGCGAAAGGGTTAACTCTTTCTATACCACGAATGTTACCACGAGTTTTGACAACAGTTGTTTTATGACACCATAATGTTTCTCACACCAAGATTTACGTTCATGTTGTCCTGCAGTATGTATCATATTAATATACACCAATTTGTTTGACTGTTTATAGCTACAATAAAGTGTTAAATAGTTATCATCAGTTATATGAAGACTATCATCATAGCGCTTCGAACATATTTATATATGCTCCGATCTTCGCATCAACAAATCCAGCAGTGTCTAGCGGTCCAACACGCCAGTTTGATTGTTGATTAATCAATCTTTTTTTCATATTTGGTATGCCTGTTTTCCGGGTGTACCAATATCGACTTCCATCTCTCTCAATCTGGTCAGCGACTGAGATTCACAATCCTGAAACCCCTGAAATTTGTTAATGCACAACGTTAGTTATGGAACAATAAATGTTGTTTAGTTGCTTGCTCAATGTACTCGTAAATTAGTATTCCCGCCATATAGGCAGATTTTCTCCGACTTCAGAGGTACTCATGTTATCGTCCTGAGTAAGACCAGGGACTCGAACAAATGCCGGACAGTAGGTTCGAACCCGAGCTATGAGGCGCCAGCTCAGCCCAGCTACTATCAACTACTCTAGGCAGTCCCCACGTAAACACTTAAAACTAGTTAAAACAGTTAAGCCCTTTGTTTTGCGAGTCGAAGGTCGTGGGTTCGAATCCGGATCGCGGCCTTCTGTTCACGAGTGCAGTTTTTCCAGAGACCCTAGGATTGTTGCCGGAGCTACGTAGTTCGTGCTTTGTGCAATGCTCTCGGCAGGTGGCGTGCCATTTCTGCGGAGAAGGACCGAGCCATATGGGGTAAACCCAGTGCAATGAAGTCAATCCTTCGGCTTTTAAATCCTTTTTGTTTCAACTTAAAACTAGCTCACATTAGCCAATCATGATTTGTGAGGGCGTGACTATAACGCATTACCCATGTCACTCTTATACTATCATTACGCACAATTCATTCGTAACTTTTGTCAACCATGTTTCTTTCTAAGTTGCCAAGATACGATTACTATAACAAATCTTCCATGGACTGCCATTTCTGACTGTTGTACATCTTCTCCATCCAAACATCTGTAGCCAAACTGTTGGATCAGTTCAGTTGTTGGCGGAGTACGAATATTTGCGTTGTTTTTTAATTTTCTTTTTCGAGCGCTCCACATCGACCACTTGTTAAATCACTCTTTTGATTTGTATGGTGATCTGAGCCTAAAAGCGATTGTACGTTGCGCCAGTTATGCACCTACACGTAGGCAAGCACATCAGATTTCTGCGACACTTTATTTATTAGGGTGCCCGTCTGCCCAGCGTGTTCGTAGCGCGTTGGACTACGGGTGACTATCCTCTGTGTGTGCGGGTTCAATTCCGCGGGATGGCAGAAAAGTCACAGACTCCCAGATTTACTGTGTTCGTGGCACCGAACCGAAGGGTTACGATGTCCATGGCACCGAGCCGAAGAGCTGAAAAGCTCAAGTGCTTCTGGATAGGGAAAACAACAATTTATTAGGTAGCTTCCTAGACCCCTACCTCAGTCGCCTCTTACGACATGCCTTGTAGGTCGCAGTGTTACTAGTTTTGCTCCCCTTGAGAGCCTCGGCGATACACGGGCAATTTTTAATTGTGGTTTTGTTTAACCATTACCTCCTAAGTCAGAGATGGCCCGTCTGTATGGCAAGGAAATCAATAAAACGGTAAGCAAGTTTTCACGCAAAAATCAGACAGAAGCGCCACACTAGGCTTCATGGCTACGCCTGAATTCATTGCTGGCGAACGCAGAAGAAGAAGAAGTTTAACCAGTTTTCCTATTTACTGTTCCACGAAAATTCATAAAATTATTGTCAGTGACTTTTAAGCGTGTCACTTGTGGATTAGTGTTTTTTTGGTTTTTTCGTCCGCTTTCAACTCAGACGAAGTTCCATCTCTGAAACTGGTTTTTGCGTGAAAATCTGTTTTTCCAATTTCTACAATGGCAGCAGCGTGCACATTGTAAATTACTTTACACTGGCAGCCGTGTGCTCAATGTACTCGTAATTAGTATTCCTCGCCATACAGGCAGATTTTCTCCGACTTCAGAGGTACTCACGTTATCGTCCTGAGTAAGACCAGGGACTCGAACAAATGCCGGACAGTAGGTTCGAACCGAGCTATGAGGCGTCTCACAGCTATAGTCTGTCCATTAATTCGTGAGCACGTTTGAAATTGATTTTCTCGAAAACTACCTGTTGGATCTCAGTGATTTTTTACAAGCAGCCTTAGAATATCCATGACGCTAGAGAAATATTTTTTTCCAAGAAAATTTGTTGTAGTTTGAAATATTTCTTCTTCATGTTATATTAAAATCAACCTCACCGGATTGTACAAAATAGTAACAGATCTACGGTACACAGACGCGTTGTTCTAAAATACATTATGGTAACATAGAAATATCGTTAGTAAATAACAATTTCACGGGAATTCCGGTGCACCTAACCCAGTCGACTTTGAAAGCGGAAAGCATATGACGTTATAATTGGGATACCATTGTATAGTTATAGGCGTATCTCGCTATTTGTATGAAGCTATTGTATCATATTTGTTGGCTTATCAAAACTGACATTGATATCACATTCATAATGAGTCTGAAGTGCACATTTATAACAATGCAGAAGGTTACAGTTTTACTATACCAACACTTCCGTAGGGAATCTAAGAGAGGTCATCTATATTGCGATATTCATAACCCTGAGAAACGAAGGCAACTGGCGCTTGGTCTGAATAGAGAATCCTTTTCCCGATGGATTAAACAGGACACAAAGTGCACTAATGTCAAGCAAGGAAGGAAAAGAACAATTGACGACTTTGACATAGATGTCATAAGACGGGAGCTCTTGAAAATGTTTGGACAAATCAACTTGTTACTCTCAGGAAACTGAAATTAAAACTGCAATCAGATTGCAGCATAGACATTTCTAAAAGTACTCATGGAAAATTGTAAGAGCCGCGGCTTCACCTTCAGAAAACTAAAGACGGCAGGAATATTATTTGTGAAAAGCCACATTTAATTGCTGCCCGAAGTAAATACCTGAGGCAGATCCGTGAGCGGCGGAGGCAAGGCTATGATATTGTATATTTGGACGAATCCTGGGTCAATGCTCACCACACCAATGCTAAAGAATGGCAATCAGTAGACGGTGAACAGAAAAGAAAAATACCAAGCAGCAAAGGCCAGCGTATTATACTAACACATGCAGGAAGCAGTGAAGAAGGTCTTGACCATGACGCTGGACTTATTTTCCAATCAAAAAGTACTGACGGTAGGGACTACCACACAGAAATGAATGGACATATTTTCAGACACTGGATGGAGAAAGATCTACTTCCAATTCTAAACAGACCATCATGCTTGGTAATGGATAATGCATCCTATCACAACGCAGTATCAGCGGAAGATAAAGTACCAACTGCATCAAATACAAAAGATCAAATTAGGACTTGGCTTGCTAAGGAAAATGTCAGCTTCGATGATACATATTTGAAACCCGAGTTGTTGCACCTGGTGAGGAGGACAAATAAAACAAAGGTGTTTCATATTGACAAAATCATTGCGGAATACGGCCACACGTCTTTGCGACTACCTCCATATCATGCCACCTCAATCCGATAGAGCTTGTCTGGGCTAAAGTAAAAGGGCAAGTTGCCGAACAGAACAGGAGGTTTAAAATGTGTGATGTTGAAGTTCTGACACGTGAGTCCCTCTCAATGATAGACGTGCAGTTCTGGAAGAAGTGTGTTGAACATGTGCTCCGAGAGGAAGACGAGTACTGGCACCGAGATGGATTACAATTTGTCCAGCCAGTAACAATTATCAACCTCATGGAATCGTCAGATTCAGGATGATACAAATCGTATTTTGATTACAGATTGAGAAATAGCAACGTATACATTTCCATATCCAAATGCGTCTACCATCATACAATATGTGGTGAAGTTAAGACACCCTGGGGTCTAATGGTGACCGAAGGGAGGACTAACTGTTGCATATTGTATCCAAGTTCACGATTGCACATAAAGGGCAACACACTTAATTACTTGACCTATCAAGTTAATATGGAGATACACCTATGAATAGAATTGACATGGACAAATTCTGGGGATTACTGTAAAATCTAAAATTTGAGCCCCCGTATTTGTAATTGTCATAAAAGATCAAAGAAATTCGCCGATGTGCAAAATCCGTAGCATCTATGGACTACTGGTTAGCTTTATTTTAGCGTCATGGATATTCTAAGGCTGCATGCAAAAATCACTGAGATCCAACAGGTAGTTTTCGAGAAAATCAATTTCAAACGTGCTCACGAATTAATGGACAGACTATAGCAGGCCGAGCTACTATCAACTACTCTAGGCAGTCCCCGATTAGGGGTTTAAAAAACAGGAACTGTTAAAAAACAAAACTAAATATGGATTCTAACCCGTCGCAAAGTACTTCCCAAGTACATGTGTCCGTAGCAATGAGTACACTCGCACCAAGAGAGTTTTTTCAGTGGCGGCTCGTTACCCTTTTTTGTTGTGGGGCCATGCACAAATGTTCGGAAAATCATGGTTTTTGGATTAGGCTATATTTTAATTTATTAAATAATAAATGCACGTTACACATTATTTTTATGGGGCCTGGCCCCACTGGCCCTTAATGACGAGCCGCCACTGGTATTTTAAAGCGCGTATCTTAGATACTTATGAAGTAGCATGTCTCTTGAGCAACCTCGCTTTCATCACAACCCGCATGAAAAACTGTCTGTCTAACAAGTTCTCCCTCCTGATCCAGCGTCACGTTCAATGTTTTTTGGATGTCCTGCTATGCTACCACCGCCCGTGTGTTGCCGGGGCTTGAAAGGGGAGCAAAGAGTATCGGCACTGCAATCTACAAAGCATGTCGTAAGAGTCGACTAAGGTGGGGTTTAGCGTAGGGCTGGCTACCCTATCCAGTAGAAAATTTTAACCACAAATCCAATCAACCATAAACAAGTCACATAAAAATAAAATAAAAACTGTGCCAACCAAGAGGAAAGGAAGCTCTTCTAGAGAGGTATGAAGCGATGCAGAGAAAGCCGCAAGGAGTCTACACTGCAGATTATCTTCCTTTCACCTGGGAAAAGCTCAGAATTGGCACCTGGAATGTTAGAGGTATGTATGAAATGGGAAAGACAGCACAGGTTGTAAATGAGATGAAATTTCACGGATTGGCATCTTGGGATTATGTGAAACTAGGTGGAATGGTGCAGGAAAACAACGTCTAAACACAGGAGAAACAATGCTGTTCTCAGGCCATAGGGAAGAAAATGCCCCCCATAGTGAAGGAGTGGCTTTAATGCTATCTAAAGAAGCGGAGAATGCACTAATAAAATGGGAAGCAGTGAGTCCTAGGATAATCACAGCAACATTCAGAACCACCAAAAAGAAAGTATTCTTGAATGTGACCCAGTGTTATGCACCTACCAATGATAAAGAGGAAAAAGTAAAGAGGAATTTTACATAAAACTTCAAAATACTATAGGTAATCAGAGAAATGGAACATCAAAATTCTGATGGGTGACCTCAATGCCAAAATAGGTTCGGACAACATAGGCTACGAGGAGATCATGGGGAAACACGGACTAGGGATAATGAACGAAAATGGAGAACTATTCACTAATTTCTGTGCAGCGAATCAATACGTCATAGGTGGAAGTGTCTTTCCACATAAAAGAATACATAAAGCAACCTGGGTATCACCAGATCACAGAACAGAAAATCAAATTGACCACATATGCTTGAACAAGAAATTCAGGTAATCTCTACAAGATGTAAGGGTTCTAAGGGGGCAGATGTAGATTCGGATCACCATTTGCTGATAAGTAAAATTAAACTGAAGCTTAAGCGATAACATCCCCTGAACATAGACACCAATATAATGTAGGATACCTCAGAAGTCAAGAAACAAAGGAACAGTTCACTGTCACAGTCTCTAATAAGTATGAGGTTTTGCGGCAACTAGAAGATGAGGTGAATGCGGAAGAATTCTGGCAGCAAGCCAAAAATATTTGAATGAAACATGACAGAGGTATTAGGAAAAAAGGAGCGGAATCATAAGGCATGGATAACTCCAGAAACTCTCAAGGAAATAGAAGAAAGGAAAAAGAGGAAAGCAGATTTAAATAATAGCAAAACTAGAACTGCCAAAGCCATAGCCCAGGAAAAGTACACAGAAGCTAGCAAGAAAGTGAAGAAACAAATAAAGTTAGATAAAAGACAATACGTAGAAGATCTAGCAAGAGAAGCAGAGGTAGCTGCAGGAAAAGGAAACCTTAGGGATCTTTACAACATCACTAGAAAGCTAGCAGGAAAATACAGTCCATCAAATGGGTTGATCAAAAATAGTAGTGGGAAAACTATCACTAATGTTAGAGACCAAATGGAAAGATGGATGGAATACTTCAAGGAACTCCTGAACAGACCAGCACCTACAAACCCCCAGATATCCAACCGGCAGAAATTGACTTGGACATCAACTGTGAGAAACCATCCAAGGAGGAGATTAGTAAAGCCATTAAACTTTTGAAAGATGGGAAAGCGGCTGGTCCAGATGGTATTCCAGTGGAGGCGGTTAAAGCCAACATATCCACAGAAATACTGTATAAATTATTCAGCATAATCTGGGAGACTGAAGAAATACCAGTAAACTGGAGAGAAGGATACCTGGTGAAGCTACCAAAGAAAGGGGGCCCACAAAGAAGTGTGAAAACTATAGGGGAATAATGCTGTTGTCAGTACCTGGGAAAATACTAAGCAGAGTCATCCTGGAGAGACTGAGAGATGCCATCGATATAAAGCTAAGAGATGAACAGGCAGGCTTCCGACCAAATAGATCCTGTGCTGACCAGATAGCCACATTACGCATAATAATAGAGCAAAGTATTGAATGGAAATCCCCACTTTATATCGGATTTGTTGATTATGAGAAGGCTTTTGACAGTATTGATAGGAAACCCTTGGAAATTAATTTAGGCATTACGGAATTCACAGAAAATTATTAACCTAATAAAAGCAACATATACAGATATGAAATGTAGAGTTCTTCATGAAGGTAAACTAACAGACACGTTTGGAATAGAAACAGGAGTGCGTCAGGGATGTCTTCTATCACCTTTGTTGTTCTTACTGACAATAGACTGGATTATGAAGACCACAGTAACTAACACCAGAAATGGAATCCAATGGACTCTGACAGAGCAACTAGATGATCTGGACTTCGCTGATGATATAGTCCTTCTGTCACATACACGAAATCAGATGCAGGATAAGCTAAACACATTGAATCAAAGATCCCAGCAATTAGGACTGAACATTCCAAAGGGAAAAACAAAGATATTGAGAATTAACCAACAAACGACAACTCATCTCCTAGGTGAAATCCCTTCAAGGGTAGAATCATACAAATATTTTGGGCAGCAATGTAGACAAAGAGGGTGGAACAGATAGAGATGTTAAAATAAGAATACAGAAGGCAAGAGGAGTTTTCATTGCACTGGAAACATATGGAAGTCTAAAGAAATCCCAAAACTAGAACAAAAATTGGGTATTTAACTCTAATGTTAAAGCAGTTCTACTGTATGGGTCAGAAACATGGAAAACAAAAATAAAACAATAGCGCATAAATTGCAAAATTCATCAACTGGGGTCTGCGCAGAATAGAGTAATAATGTGGTATGATAGGGGCACAAATGAGGAACTTATGGGGGAGAACAAGACAGATTCCAGTGAGCGATCAGGTTAAGGGGCGCTGACGCTGGATAGGACACACTTTGGGAAAAAAAGAGGGAATATAACAAGAAGGGTCCTTGCCTGGAACCCGCAGAGAGAGGCGAAAGAAGGGAGGCCGAGAAAAACATGGAGACGGATTTGGAGGGGGAGATCAACAATATAAAGAATAGCTGGAGGTAGCTGCAGGAGATAGCTAGATATAGGAAGACTTGGGATGGTTGGTTTAGGGCCTATGCCCCAATCGGGTTTAAAAAGGCAAAGAGAGAGAGCTAGCTACCACATTCGACTTGGTCGTCCAATGCCCCGTACCCCGAAACCATGCCTTCTATTTCTTCTCTCCAAACCACTGTAACGTTTAATGTGTACAAAATATTTCATCTTCCGGGACATGATGTTATTTATAAGACAGTGCTCGATATGCAGGTACAAAAACTTTAAAAAAATATTGTTTTTCACTTTTCTATTGAATTGTCAGAGGAGCTTCTAACCGAATGAATTAGAGCGCGGCTCCCATTCGGAAACCAGGTGTAATCCCCGGAACTGCCATGGATTTTTTCCTGTCGGTAGCATAAAGAAAAAATCATAACCTGAACAGTTTCGTGGCGACAGTAAATAGCAATGGGGTCATTAAATTCATCAGTCGCATTGGTCTCCTTCCTAAATCGTCCAAAAAAACGTTTCTGCAGGCAGTTTTAACAGATTTTGTGAGTGTTTTTTTTTGAATTTCAATTATAATTTGTAAATTTCCATTTGTGATGTGGTAATGGAATACGCTGTCATCGGATCCCTTTTTCTACTTTCTCACTGATTGGGATTTCGGGTTCTCTAAAAAGGCAGCCGTCTGCCTCAGTTATCAACCACGCCATACAGTTTTGTCTTCTGGGTTTTCACTAGATTGGGATTTCGGACTCTAATAAAGGCAGCTGTCTGTCTCAGATTATCAGCCACGCCATACAGTTTGTCTTCTGGTTCTCACTAGGGTTGGGATTTCGGATTCTCTAATAAAGGCAGCTGTCTGCCTCAGATTATCAGCCACCCCATACAGTTTGTCTTGGACGCTAGTGTAAATGGGCCACCTCTTTCTTCTCAAGTATGCATACTGGGGGCAGTTCTGTAGGATATAATTCCTATGATTTCTGCTTCCACGTGAAGGGTCGTTGCACCATGTCATGCGTCTTACTGCCTGGTGCATCCGTTTTCTGCAAGCATTTGTTTCGGTTTAGCATTCCATAGCGGACACGTGCATCCGATTTCATCCCAAAACCCCCTAATCGCCTCTTACGATATGCGTGGCAGGCAACAGTGGTTCTATTATTTACACCCCAAATTTGGGCCCGGGAACCACTGGGCGATCGGATCTAAGTGCGTGTATTATACGTTGTTATCAGATCTAAGTTCATGTATTATACGTTGTTATCAGATCTAAGTTCATGTATTATACGTTGTTATAGGATCTAAGTTCATGTATTATACGTTGTTATCAGATCTAAGTTCATGTATTATACGTTGTTATCAGATCTAAGTTCATGTATTATACGTTGTTATCGGATCTAAGTTCATGTATTATACGTTGTTATCGGATCTAAGTTCATGTATTATACGTTGTTATCGGATCTAAGTTCATGTATTATACGTTGTTATCGGATCTAAGTTCATGTATTATACGTTGTTATCGGATCTAAGTTCATGTATTATACGTTGTTATCAGATCTAAGTTCATGTATTATACGTTGTTATCGGATCTAAGTTCATGTATTATACGTTGTTATCGGATCTAAGTTCATGTATTAACGTTGTTATCGGATCTAAGTGCGTGTATTTTACGTTGTTATCGGATCTAAGTTCATGTATTATACGTTGTTATCAGATCTAAGTTCATGTATTATACGTTGTTATCAGATCTAAGTTCATGTATTATACGTTGTTATCGGATCTAAGTTCATGTATTATACGTTGTTATCAGATCTAAGTGCGTGTATTATACGTTGTTATCGGATCTAAGTGCGTGTATTATACGTTGTTATCGGATCTAAGTTCATGTATTATACGTTGTTATCGGATCTAAGTTCATGTATTATACGTTGTTATCGGATCTAAGTTCATGTATTATACGTTGTTATCAGATCTAAGTTCATGTATTATACGTTGTTATCAGATCTAAGTGCGTGTATTATACGTTGTTATCGGATCTAAGTTCATGTATTATACGTTGTTATCGGATCTAAGTTCATGTATTATACGTTGTTATCGGATCTAAGTTCATGTATTATACGTTGTTATCGGATCTAAGTTCATGTATTATACTTGTTATCAGATCTAAGTTCATGTATTATACGTTGTTATCAGATCTAAGTTCGTGTATTATACGTTGTTATCAGATTTTAAGTGCGTGTATTATACGTTGTTATCGGATCTTAAGTTCATGTATTATACGTTGTTATCGGATCTAAGTTCATGTATTATACGTTGTTATCGGATCTAAGTTCATGTATTATACGTTGTTATCGGATCTAAGTTCATGTATTATACGTTGTTATCGGATCTAAATTCATGTATTATACGTTATTATCAGATCTAAGTTCATGTATTATACGTTGTTATCAGATCTAAGTTCATGTATTATAAGTTGTTATCGGATCTAAGTGCCTGTATTATACGTTGTTATCGGATCTAAGTTCATGTATTATACGTTGTTATCAGATCTAAGTTCATGTATTATACGTTGTTATAGGATCTAAGTGCGTGTATTATACGTTGTTATCAGACCTGTGCGTGTATTATACGTTGTTATCGGATCTAAGTGGGGTATTATCGTTGTTATCGGATCTAGTGCATGTATTATACGTTGTTATCGGATCTAAGTTCATGTATTATACGTTGTTATCGGATCTAAGTTCGTGTATTATACGTTGTTATCAGGGTCTAAGTTCATGTATTATACGTTGTTATCGGATCTAAGTACGTGTATTATACGTTGTTATCGGATCTAAGTTCGTGTATTATACGTTGTTATCGGATCTAAGTTCATGTATTATACGTTGTTATCAGATCTAAGTTCATGTATTATACGTTGTTATCAGATCTAAGTTTTATGTATTATACGTTGTTATCGGATCTAGTTCGTGTATTATACTTGTTATCAGATCTAAGTTCATGTTATACGTTGTTATCGGATCTAAGTTCATGTATTATACGTTGTTATCAGATCTAAGTTCATGTATTATACGTTGTTATCGGATCTAAGTACGTGTATTATACGTTGTTATCGGATCTAAGTTCATGTATTATACGTTGTTATCAGATCTAAGTTCATGTATTATACGTTGTTATCAGATCTAAGTTCATGTATTATACGTTGTTATCGGATCTAAGTTCATGTATTATACGTTGTTATCGGATCTAAGTTCATGTATTATACGTTGTTATCGGATCTTAAGTTCATGTATTATACGTTGTTATCGGATCTAAGTTCGTGTATTATACGGTTAAACGGATCTAATTCATGTATTATACGTTGTTATCGGATCTAAGTTCAGTATTATACGTTGTTATCAGATCTAAGTTCATGTATTTTACGTTGTTATCGGATCTTAAGTTCATGATTATGCGTTGTTATCGGATCTAAGTTCATGTATTATACGTTGTTATCGGATCTAAGTTCATGTATTATACGTTGTTATCGGATCTAAGTTCGTATTATATGTTGTTATCGGATCTAAGTGGGGTGATTATCGTTGTTATCGGATCTAAAATTCATGTATTATACGTTGTTATCGGATCTAAGTTCATGTATTATACGTTGTTATCAGATCTAAGTTCGTATTACGTTGTTATCGGATCTAAGTTCATGTATTATACGTTGTTATCGGATCTAAGTTCATGTATTATACGTTGTTATCGGATCTAAGTTCATGTATTATACGTGTTATCGGATCTAAGTTCCTGTATTATACGTTGTTATCGGATCTAAGTGCGTGTATTATACGTTGTTATCGGATCTAAGTTCGTGTATTATACGTTGTTATCGGATCTAAGTACGTGTATTATACGTTGTTATCGGATCTAAGTACGTGTATTATACGTTGTTATCGGATCTAAGTACGTGTATTATACGTTGTTATCGGATCTAAGTACGTGTATTATACGTTGTTATCGGATCTAAGTTCATGTATTAACGTTGTTATCGGGTCTAAGTATGTATTACGTTGTTATCGGATCTAGTACGTGTATTATACGTTGTTATCGGATCTAAGTACGTGTATTATACGTTGTTATCGGATCTAAGTACGTGTATTATACGTTGTTATCGGATCTAAGTTCATGTATTATGCGTTGTTATCGGATCTAAGTTCATGTATTATACGTTGTTATCGGATCTAAGTGCGTGTATTATACGTTGTTATCGGATCTTAAGTTCATGTATTATACGTTGTTATCGGATCTAAGTTCATGTATTATACGTTGTTATCGGATCTTAAGTTCATGTATTATACGTTGTTATCGGATCTAAGTTCATGTATTATACGTTGTTATCGGATCTAAGTTCATGTATTATACGTTGTTATCGGATCTAAGTTCGTGTATTATACGTTGTTATCGGATCCCAAGTTCATGTATTATACGTTGTTATCGGATCTAAGTACGTGTATTATACGTTGTTATCGGATCTAAGTACGTGTATTATACGTTGTTATCGGATCTAAGTACGGGATTATACGTTGTTATCGGATCTAAGTACTGTATTATACGTTGTTATCGGATCTGTTCATGTATTATACGTTGTTATCGGATCTGGGACGGGATTATACGTTGTTATCGGATCTAAGTACGTGTATTATACGTTGTTATCGGATCTAAGTACGTTTTTATACGTTGTTATCGGGTCTAAGTACGGGATTATACGTTGTTATCGGATCTAAGTTCATGTATTATACGTTGTTATCAGATCTAAGTTCATGGGATTATACGTTGTTATCAGATCTAAGTTCTGGTATCGTTGTTATCAGATCTAAGTTCTGTATTATACGTTGTTATCAGATCTAAGTTCTGTATACGTTGTTATCGGATCTAAGTGCGTGTATTATACGTTGTTATCGGATCTAAGTTCGTGTATTATACGTTGTTATCAGATCTAAGTTCATGTATTATACGTTGTTATCAGATCTAAGTTCATGTATTATACGTTGTTATCGGATCTAAGTACGTGTATTTTGTTGTTATCGGATCTAAGTGCGTGTATTATACGTTGTTATCGGATCTAAGTTCATGTATTATACGTTGTTATCGGATCTAAGTACGTGTATTATCGTTGACCCGAATCTAAGTTCATGGTATTTTCGTTGTTATCGGATCTAAGTTCATGTATTATACGTTGTTATCAGATCTAAGTGCGTGTATTATACGTTGTTATCGGATCTAAGTGCGTGTATTATACGTTGTTATCGGATCTAAGTTCATGTATTATACGTTGTTATCGGATCTAAGTTCATGTATTATACGTTGTTATCGGATCTAAGTTCGTATTATATTTTTATCAGATCTAAGTTCATGTATTATACGTTTTTATCAGATCTAAGTGCGTGTATTATACGTTGTTATCGGATCTAAGTTCTGTATTATCGTTGTTATCGGATCTAAGTTCATGTATTATACGTTGTTATCGGATCTAAGTTCTGGGATTATACGTTGTTATCGGATCTAAGTTCAGGGATTATACGTTGTTATCAGATCTAAGTTCATGTATTATACGTTGTTATCAGATCTAAGACGTTATTATCGTTGTTATCAGATCTAAGTGCGTGTATTATACGTTGTTATCGGATCTTAAGTTCATGTATTATACGTTGTTATCGGATCTAAGTTCAGTATTATCGTTGTTATCGGATCTAAGTTCGGTATTATACGTTGTTATCGGATCTAAGTTCTGTATTATACGTTGTTATCGGATCTAAATTCATGTTATACGTTGTTATCAGATCTAAGTTCATGTATTATACGTTGTTATCAGATCTAAGTTCATGTATTATACGTTGTTATCGGATCTAAGTGCCTGTATTATACGTTGTTATCGGATCTAAGTTCATGTATTATACGTTGTTATCAGATCTAAGTTCATGTATTATACGTTGTTATCAGATCTAAGTGCGGGATTATACGTTGTTATCAGATCTATCGGGATTATACGTTGTTATCGGATCTAGTGCGTGTATTATACGTTGTTATCGGATCTAAGTGCATGTATTATACGTTGTTATCGGATCTAAGTTCATGTATTATACGTTGTTATCGGATCTAAGTTCATGTATTATACGTTGTTATCAGATCTAAGTTCATGTATTATACGTTGTTATCGGATCTAAGTACGTGTATTATACGTTGTTATCGGATCTAAGTTCGTGTATTATACGTTGTTATCGGATCTAAGTTCATGTATTATACGTTGTTATCAGATCTAAGTTCATGTATTATACGTTGTTATCAGATCTAAGTTCATGAATACGTTGTTATCGGATCTAAGTTCGTGTATTATACGTTGTTATCAGATCTAAGTTCATGTATTATACGTTGTTATCGGATCTAAGTTCATGTATTATACGTTGTTATCAGATCTAAGTTCATGTATTATACGTTGTTATCGGATCTAAGTACGTGTATTATGCCCTTGTTTTTCGGATCTAAGTTCATGTATTTAAAGTTGTTATCAGATCTAAGTTCATGTATTATACGTTGTTATCAAAATCTAAGTTCATGTATTATACGTTGTTATCGGATCTAAGTTCATGTATTATACTTGTTACGGATCTAAGTTCTGTATTATAGTTGTTATCGGATCTTAAGTTCATGTATTATACGTTGTTATCGGATCTAAGTTCGTGTATTATACGTTGTTATCGGATCTAAGTTCATGATATACTTGTTATCGGATCTAATTCTTATTTTACGTTGTTATCAGATCTAAGTTCTGTATTATACGTTGTTATCGGGTCTTAAGTCTGTATTATACGGTTATCGGATCTAAGTTCTGGGGATTATACGTTGTTATCGGATCTAAGTTCATGTATTATCTTGTTATCGGATCTAAGTTCATGTATTATACGTTGTTATCGGATCTAATGCGTGATTTTACGTTGTTATCGGATCTAAGTTCATGTATTATACGTTGTTATCGGATCTAAGTTCATGTATTATACGTTGTTATCAGATCTAAGTTCATGTATTATACGTTGTTATCGGATTTTAGTTCGTGTATTTTACGTTGTTATCGGATCTAAGTTCATGTATTATACGTTTTTATCGGATCTAAGTTCATGTATTATACGTTGTTATCGGATCTAAGTTCCTGTATTATACGTTGTTATCGGATCTAAGTGCGTGTATTATAAAGTTGTTATCGGATCAGTTCATGTATTATACGTTGTTATCGGATCTAAGTACGTGTATTATACGTTGTTATCGGATCTTGGGGTTTATGTATTATACGTTGTTATCGGATCTAAGTTTTGTATTATACGTTGTTATGGATCTTAAGTCATTATTTTCGTTGTTATCGGATCTAAGTTCATGTATTATACGTTGTTATCGGATCTAAGTTCATGTATTATACGTTGTTATCGGATCTAAGTTCATGTATTATACGTTGTTATCGGATCTAAGTTCATGTATTATACGTTGTTATCGGATCTAAGTACGTGTATTATACGTTGTTATCGGATCTAAGTACGTGTATTATACGTTGTTATCGGATCAAGTACGTGTTTTTACGTTGTTATCGGATCTAAGTACGTGTATTATCGTTGTTATCGGATCTAAGTTCATGTATTATACGTTGTTATCGGATCTAAGTACGTGTATTATACGTTGTTATCGATCTAGTACGTATTATACGTTGTTCGATCTAAGTACGTGATTATACGTTGTTATCGGATCAGTACGTGTATTATACGTTGTTATCGGATCTAAGTTCATGTATTATACGTTGTTATCAGATCTAAGTTCATGTATTATACGTTGTTATCAGATCTAAGTTCATGTAGTATACGTGTTATGATCTAAGTTCATGTATTATACGTTGTTATCAGATCTAAGTTCATGTATTATAAGTTGTTATCGGATCTAAGTGCGTGTATTATACGTTGTTATCGGATCTAAGTTCGTGTATTATACGTTGTTATCAGATCCCAAGTTCATGTATTATACGTTTTTATCAGATCTAAGTTCATGTATTATACGTTGTTATCGGATCTAAGTACGTGTATTATACGTTGTTATCGGATCTAAGTGCGTGTATTATACGTTGTTATCGGATCTAAGTTCATGTATTATACGTTGTTATCGGATCTAAGTACGTGTATTATACGTTGTTATCAGATCTAAGTTCATGTATTATACTTGTTATCGGATCTGTTCATGTATTATACGTTGTTATCAGATCTAAGTGCGTGTATTATACGTTGTTATCGGATCTAAGTGCGTGTATTATACGTTGTTATCGGATCTAAGTTCATGTATTATACGTTGTTATCGGATCTAAGTTCATGTATTATACGTTGTTATCGGATCTAAGTTCATGTATTATACGTTGTTATCAGATCTAAGTTCATGTATTATACGTTGTTATCGGATCTAAGTGCGTGTATTATACGTTGTTATCGGATCTAAGTTCATGTATTATACGTTGTTATCGGATCTAAGTTCGGGATTATACGTTGTTATCGGATCTAAGTTCATGTATTATACGTTGTTATCGGATCTAAGTTCATGTATTATACGTTTTTTATCAGGGTCTAAGTTCATGTATTATACGTTGTTATCAGATCTAAGTACGTGTATTATACGTTGTTATCAGATCTAAGTGCGTGTATTATACGTTGTTATCGGATCTTAAGTTCATGTATTATACGTTGTTATCGGATCTAAGTTCATGTATTATGCGTTGTTATCGGATCTAAGTTCATGTATTATACGTTGTTATCGGATCTAAGTTCATGTATTATACGTTGTTATCGGATCTAAATTCATGTATTATACGTTGTTATCAGATCTAAGTTCATGTATTATACGTTGTTATCAGATCTAAGTTCATGTATTATACGTTGTTATCGGATCAAGTGCCTGTATTATACGTTGTTATCGGATCTAAGTTCATGTATTATACGTTGTTATCAGATCTAAGTTCATGTATTATACGTTGTATCGATCTAAGTGCGTGTATTATACGTTGTTATCAGATCTAAGTGCGTGTATTATACGTTGTTATCGGATCTAAGTGCGTGTATTATACGTTGTTATCGGATCTAAGTGCATGTATTATAGTTGGGTTATCGGATCTAAGTTCATGTATTATACGTTGTTATCGGATCTAAGTTCATGTATTATACGTTGTTATCAGATCTAAGTTCTTGTATTATACGTTGTTATCGGATCTAAGTACGTGTATTATACGTTGTTATCGGATCTAAGTTCGTGTATTATACGTTGTTATCGGATCTAAGTTCATGTATTATACGTTGTTATCAGATCTAAGTTCATGTATTATACGTTGTTATCAGATCTAAGTTCATGTATTATACGTTGTTATCGGATCTAAGTTCGGGATTATACGTTGTTATCAGATCTAAGTTCATGTATTATCGTTGTTATCGGATCTAAGTTCATGTATTATACGTTGTTATCAGATCTAAGTTCATGTATTATACGTTGTTATCGGATCTAAGTACGTGTATTATACGTTGTTATCGGATCTAAGTTCATGTATTATACGTTGTTATCAGATCTAAGTTCATGTATTATACGTTGTTATCAGATCTAAGTTCATGTATTATACGTTGTTATCGGATCTAAGTTCATGTATTATACGTTGTTATCGGATCTAAATTCATGTATTATACGTTGTTATCGGATCTTAAGTTCATGTATTATACGTTGTTATCGGATCTAAGTTCGTGTATTATACGTTGTTATCGGATCTAAGTTCATGTATTATACGTTGTTATCGGATCTAAATTCATGTATTATACGTTGTTATCAGATCTAAGTTCATGTATTATACGTTGTTATCGGATCTTAAGTTCATGTATTATACGTTGTTATCGGATCTAAGTTCATGTATTATACGTTGTTATCGGATCTTAAGTTCATGTATTATACGTTGTTATCGGATCTAAGTTCATGTATTATACGTTGTTATCGGATCTAAGTGCGTGTATTATCGTGTTATCGGATCTAAGTTCATGTATTATACGTGTTATCGGATCTAAGTCTGATTTTACGTTGTTATCAGATCTAAGTTCATGTATTATACGTTGTTATCGGATCTAAGTTCGTGTATTATACGTTGTTATCGGATCTAAGTTCATGTATTATACGTTGTTATCGGATCTAAGTTCATGTATTATACGTTGTTATCGGATCTAAGTTCCTGTATTATACGTTGTTATCGGATCTAAGTGCGTGTATTATACGTTGTTATCGGATCTAAGTTCGTGTATTATACGTTGTTATCGGATCTAAGTACGTGTATTATACGTTGTTATCGGATCTAAGTACGTGTATTATACGTTGTTATCGGATCTAAGTACGTGTATTATACGTTGTTATCGGATCTAAGTACGGGATTATCGTTGTTATCGGATCTAAGTTCATGTATTATACGTTGTTATCGGATCCCAAGTACGTGTATTATACGTTGTTATCGGATCTAAGACGTGTATTAACGTTGTTATCGGATCTAAGTACGGATTTTACGTTGTTTTCGGATCTAAGTACGTGTATTATACGTTGTTATCGGATCTAAGTTCATGTATTATGCGTTGTTATCGGATCTAAGTTCATGTATTATACGTTGTTATCGGATCTAAGTGCGGGATTATACGTTGTTATCGGATCTTAAGTTCATGTATTATACGTTGTTATCGGATCTAAGTTCATGTATTATAGTTGTTATCGGATCTTAAGTTCATGTATTATACGTTGTTATCGGATCTAAGTTCATGTATTATACGTTGTTATCGGATCTAAGTTCGTGTATTATACGTTGTTATCGGATCTAAGTTCATGTATTATACGTTGTTATCGGATCTAAGTTCATGTATTATACGTTGTTATCGGATCATACGTGTATTATACGTTGTTATCGGATCTAAGTACGTGTATTATACGTTGTTATCGGATCTAAGTACGGTATTATACGTTTTATCGGATCTAAGTACGTGTATTATACTGTTATCGGATCTAATTCATGTATTATACGTTGTTATCGGATCTAAGTACGTGTATTATACGTTGTTATCGGATCTAAGTACGTGTATTATACGTTGTTATCGGATCTAAGTACGTGTATTATACGTTGTTATCGGATCTAAGTACGTGTATTATACGTTGTTATCGGATCTAAGTTCATGTATTATACGTTGTTATCAGATCTAAGTTCGGGATTATCGTTGTTATCAGATCTAAGTTCATGTAGTATACGTTGTTATCAGATCTAAGTTCATGTATTATACGTTGTTATCAGATCTAAGTTCATGTATTATACGTTGTTATCGGATCTAAGTGCGTGTATTATACGTTGTTATCGGATCTAAGTTCGTGTATTATACGTTGTTATCAGATCTAAGTTCATGTATTATACGTTGTTATCAGATCTAAGTTCATGTATTATACGTTGTTATCGGATCTAAGTACGTGTATTATACGTTGTTATCGGATCTAAGTGCGTGTATTATACGTTGTTATCGGATCTAAGTTCGTGTATTATACGTTGTTATCGGATCTAAGTACGTGTATTATACGTTGTTATCAGATCTAAGTTCGTATGTATTATGTTGTTATCGGATCTAAGTGCGTTATTATACGTTGTTATCAGATCTAAGTTCATGTATTACGTTGTTATCGGATCTAAGTTCATGTATTATACGTTGTTATCAGATCTAAGTTCATGTATTATACGTTGTTATCAGATCTAAGTTCATGGGATTATACGTTGTTATCGGATCTAAGTTCATGTATTATACGTTGTTATCGGATCTAAGTGCGGGATTATACGTTGTTATCGGATCTAAGTTCATGTATTATACGTTGTTATCGGATCTAAGTTCATGTATTATACGTTGTTATCGGATCTAAGTTCATGTATTATACGTTGTTATCGGATCTAAGTTCATGTATTATACGTTGTTATCAGATCTAAGTTCATGTATTATACGTTGTTATCGGATCTAAGTTCATGTATTATACGTTGTTATCAGATCTAAGTTCATGTATTATACGTTGTTATCGGATCTAAGTGCATTATTCATCTTTTGTCGCTTAATAAAAAAAAAAAAAGCAAATACTTTTGTTACTTCTTTACTCTCTCTTTTCTCTCTCTCTCTCTCTCTCTCTGCCTTTTAACCCAGATTGGGGCATAGGCCCTCAACCAACTCATGCCTAGTCTTCCTATCTCTAGCTATTTCCTGCAGCTATTCTTTATATTGTTGTTCTCTGCCTCCAAATCTCGTCTCCATGTATTTCTAGATCTCCCTTTCTTTCGCTGTCCCTGCGGGTTCCAGGAAAGGAGCTATCTTGTTATATTCCCTCAGGTTTTGCAAAGTGTATCCTATCCAGCGCCAGTGTCTTTTTTAACATCTTGGTTCATTGGTATCTGCCTTGTTCTTCTTCTCTTACACTTATCATTATATTTTCGTTGCATCTATTAAAAGTAATATAGGAACAGTCTGTTGTCTTATATGACTTGATATTTTACATCACAATCTACATTTGATTGAATATACGGGTATAACAATATTATAACAGCGGGGTCCAAGTGTGGGTGTTTAGTTAACTATAATATTAACTTTAGATAATTAGACACTCATCGTTGTTCATAATTAATGATCGTGTCATTTCGTCACAGACTGAGCCATATTGAAGCTGGTACTGAAAAGTCAATTGTCAGATCCTTGTAGACTTTATATATTCATCATCATTATAATCATTATCACCATCATGATCTTCATCTTAATCATCATAATCATCATGATCTTCATCTTAATCATCATAATCTTCATCTTCATCATCATAAGCATCATCATGATAATCATAATCATCATCATAACCATTATCGTGATCATCATCGTGATCATCATCATCGTGATCATAGTCATCATCATAACTATCATCATCATCTAGAGCTTGTCCCTTCGGAACTTGGTTCCCATGATATCAAATAGCGTGTCTTAAGCAAATCTTTACCACCCTAACAGTCTTTCTTCTCACAGACGTCTCGCCTCTGCAACCGGGATGTTCAAATCACCAGTTATATTCTGAATCCATCTTCTTCGTTGTCTTCCTCTTGTCCTCTTTGCCGGGATGACTCCTTTTATAATAATCTTCTCCAACCCATCGTGTTTCTTTATATGATGTGCTTAATCGGATGTGCTGGTCTACTTGTAGGCGCATAACTGACACAACGTACAATCGATCTTAGGCTCGGATCACATTCTTCTTCTTCACCTTTCAACTCCCAACGGAGCACAGGTCTTCAACAAACTTCTTCCAACTTTTCCTCTCTCTTGACATCCCTTCGAATTTTTTCCATGTTTTGCCTATCTTAATATCAGCCTCCAGCTTTCTTCTCCAGGTCTGTCTAGGAATTCCCCTATTCCTCTTTCCACGCGGGTTCTAAAACAGTGCATGTCTTGCAATGCTTCCTGTCAGTCTTCTCAATGTATGTCCTATCCATCGCCGGCGTCTCTTCCTGAGCTCTATCTCAACTGGTATTTGTTTAGTTCTTTCTCTGAGTTCCTCGTTTGTAATCTTATCATACTACCTCCGTACCTCTATTTTACGCAAACCAAGAATCACATACAAATCACAAAGTGTGGTTTACAAGTGGTCGATAACCATAGTATAAGTTTTCCTGATGTCAATGTCTAATCCATAGTCCTTGCTAGTTTTATTTAGTTGTTATAGTTCTTGTAACTCTTGCACATTCTCGGCTATCATCTGCATAAAATATAATTTCCTGCAGCCTTTTCAGACCTTAGGTATGAAGTGCCTGTCACTTAATATTTCTAGATCCAAGTGTGCATGAGGTAGAAGGTCTAATTCCTTTCCTCACGTGTGGAACGTCGAGTGTGGGATTGAACTCACAACTCTCTTGTGTCCGAGTCGATAGACGAACGCTTATGCATTACGCTAGACTGCTATCGGAAATTTGGAGTGCATAGACACTTTTGGGGAAGATGGCTATCTGCAGTAAAGTTACTAATGCCGTCAAAAGCCATGTTATTATGGGGTTTCATAGCATCAACACTCTCCCGTGATGCTAGTGCCGTGCCGTGGAGCGAGGACTTGAGTGCCCCAGCGGCCTTCGGATCTATATCGGCGGAAGCCTAGTGATCCTGGCAGGTTTACCAAGCCAGACTCGTTTTGAATGCAGACGAAGGATTAGCTGTATTGTTCCTGGTTTCCCCATACGGCTCGGTCAATCTCCACAGAAATGGCAAGGCACCAGCCGAGAGTATTCCACAAAACACGAACTCCGACAACAATCATAGAGATCTCCGGCAACAAAAATGAACTTGTGAACAGAACGGCGCGGTCCAGTTTCGAACACACGACCTTCGAAACACAAGACAGATGCTTAACCACTTAGCCATAGTGATCTCCCTTTAAGAATACCACCAAATATTCTGTTGGTTTCTCTCAGTTTAACACAAAATCTAAACTAAGGTTGTTAGAGAGCTGCGTATTTTCAGCAATTTTCTATGATTCTGAATGCCGGATGGAGCCAACATTGAGGACACAAACCTAGACTGTCAGCATTTCTTTTACAACCTACATGAGAATAATTCTCAGAATATCTTGGTTCAACAAAATAAGCAAGCCAAGAACAGATTCTTCTTCTTCTTTTGTCGTCACACTGCTACCGGGTTGTTGCCCAGTGTTGTGGTTTTCTGTTTTTGTCTTGCGCTGTTCTGGTGGCTTGGGTGATTGTTATTTTGCTATTTGACAGGATTCTACCCACAGTATACAGCTCTACAACAGAACATCGGAAAGAAGGAAAGAGGAAGACCACGAAAGATGGTTAGATGGCGTGGCAGCATCCTGTGAAAGAGCAAAGATAACAATCACACAAGCCACCAGAAAGCGCAAGACAAAAACAGAAAACCACGACACTGGGCAACAACCCGGTAGCAGTGTGACGACAAAGAAGAAGAAGACAGATTCTGATATACCATCTAACCATCTTTTCGGTCTTCTTCGCCTTCTTTCCTCATGTTCTGTTGTAGAAGACTTCGTATACTGTGGAGTTTGGATGCATTCTTATTAAGTGGCCAAACCACTTCATTCTTTGTTTCTCGATGTAATTCAAGCAAGGTTCTGTGTCAACTTTCTTTCTTATGCTGATGTTGGTGACTGTCTTTTCTGGTGTTGTTAGTAACTTTTTGCAGGCAGCGCATTTCACGTGTAGTTATTTTTTTGTGACTGCGCTTTGCTCATTGTCCATGTTTGGCTCTGGTAACACAAAGTAGATTAACAGCGACAATCAGGAGGCAAGGGATAGAGTTATAGAAGGCATATGTTGAAGTTGAATAGGACGCGTACTTACAAGTGATCTAGAGTCAAATAAGAGTAGGGCCACGACATGCTATGATACAGAGAGGCGGCCGCATCAGGCGGCACCGTAAGGAGGGGGAGGGGTCATAAGCAGCGAAATCAAAATAAATTTGAAACATTTTTTTTTTCGATCCAGAAGCACTTGAGCTGAAAGCTCTTCGGCTCGGTGCCATGGACATCGTCACTCTTCGATTCGGTGCCACGAACACCGTAAATCTGGGGAATCTGTGGCTTTTCTGCCAGTCCGCGGAGTTGAACCCGCACTCACAGAGGACTTATCACCCGTAGTCCAAATCGCTACGAACACGCTGGGCACGCGGGCATTTGAAACATTTAAGGGCGGCATTTCGAAGATTTGCATCATACTGAGAAAAAATACCGCACGGTCCTGATTAAGAGAACCGTCATGCGGCAGACCTGGCGAAGACGAAGAAGGGAACAGACTAAAGGCAACATGGCGGAGAACAGTAGGGGAAGGAGATATTTTTAAACGGTCAACCTGCTGTCTTGAAGGTCGGCTGGAGACACTCAAAGGCTGACGGAGAGCGAACCCAGTAAACGCTGGTTGAAATCGGACACATCGCCGAAGGACAAGCCCCAGAGCTCCAAATGGTACTGAAGATGTGACGTAAAAGTACGTTTTTGGCAAAGGCTGATTATATATCACAATAATAATGATCAAAATGGCCGGAAAAGAACGAGAGAGAGAGAGAGAGAGAGAGAGAGAGAGAAACGGTCTTTACTGACTGTGTGACAGCTATTTTTTAGGACGGTGTAGGAATATGCGTCTGATTAATTTAATGGCCGCATGGCTAGTACAGTCACCACGAAACTGTTCAGGTTATATTTTTTCTTCATGCCCCCGGCAGAAAAAAACTTCTTGGCCATACCAGGAATTGAACCTGGGTCTCCTGAATGCGAATCCATTTGATCAGCCGCTCCTCCAGACAAAGACGTTTCTCGATTCAATCCCACACTCACCGTTCCACACGTGAGGAAAGGAATTGTCCCTATAACCTCCGTCACACTAGAAAGGAATTGTCCCTATAACCTCCGTCACACTAGAAAGGAATTGTCCCTATAACCTCCGTCACACTAGAAAGGAATTGTCCCTATAACCTCCGTCACACTAGAAAGGAATTGTCCCTATAACCTCCGTCACACTAGAAAGGAATTGTCCCTATAACGTCCGTCACACTAGAAAGGAATTGTCCCTATAACCTCCGTCACACTAGAAAGGAATTGTCCCTATAACCTCCGTCACACTAGAAAGGAATTGTCCCTATAACCTCCGTCACACTAGAAAGGAATTGTCCCTATAACCTCCGTCACACTAGAAAGGAATTGTCCCTATAACCTCCGTCACACTAGAAAGGAATTGTCCCTATAACCTCCGTCACACTAGAAAGGAATTGTCCCTATAACCTCCGTCACACTAGGAAGGAATTGTCCCTATAACCTCCGTCACACTAGAAAGGAATTGTCCCTATAACCTCCGTCACACTAGGAAGGAATTGTCCCTATAACCTCCGTCACACTAGAAAGGAATTGTCCCTATAACCTCCGTCACACTAGAAAGTGGAAATATAAAGGAACAGGCACTTCATAACCTAAGGTCTGAAAAAGCTACAATAAATGTTATTTATTTATCCGTAATAGCATTTATTTTAACACAACTATTTACCTTACTGTAGCCACTCAGAGATAGATGTATTAACTTATATCCTGAAATCGATCCCAAATGTTACTTGCACGCAACCGGACCTCGCAACTGTCTTCTCTTCTTACTGGTAGTATTTTAGAAACTATATCCCTAAACATTGTCACGCTCAAGCAAAGTAGAGCATCGTATGTCATCACGCGCTGCATGTTGTGAGAGGACGTCTTGGCAAACTCTACTTCCACAACACGAAAACTGTGGCGCAGTCATGTATGCAACATCCCGAGGGTATCATACGAACGTCATTTGTAAGCAAATAACAACAACAAACAGAAAATATATGGAACTTAGCAATGAACAAATATTGTTCGTCATGCTCTGTTTACTTCATTCTTGTCCTTTTAAAAAAAAAAACTGCTTCTGTTCTTTCACAATATAGATGAGACTGCAGTAAAACTATGTGATTGGCGAAACACGTAATCACAAAGTACTGTAGTTTTACAAAAACAATAACAATATACAACAATTTCGACCAACAAGGCCTTTATCAAGCAAAAGAACAACAGGAGTGACGAATTTTAAAAAAACAATAACATATGGACGACTACATACGGAGACATTCAAACGTTTCTAATGAAAATCTGGAAATAAAAACGAATAACGAAATAAATGTAACACAAAAATACACATAAAAACTAGAAATAGAAAAGAAGAGAAACAATAAAAATCAAATAAATATATAGCTTAAATACATGCAACATATGCACATATAGATTACAAAGCATGAGAAGAGAAAGTACTAAGAAGCATAGGAATGTAATACGATGAGCCCACGTGGTCGCAAGGTACCATACGAAGAAATCAACCGATTCTCCAGAGCAAATCGACTACGATCATCCGAGGAACATGATCGGATGGCTGTGACCTGCACATCGTGAGCTCCTAAATGGCCAGTATCCTTGAAATGGGTGGCTACAGGGATCACGGAGCATTGGCGTATGTCGCGTAAGTGTTGGGCGAATCGGTCACTGAGCCTCTTGCCTGTCTCGCCGATATAAGCAATGTTACACCGCTTACAGATAATGGCAAAGATAAGATTACGGGACTCGCATGTGAAACCATATTCAATAACAAACGTAGCTAAAGGAAAAGATACAGTACGCGTCTGTATCACATAAGCACACGTATTGCAACGCTGACGGCCACACTGGACAGTGCCAAAATGAGACACTGTGGCTCTCTAGAAAATTTTAGTTTTAGTCAAAAACATCGATTTTCAAAGTGTTTAGTTTTATAAAGTACAACATTCATACTATCGATTACAACATTCAATCGAAATGTAATAATAAACGAAATAAAGCTCCCACTCTCCTCCCCCTTCCCAAGCCCGGTTAACGGCAAGAGTGAGCAACCAATTCCATCATCCACCTGGGAAGACATAGACAATAGACTGATGGTCAATTGGCACGTGTCTTACTGTGACATTTTCTGAGTTTGCGCTTGTCTCTCTTGGCATTCAGCTCATCCATAAGTCTCTTTAAAGTTTCTTCTACAAGTACAAATAAGATATGTATATGGACTATTGGTGCCTACAAACTTATAAAAATAATTATTAATCATATGAAAAATCGCGTCTGTTAGAAATGTTCTTCTTTAGCAGATATTGAAAAAGATGACACATAATGTACTTGTATTTATAGTGCGTTTCAAATCTTATTCCCATGTTTGAACAGCTGTAAGTCCGAAGCCCTTTAACATAAAGATGTATATGCCCTATTAATCGTCATGACATTGTAAGGAAATAATTGAAACGCACTATAGCAGTTTTACATATTTCACATAACTGGAATATAATATTGTGTACATTAAGTGCAAAGGTACATGATTACTTTTATGAAAATGGCAGGTACAAGGAACGGAGAATATGTTTGCACAAATATAGCAATTTTTCATTGATGTAATCTTCTTCTGTCTATTGTATATTCTCTTTCCCCAGGTGAAAGATATAATTGGTTGTACACTCTTGCCGTTAAGCGTTGGAGTGGGAGCGTTCTAAGGCCAGATGAATCGACCTTGTTGTGTTATATCCGGGTTTATGTAGTGTGGTCTTGATATTGTCTATCCATCTTTTTTTGGTCTTCCCTTCGCTCTAGTACCTGATCTCTTTTTATTGTATGATGTTAATGGTGGTTGGTTGTATCCAATTCTCATTAAATGTCCAAACCACTACATTTGTTGTCTTTCGATGTATTCGGTGCATGAAATTATGCCAACTCTGCTTCTAATGTCCTCATTTCGTAGTCTATCTTTCCTGGTGACTCCCACTGCCTTCCTCAAGCATTTCATTTCACACAGGGTGTATTGCTGTCAGAGACCAAATTTGGCACCGGTAACAAAGTGTCTATTACACAGAAATTAAGAACGAAAATCCAGTCCTTCGAAACTAAATGCTACAGAAAGATCCTACGAATACCATGGACAGAAAAAGAAAGAACACTGATGTCCTGAAAGAACTAAATGTTAAAGAGAATTGGCTGATAAACAACATACTATACAGAAAAATTACATATTTTGGTCACATCAAGCGTCACGATGGCCTGGAAAGAACAATACTAGAGGGCAGGGTCCCAGGACGCAGAGGCAGACCAAGAAGAAGATGGCTACAAGATATTAAAGAAACCATGAACATGACCATCGACGAAGTGGGTGAACTGGCAAGAGACATAGTGAATTTCAGATGTGCTGCAAAGAGAGCAACGTCCTATAAAGGATACGCACCTTGATGATGATGAACAAAGTGTTGGTAACCTCTTCTTTCTTATTTTCCCTAATCCTGTTTTGCTTCACCGCGTTAGGATAAGAAGAGATTTATAGAACGGACTTTTGTGAGGTTTCATAAATAGTGTTTTTCCCTGCCTCTGTTATTTCTGTAATCCATCTTCTGTAAGAACTTTTTTGCTTTGTATCCACCATATCGGAGTAGCATTGCTTTTTGAAACCCACTGTTTGTTGGTAATCTGTTTATGTGGCCGAACTATTTAATTTGTTGCTTCTTGATGAAGTATTGGTGTTTGTCCTGCAAGACTGTCCCCTGTATGTCCTCCCAAGAAAGAAATGCTGGCCCTACAACACAACACTACATTCAAAACTACATGGCACTAGAGATGAGCTCCAGACAACAGTCGATTTCATCATAAGAACGCGTCTAACGGTATAATCATCAAAAAAGCGATCGCAAAGAAGAAGAAGTATTGGTGTTGTGCCCATTTTTTTCCTGCTGTCTTCATCTCTAAACATGTCTCTTTTTGATACTTCCGGCATTCTGCGTAGACACTTCCTTTCTGTCATGGCTAGTTTTAATCTATCGTATATGTAATCATGAATACAAAATGATTTTGACTCACCCGTGTGTTGACGGGACTCGCAAGGGGAGCAAAGAATAGTAACACTGTGACCTACAAGGTATAAGAGCCGACTAAGGTAGAGACCTAGGGAAGCTACCCTAGTAAATAAAAAGTGTCGCAGAAATCATATGTGTTGGCCTACTTGTAGGCGCACAACTGGCAACAACGTACAATCGCTTTTATGTTCTGATCACATACAGATCACAAAGAGTGGTTTTACAAGTGGTTGATATAGACCAGGGTCGGCAATCTTTGAGACGGAAGAGCCAAAAGTTATAATTTACAAAATTTCTCAGTTTTTAAAGAGCCACTAAAATTGTTGTTTCAATATTATGGTATTTGATTAGGATTAGGTATATAAATTTGATTTTTGATTTAAAATAAATGGCTTTAAATACGAAATAATATTTATTCATATAAAAATGTAAACCTGAAATAAATGATTTTAATAGATCGCTACAATAGTTACATCAATGGGAGCATTGACCTTGCATGTTTTTTGAAAGTTCGGTTAAATCTGGCTCATAACTTGTTATTTTCAGTTTCAAGCACGCCTCTAGATTGTTATTTGTTAGTTGGCTTCTTACTTGACTTTTTATTATATTCATGCAAGAGAACGCTTGCTCGCACGAATATGTTGACCCGAAGATCGTCAGCACTCCAAATGCCAACTTCTTCACCTCACTGTAGCATTCTGGAAGAGACATCGAAAGAGACACAACTTGACATCGAAAGAGACACAACTTGACATCGAAAGAGACACAACTTGACATCGAAAGAGACACAACTTGACATCGAGACACAACTTGACATCGAAAGAGCCGCAGGTTGCCGACCCCTGATATAGACCGTTCGAATAAGAAGAAGAAGAGATATGCCCTCAACCAACGCATGACAAGCCCTCAACCAACGCATGACAAGCCCTCAACCAACGCATGACAAGCCCTCAACCAACGCATGACAAGCCCTCAACCAACGCATGACAAGCCCTCAACCAACGCATGACAAGCCCTCAACCAACGCATGACAAGCCCTCAACCAACGCATGACAAGCCCTCTATATAGCTACTATCTCTGAAAGCTCTCATTGCCACGTTAATTGTTGAAATGACATAAATCGTGGCTTGATTTGATTGCCCTAAATCTGAAAGCACAGTGAAACATACAATGTGAGCTACTTTAGTGATGAAGTTTGAAGAACAACGCATGAGTTACAAGCAGACATTTTCAACCAACTAATAACTCAATAAATAAACTGAACCTAAAACTTAAGGAAATGAAAACATACAAGAAACAATTTCAGGGCAATTAACCCTTTAGCTGCTGAAGACGTATATATACGTTTTTCCCATTCACTTCTAAAGACACATTAACACGTCTGTTATTATCTCTCATCTGTGGGCTAAAGATGTGTGAACACGTTATACATTGCTACTGTCACTGCTATAGGCGTATATTCACATTTGTGACCTAGAAACAAAGAGTAGCCATTTTTAGCTCAGCCTTCAGAAAGTATGTAGCAGCGAAAGGGTTAAAATGCACATTAAACAATTTTAGAGCAATGCAAACGTACATTCACCAATTTCAGGGCAATGAAAATGCACGTTAAACAATTGGCGAGTCACTAGGGCAAATACAAATAAGATCCAGACCTTGTCAACGGATGTTTGCGGCGGATTCTCAGATTGAGATGGTATGATAGAGTTACACACACGGATCTGTGGATAAGAACAGGGCAGGAACCTATGATGACACAGGTCAAGAGGAGAAGATGGCGATGGATAGGCCATACCTTGCGGAAGACACAGTCGAGTGTCACTAGACAGTGCTCGAGTGGAACCTGCAGGGAAAACGAAAAAGAGGACGCCCTAAGCAGACTTGAAGACGAGGTCTTATTGAGGAGTTGAAGAGTGCTCAATTGACCTGGGAGACCATAAAAATAACAGCCAGAGACCGAGAAGAGTGGCGAACAACTGTTGAGGCCCTATGCTCCACGAGGAGCGGAGGGATTAATGATGATGATGATGATGTTAAACAATTTTAGAGCAATTAAAACGCACATTCACCAATTTCAGGGCAATAAAAATGCACGTTAAACAATTTTAGAGCAATTCAAACGTGCATTAAACAATGTCACGACAATAAAAACGCATATTAAACAATTTCAAGGCAATGAAAACGCTCATTAAAAAGTTTCAGGACAATAAAAACGCATATTAAACAATTTCAGGGAAATGAAAACGCTCATTAAAAAGTTTCAGGGCAAAAAAAAAACGCATATTAATGAAACTATTTCAGGACAATAAAAACGCCTATTAAACAATAATCAACCAAGTGCAAGAATTCAAATACCTAGGAAGTATATTCATAGAAGACAAAAGACTAGACAGAGAGATAGAGTGCATAAAGCAAATGCTGTAACCTACCAGCTAGCCCTATTGTTAAGGCACCCAAAAATGTCACTGACCAGCAAAACAACAGATGATCAACAACATTGTTATACCTACTTTGTGTTACCAGAGCCAAACATGAACAATGAGCAAAGCGAGTCGCAAAAAATAACTACATGTGAAATGCGAAGCCTGCAAAAAGTCACCAACATCAGCATAAGAAAGAAAGTTTGCACAGAACCTTGCTTGAATTACATAGAAAAACAAAGAATGAAGTGGTTTGGCCACTTAATAAGAATGCATCCAAACTCCACAGTATACAAAGTCTTCTACAACAGAACATCAGGAAAGAAGGCAAGAGGGAGACCACGAAAAAGATGTTTAGATGGCGTAGCAGAATCCTGTGAAAGAGCAAACATAACAATCACACAAGCCACCAGAACAGCGCAAGACAAAAACAGAAAACCACGACACTTGACAACAACCCGGTAGCAGTGTGACGACAGAAAACCACGACACTTGGCAAGCAAAACCCCGTAGCAGTGACGACAGAACCACGACACTGCAACAACCCGTAGCAGTGACGACAGAAACCACGACACTGGCAACAACCGAGCAGTGAGACAGAAAACCACGACACTTGGCAACAACCCGGTAACAGTGTGACGACAAAAAAAGAAGAAGAAGAACAATATTCATGCATTTGTAAACAAACAACAAAACTGGGAGGATCGGAAAGTAGGTCTAGAAAACATTGCTATGTTTGAAAAACTCTCCAGTGTAATAAAACTAGATGAAATTCTAAATAAATACATTATGATGAGCTGGATGATATTCTAAATAGGGGGCATGGAAATTAAATGTATACTTATTAACTATACGTACATTTAGCTTTATTTGCCTTTTTTACGTCGCGGGACATGAGGGTTGCACTATTAACACAATCATTTTTTGCCCAGCAGGATGTCAATTTGTATGAAAAGGAGAATTACAGGAAGAGCAATGAGATTAATCTTCAACACGAAGTTTACTTTTGCACATGGATTATTTATACACGCAAGATTGTACATTGAGAGACCTGAGTATTATTGTACACGTATGTCTGTATCTCGTCGCTAAGTGGTGATATATAACAGGGATCTTTGGGGCGTAGAAGTTATGTACTCGTCTCTAGTGCCAAAGGTACTCGGTTTGCTCCTCGTGAGCCACTGGATATTTTTCCAGAGATACCTGATCTCAGTGTAGGTGAGATCGAGTTCCTAGTCCTTTCGGAAACGTAGGCCCGTGTTCAATTTGAGCACGAAAAAGAACCCTATGCAGTTTGAAATCGAGAAGAGCAGGTTGGAAGCCGCTGCCCGGGCAAAATTCATTTGAAAAAAGCTAAAAATAAAAGTTTTACAAAATATCTTCACTATCTTCAAATTGCATCGGGGACCCTCACCTGTGCTACAGAGTTCGTGCACTGCAGCTGAGATCTTCGTGTATAAGAAAGAGATCGGAGTACGTATGGTTACTCAGTGAAGTGCAATGATGATGATCCTATCAATCAATCAATCAATTAATTAATATATATATATTGTGAGCGACTGTAGCTCAAGCGGTAGTGCGCTCGATCACAACCAAACCCAAGCCAATCTGGTTCAAACCCCACGGTAGGCAAGTTTGGAAGCAAATTTCCGTGGGATTTTTACGAAAGGTAAAAAAATAGACCTCACCGTTCAGAAAGCAATGGCAAACTACTACTGAACGTATAAGGGTGCCTAGAAAATCAACGACTTGTTTACTGTGGTTGATGGCTACGTCCTGTAAAGGATATGCTACGATTTTCATTTTCTATTATATATATATATATATAATATCAAGTAGTAGCTTGCCCCTTGTAAAATTTATATATGTATTATATACATACGGTGACGGTGGTGTAATCGTAAAAAAGATAGTACATAGTAGAGTTGCCCCACGTCCTCATTTTTGCGGAAACGTCCTAATTTCAAGAGTAAATATGAGCGTCCGAAAATAATTTGGGAAATTCGTAGATTTGTCCGCAATTGTACATGCTAAATCATAAAATAGCAATCTGTCAGCGACATCATGTGATAACCACTTGGTAATTAGGTACAATTTGAGTTTTTAGCTTATTATAAATATTCATTCATCAGTCACAAAACCTTGCTTGAATTACATAGAGAAACAAAGAATGAAGTGATTTGGCCACTTAATAAGAATGCATCCAAGCTCCACAGTATACAGTCTTCTACAACAGAACATCGGGAAAGAAGGCAAGGGAAGACCACGGAAAAGATGGTTAGATGGCGTAGCAGAATCCTGTGAAAGAGCAAAGATAACAATCACACAAGCCACCAGAACAACGCAAGACAAAAACAGAAAACCACGACACTGGGCAACAACACGGTAGCAGTGTGACGACAAAAGAAGAAAGAAGAAGTCATCAGTGCAAAAACTTTAGAAGGAATCAAAATAAAATTCATTACTTTGAATATGAAAGACGTGATCAAAGAGTTGGAACGTGATGGCCATAAAGACCAAATTAAAGTGTTCTATAATAACGTGCTACCACTTTCTAGGGACGATTAGAATAGGTCAAGATGCAACCACTGAGTGAATTTTTATGTTTCAAGTAGCTTGATTTTGATAAACATTTCGTGAGAAAATATGGAAGCTTCAATCAGATTTTTGACTGATAAAGGTGTGCACATAGATGATTCAAAGTGATTTGATCAGTACTGCAATTATCTTTGAAGTCGATGAAGGCCCACCTCTGTGGTGGGGGCACCAGTCAAATGATAAGCAGGCCTCACGCAAAAATCGGTCAGAAGCGCAATACCAGACGACGTGACTAACGCCTGAATTGACAGCGGGTGAATGAGTGAGCAGAAGAAGAGGAAGAAGAAGAAGAGGTACTGCAATCTGGAGAAATGTGCATCCACCTATAAAAATCGAGTGCCATCAGGAAAAAAATGGTCTGACCATATTGAAAACGCAAGGAGTAGTGAATTGTGCTCTGAAATCGTAAAGATATCACAGTTCTTCTCTGCTTTTTCAGCACACAGTGCTTCGGTAGAAAGACTTTTCCTTAATCCATGCCCAATCGAACAATGAGAGAAATCGTCTTAGTGTGGACTCAGTCAAATCAATTTCACTTGTAACATTTAATTTCAACATTTCACAGGCAGGCAATTTTATGGACATTTGATGGAAAAGAAAGAAATTCTAAAAAAAAAAAGATCAGGTCATCCGAAAAATATAAAGGTCGACCCAGTCTTAATTGGATACCAGAAAAAGCACTGAGAAGTAAATGCGACCAGCGTGATGTTAACCACATCTCCCATCGCGCGCCGACGGTCAATGAAAAATACGGGCCTAACATCGTCTTACCCAATGCACCTCGAGGTATCTCCTCCTCCTTCTTTGCGTTCGTTCTTCTACATTTTTCTTCTTTGAACCTGTTTGCTTGCCAAACGTCAGGTTCAGAAGAGATTTCTAAAACGGCCTAGTATGCGCTTCTAGATAGTCTCTTTCGTCGCCTCTGTTATCTCTGGAGGTCCATCTTTGCTGGCCGGCCTTTTGCTTTGTACCCATTGTATCGAGCAGCATTGCTCTTTGGGGTGCACTGTCTGATGGTAATCTGCTTACGTGACCGAACCATTTAATTTGTTGTTTCTTGATGAAGTCTAGTACTGATGTTGTACCCACTTTTTCCTGATGTCTTCATTTCTCAACCGGTCTCTTCTTGTTACACCCAGCATTCTGCGTAGACACTTCATCTCTGTTGTGACTAGTTTTCTTCTATCGTTTGTTGTCAGCGTCCAGGTTTGGCACTGGTAACATAATGTGGGAGAAAGATTGTGTTGAACATTGCTCTTTTTGTGTTCATGGTGACGTGTTTGCATCTTAAAATTGGCGCCATTTGCCCTATCATTTGGTTTGCTTTGTTCGTTCTCTACGACCAATTTTAATCACTCTTTGTGATATGTTTGATCTTTGCCAAGAACGAGTATACGTTGCACATTGGTTTGGTAGGCCGCTAAACGCATAGACTTGTACATGTTTAGGACATGTGCATCCGATTTCAGCCAAACCTCCTTAGTCGCCTCTTACGACATGCGTGGTAGGTAACAGTGGTTCTATTCTTTACACCCCAAATTTGGGCCCGGTAACCACTGGGCGCACCTCGAGGTATAAAAGGGTTTCTTTATTATTTACTTGGGCGATGTTCGGAAATCTACCTGAGGTGATCAGAACGGATCCGATCAAATCTGGAGAAAACCGATCGGAGGCTGCGGTGATAATTAATGGGCGGTTTAGGACAAAGACACGTATGTATGGTGTCACATAAGCAAGCAAAACGAATAACTAAAAGATAAAACTAACAAAAATTAGACGTTTCGACTATAAGTCTTTTTTCAAGGACACAGATATACACAAGGAATACTAAATAAACTCAATCATAGATCTAAGTAGGATGGATGACTAGAGATTATTTAATTTAATTACAATTTAAATGAATTTTAATGTTAGGAGAAGTGTTCTCATTTCGGAAGATCAAAATATGGTAACCCTAGTCAAATATGCATTTTATAGACTGCATCACAATGGCATATAATTAAAAAAAAAAAAAAAAAAAAGGAACCCTTGCCTAAGTGGTTAAGCCCTTTGCCTTGTGAGTCGAAGTTCGTGGATTCGAACCCGGACCGCGCCGTCCTGTTCACGAGTGCAATTTTTTCCAGAGTCCCCTAGGATTGTTGCTGGAGCTACGGAGTTCGTGCTTTGTGCAATACTCTCGGCAGGTGGCGTGCCATTTCTGTGGAGAGGAACCGAGCCATATGGGGTAAAACCCGGTGCAATGAAGTCAATCCTTTGGCTTTAAAACCCTTTAATGTATGTCATAATCATTAACATGATGTTTACTATTATTATTAGTAGTTGTAGTAGTATGTTATGGAAGGAGGAATGCTGGCAAAAAGTAGATAGAAGAGGAAGATAACGGAGAAGATGGATTCAGGTTGTAACTGATGATTTGATCATGACGACTGCAGAGGCGGGATATTTTGGTCTATGAGAGAGAGAAATTCGGAAGGACTGTTATAGTGACAAATAACCACTGTACACGATTAACGACTGTCTATTGTCTATTCCCAGGTGGAAGATGTAGTTGGCTGTCCACTCTTGCAGTTAAGCGTAGGGATGGGAGCTTTAATTTGCGTTCTAGGGCTAGATGAGTCGCCCTTGTTGTGTTGTATTCGTGTTTATGTAGTGTGGTCTTGATATTGTCTATCCATCTTTTTCTTGGTCTTCCTTAGCTCTAGTACCTGATCTCTTTTTATTGTATGCTGTCATTGATATATAGTTGGTTGTATTTCATTCTCATTAAATGTCCAAATCACTGCATTTGTTGTCTTTCGATGTATTCGATGCATGAAGTTATGCCCACTCTGCTTCTGATGACCTCATTTCGTAGTATGTCTTTCCTGGTGACTCCCACTGCCTTCCTCAAGCATTTCATTTCACACGTGGTGAGCTGTGGTGTGTTGCTGTAATAGACCAAGTTTGGCACAGGTAACAAAGTGTTGGTAGGAAAATACTTTTTTCATCTGTCTTTTCACTTCCATCTTGATCTTTGAGTGTTGTAGTAATGATGCCAGCTGGTAGGCCACTGAATTTGCTTTTTGACACCTTGTCTCTATTTCTCTATCGAGTTTTCTGTCCTCTGTGAAAATGCTGCCTAAATATTTGAATTCAGAAACTTCCTTTACTCTGGTGTTATCTATTTGTATGTTTGCTTGGCTTGGTGTTCTGCTGATTTTCATGGTCTCGGTCTTTTGTTTGTTGATTTTCATGTTGTACTTTCTACATGCTATCAGTAGTGAATTCATGTGATGTTGTAGCTGATCTTCATCTTCATAGATTAAACTTTGGTCGTCCGCAAAAAGCAATTCAACGACTGTTACTGTGGTATATATATGTTTGTTTATATGGATGTATTGTTTTACTCTTTTCTCTGCAGGAAAAATTACATGGTTAGGAGAAGAGGCCAAATATTGCGAATTTTTATCAGTACCACGTTAAATGTAATAATTATATACAAATAATTTATAAAATAATAAATACACGTTACACATTATTTTTGATGGGACACGGTCGCACTGTCCCTTAATGACGAGCCTACTGTATAAATATATATATATATATATATATATATATATATATATATATATATATATATATATATATATATATATATGAATTTTGTTTTATACTCTTTCTCTGCAGTAAAAATTACACGGTTTTGAGAAGAGGCCAAATATTGCGAATTTTTATGAGTATCAGATCAAAAAACACATTTATGTCCCACGAATATACACATATTTCCTAACTAGCAAAAGTTAATGGAAACACTTTAGGTCGTGAGTTTGTTAATGTTATTACGAACATCTGTGTGAAAAATACGCTATTTAACATGGTATAATTTGTTCAGAAATATGTCTTCAAATTGCAAATAATATCTCATGAACTATTGCACGGATCTAGGGTTACCATATTTTGAACTTCCGAAATGAGGACACTTCTCCTAACATTAAATTCTAATTAAATTGTATTCCATGTATATTTTTTCTGATGACATTATCTTTTTTATTTTATCTCATTTATTTGTTTAGAATATGTTCTTTGCATCACATGTTCATAACATTTCTTGCATGTGAAATGTGTGACATTAAATTTTACACGTGAAATTGACTTGACTGTATCCACACTAAGACGCTGATGTGAGAATGAAACACACCGATAACTGAATGAACTTAGTGCAACCTCTCTCTCTCTCTCTCTCTCTCTCTCTCTCGCGATCCCCGCTCAGACTGATGTACCAGATCTACTCATGAATTCTGCTGTTGTTTTTAGGGCTCCGTCCCTCCGTAAAACTTCTCACCAAATTCGGTGTTATCGGGCCAGATTTCGCTTCTAAGGTCTGGTAACAGTTGTAGCGCAACCTGATTAATGTTAAAGCCTGGGAAGCAACATGCGGTGCCAAAAAGGCATAAAGCGGGGGACATCGCGTTGGACAGTACTGATGTATAGCCTTTTCTATAATGACGTAGGCTCACAAACTTTCACCTACACTGTGAAACATTTCTAGCAATTTATTTCAAGGTCTGGCATTTCCCTGCAGAAACATTTCCAGGAATTTATGTCAAGGTCTTGCAATTCCCGCAGAAACTCGTCGAAATATATGTATACATTTGCACAACATATATTTATCACAGAGATTGTGTACAATAATTAAAAATCTGTCACGAGAAGCTGTGCTGGTTTTTGTATATGACAGCCCTCTATAGTCATATGTTACCGGAGTGGGGACCGAAGGGGCTGGCAAGCTGTATATCACAAATAAACCAACAAGGAACTAACTGTCAGATGTCGCTTTTTTTTTCTTCTCAGAAGCACTTGAGCTTTTCAGCTCTTCGGCTCGGTGCCATGGACATCGTAACCTTTCGGTTCGGTATCACGAACACCGTAAATCTGGGGAATCTGTGGCTTTTTCTGCATCCCGCGGAATTGAACCCGCACACACAGAGGGATAGTCACCCGTAGTTCACCGCGCTACGAACACGCTGGGCAGACGGGCCAGATGTCGCTTTACAGAATCCTCATAATGACATGAAGAATTATTTTATATATATATATAAAGCCCTTATCGTCTTTGAAAATGAAAATCGTGGCACATCCTTTACAGGACTTGGCCATCAACAACAGTAAACGAGTCGTCGATTTTCTGGGCACCACTTATATGTTCAGTAGTTTGCCATTGCTTTCTGAACAATGAGGTCCATTTTAAAACAAAAAACAAGGGAACTAATTTGCTTCCAAACTTGCCGTCGCGGAGTTTGAACCAGGTACGCTTGGGTTGTGATCGAGCTCACTAGCACTTGAGTTACAGACGCCCACTTTTCATCTTTATAGCGGTCAATTGGCAAGTGTTTTACTGAGACATCTTCTGTGTTTTCGCTTGTCTCTCTTGTCTTTCAGCTCATTCGTACGTCCTGTTTTCTTCTTCTTCTTCTTTGCGTTCGTTCTTTACGACCAATTTTAATCACTCTTTGTAATATGTTTGATCTTTGTCAAGAACTTGTATACGTTGCACATTGGTTTGGTAGGCCCCAAACGCATAGACTTCTACACATTTAGGACACGTGCATCCGATTTCAGCCAAACCTCCTTTGTCGCTTCTTACGACATGCATGGCAGGTAGCAGTGGTTCTTTTCTTTACACTCCAAAATTTGGGCCCCGGTAACCACTCGGGCGGTCCTGTTTTCAAAAGACTCTGCACCTTTGCCCCAGAGACCCCTAGACCTTCATATACATATATATAGTACCAGTTAGTTGTTCCTTTCGTGCCAAAGGCGGCACATAGAGCAGAGGTTTTAGATCTCCATGTGATACGGTTCTTTGCTAGCAGTTGAGATCTTGTATGGTTTTACATCCCAATAGTTTACTTTCTTATTGGATGGTTCGTCGAAGAGTGGTCTTTGGTCTTCCACGTTTTCTTTTCCCAACTGGTGACCACATAAGGACTTGTCGATTTAGTCTCTTTTCGTCTGATCTAAGAACATGACTTAAATATTTCCACCTTCGTTTCCTTATAATATTTGATACGGGTTGTTGGTGTGTTCTATCTCTCACTGTGTTGTTAGAAACGAAATCACTCCATTTTACTTTTAATAACTTTCGTAGACATTTATTCTCAAAGCTGTCCAGTTTCTTATCAATTTTCTTTGTTGATTTCCAACTTTCACAACCGTAGGTCAGTACAGGAATCACACATGACCTAAATAATTTAACTTTTGTGCATATACTAAGGTCTTGAGATTGCCAGATATTCGTTAATTTAGTGAAGGCACTAGCTGCTATAGCAATACGAGAGTTTATTTCTTTCATCGTGTCTCCGTTGTTTGACACTTTACTACCCAAATATGTAAAATGTTCAACTTTCTCCAGTGTTTGGCCATTTATTACGATGTTGTCGGTCGAGTTTGTGAGGTCCATAATTTTGGTCTTGGCAGAATTAATCTGGAGACCAACCTGTTCTGTAAGCAAGTGTGCAAAGATTGCTCGTTAATAGTATATATATATGGAACTGCAGTAAAACTATTTGATTGGCAAAACACGTAATTACAAAGTACTGTAGTTTTACAAATTACAAAAACAATGACAAAATACAGCAACGTTTCGACCAACAAGGCCTTTATCAAGCAAACGAACAAACAGGAGTGACAAATTCCGTTTATTTTTTTCCGTTCTATTTCTAGTTTTATGTGTGTTTTTGTGTTACATTTATTTCGTTATTCGTTTTTATTCCGGATTTTCATTAGATACGTTTGTATTTGGTCGTCCATTTGTGTTTCATTTTAATTTGTCACTCCTGTTTGTTCGTTTGCTTGATAAAGGCCTTGTAAGAAGTTAGAAGACAGAATTGATGCATTTGAGATGTGGATATATAGAAGAATAAGCAGAGTTTCATGGACAGAAAAAAAGACAAATAAACAAGTTTTAGGAAAACTAGGCATGAAGAAACAATTAAGAGAAATAAAATTCAGACAAGTAAAGTATTTTGGGCACATAAAAAGGCATGACACCATGATAAAACATTTACTAGAGGGAAAGTTGAGGGGAGAAGAGCAAGAGGAAGACCGAGAGATAAGTGGAGGGAAACTTTAAGAAATGGACAGGTTACAGTCTGGCAGTGTGCAACACCAAGGCGAAAGACAGAGGATGCTGGAGATTCATTGCAGCCAACCTTCGATGTGGAGACGGCACCTGATGATGATGATGAAAACTACAGTACTTTGTAATTACGTGTTTCGTTAATAGTACCAGTATGCACACTAATTGATGTTCCCATTATAAGTAACACGTTTGAACATGTGTTCCACTTTCTATACGCATATTTAAAGATCGGAGAGGGGGGGGTGGTATCGGTGGCGTAAAGGTTAGGTACACTCGTCTCTTGTTCCAAAGTACTCTTTTCGCTCCCTTGTGGAGCCATCGGGATATTTTTCTAGATATTTTTCTCAGTGTAGGTGAGATCAAGTTCCAAGTCCTATCGGAGACGGACGATAAAACGTAGGTCCCATGCTCAATTTGAGCACGTAAAAGAACCATTGGCAGTTCAAAATCGAGAAGAGCGCGCTAGAAAACCACTGCCGGACAAAGTTCATTACAATAGATTCAAAATAAAATTCCTGCAAAATATCTCTATCATCTTCAAATTACATCGGGTACACTCGCCGGTGCTACGGAGTTCGTGCACTTCCGATCAGATCTTCCTGTGTCAGAAAGAGATCGGAGCACACATGGTTACTCACCAAATTGCAATGATGATGGTTCTATCAATCAATCAATCAACCAGTTAGACCTGGTTATTTTTCTGTGGAGCAAAGTAATTCTTCATGTTCTCGATCCCGTAACCCCAGTCAATTGAAGCAACTGTTTTATCTCTTAGGTTTAAATATATCCTGCGCGACAAATTGCAATAAAACTCCAGAATGCAGAAATAAAACAAACCATTGAGGCCAAATACTTAAGGAGTAATTTTCACCGCAGATGGAAGTATCGATAGCGAAATCAGCAATCGTTGCACACAGTGGCGGTTCGTGGTCATTTTTCTTGGTGGGGCCAAGCAAAAATTTTCGGAAAAATCATGTTTTTTTAGTATTTACTATTATTTGTCTATTCTGAGAAGTTATTCTCCCTTCGGTTTTTGAGGGCCGGGCCCTGCTGGCCCTAATGACGAGCCGCCCCTGGTTGCACGAAAGCTAACCCAAGTACTGGGACAGTTAACACCACTGTTGTCACACAAAGCGATACTGTTAAAAACTAAATCTTATAAGAACGATTTTTTGGCCAACACTATGTTATTAGTGTCAAACATGGCCAATAACAGCAGCTAATGAGAGGACAATCATAACGACAGAGATGAGGTCTCTTAGATGAGGTGTCTCGGGGAACGCAAGAGAGAGAGAGATGAGGTGTCTTAGAAGAGCTGTAGGTGTGACAAGAAGAGACATAATTAGAAACGAAGAAAACAGAAGAAGACTGGACGTGAAACCAGTCATGCAATTCATTAAAGAACGACAGATTAAATGGTTTGTACACCTGACAAGAATGCCCTCTTAATCGCCTACCACAGAGAGTCACAGAGAAAAAGTATAACGAGTACAGAGCAAGAGGAAGACCACGCGAAAGATGGAGCGACAGCATCAAGAACAGCCTTACGAAAAGGAATATCAGTTTCTTCTTTTGCGTTCTCACTAGATTGGGATTTCGGATTCTCTAATAAAGGGAGCCGTCTGCCTCAGATTATCAGACACGCCATACAGTTTGTCTTGGACGCTGGAGTAAGTGGGTCACCTCTTTCTTCTCAGGTCTGCATACTGGGGCAGTTCTGTAGGATATGTTCTGTTGTCATACTTGCCAAGCCACAGGGCACAGGTCGTTGGTGCCTATTTTTAATTTATTGTACAGGTGGTGTCTCATTCTGTTGTGACCACTCCAGAGGCAAAGTATGGTTGTCTGGTCCCTTCTGGACAGTTGGTAATATCCATCGTTCTTGTTGTGCTTTGGGTGTTCTTTATTCCAGTTTGCTTTGTAGTGCCCTTTGGCGATGGTTTTTGCTTCTTCATAGCTAACCAGGTTGTCATCTTGGGCATTCCTGCTCCCTCTTTAGCCAGTCTGTCAGCATCTTCATTCCCTTGATCTTGCAGTGTGAGGGTATCCACTGGATTACTACCCTCTCAGATTCATGGGATAACTGGGCTAAGGTTGACCTGAGATCACTTAGTTCTGTGTTCCTTCCCGATTTCAGTGCTGAGATAGCGGACAATGTGTCAGTCAAAAGCACTATTTTTCCATGTATTTGGTTCGTATTTTGTAGTGCCATTTTTGCAGCTGCCCTGAGGGCCACTACCTCAGCCCTGAAATTGGTTGATAACTTGCCGGTGGCCAGAGCCAAGGTTAGTTCTCCGTTTTTTAGTCTGAGAACAACTCCCCCTCCTCCATTGTGGGTGGCATCTGTAGCCGAGCCGAATATCAGTTTATAAAGGGCCTTAAAACATGCACACAAGGTTACTACGCCCCCAGCACTTATATAAAAAAGTAAATCGTGGAAGAGAAGAAGAATAATATAATAATTGATACAGAAAAGAGAAACAGAGATTGTAAAGACCAAATCAAAGTAAAGAACATTGAGAGATTGTGATGTTTAATTATGAGACAAATGCTATCCGTCAAATTTGTATAAACTGATATGATAAACGCGGTTATAAAATATATGGCAAATGACTGAGCAGTTTGTCGGTGTGTCGTTAAATTTACAAAAATAGTAAATATAAAGACATATTTAGTGACTAATCATTTCTGAAATATGTTCATCTTATTCATGAAATGATAATGTAACACAGATGACACCAACATCCACTTTGACATATGCGAATACGATTTGAGAATATGTGGTTTGTACGGCTGAGGGTGGTAATAATGTGAATAATGTTGGACATTAAGGCCATATTGACTTTCAACTTTTGCTAATGCAGTTCACATCAAAACGTTTGCATAATAGATAACATAATGGGATTCACGTGTAAAACCATCAGCACACCAGATGGGATATGCATGAGTGATGGTTTATATGACTCGTTGGTTAAACACATATGTGAAAATATAAGAAGATATCTATTCCTGATGGCTTATGTGACATGCTGGTCAGACACCACTTTATGTCGAATGAGATGCATGTTTTATGTAACTTTCTGATCATAAACACTGTATGTTGAAGAATATGCATACTTTATGGTTTATGTAACTCGCTATAGTCCGTTCAACAACTCATGCCCACAGTCCAATGCGAATTACAGCAAAACCATCAATTTTACAGTAGCGAAACGTTGCACCCAATCTTAGAACTATATCGACGTAAATGTCTGATGGAAGAAATTGCTATAGGAAACCTGGATTTTGTAATATAACGGTTTCCTTTGATGTTGGTGGCATATTTGGCAAGTCTGAAACGAAATTTTAATTTTTATAGTAAACGCACCAATGTGACATTTGATGACAAGTCTCATGCAAAGGCGTATCATCCCAGCTTATACATGGAGGCCAATGTTGATATTTGCAATAGAATCATGAAATAAATAAGAAATGTAGATTTAGTTGTATTATTGTTTTTAAATAACTTACATTGCAGTTAAAATTAGCTGCCATGTCATAATGTCATACCCCTTTCACGTCCAGGCTTGGGACTGGCAATGGCGGAGCTACTTGGAGACGTTCTTTTCAAATCGCTACTTCTTCGGTACAATGTGCGTGTGTTAACATATGTTGTAGAAAGGTATCACTACAATAAAATAGCTCTTTTCTCTGGTTCTTGTATACTGTGGTACAGATGACCCATGTGTGCCTCTTTGCGGAAATGCACGTATAGTATTAACGACACTTTTTGCGTTGTAACTTCAAACTCATTTGAAATGTTATTTCTTCTTCTTCTTTGTGTTCGTTCTTTACGACCAATTTTAATCACTCTTTGTGATATGTTTGATCTTTGCCAAGAACGTGTATACGTTGCACATTGGTTTGGTAGGCCTCTAAACGCATATATTTCTACACGTTTAGGACATGTGCATCCGATTTCAGCCAAACCTCCTTAGTCGCCTCTTACGACATGCGTGGCAGGTAACAGTGGTTCTATTCTTTACACTACAAATTTGGGCCCCGGTAACCACTCGGGCGTTGAAATGTTATAACAATGTCTGTTTCAAGAAGTCAACAATACTACCCAATAGCTTCACACCAATTTTGATATACGCCTTTAACTAAAAATCCGTGTCGCATTTATGACGTCATTTGTTTACCACGGTCAACCCCGAGTTGAATGGGTGCATGGGAATGCAAGAATTGTTTTTAAAAACCATGGATTTCGTCCTGAATATTGCTATTTTCATCGTCAATGTAAACATTAGTTTTATTCAACCAAGTTAATGGTTGCGTTAAATATATAGCACAAAACGGCAGCTTCTATATGGCATGATTGTTTGAATGGCAAAAATCTTTTTTAAAACATCGGGAAAATGTGTTTTACATGCAAGTTTTCAATTTATTTAATCAAATAGTTGCAAAGATAAAAATTTCTATATGTGGGCATGACAAGTTGAACAGACTATAGTTAAATACACTTTATATCGAAGATTATGCAAGGTTGATAGTGTATATGACTCGTTACTCACGTTTTTAGTTCTGCAAGTACCCACTGCTGCTCCTGATACGTTTGACTCCAAATTCCTTTAAATACAATATAAATGTTACCTTAATTGCTGTGACCTTATCCAACCAACGGTAGCTCGTGAACTGGAGTCTGTTAATATAACACACACTCCACTACCTATTCTCTCAAATCCAGTTTGTCCGCCTTTTAATTATAGTAAAACACACGTATATACACACGCGTGAACCATAAACACAACTGGCTTATTGTCTTCTTTTCTTAAACCCTGTTTTGCCTCACAGCGTCAAGCTGGCTCATTGTAGACTAACTATACTACACATTTTAGTGTGAATAATAATATACTGATATGAATTCTGAAATAAACGTGGAAAATGGAAAAGTTAGAGAGCAGGGAACACTGCATGTACTATAACTGTCACGGATAGACACTGGAAACGATGTGGGTGTGGGCAAAGATCAAATAGCTGGAGACTGTTATCAACAGACACTTAACACCCTAATGTTTAGTTTAAAAAGAAAGAGCTCGTTATTTTATTACTAGGAAGTTTTTGTGGGGGATTTTTATTTGAGAAACTGCTCACAACAACGTCCATTTATCGCCTTTACTTCAAAGTATTTCTTTAGTATCAAACTGTGACTGGGTCGACCTAAGAGACTTTACGACTGGATAAAACTCCACTTCAACTAGAGAATTTGTTTTTGGGAGCTCGGGTTTACAAAACAAATGAGCTAACCACTCACTATCTAATCGCGACCTTCTCCGGGTGCAAGTTTCATTGAATTATTTATAGCGACTGATTTATAAACATGTTATAATTGTTCGCCATCAGTGTATTCCCAGTGTGTAATGCACTTTTCATGAACGGTATAATATCTAAGTAAATGTCATATATTTGTCGTATATTATGTATTGAGGGCAAGGCCAGCGATCCAATATGCCTGATTGCAAATTGTAATACCTGGCTTCATGATCAAAGTAAAACAGCTGAGAGTCAGCAATATAAATACGGAGAGCATGCATTGTCGTCGAGACTTTCTTATTTTCTCTAATACAGTTTTGCCTCGCAACGTCAGGATAAAATGCGATTTATAGAACAGACTTTTGTATTTGCTTCATAAATAGAGCTTTTCACTGCCTCTGTTATTTATGTGGTCCACCTTTGCGTGGATGGCCTTTTGTTTTGTATCCACTGTATCGAAGTAACATTGCTCTTTGGTGTGCCCTGTCTGTTGGTAGTCTGCCTATGTGACCGAACCATTTAATTTGTTGTTTCTTGATGAAGTTCAGTACTGATGTTGTACTAACTTTTTCCTGATGTCTTCATTTCTAAGCCGGTCTCTTCTTGATACTCACAGCATTCTGCGTAAACATTTCGTCGAGACTTTTATCAAATATCTCCTGATAAGACTTAGTCTCCAGTGCGTTCTGCTTTGCTACAACTCTGAATGACGTCTGTTATAGAAATTTTAAATTTTAACATTGACATATAGAATGCACGCTTAAAAAATCTGGAGACGTCGGTTGTTTAGATAGCGAACTTCAGATAGAGAAAATGAAGAACACTATCACTACATGGTGAACAGCAGACCACGTCTCACGTTCTGCTTGACTACGTGTTAAAAAAATACAGAAGATCTATTCTCCTGATATATTTACATAATGCAGAATAAATGTATATTAAAATCCACTAAACACATATATTCGTCGTCTTTCTCATCCAATCTACCTTATTATTGTTCTAATAGCTAGAGACTTAAGTCCTTGTGTCTCGAAACTATGCAAGATTACTTTTCTGTAGCTTATTGTTAGGTGATGATAACCTTACTGGTTCTCATGCATAACTAAACTGTTCTCGGATAACATTTTTTCGAGTTCAGTTACAAAAAACAGGAGCTTATAGTCAGATCTAGCTTTAAAACCTTTTAAATGTTCGCATACATTTACAGCTGTTGTCAACCAAGCTATTTTTTTAATAACTTTGCTTACATCTGTGCTACGTTTTTTGTGGGTTTTTGGTGCTTTTTTAAAACGAATTTTGGCTCAGTCATGGCGCCTAATATGGCACATCTGACTGATTTTTGTGCGATTTCTTGTTTTTCTTATCACAAGTGCCGTTCGTCATTCAGGCGAGACTTAGGCCCTACTCTGAATTCAGATGTACTTTTAATTGAGACCAGCCTAATATGGCACATCTGACTGATTTTTGTGCGATTTCTGTTTCTTATCACAAGTGCGTTCGTCATTCAGGCGAGACTTAGGCCCTACTCTGAATTCAGATGTACTTTTAATTGAGACCATCCTCAAGTAAAGGATCATGATTTCCTGTAGTCTAACCGTGTGACCTGACTTATTCATCGACTCTCCTCGCCATTTTCTTAATCTGGGTCATCATGGAGTCCTGTTCTAATCCACATTTATGTGTTTGCAGCTCTGTCCTACCATCTCAATCTGAGATTACGCCGAAGACACCTGTTGACAATGGTTTTAATCTTATTTGTATTTAACTTGGTGACTCGTCCCATTTCCGAGCTATAGAGCAACACATATTTTACCTTTTTAGCTGAATATCTTGAACGTTGTTTTATGTGAGAAGGCAGTAGATTTTACTTCCAATGTAGACGAATTCACTAACATCTTCTATAGCACTTCCCCCAAACAATATCAGGTCTTTCTTATGTTGTTGCTTCACAGTATTTTTGTCTTCTCTTTGCTGATTTTAAGACCGACCCATTGCGCCGTTTCTGACAGAGTATCTACGTTTTTCTGTATATTTTGTAGCCTGTGTGAGAGCACGGCAAGATCAACCGCGAAGATCAGGTCCCCTAATTTTGACATAAGTGTTCTCTGAATGCCTTTTCCGGACCGGAGATACTACTCCTCCCAAGATACTACTGGGGGAATACCCCAAGATACTACTGTTATAAGACTCGAACGTCGTAAATGCAAAGACAGAAAAAAAGATGAAGAAATAAGCATAAGAAGAATATAAAAAAAAGGTTAAGAAGAGAAAGAAGGAGAAAAAACATCGTCTTCGTGTATACTTTTCTAGCTGGCTGAAATATACAGACACATGTATGGTCGTATTTAATGTGTATTGGGACGTTACCATTAATGATGTTTTCGCTCTTTCGTCTGAAACAGAGGTCACATTCTTGTTGTTGCAGTCAACATGACATTTATATTAAATATTTGTTAACTTTGTTGATTTTTTGGGGATGTTTTTCATATGTAGCTCAAATAACAGTAAACCAAAAACATATTAGGACTTCCAAGGGGTATGATGATTCATTATATAAAATGATGCATGTACACCGATAGTCTTCTTCTTTTTTGCGATCGCTTTTTTTGAATATTATACCGTTAGACGCGTTCTTATGACGAAATCGACTGTTGTCTGGAGCTCATCTCTAGTGCCATGTAGTTTTGAATGTAGTGTTGTGTTGTAGGGCCAGCATTCCTTTCTTGGGAGGACATACAGGGGCAGTCTTGCAGGACATGTTCTGTGGTTTGTTCAGCGGAGTCACAGGGGCACAGAGGGTTGGGGACAATCTTAGCCTGTGTAGGTGTTTGTTCAGTCTGTTATGACCTATCCTGAGTCGGAAGATGATAGTCTGTCCTTGTCGGTCAAGTACACCGATAGTGAAGACGATAACACGTTTTGTTAGTAACACCGTACCTTGCTTATTCCGGGGTTCGAGCCCAATGGTACGCGATTGTACCTCATGCAGGGTCGTGCCATGCTATGATACAGAGAGGCGGCCGCATCAGGCGAAACCTTAGGGGGGAGGTGGCGACATTAGCAGCGAAATGAAAGTCATAATTGAAGGTTATTTTAAAGAAAAACATTTAAGGGGCGGCATTTCGAAGACTTGCATCACACTGAGAAAATATACCGCACGGTCCTGACCCTAGGTTTCCTGATCAGTTACTTAGGGATATAAATTACAAGTACCTCAGAAGTTGGAGTACGGCTCGCCTGAATGACGAGGGACAATGATGATAAGGAAAGCAAGCATGCACGCAAATCTCAGTCAGAAATGAGAACATGAGAAGCAGAGTGGGCATAACTTCATGCACTGACATTGACATACAATAAATGCAGTGATTTGGACTTTTAATGAGAATGAAATACAACCAACCGCCAATAACAGCATACAATAAAAAGAGATCAGGTACTAGAGCCAAGGTAAGACTAAGGAAAAGATGGATAGACAATATCAAGATCACACTAAATAAACACGGATATAACACAATAAGAGCGACTAAACTGGCCCAGGAACGCACATTAAAGCTCCCACCCCTACGCTTAACGGCAAGAGTGGACCACCAATTCCACCAACCACCTGGGAAAAGACAATAGACCAGTAATGATCATTTCGCTCGGTTGTCTGAAACAGAGATCACATTCTTGTTGTTGCAGTCAATACGACATTTATATTAAACATTTGTTAACTTGTTGATTTTAAAATGTTTTTCCTATGTAGCTCAAAAACAGTAAACAAAAAACATATTAGGATTTCTAAGAGGAACGATGATTCATTATCTAACTGGACGCATGCGCACCGATGAGGAGCATCTGGCTGAATGAATTAGAGCGCGGCTTCCATGCGGGAGAATTGTTTTCAATTCACAGTAAGGCCAAGGATTTTTCTCTGTTGTGGGCATAATTGAAAAATTCTAGCCTGAATAGCTTTGTGGCGACTGCACTAACAATGCGGCCATTAAATTTCTCAGACTCTCGTCCCACACCGCCCTAAAAAGCGGTACTACAGGCAGTAACGACAGATGCGCACCTATAGCGAAGTCGCTAACACGTTTTGCTAGTAACGTTTTGCACGTGCCTTGCTCATTCCGGGTTGCGAAACCAACTTGGGCCAAAAAACTTTGTCGGGGCAATAAACTCTGAAATGAACACAATAAACTCTGAAATGAACACAATAAACTCTGAAATGAACACAATAAACTCTGAAATGAACACAATAAACTCTGGAATGACAAAATAAACTCTGAACTGACCACAATAAACTCTGAAATGAACACAATAAACTCTTAAATGAACACAATAAACTCTGGAATAACCACAATAAACTCTGAAATGAACACAATAAACTCTGAAATGACCACAATAAACTCTGAAATGAACACAATAAACTCTGAAATGAGCACAATAAACTCTGGAATGAACACATAAACTCTGGAGACCACAATGAGCTCTGGAATAGGGGTGACGATAGCGAAGTAACCACGTGCCGTGCTTATTCCGGAGCTCGAGGTCAACTTTTGGGACAAAAACATTTTGGTATGCAGACAGTTGGACTACAGATTTCCTAATCCTTTACTTGCGGATCTAAATTACCAGTACCTCAGAAGTTGGAATAAGACTCGCCTGAATGGCGAGGGGTACTGATGATAAGTAAAGCAAAACTTCATGCAAAAATCAGTCAGAGGTGCCATATTATGGCAACCTGGCTGCGACTGGATTCATAGCGGGAAAACGAAAACAGACAAAAGTTAAACGTTAGGCATGCTATTGTAAAAATGCCTACGAAACAGTTAATTTTTCTAGCCTGTGATGCCTGGGCGTTTTTCCCGATTCCAGAAGCACTTGAGCTGAAAGCTCTTTGGCTCGGTGTCATGGACATCGTAACTCTTCGGCTCGGTGCCACGAACACCGTAAATCTGGGGAATCTGTAGCTTTTCTGCCAGTCCGCGAAGTTGAAACCGCACTTACAGAGGACTAGTCACCCGTAGTCTAACGCGCTACGAACACGCTGGGCAGACGGGCATGCCTGGGCGTTAAGGCAGCAACTTCTTCTTCTTCAAACGCTCCACATCGATCACTTCTTACCCACTCTTTGTGACTTGTATGTTATCCGAGACTAAGAGCGATTGTACGTTGTGGCAGTTATGCACCTACAAGTAGACTAGCATATCCAATTTCTGTGCCGCTTTTTATTTGCCAGGGTAGCTACCTTAGGCCCATACCTCAGTAGCTTCTAACGACATGCTTTGTAGGTCGCAGTGTTAATATTCTTTGCTTCCATTGAGAGCCGCTGGAACATACGGGCGAGGGCAGCAATAAATGCACGCCATTCTTCTCTGTTCTTGGTCGTCCGTGGTCACAGGCGCATCCGCAGGGCAACGTCGCGTCAAGGAGATGGCACTGATCAAGACCCTACACCATCTCCACGTGGTGACACTGCAAACAGACAACAGCTCTTGTCTGACTAAGTGGGTAGGGATCGAGGGAGAGCTACTATGGTATAAGTAGTGATGCAAGAGCAGTTACGTTATACGAGATCTACTTGCAACACAGACGAGCAGAATCCCAGAGTAACTGTTTCTGCACGTCTCTCCCGGCCGATGAGAAAAGCTGAAAAACGAATCGCAAGAATTTGACAAGGTACGATTCGTCAGGAGGCACTTCTCGAAAAAATGGTCACACCAAATCTGCCATCTCTCGTCAAGAATCGTCGAAAAAGGTGCCATGTGTCGTGTTGACACAAGGAAAGACTGCAGTAAACTCCGTATCAGAGGCCAAGCGCAGGTTCATCTATTGGGTAAGGTTGGACGAGCGCAAATCCTAAAGTTGCGTTCTTGTGCCTAATAAAACTGCCTTACCTGGAACAACCGGGAATGGTACTGTTGAACTAACAACTAACATCCCCGGAAAAACTGGGGCGGGTGATATTCTCTCTCTTCTCTCTTGCCTTTACCCCGGGTTGGGGCATAGGCCCTCAACCAACTCATGCCAAGTCTTCCTATCTCTAGCTATCTCCTGCAGCTCCCTCCAGCTCTTCTTTATATTGTTGATCTCCGCCTCCAAATCTCGTCTCCATGTATTTCTCGGCCTCCCTTCTTTCGCTGTCCCTGCGGGTTCCAGGCAAGGACCCTTCTTGTTATATTCCCTCCGGTTTTCGCAAAGTGTGTCCTATCCAGCGCCAGCGTCTTTTTTTAACCTGTTCGTTCACTGGAATCTGTCTTGTTCTCTCCATAAGTTCCTCATTTGTGACCCTATCATACCATCTTATTCCCTCTATTCTGCGCAGACACCAGTTGATGAATGTTTGCAATTTATGCGCTATTGTTTTAGTTGTTCTCCATGTTTCTGACCCATACAGTAGAACTGCTTTTACATTAGAGTTAAATATCTGAATGTTTGTTCTAGATTTGATTTCTTTGGACTTCCAAATGTTTCGCAGTGCAATGAAATCTCCTCTTGCCTTCTGTATTCTTATTTTAACATCTCTATCTGTTCCACCCTCTTTGTCTACGTTGCTGCCCAAATATGTGTATGATTCTACCTCTTGAAGTGGGATTTCCCACAGGGAGATCGAGTTGTCGTTTGCTTGGTTAATTCTCAATATCTTTGTCTTTCCCTTATGAATGTTCAGCCCTAGTTGCTGGGACCTTTGATTCAATGTGTTTAGCTTATCCTGCATCTGATTTCGTGTATGTGACAGAAGGGCTATATCATCAGCGAAGTCCAGATCATCTAGTTGCTCTGTCAGAGTCCATTGGATTCCATTTCTGGTGTTAGTTACTGTGGTCTTCATAATCCAGTCTATTGTCAGTAAGAACAACAAAGGTGATAGAAGACATCCCTGACGCACTCCTGTTTCTATTCCAAAAGTATCTGTTAGTTTCCTTCATGAAGAACTCTACATTTCATATCTGTATATGTTGCTTTTATTAGGTTAATAATTTTCTGTGGATTCCATAATGCCTCATTAATTTCCAAAGGGTTTCCCCTATCAATACTGTCAAAAGCCTTCTCATAATCAACAAATCCGATATAAAGTGGGGATTTCCATTCAATACTTTGCTCTATTATTATACGTAATGTGGCTATCTGGTCAGCACAGGATCTATTTGGTCGGAAGCCTGCCTGTTCATCTCTTAGCTTTATATCGATGGCCTCTCTCAATCTCTCCAGGATGACTCTGCTTAGTATTTTCCCAGGTACTGACAACAGCATTATTCCCTATAGTTTTCACACTTCTGAAGGTCCCTTCTTTGGTAGCTTCACCAGGTATCCTTCTCTCCAGTTTGCTGGTATTTCTTCGGTCTCCCAGATTCTGCTAAATAATTTATACAGTATTTCTGTGGATGTGTTTATGTTGGCTTTAACTGCCTCCGCTGGAATACCATCTGGACCGGCCGCTTTCCCATCTTTTAAAAGTTTAATAGCTTTACTAATCTCCTCCTTGGATGGTTTCTCACAGTTGATGTCCAAGTCAATCTCTGCCGGTTGGATATCTGGGGGTTTTGCAGGTGCTGGTCTGTTCAGGAGTTCCTTGAAGTATTCCATCCATCTTTCCATTTGGTCTCTAACATTAGTGATAGTTTCCCACTACTATTTTTGATCAACCCATTTGATGGTCTGTATTTTCCTGCTAGCTTTCTAGTGATGTTGTAAAGATCCCTAAGGTTTCCTTTTCCTGCAGCTACCTCTGCTTCTCTTGCTAGATCTTCTACGTATTGTCTTTTATCTAACTTTATTTGTTTCTTCACTTTCTTGCTAGCTTCTGTGTACTTTTCCTGGGCTATGGCTTTGGCAGTTCTAGTTTTGCTATTATTTAAATCTGCTTTCCTCTTTTCCTTTCTTCTATTTCCTTGAGAGTTTCTGGAATTATCCATGCCTTATGATTCCGCTCCTTCTTTCCTAATACCTCTGTGCATGTTTCATTCCAAATATTTTTGGCTTGCTGCCAGCATTCTTCCGCACTCACCTCATCTTCTAATTGCCGCAAAACCTCATACTTATTAGAGACTGTGACCGTGAACTGTTCCTTTGTTTCTTGACTTCTGAGGTATCCTACATTATATTGGTGTCTATGTTCATGGAATGTTATGTATCGCTTAAGCTTCAGTTTAATTTTACTTATCAGCAAATGGTGATCCGAATCTACATCTGCCCCCTTAGAACCCTTACATCTTGTAGAGATGACCTGAATTTCTTGTTTATGCATATGTGGTCAATTTGATTTTCTGTTCTGTGATCTGGTGATACCCAGGTTGCTTTATGTATTCTTTTATGTGGAAAGACACTTCCACCTATGACGTATTGATTCGCTGCACAGAAATTAGTGAATAGTTCTCCATTTTCGTTCTTCTTCTTCTTCTTCGATCGTTCTAGGCCTGTTTTAATCATTCTCATTGTGATATATAAACAGCCAAACATCCGAACGTAATGTACGTGCACCAGCCTTCAGCACCTATTGGAGCCCAGTTGCTTATCCTTCGGTGGGGTGTTCGTTTTCAGCCAGCTTTTGATTTACTAGGGTGAGCTTTCCTAGGGTACGATCCGCTTTGCCGTATTTTTGGGCTTTGTGATCTACGCCGGGACAGTGAGTTACGCTGTTTATGCCGTTCTGACTGAGAAATATTTATCGGGGCTTGTAGCTTATCCTCGGACGGCGTCTTACTCGTATAAGACACCGTGTAAAGTATCGGCCTTCGCCAATGTTCAGACCCGAACTTCCTGTTTGATCCGTACATTGTCGGCCTTAACAACAACCCTAGCCCGTGTTTCCCCATGATCTCCTCGTAGCCTATGTTGTCCGAACCTATTTTGGCATTAAGGTCGCCCATCAGAATTTTGATGTTCCCATTTCTCTGATTACCTATAGTATTTTGAAGTTTTATGTAAAATTCCTCTTTACTTTTTCCTCTTTATCATTGGTAGGTGCATAACACTGGGTCACATTCAAGAATACTTTCTTTTAGTGGTTCTGAATGTTGCTGTGATTATCCTAGGACTCACTGCTTCCCATTTTATTAGTGCCTTCTCCGCTTCTTTAGATAGCATTAAAGCCACTCCTTTACTATGGGGGGGCATTTTCTTCCATATGGCCTGAGAACAGCATCGTTTCTCCTGTGTTTAGACGTTGTTTGCCTGCACCATTCCACCTAGTTTCACATAATCCCAATCCCTTGAAATTTCATCTCATTTACAACCTGTGCTGTCTTTCCCATTTCATACATACTTCTAACATTCCAGGTGCCAATTCTGGAGCTTTTCCTAGGTTAAAGGAAGATAATCTGCGGTGTAGACTCCTTGCGGCTTTTTCTGCATCGCTTCATACCTCTTCTAGAAGAGCTTCCTTTCCTCTTGGTTGGCACAGTTTTTATTTTATTTTTATGTGACTTGTTCATGGTTGGTTGGATTTTGTGGCTAAAATTTTCTACTGGATAGGTAGCCAGCCCTACGCCAAACCCCACCTTAGTCGCCTCTTACGACATGCCTTGTAGGTCGCAGTGCCGCTACTCTTTGCTCCCTTTGCGAGCCCCGGCAGCACACGGGCGGGGGTGATATTGGCAAGCGTAAAATTTACGTTGCGCTGATATCGCCTAATGAAACGACCCTCTGGATCATCTGTATGCAGCCCAGTCGTGTTTCCCGGAAAATGCAGAGCACAAACTGCAAATTTCCAAGGGCCGACACGCGTCTCGAAAAAGCTGGTAATGTTCCTGCACCGGAATAAACTCAGTGGCTGAAAAGTAAGGCCGACAGTGTAAAGATTTGACAGGTCGCCGAAATCCAAACATTGGGGAAGGTCGACACTATTCACGGTGACCTACACGTGTAGGATGCCGTAGCGCGTGACAAGCTTAATGTGTCCCCCAGTGGCTGAAAATGTTCCTAAACCGGGACGACTTCATATAGTCAGAAAGGGCGCATAGTGTAGACATACTCTTAGGCGAAGATCATAAAGCAAAAAATGGCGAAAATTATCGTAAAAGAGAAATGAACACACAAAGCAGTCGGCAAGTGACCGTTCCAATGACCAGCCCTAGTAGGGTTGTAAATGTTCCTATACCGGAACGACCTCACCCAGTCAGAAAAATTTAGCAAAGTACTAAATGCTCTTTGGTGTAGATTCAAGCCAATATATACGGCATTAAAAAGATCATTAAAGAGTGATTATCATACGAAGCAAAATAAACGCCGCACGTTGCGTCAGAAAAGGCTGCAAAGTACAAAGGCTCTTTGGCGTAGATCCAAGACCAAATATACGGGGATAAACGGATCATTAAAGAGAATTGTACATCAAAGGGAAGGAAAGTGTTTGACTCAGCAAGACAGACTCAAACATTTCATAGGCCGAAAACTTCCGTTTCGGATGTGCTCATCCTATATTAGTAGGGGTCTAACTAGGGAGCAACGTTCTAACCGTTCATGGCAAAGACTATTTATATATCACAATAAGAATGATCAAAATGGTCGAAATGAACGATCGAAACAAACAAACAAAAAACGTGTTCGTCGTTTGTATTGTGTCCCAGCTGTGAATCGTTTCTGTCAGTTTAAGTTCTACTGTTCCTCTCCACGTGGTTTTCGGTTAGATATGCCACATTAGGCGCATTAACTACGCCCAAATCGCAACAAATTGTTACTTACCAACAAGATAGAAATATTATGCAAAACATACAAGATCCTCAACAAAACTCACTCAGTGTAAAAATCTTTATTAATAAACATACGGCATAGTGCATTCTTGATATTAACTATTGATATTTTTTTTGATGAAACTACATTAGGCAGGTATGTGTGAGATCAATAATGTTGTGCAAGATAACACACGAAAAGCTTTATTAATGAAATAGGGATGTACTAGACCATAGATTCCCAAACTTTTTCGGTCCACCGCCCACTTTTCACGACATAAACTTTGTAACGCTTCCTCCCTATTATAACAGTTTGCCAACGCCCCCTCCACCCCCACCCCCACCATATATATATATATATATATATATATATATATATATATATATATATATATATATACATGCTCAATTTTCACTTTGACATAGAAAATTGATATATATTTCTGTCATACATGGTCAATTTTCAAATGATTATATAAATGAAATAGAAAAGTGATGCAAAAATGGATTGTGTAAGATGGGCATGAGATGAATTAAAATGCAGAATTCAAATTTTTAATGATTATTCAAAAGAAAAATCAAGAAAAAACTCCCCCCAAATCCTTCTGAACCCACCATCGCCCCTCTGGAAGGCTTCAGCGCCCACTGGGGGCGTACCGCCCACTTTGGGAAACGCTGTCCTAGTCTGTGGTTATGGCATGAGTCAGCTATAGTTGCCGACTTATTCTTCTTGGAAAGCTCCATGTTGACTACTTGTTCGCCCGTGTGTTGCCAGGGCCCGCAAGGGAAGCAAAGAATATTACCACTGCCACCTACAAGGCATGTCACAAGAGACGACTGAGGTAAGGGTCTAGGCAGGACCGTGCGGTATATTTTATCAGTATGATGCAAATCTTCGATAATACCGCCCCTTAAATATTTTTTCTTTAAAATAACCTTCAATTGTGATTTTGATTTCGCTGCTTATGTCGCCCCTCTTACGGCTCCGCCTGATGCAGCCGCCTCTCTGTATCATAGGACGCCACGGCCCTGGGCCTAGGGAAGCTACCCTAGTAAATAAAAAGCATCGCAGAAATCGGATGTTTTGGCCTACTTGTAGGCGCATAACTGGCACAACGTACAATCGCTCTTATACTCAGATCACATACAAATCACACAGAGTGGTTGACATGTGGTCGATATGGAGCGCTCGAAGAAAAAGACTACTTGTTAAATCACACTTTGTGATTTGTATACACTTACTTATTCCTCTCCGCTCCTCGTGGATCATAGGGCCTCAATAATTGTTCGCCATTCTTCTCGGTCTCTGGCTGTTTTCTTTATGGTCTCCTAGGACAGTCGAGCACTCTTCAGTTCTTCAAGAAGACTTTGTCTCCAGGTCTGTTTAGGGTGTCCACTTTTTCGTTTTCCTTGCGGCTTCCACTCAAGTGCTTGTCTAGTGACATTCGACTGTGTCTTCCGTAGGGTATGCATTTGTATATTATCTGAGCCTAAAAACAGTTGTACATTGTGCCCGTTATGTGCCTACAAGTATGTGCCTACAAGTAGGCCTGCACATCCGATTTCTGTGATGCTTTTTATTTATTAGGTTAGCTTCCCTAGGCCCCTACCTTCGTCGACTCTTATGACATGCCTTGCTTGTGGTCAGAAAAGCGATAACTGCTCTCAGAGTTATGGCGGAGATTCTTCTTCTTCTTCTTTGCGTTCGTTCTTTACGACCAATTTTAATCACTCTGTGATTAGTTTGATCTTTGCCAAGAACGTGTATACGTTGCACATTGATTTGTAGGCCCCTAAACGCATAGAATTCTACACGTTTAGGACATGTGCATCCGATTTCAGCCAAACATCCTTTGTCGCCTTTTACGACATGCGTGGCAGGTAACAGTGGTTCTATTCTTTACACCCCAAATTTGGGCCCCGGTAATCACTCGGGCGCACTGCGACCTACAAGGCATGTCGTAAGAGATGACTAATGTAGGCAGTAGGGATGCTACCCTAGTAAATAAAAAGCATCGCAGAAATCAGATGTGTTTGCCTACTTGTAGACGCATAACTGGCACAGCGTACAATCGCTTTCAGACTAAGATCCCATACAAAACACACACACACACACAGAGTGGGTTAACAAGTGATCGATATGGAGCGTTCGAAGAAAATATCCATTTTTAATATGAGAAATATCATAGACCAAATTTTTATAATGGAATGTTAGATTATACGTTTTATTTCTACGTTTTAATACGACAATTGACAGTTCGCATACGGTGACAATGTGAAAGATGTTGGCAGAATATGGTATACCAAATAAAGTTATCATTGTATTCAAGGAACTAGATGATCGATACAATTGTGAAGTTAAAATTGGACCCATAAAATTCGATTATTTTCAAGTTTTTTTTTAAAGGTTTTAAAGCTGAAGGATTGGCTTCATTGCACCGGATTTTACCACATATGGCTCGGTCCCTTTCCGCAGAAATGACTCGTCATATGCAGAGTATTGCACAACGCACGAACTCTGTAGCACCGGCAACAATCCTAGGGTCTCTGGAAAAAAAGAAGTCGTAAACGAACTGCGTGGTCCAGATTCGAACCCACGATCTTCGACTCGCAAGGCAAGGACTTAACCCCTTAACTCTAGAGACCCCCGATATCATATATATATACATATGTCCTTGGAGCGCGACGCGGACTGATGTTGTAAAAGCAGAAAAATAGGTCACGTGAATGAAGGAGTTTATAAAGTGGCCGTAATATCAGTTCATTTCAATTTGTCAATGACAGTACTGTCATCAAGATGGATCACTTAAATATGAAAACACAGAAAAACTCGAATGTTGAGCAAGTCATCTGGAAATGTTAGCTCAGTATGTATTATACTCGCTAGTAAACCGTCAACCTGTAGAGTGCATACATCATTCACGGAAGTTATTAAACATGTCAGGTTATAATAATATAATAATAATAATTCCTCTCGTACCGTTATACGTTACATGGGGCATGCAAGGAATTCTTCCACACCGCTCTATCCTGGGCAGCTCGCTCAATCTTGTCCATTGAACTGAGACCGATATTTCTTGCCTCTCTCAGCAAAGTTCGTTTCAGGTTCTCCTTAGGTCGTCCTCTCTTTCTTGAACCCTTTGTATCTCACTCCAATGCCTGCTTTGATCCTTTCTTCTCACGGTGTGTTCAACATATTTCCATCTTCTCCTTATTAGAACAGTTGTTACTAGTGGTTGACGAGACCTTTCTCTAATTTCATCACTTCTCCCGAATTCATCCGATTTTATGTTCATTATTTTTCACAGACATCTATTTTCAAATGAATTCAACTTGCTTTCTATATCTTGTAGTCACTTTCCAACCCTCGTTGGTGTATGTTAAAATATGAAATATATTCATCAAATAGCCTGTCCTGAGCAGAACTTTTCTATCCCAACAGTCCTCCGGAATTTCTCTCTCTCTCGCATAGGTCAGCTGTCCCTCCTCTGCAGCCGTCATGTTCAAACCATCAGTTAGATCCTGAAACATTCTTCTCCGTGGTCTTCCTCTTCTTCTCTTTGCTGGTATGCCTCCTTCCATGATGGTCTTCTCCAGTTCTTCATGTCATTGTATATGTCCAAAACACCTCAATTTCTCTTTCTTATTTGTAGCACCAGTCAGTTTTCTTTGATTTTGAAAACTGACTGATGCTAGAAAGAAGAAAGAGAAAAAAATGTATGTAAAAAATATGACATACATTTTACTTCATCTTTAAACGCTCTATATCGATCACTTGTCAACAACTCTGTGTGATTTGTATGTAATCTGAGCCTAAGAGTGATTGTACGGTGTGTTCCTACAAGTAGGCCAGCACATCCGATTTCTGCGCTGATTTTTATTTACTAGGATAGTATCCCTAGAGCCTACATCAGTCGCCTCTTACGACATGCATTGTAGGTTTCAGTGGTACTATTCTTTGCTTTCCTTACGGGCCCCGGCACCATACGATCGTACATTTTACTAAACCGATTTGTTTCTGAAGAAAAAAAAATATTAAAATCATGACATATCCTTTTCAGGATTTGGCCATCAACCACAGTAAACGAGTCGTCGATTTTCCTAGGCACCATTTATACGTTTAGTAGTCTGCCATTGCTTTCTGACTGGCGACATGTTTCTAATGATATTTCTTGGTCTTCTGAGAGCAAAAGTTGCTATATTTTTCGTCTAAAATATACGAAATGCATGCAGTTAAACCAGATACGTCTACTTAAATGGTAAAATATACGAAATGCATGCAGTTAAACCAGATACATCTACTTAAACGGTAAAATATACGAAATGCGTGCAGTTAAACCAGATACATCTACTTAAACGGTAAAATATACGAAATGCATGCAGTTAAACCAGATACATCTACTTAAACGGTAAAATGATTTATTAATTATATTCTTATAATTAGGAGTCTAGGTGGCGTAAATGTTAGATGCTCTCCTCTTATTCTGAAGGTACTTGGTTCGCTACCTCATGAAGCAATCTGTATATTTTTCTAGAGATTCCCTGCTCTCAGTGTAGGTGAGATCGAGTTCCCAGTTCTATTGAAGACGGATAATAAAACTTGGGTCCGTTGTTCAACTTACGCACGTAAAAGAACCCTTGGAGGTTAAAAATCGAGAAAAGCACAGTGGAAAACCGCTGTCCGAGCAACGTTCATTAGTAAGATTACAAAATAAAAATTCCTAGATTTTTTTCTTCATCTTCTAAATTATATTGGGGACCCACGACGATGCTACGGAGCTCGTGCATTACGACTGAGATCGTTGTGTGTCTTCTTCTTCTTTGCGTTCGTTCTTTACGACCAATTTTAATCACTCTTTGTGATATGTTTGATCTTTGACAAGAACGTGTATACGTTGCACATTGGTTTGGTAGGCTCCTAAACGCATATGCATCGATTTCAGCCAAATCGTTGTGTGTAAGAAAGATATTAGAGCATGCATGTTTACTCACCGAAGTGCAATGATGCTGTAACTATCAATCAGTCAATCAATCTTTTTTGGATACATTGAGTATTCTGCTCAGGAATCTAATTTCTGTGATCATAATTTTTCGATCCTTGGAACAAGAGAAGATCACCGAGCATCTACGCCACACTACGCCACAGCAACATCTCAAGCAATATCTACGCCACAGCAACATCTCAAGCAATATCTACGCCACAGCGACATCTCAAGCAATGATGAAAATGAAAATCGTGGCATATCCTAAATGACGTAGCCATCAACCACGGTAAACGAGTCGTTGATTTTCTAGGCACAACATTATACGTTCAGTAGTTTGTCATTGCTTTCTGAACGGTGAGGTCTATTTTTATCTTTTGCAAAAATCCCACGGAAACGAATTTGCTTCCAAACTTGCCCACCGTGGGGTTTGAACCTGGTACGCTTGGGTTTGTGATCGAGTTCACTACCGCTTGAGCTACAGGCGCTCACTAAGCAATGATACACAGAAGATTAAACGGAAACAGCGCCCGAGTGGTTACCGGGCCCAAATTTGGAGTGTAAAGAATAGAACCACTGTTACCTGCCACGCATGTCGTAAGAGGCGACTAAGGAGGTTTGGCTGAAATCGGATGCATGTGTCCTAAACGTATAGAAGTCTATGCGTTTAGGGGCCTACAAACCAATGTGCAACGTATACACGTTCTTGGCAAAGATCAAACATATCACAAAGAGTGATTACAATTGGTCGTAAAGAACGAACGCAAAGAAGAAGAAGAAGAAACGGAAACAGGAAGAGGCGACAATCAAGATCTGGATTGATGGAATAGAAGAGTATTTGAACACATTTACATACGAAGAGCATAGGAGAGACTCTCTGTCACACCCTATACTTCACCGTCGACATCACAAGGATACAAGAAAAACGTCTTCGAGCTCTCTATATCGACCACTTGTTAACCACTCTTTGTGAATTGTATGTGATCTGAACCTAAGAGCGATTGTACGTTGTGCAGTTATGCGTCTATCATCCGAATGACGGAGATTGAAAGTCTTCTCTGACATGGTTTTCTCTTAACACTCACATAATGAAGCACACTTCATTAGAACTGCGGCGCTTTCGAAACAACAACATCCAGCATGATAATGAAAATCACCGCTGCATCCAGGGCTCTTTCATGGGTGGCTGAGCAACAGGTAACCCATACGATTATCATATCAGATTCGATATTTGGTTACGGAGGCGGTGAAATGGTTGGCATCTCACAACTACTCTCGTGTTTTCATACTCAGTGACTCCATGAGCATGGTTCGTAAAGTCGAATCAGGAATGGTGAGACGCAACTGGCGCATTGAGAGAGTCTTTCCCAACGGAAGAGTTTCAGGGCTGTGCATCCCACTCGCTGACCAGATTGAGAGAGATGGGTGTCAATATTGGTGGAGCCCGAAAAGAACGACATACTAAATATGCAAGGAGAATCATTAATCAACATCGAACTGGCGTGTTGGGCCGCTGGACGCTGCTGGATTTGCTGAGGCGGAGATCGGAGCACCTATGGACATGTCCGGAGTGCTATGATGATAGTCCTCATCAGTGGCAGCTAGTGATCCTTTTTGTTGGTGGGGCCACACTCAAATTTTCGTGGAAAATCATGGTTTTGGGTTAGGTTATATTTTAATTTATTGACTAATAAATACACGTTACACATTATTTTTGGTGGGGCCCGGCGAACAGAAGTGTGGACAGAGCCGTTGTCAACAATGCGGTACGCTCTCATTTATGTGATATGTGCGAGTCTCAGACACTGGAACCAGTACGAGGATTAGAAGTTAAGTTTGGACATGTCAGACTGTGTCGTCTTCGTGGTAGAGAGAGAAATATACTATTCAGCTTCTCGTGGGTACGGTGAACAAATGGACTTTATGATTGCTGCTGCAGCGGAGGACAGAACACGCATAGGAAGTACATAACATAACAAAACATGCCTTGCTTGTAAGTCGCAGTGTTACTATTCTTTGCTCCCCTTGCGAGCCCCGGCAATACACAGGCGATATTGGCCTACAATATGACAAATCAGTTTTTACACCATACTTTCTTTCTTTCTCCAATCCTGTTTGCCTCACAGTGTCAGGTCAAGACGAGATTTCTAAAACGGGCCCCAGTATGCGCTTTGTAGATAGTCTCTTTCGTCGCCTCTGTTATCTCTGATGTCCATCTTTTGTGTGGCCGGCCTTTTGCTTTGTATCTATTGTATCGGAGCAGCATTGCTCTTTGAGATGCGCTGTCTGTTGGTAATCTGCTTACGTGGCCGAACCATTTAATTTGTTGTTTCTTGATGTAGTCTAGTACTGATGTTGTACCCACTTTTTCCTGATGTCTTCATTTCTCAACCGGTCTCTTCTTGATACTCCCAGCATTCTGCGTAGACACTTCATCTCTGTCGTGATTAGTTTTCTTCTATCATTTGTTGTCAGTGTCCAGGTTTGGCACTGGTAACATAATGTGGGAGAAAGATTGTGTTGAACATTGCTCTTTTTGTGTTCATGGTGACTTGTTTGCATCTTAAAATTGACGCCATTTGTCCTATCATTTGATTTGCTTTGTTGCATCTGTGTTGAATTTCATTAGTTATTCTTCCGTTAGCTGAAAAATGCCCCCAGATATGTGAAGTCTTTTACTTGATTTAGTGGGCGATTGTCGATGGAGATATTGGTAGTGCTTTCTTCTCTGGCGAATGTCATTACTTCTGTTTTGTCAATGTTTATTCTCATGTTGTATTCGTTACATGCTAACTGGAGTCTGTTAATGTGTTGTTGTAGCTGTTCTTCTGTTTTTATATGATTACCTGATCATCTGCAAAAAGAAATTCGTTTAAGAGTTCTCCGAGGTTGTTTCCTTCGCTAGTGTTAGCTATTTTACAGATGTGGTCAATATACGTGATGAACAGCAGCGGGATAGTACGCAACCTTGTCTTACTCCTGACCCTACGGGAAACTTTTCTGATAATCCTGTATTTGTTCTAATCGTACATTGGCTGTCTGTATAAGGGCTCTTGCAAAGGTTGGCTAGGTGGTCATTAACCCCATAGGCTGTTAGTATTTTCCCCAACTTATGCCCATCTACGCGGTCGAACGCTTTTTCCTGATCTACAAATGCAACGTGTAGGTGTTTGTCGGATTCGACAGTCCTTTCTACTGAGGTTGAATATTGCGTCTGTACAGCTTTTGTTCTTCCTGAATCCCATTTGAGAGTCATTAAGCTGTGGCTCGATGATGTGGCGGAGCCTTTTCAAGTATTTTGAAGAATATTTTCCCAGTGTTGCTCAGTAGCGCTATTCCTCTATACTTTGTACAGTCCCTCTTGCTACCTTTCTTCTTCCAGATGGGAACAATTGTTGCATTCCTCCAATCTTCTGGTGTTTGTTGTGTGGTCCAGACTTGGTTGAATAGTCTATGGAGCCATCTGATTCCTACCTCTTTAGTTGCTTTGATTAGGTCGGCCGGGATATTGTCTGGGTCTAGTGTTTTGTTAGGTGGTGCCATATTTACAGCATTTCTAATCTCTGATAGTGTTACACCATACTAAAGTAACATTCAGTACAAGTTGTACTATAAAGTCGAGAAACTTATCTGCACAAATGTGTATTATCATCATCAAATAGCTTGTCATGAGCAGAACTTTGCAACCCTAACAACCCTCCTAAATTTCTCCCTCTCATAGGTCAGATGTCTCGCCCCTGAAGCCGTCATTCTCAAATCATCAGTTACATCCTGAATCTATATTTTCTGTGGTCTTCCTTTTCTCCTCTTTGCCGGGATGCCTTCTTCCATAATGGTCTTCTCTAACCCTTCGTGTCTTTTTATATGTCCAAAATACTTTAAAATTTTGATAGGTAACAATTAAATGTCCATGCTTCACACCCATACATTGCCACTGGGAAGATGTATGTTCTTGGTATTCTGATCTATGTTCTCCTATCAGCTTTATTCTGCTTTAAGTTGTTTAATTTTTGTTAAGGCCATGCTTGTTCTATTGAACAATATTGTCCCATTTTATCAGGATTTTGGTTTATGGTTAACAGCTCAAATCCTTCCTTCCTTTCGTTCGCTTGAAATGTGTCTATATATTCAATGTTGTCTCTTCACTGTCTTTTGTACCTCACACAGATGTCCGTGTAGTTTTCTGTCGAGTGTTGTTTCATTAGGCCAGTGAGTTTGCCTCAGTGTATCATATTCGGGGCAGTCTTGAAGTATGTGATCTGCAGTCTGGTGTGCCTGTCCACATGGCTGAATTGCCAATCTTGAATTTTGTATACATGTGGCTGCGGAGCCGATTGTGTCCTGTTCTAAGATGCAGAATGACAACTTGTTCCAATCTGCACATATTATAGTAATCGTCTTGTGTTGGTATTTATGGCTTTCTCATTGATTTAATCATCCTTTTCTTTTGGTGGTAGGTAACTGGCACATCCGGTTGCTCTCCTGCAGCACCTTCCTTGGCCAATCGGTCTGCTGTTTCATTTCCTGGTATTCCACACTGGTGGGTATCCACTGCAAGAGGACCCTGTGCTGCTTGGACAATCTTTCAAATCTAAATCTAAATCTTTCAGTTCAAATCTTTCGAAATAACTTTGTTACAGAAACTGCAAAGAAAAACCAGCAAAATAAACTGGCCCCGCATTAAGAAGAATATCAGTTGAATTAAAGAACTGAACTAATATATATGTTAAGCCAGTGTGTGTTACTGGGGCTGCAAGGAGCAAAGAATAGTAACACTGAAACCTACAAGGCATGTAAGACCTAAGAGGCGACTGAGGTAGCGGCCTAAGGAAGCTAATCTAGTAAATAAAAAGCGTTGCAAAAATCGGACGTGCTGGAATACTTGTAGGTACATAACGCACAACGTACAATCGCTCTTATGCTAGGATCACACACAGATCACAACGGAACTTGTCTTTGTTCCGGGGCACATGGGTGTCGTTGGCAATGAGAAAGCAGACAGGCTGGCTGGCTCTGCCGCTATATCAGACGGCAGCCAATGGACAGAGCTGACATCGTGAACGTCCTCATAGAGCGTGGCCGCAGAGAAGACCTTCATCTAAACCAATCCACGTCAACTACTAGATTCGAGAACTGGGTTTGAAGATTGGTGTGGCAAGAAAATAACGGTACAACAGGTATACGAGTAGGCTCATCAATCAAAATAGAACTGGTACGGTCAGTCGCTGATGGAGATATTGCGAAGGAGATCGGAGCACCTATGGACATGTCCGGAGTGCAATGAAGATATTCCAAACTGAAACTGATCACAAAGAGTGGTTTAACATGTGGTCGATAAGGAACGTTCGAAGAATTGTGGTTGTGGGTAAGAATATTAGAACACCAGGAATATTTAAAAAGATGAATTAGGAGGTAACAAAGGAAGGAGAGGCACAAAATAGTAGATGAATGACTGAAGCCCCAGAGGGAATGAGGTATCGATATGTTCTAGTGTCTTTGCTCTCAAGATGGAATCTGTTTCTTCCGCCTTTTTTTTGTCTACATCTGGAATTGTTGTTATCACCGTGAAATTGGGCTGTAGGTCTGTGTTGTTGTATGGTAGTATCATTTCCCAGGTTGCTGGGTCTTTTGAGGGGATGTCGATGTTTTTTGCCGAATGATTTTGACAGGTGGTAGAGGATGTGTCCTTTTATGCAGTTGTTGTTTGGTTTGTTAACTGCTTTGTGCATGTTGTTGTTTTCTATGTGCTTGAACTTTTCTATTAAGATGATTTTTCATTTGATCAGATATGCAAGGTCAAATAAATAAAACACAAGTGATGTAGGTTTAGTAACTATATTCAAAGATTTTATTGCAAGCTTGAGGTATATAATGTTAATACCGTCTACCCTATATCATATGTGCAGTTATTTAATTTGTATGGGATAGAGAGACAGAGAGAAAAGCTAAACAGAGAGATTAGGGACTTGATCAACTGCATGTTTTATTGCCGAAACACGTAATCACAAAGTACTGTAGTTTTACAAATTACAAAAACAATGACAATATACAGCAACGTTTCGACCAACAAGGCCTTTATCGAGCAAACGAACAGGAGTTTATTGCCTAACTTTATTCTATTCTGTTTTCATTATCATTGCAGAAATTGGATGCGATGGCCTACTTGTAGGCGTATAACTGGCCCAACATAAATTGCTCTTAGGCTCGGATCAAATACAAATCACAAAGAGTGGTTAAAAGTATTTGATATGGAGCACTCAAAGAAGAAGAAGTATTTGAACATTTAAAGAAACACAAAGGGTTGGAGAATGATATTATGGAAGGAGGCATCCATGCCAAGAAAAGAGGAAGATCACGGAGAAGTTGGATTCAAGATGTAACTTGTGATTTGAGCATGATTGCTGCAGAGGCAGGACATCTGGCCTATGACAGAGAGAGAAATTCAGGACTGTTAGAGTGATAAAGTTCTGCTCAGTACAAGCTAGGTTATGATATATATATATATATATAAAACATGGACAATGGTTAACTATGACTTTCACTTCTAATAAACATTATCCACTCTTTCGTTTATCAAATATGTAGTTGTTGAAAATCTACATTTAGAAAACTTTGTAAACTACATGGTGCATCCACATAATAATAATAATCATACAATAAATTTGTTTGACAAAATCTGGTTAATGAAAGAAACACATACATAAAACTTGCAAGAATGCTTAAAGAATGCTCATGTGACTAGGAAATAATTAATATTACGATACGAAATAAAAATCATACAAACTAATAATAATAATAGCCGTTCATCGCAAGCGATGATAACAACAGACTCGGAGGTGTACTGCTGTACCTCTCTGGTGTGTACGAAGGTAAATGTAAAGTTCAATCCTCAAAAACAATCCCCTACCACAGGTGGGACATACATGATCAAGGTTAGAAATGTGGGTGTTGTGTGTTTTATAAAACTAATATTAAAGATATAGAGACATAAAGGCAGCAATGATAGAATAAAACAAGTACAGATATATTGTCAATAAAAATATTGGTTAGAAATGTAATCCCATGACATATAATATCATATGTGTCTGAGTGTTAGAGATATAACAGTACTAGGGTTTAGTATTTGGAGGTGAAGTGTTGAAGATCTCACAGTACTAGAGTTTAGTATTTGGATGTGAAGTGTTGAAGATCTCACAGTGCTGGAGTTTAGTATTTGGATGTGAAGTGTTGAAGATCTCACAGTACTAGAGTTTAGTATTTGGATGTGAAGTGTTGAAGATCTCACAGTACTGAAGTTTAGTATTTGGATGTGAAGTGTTGAAGATCTCACAGTACTAGAGTTTAGTATTTGGATGTGAAGTGTTGAAGATCTCACAGTACTAGAGTTTAGTATTTGGATGTGAAGTGTTGAAGATCTCACAGTACTGAAGTTTAGTATTTGGATGTGAAGTGTTGAAGATCTCACAGTACTGAAGTTTAGTATTTGGATGTGAAGTGCTGAGTTTAGTATTTGATGAAGTGCTGAGATTTCACAGTACTGAAGTTTAGTATTTGGATGTGAAGTGTTGAAGATCTCACAGTACTGAAGTTTAGTATTTGGATGTGAAGTGCTGAGTTAGTATTTGGATGTGAAGTGCTGAGATTTCACAGTACTGGAAGTTTAGTATTTGGATGTGAAGTGTTGAAGATCTCACAGTGCTGAAGTTTAGTATTTGGATGTGAAGTGTTGAAGATCTTACAGTACTAGAGTTTAGTATTTGGATGTGAAGTGTTGGAGATCTCACAGTACTGAAGTTTAGTATTTGGATGTGAAGTGCTGAAGATCTCACAGTACTAGAGTTTAGTATTTGGATGTGAAGTGTTGAAGATCTCACAGTGCTGAAGTTTAGTATTTGGATGTAAGTGTTGAAGATCTCACAGTACTAGAGTTTAGTATTTGGATGTGAAGTGTTGAAGATCTCACAGTACTAGAGTTTAGTATTTGGACGTGAAGTGTTGAAGATCTCACAGTACTAGAGTTTAGTATTTGGATGTGAAGTGCTGGAGTTTAGTATTTGGATGTGAAGTGTTGAAGATCTCACAGTACTAGAGTTTAGTATTTGGATGTGAAGTGTTGATCTCACAGTGCTGGAGTTTAGTATTTGGATGTGAAGTGCTGGAGATTTCACAGTACTAGAATTTAGCTAGATGGTGACCAGTTCACTTTCTTGTTAACTTGCTTTTCTCTTTCCCTAACTCAGAAAACCAAAGTAACCATTTCAATAAAAATATGTCATAAAATTTTAATACGAATGGAAAGCAATGATAGTGAATGTTATCTCGGTAAACACACACAATTTAGAAGAAATAAATAGCCAAAGATATGATATGTTGAAAAGTCAAAACAGTGTGATGGAATGTAGCCATTCTAAAACATGAACAAGTTCTAACACTTTATACATATATAAATAACAAGACATCACATTTATTTATTAACAAGATAACAGCAAAACTTAATATTGTTGCTTTCTTAACTCTTAGAAGTCCAAACGCCACGCTAAGTGGTTCCTGCATTGGACACCAATTTACAAATGCCTCTCTAAAGTGCGTATTTTAAATCTAAGAGTTAAACAGTTGTAGTAGATTTATATTTCAGTCCATCTTTATTAATTTAACAGAAGATCATTTGTCATTTCTAGCTTCACATATGGATATAGATATTTCTGATTTTAGTACAATAAACTGAAAAAAAATCTGCAAATACTGTCAACTGATTTTTTTACAGCCAATTTCATCTTGAAAGAAATGATTCACTTTCTGACATAAAAGCGTACAAAATCTTATTTATTCATTAAAACTGATAAAACTGTCCTGGATTGTGTAATTATGGGTGTAGAATGAATATAAACATGTTTTATGGCTTGTAGATGTAGTATAAGATGTATTCAAATTGAGTGGTAATTTTGTTCTCATTTTAGTATTTTATATTTTTTTCCTCTTCTTAGTAAAAATTATTTTGCATTTCCCTTTTCTTATTCTGAAATATTTCACTAATGTAAATAAACAATGTAGTCAGTTCTAAACATTTTGATATATGCTACATATATACAAAATAACAGTTTTATAACAAAACTAATAACAGCTGTCTATATAAAAATGTATTTTTTTAATGGCTTATACGGACATGTTTTTTGCCCTGGTCTTCTAAGAGTTAAGCTAAGACAGTTTCAACAATGATACAAGATCAAATGTTCCCCAATTTCTCAGTCATAATGTGTTTCAGTTGATTCAAAGTCAATCTATATTCATTTAAAAACTGTCCTGTCTTCGTTTAAATGTTATCTTAATTGACAATTTCTAACGATTTCTTTTTCAAGTTGAAATGCTACCATTTCTTTTGTTTTCCCATGTACCCAGATTGACTGGTCTATTTTCTTGGATTCATTTCTATGTTTCCAGGTTTACTGATAAATCTCTTTCTGGGTTTTTTCTCTCCCATTTTCAGGTTGACTAGCATATCTCATCTTGATTTTTGTTTCTTTCCATGTCTCCAGGTTAAGAAATGATCAAAGAATACCAAAGAAGGCACTGAACTGGGAGGTAAAGGGTTAGAGAAAGAGAGGATGCCATGGTGAAACCATGAGGCTGACATTGCTGAGAGAGGTAAGAAATATCGGACTCAATTCCATGGAAGAGATTGAGCGAGTTGCCCAGGATAGAGCAGTATGGTAAAATTACTTGCAGGCCCTATGTAGCGTATAACAGTTAGAGAGGAATATATTTGTCTCCATGTTGATTGGTATATTTGTTCCTGATGTTTTCAGGCTGTATTAGATATTCTCCAATGTTAAGATGTGATATGTGCTTAGCATTCATTCCCGACATGCTATCGCCCAAACCAAAGAATACATACAAGTTACTGCGGATCAGACACATACTGCACATGAATACTAATGGTTTTAAAGGTGCGAAAATCATGTGTGGCATGTCATGGATGGCCCAAGCAGACAGAAAAATTGGTCTGGTGACCACAGTTGTGACCCTATCAAAAGAAGAATGGATTCCGATACATGTTATCATGGCCAACTTTTACATTGTTATCATTATTGTTGGAAGAGAATGTAGAGATTGGGACAATATGAAGTCTGAACTCACAATTAAGGGGGGATTCGTAGTGTGGGGATCAAGAAGCTATTTTCGTTGTTTTCATATTAATGTAAAATTTGTATAACCATTTTGAAAGATTATGACTTAGAATAGTAGAAAAAAATTAGTAAAAGAAAAATGTCAGAGTGTTGCCATGGAAACAATACAAAATGGCAGCCAAAAACAAAATTTCAAATCCCTATGGCTCCGAATCTAATGAATGTAAATGAATTCTGTTTTCATTCTAAGGTGTGCAATTGTAATATCTAAAATATTGCATATGATTTTTAGGATATATTAAATTTTTATACATTTTGGGTAAAAATTCCCTCAAAAAAGCTGTTTTTGGGAGTGTGTTTACCAAAAATTCATAAAAATGTAAAACAAATCTTAAATTTCCGCTGTTTTGGTATATATCTTATATCTAGTCCATCAGTTTCTACTTGCTATCATTTTTAAGTATCATGCGGTGTCGAAATCTGTTAAAACATTTAAGCATCACTTGGTAGGAAAATCTGGTTAAAAATGTAAGCATCATTTGGTGGGAAAATCTATTAAAACATTTGAGTGAATACATGAACACATGTAAAACCCCGATTTTGTTCTTTACAACTTCTTCTTGGAAAGCTCCATATCGACCACTTGTTAACCACTCTGTGATTTGTATGTGATCCAAGCCTAAGAGCGATTGTATGTTGTGCCAGTTATATGCCTATAAGTAGGCCATCACATCCGATTTCTGCGATGCTTTTTATTTACTAGGGTAGATTCCCATGGCCCCTACCTCAGTAACCTCTTACGACATGCCTTGTAGGTCACAGTGTTACTATTCTTTGCTCCCTTGCAAGCCCCGCCAACACACAGGTGCTTTACAGCAACAAAATCAACATTATCCTCTGCTTGGTATTAAACATATACTTAGTATTAAAGTATGCACATTTTATGAAATGGATATTTAATGGTCTTGTAAAACAATTGAAGAAATATATATATTTCTACCATTCTACATAAATAATTAAGTCACAAGAATGGTGGGCTTGATGTACATCATTAAAATGTTATTCTTGCAATTTATTGCAATAATTTCATGTCACTTAGAAAATGATTAGCAATGATGTATTCCTTTCATGCAATGATTAATCTTTTATCTCTATTTGGAGAGCCTTCAAGAATGGTGGGGAAGGCACAGCATGTCACCTGTTTCTTCTGTTTGGAGAGCCTTCAAGAATGGTGGGGAAGGCACAGCATGTCACCTGTTTCCTCTATTTGGAGAGCCTTCAAGAATGGTGGGGAAGGCACAGCATGTCACCTGTTTCTTCTGTTTGGAGAGCCTTCAAGAATGGTGGGGAAGGCACAGCATGTCACCTGTTTCCTCTATTTGGAGAGCCTTCAAGAATGGTGGGGAAGGCACAGCATGTCACCTGTTTCTTCTGTTTGGAGAGCCTTCAAGAATGGTGGGGAAGGCACAGCATGTCACCTGTTTCTCATTTGAGAGCCTTCAAGAATGATGGAGAAGGCACAGCATGTCACTCTTTTTCATCTATTTATAGAGCCTTCAAGGATGATGGAGATGGAATCCTTTTTCCTATATTTGACTGAGAACCAGAGGTAAACGGCCTCTGAACTTACACAGAGCACTGATAAAATGCATGGAAGAGAATCTGATGCTCATGTCCATAAAAAGAAAGAGAAATAAACCCTGACCCAAAAGTAACATAGAAGAAAAAAGGCACTGAGTTGAGGGTGAAACACACAAAAACAAAATACTGTAGTTTTACAAAGTACAAAAACAATACACAGCGACGTTTCAACCAAAAGGCCTTTATTATAAACGGCCTCAACCCTGGGTTGACGGTGCAAAATCATCCAATGATGTGCAATTACTGAGGCTGAAAAACTGCAGTGCCTACATCTATTTCACATGTCAGTCAGAAGATTATGGGCCAATAAATTGGATTGGACGTTTTACATGTAAAATATAGATCACAAATAAATATTTCAAACCTATCAATGGAATGTAGAAGAAATGTACACAAAAAACAGGAAAAAATATAAAGTAAAAATTGATCATGTACATTTCTTTGTATCTACTCCTTACAATTGTTCTAATGTCTCAGAATGAGATTTTACAGTAATTATATCATTACATTATAACAGTGTTTCACATAAAGTGTTATCATATAAACTAAACAAGTGTACCATTATAACAAGAGTTTTACAATATATCAATGACTTCTTCTTTTCAAAGCTCCATATCGATCACTTGTTAACCACTCTGTGTGATTTGTATGTGATCTGAGCCTAAGAGCAATTGTATCTTGTGCCAGTTATGCGCCTACATGTAGGCCAAGACATCCGATTTCTGCAATGCTTTTAGTTACTAGGTAGCTTCCTAGGCCCCTACCTCAGTCGTCTCTTACGGCATACCTTGTAGGTTGTAATGGTACTGTTCTTTGTTTCCCTTGAGTGGTCTGGCACCACATGGGCGGCAATGACCACTAATTTATGTGTTCATCATAGAATGGTATTTTAAAGCTGAAATACATAAGCTGTAAGTTTAACTCTACATATATCATTAACCCCTGTAGCGGAGGTAAAATGTGGACTAATCATGCCATTAGCCTCTATAGTGATTTTTCATACAGAGCACCTTCTTTTGATTTGTGCTAAATCTTTCTAGTCTTATTTGTTGGTTTAAATAGTAAAATACATATATATAAATAACACATTGGATGACACCTAAATGGTCTACAGCAGGTCTTACCCCATATGGCTCAGTCCCTCTCTGCAGAAATGGCACGCCACCTGTCGAGAGTATTGCACAAAGCACAAACTCTGTAGCTCCTGCAGCAATTCTAGGGTTTCTGGAAAATGCACTCATGAACAGAATGGCAAAGTCCGGATTGGAACCTTCGAACGCAAAGCAAAGGCTCAGCCACTTAGCTACAGAGACCCAGGAGGGTGACATATTAATGGAATACCTACTATTGTCCCATAACAACGTATTAACGTGACATTAATAAAATGGGAAAAGTATCGCAAATTATCTTATTTATTATTAACTCATATGTAATATTTTAGTCATGGTGGAAGATTCATTATTTGTTTGTATATTTTACTTTTCAACTGTTCCATAATAAATAAGTGACATTTTTAACAAGAAAAAAATAACACAAGAGTGATCCTTAACGAAGGACGATAATGTAATGAAGAAATAACAATTGTGGTCTTTAACGAAGGAACGTAATGGGAAAATAATAAATAGTGATCTTTAACAAAGTCTGGTAATGAAAAAATAACAAATAAGTAATCCTCAACGAAGGACGATAATGTAATGGAAAAATAATAAATAAGTGATCCTTAACGAAGGACGATAATGAATGGAAAAATAAATAAGTGATCCTTAACAAAGGATAACGTAATGGAAAATAACAAATAAAATAACTGATCCTTAAGGAAGAATGATAATGTAATGGAAAAATAACAAATAAGTGATCCTTAACCAAACACAATAATTGCATATCCTTTACAGGACTTTGTGAATCAACCCCAGCTTTGTAACGCTGTTTGTGATTTTTCTAGGCATTATTATGTTCAGTAGTTTGCCACTGCTTTCTGAACGGGTGGTGCCATCGTCCTTTTGTTAAAATCCATGCGAAACAATTTGCAACCAAACTCTCCGCAGCGTGATTCAAACTCAGAACGTCGAGGTTAATAGACAGAGTCACTAACCCCTAGGCTACAGACGTCACCAAACCCAATAAAGAGATATAAAAATATATAAGTGCCATGTAAGCAAACAAGCATTGCATCAAAAACTAATAATTGGTTTCATTTTTTAGCCTTGTACTCTCTGCCTGGAGTTGAATTTGTTCTACTTGTTCATCTCTTTGTTCTATTTGCATGTCTATTCGTTTGTTTATAACTCTTTTAAGAGGTCTTACTTTCATAAACTTACAGATGGAACTTCCCTCAAGACAAATATTCATCTTCAAATGCTCCATATTGATCACTTTGTTAAACCACTCGTGATTTATATGTAATCTGAGCCTACAAGCGATTGTACGTTGTGCCAGTTATGCAGTAGGCTAGCACATCCGATTTCTGTTACGCTTTTTATTTACTAGGGTAGCTTCCATATGCCCCCTATCTTTGTCGCTTCTTACGACATGCCTTGTAGGTCGCAGTGTTACGATTCTTTGCTTTCCTTGAGAGTCCTGGCAACACAAGGACGAAATAACAAATAAGTGATCCTTAACCAAGCACAATAATGATATATAAAAATATATAAGTGTCATGTAAGCAAGCAAACATTTCATCAAAAGCTAATAATTGGTTTAATTGTTTTTAGCCATTATACACTCTGCCTGGAGTTTAATTTGTTCTACTTGTTTGTCTATTCAGTTTCAGTTTGGAATATCTTCATTGCACTCTGGACATGTCCATAAGCGCCACGATCTCCTTTGCAATATCTCCAACAGCGTCCAGCGACTGACCATAACCAGTTCGATTTTTATTGATGAGCCTACTCATATACCTGTTATTCTATTCTTTTCTTGCTACTCCAATCTTCAAACCCAGCTCCTGCAATCTAGTAGTTGATGTGGATTGGTTTAAATGAAAATCTTCTTTGCTTCTCGACTCTATGAGAGAGTTCAAAATATCAGCTCTATCCATTGGCTTATCTATTCATTTGTTTACAGCAGTTTTTAGGTTTTATTTTCATAAACTTACAATTAGAAATCTCCTCAGGACAAATATCAAGATCATGGTCAATTTTTGCAACAAATGTATATTCATATAAGAGTTTTGCAACAATGTATGGCCATAATAGAGTATTACAACAATGTATGATCACAATAGAGTTTTACATGATCATAATAGAGTTTTACAACATAATGTATGGCCATAATAGAGTTTTACATGACCATAATAGAGTTTTACAACATAATGTATGATCATATTAGAGTTTAACAATACAAATGTATGATCATAATAGAGTTTTACAACATAATGTATGATCATAATAGAGTTTTACAACATAATGTATGATCACAATAGAGTTTTACATGATCATAATAGAGTTTTACAACATAATGTATGGCCATAATAGAGTTTTACATGACCATAATAGAGTTTTATAACATAATGTATGATCATAATAGAGTTTTACAACATAATGTATGATCATAATAGAGTTTTACAACATAATGTATGACCATAATAGAGTTTTACATGATCATAATAATCTTACATGATCATAATAACGTTTTACAGCAATGTTTGAACATAATTGAGTTTTACAGCAATATTTGTCCATAACAGAGGTTTACAACAATGTATGTAACATAGTTTTGCATCAAATGTGATATTTCAAAATCTTCTTGCAAGAAATGTAAAATTATAAATTAACTTAATAAATTTAATTAAATTGTACATCAATGCCAACAGTAAAAGATTCAGCCAATGTTAACACGAAACATTAATAAAAACTGTAAAGAAGGTTGGCATTTTTATTTACACGGATGGATTGGTAGTTCGCCATGAAATTTCTGTTCTTTATAAGCTCATGCTGCAGAAAAGTAAAGAAAGTCAGTGATGAATTGACTTTGACAACAAGTAGCATGACAATGGAAGGACTTGGGGGTGTACGGCATTACTCTGGCAGGGATCACAAAACTATACTAATGTGTGCATTCTGGGTGATTCATTGAGCATGATCCAAAAGGTGGAGGCTGGATCGGTGCGCAGACAATGAACAATAATTCACTACAAGTGTCAATAATTCGCTGAATTACATTCAGCTTCATTTTGGGCACATGGGTGCCGATGACAATGAGAGAGCAGACAGGCTGGCTGGCTCTGCCACCACATCAGGGGGTCAGCCAATGGATAGAGCCCACATTCTGAAACCCTCATTGAATGTGGCCAAAAGAGGATTTTCATCTAAACTAATCCATGTCAACTGCTAGATTGTAAGAGCTTGGATTGAAGTGGCCAGAAAAGAACATCCCTACATGCATATGAGTAGGCTCATAATCAACATTGAACTCGCCTGAGTGGTTACCGGGCCCAAATTTGGGGTGTAAAGAATAGAGCCACTGTTACCTGCCACGCATGTCGTAGAGGCGACTAAGGAGGTTTGGATGAAATCGGATGCATGTGTCCTAAATGTGTACAAGTCTATGCATTTAGGGGCCTACCAAACCAATGTGCAACGTATACACGTTCTTGGCAAAGATCAAACATATCACAAAGAGTGATTAAAATTGGTCAGTAAGAATGAATGCAAAGGAGAAGAAGAACATTGAACTGGTGCAGTTAAGTTGCTGGGTGCTGTTGGAGATGTTGCGAAGAAGATGCGGAGCACTGATGGACATGTCCAGAATTCAATGAAGATATTCCTAACGGAAACTGACAGCCAAACATTTGGTTAATATTGAAAGTTAAACATTTAGTCAATGTTAACAGTAAAACATTTCATTGATATTCTTCTTCTTCGAACACTCCATATCGACCACTTGTTAACCACTCTATGTGATTTGTACGTGATTGAGCCTGAGTGATTGTACGTTGTGTCAGTTATGAGCATATCAGTAGGCTAGCACATTCGATTTCTGTGACGCTTTTTATTTACTAGGGTAGCTTCCTAGGCCCCTACCTTTCACCTCTTACGACATGCTGTATAGGTCGTAGTGTTACTATTCTTTGCTCCCCTTGAGAGCTCCGGCAACACACTGGTATGATTGATATCAAAAGTTAAACATTTAGTCAATGTAGCGTTATAAAAGCATGCTGCAAAAGCACCTAAAATATCACCTTTAAAAAAACATCAACGAATTACAATAAAAGCTGGTAATATCACAATGTTTACTACATATCTATTTGCTGTATGTTATTGGCTGACCGACTGGATACTTGTTTTGATGGCTGAATCTCATGATGAGATCTGGCACTGTAAGGCATTTCAGTGCCTTCTTCAATTGTCTGATTTCCACTTGCCACCAGAGTCTGATTATCAGCCCTGCAAACTGCTCCTCTGATACAAATTATTTTACCAAAGTCTGCCAAGGATAGCACCTAGCAATAAAAATGTGAACAAAAAATGCATTTGTTATCTTAATCGCAAAAAAATCAAAAATATTTCAAACATAAATAGTGATCAAGTGTTGTGAGGTATGAAAAAATGCAACGGACTGATTCAAAATGGCAAAGGACTAACTTCATTGCACAGGGTTTACACCCGCACATCCCCTGCAGAAGTCCAAAGTGCAGTAACGTCAGTTTTGTTAACCAGTATATTTACATTACATGTAAGAGGTGTCTTTTTCTTCTTCAACTTTCAACTCCTAACAGAGCACAGGTTTTCAACAAACTTCTTCCAAACCTTCTTGCCATCCCTTCCAATTGTTTCCTTGTTTTACCAAGCCTTTTAATATCAGTCTCCAGTTCTCTTCTCCAGATATTTCTAGGTCTACCCCTACTTCTCTTTCCCTGCAGGTTCCAAAACAGTCCCAGTTTTGCAATGCTCCCGGCCGGCCTTCTCAATGTGTGTCCTATCCATCGCCAGCTTCTCTTCTATTGCTCTTTTTCCACTGGTATCTGCTTAGTTAAGAGATGTGTACTTGTGACAAAAGACTATACACTGATAAAACCATATCTGAATCATTTATATGATACATGTAAGAGATTTATACTTATGACAAAAACATCTTATTTATTTCATCAGTGTCAAACCTGGGCGCTGACATCAAATGATATAAGAAAACTAGTCAGGATAGAGATGAAGTGTCTGAGCAGAATGCTGGGAGTATCAATCAACAAGAGACTGGTTTAGAAATGAAGACATCAGGAAAAAAAGTGGGTACAACTTGATCAGTACTGAACTTCATGAAGGAACAACAAATTAATGGTTCAGCCACACAAGCAGATTACCAACAGACAGTGTGTCTCGAAGGGATATGCTACTCCGATACAGTGGATATAAAGCAAAAAGTGGTCCATAGAAATAACAGAGGAAGTGAAAGACAATATTCATGAAGCGTACACAAAAGTCCATTATAGACAACTCTTCTTATCCTGAAGCTGTGAGGCAACACAAGATTATTAGAGAAAAGAAGCAGACAAAAATACACTTCCATCCATTTCGAACCCTTACTTAATTTTTGCCATGTCCTGTGGCACTTCAGTCTTTAAAAAGGAATCTCCATGCTCCCTTGTCTTCTGCAACCTTCAGCACAACATTCCATGTTAGAGATGCACAAGACCTCAGCAGAACACACCAGGTAATTTTATTTTGTTCAAGTGTCAAACACTGCAGACTCAACATTTACATAAATAGGAATAAGTCAAACAGCTCCCTGCCAGTGCCAACAGACAGAACAGAGCATATTCTGCAAGTCTAACGGTCCTCCCCTGTGTGAGCTGAGAAGCAACATGTGGCCACATCCAGTCGACCTTAAAACTAAGCTTTGGGGAAACCTTACAGACCTGCAGCTGACTTCCTAGTTTGTGATCACAGTGAATTAAGCACATGACCAGAGATCACCAAAGAATAAAATCGTTGCAATGAGAAACATACATATACCAGTGAGAGTTGGAAAATGACTAAAGATATAGAAAGCAAGTTGAATGCATTTGAAAATAGATATCTGCGAAAAATAATTAATATAAAATGGAATGGAACGAATTCAGGAGAAGTGATGAAATCAGAGACATGTCTGGTCAACCACTAGTGACAACTGTTATAAGAAAGAGAAGATGGAGATATGTTGGAGATATGTTGGGCACACCTTGAGGAGAAATGATCAACGAATATCAAAGCAGGCATTGAAGTGGGATGTAAAGGGTTCAAGAAAGAGAGGTCGACCTAAGGAGACCCTGAAACGAACTTTGCTGAGAGAGGCAGGAAATATCGGTCTCAGTTCCATGGAGGAGATTGAGCGAGTTGCCCAGGATAGAACGGTATGGAGAAATTACTTGCAGGCCCTATGTAACGATATAACGGTACGAGAGAAATTATTATTATTATTAATGAGAAACATATGTCTTTATCAATTATGTCTAGAATACATGTAAGAGATTTTCACTTACCATACAGACACATACAACCATGCCTAATATGGCACCTGACAGCACATCACTCCAGTGATGCTTGTAGTCAGATATCCTACTGAGGCAGGTATAAAATCCCAATGAGAACAAGAAAAGTTGGACTAAAGGTTTCAGTAAAGTAATTGCTTGAAATGAAATTTTTGCTTGCAAGTACAACTGTAAAAAGAAATACAAAATACCAGTATTAACAAGAATGCATCGAAGTTATTCATAACTAAAACTAATATGAAACTTTATAGAAAAAAATTAATTAAACAGATTCTTCTTCTGCATTCGCCCGCTATGAATTCAGGTGTAGCGTGGTGCTTTGATTGATTTTTACATGAAAGCGTGCTTACCATTTTATTGGTTTCCTCGTCATACAGGCAGGCCTTCTCCAACTTCAGAGGTGAAGGTGTAGATATTTTTGTATCTGTGCCAAATTGATACATTATGGGAGACATAAGTCAAATCACTGAGTGCTGCCGCCTTCTTCTTCTTCCAATCAGTGTTGTGTGGTTTCACTCTTAAGCAGTCAATGCCAAATTGTAAAATCTGCATGTTTTATACAATTGTGAGAGGCTATCATAAACGGTATTATGGGGGGACTGCCTAGAGTAGTTGATAGTAGCTCGGCCTGCTAGCTGTGAGACGCTTCATAGCTCGGGTTCGAACCTACTGTCCGGCATTTGTTCGAGTCCCTGGTCTTACTCAGGACGATAACGTGAGTACCTCTGAAGTCGGAGAAAATCTGCCTGTATGGCGAGGGAATACTAATTACGAGTACATTGAGCACACGGCTGCCAGTGTAAAGTAATTTACAATGTGCACGCTGCTGCCATTGTAAGAAATTGGAAAACAGATTTTCACGCAAAAATCAGTTTCAGAGATGGAACTTCGTCTGAGTTGAAAGCGGCGGAAAAAAACAAAAAAAAAACCGTATTATGAACAGATGAATATGGTGGGAGGAAGTTCTTGTCTAGTTTTCTGTAGTCCAGGGCATTCAAGCAGGACATGCTTCACCATCTCACATGCACTTTCCATGTTGTGGTAAGTGAGTGGGGTTTATTCTGTTGAGCTGGTAATTTAGTCCAGCATGTCCCGTTTTTGGCTGAAAGATAATACATTAATCTTCTCCTTACAGCAGATTTATGTTGTCCTAAGAATTTGTTCTATTCATCTCTGCATACATGACCTAGCCAGTCATCCTATCGGTTCAACCATTCTTTTCTAGAGTTGTTTTTCAGAGTATGTTTTATACTTTGTATACTAACATCTTCGTCTATTTGCACCATCAAGAAATACAGCCTGCTACTAGTGATACTATCTAAAAGAAATGTTAAAAAAAACACTTCGCACTGACAACTCCCTCCTCTTAGTGAATCTGAAAAATAAATGGAACATATATTCTGGTAGAAAGAGGCAATAAAAATAAAAACGTATGTTGACTCATGGTTCTAGGAGTACAATTTACTAGTATAAAAATGCAAGAAGTAGCAAGCGATTAAAGAGATTATTGAAAAATATTACTCACAATCAAATAAAGCATACAGTACATGGAGAATGATGAATGTCCTGAGGGGAATGACAATCTGGAAGAGGAATCAAGCAATAATTATATAAAAGGAATGAAGAAATAATTATATTGAAATAATATGTACTATAATTAAACAATTCTTCTTCCTCGAACGCTCCACATCGATCACTTGTTGATCTGAGCCTAAGAGTGATTGTACGTTGTGCCAATTATGCACCTACAAGTAGGCCAGCGCATCCGATTTCTGTGCTACTTTTTATTTACTAGGTAGCTTCCTAGGCCCATGCTTTGTAGGTAGCAGTGTTATTATTCTTTGCTCCCCTTGCGATCCTCAGAAACACATGGGCGAATAAAATAACATGCTATTATTAGGGATCTCTGTGGAGTAGAGGTTAGGTGCTTGCCTCTCGTTCCAAAGGTACTCAGTTTGCTTCATGTGGATATTTTTCCAGAGACCCCTGATCTCAGTGTAGGTGAGATCGAGTTTCTAGTCCTATCAATGATAAAACATAGGTCCCAATTACTCTCGTGTTTTCATACTCAGTGACTCCATGAGCATGATTCGTAAAGTCGAATCAGGTATGGTGAGACGCAACTAGGTGGAGGTACTGGTACAGACAATGATCAGAGAAATCACCTTTATTTTTGTCCCTGGGCACACAGGAGTTAGGGGTAATGAACGAGCTGATAGATTGGCTGGCTTAGCTACAATATCAGTGGGAGCTGCCATGGATCGAAGTGACATTCTTCACGCATTGAGAAAGTCTTTCCGAACAGAGGAGTTTCAGGGCTGTGAATCCCACTCGCTGACCAGATTGAAAGAGATGGGTGTCAATATTGATGCAGCCCGAAAAGAATGACATACTAAATATGCAAAGAGATTGATTAATCAACATCGAACTGGCGTGTTGGGTCGCTGGACGCTGCTGGATTTGCTGAGGTGGAGATCGGAGCACCTATGGACATGTCCGGAGTGCTATGATGATAGTCTTCATATAACTGATAACTGATAGGTCCAGTGTTCAAGTTGAGCAGGTAAAAGAACCCTTGGCAGTTCAAAATTGAGAAGAGCAGGCTGGAAAGTCGCTGCCCTGGTAAAATACATTCGAAAGAATAAATAAGATATTTTCACCATCTTCTAAATGACATCGGGGACCCTCGTCGGTGTTATGGAGTTCGCATAGTGCTGCTGAGAACTTCCTATGTAAGAAAGAAATCAGAACACACATGGTTACTCACTGAATTGAAATAATTATAGTCCTATCAATCAATGAGATCTGATCTTCTTCTTCAGCGATCTCTGGTCATGCGCTTAATTTACTGTGGACCACAACTGGGCAGTCAGCTTCAGGTCTGTCAGGTTTCCCCAAAGCTTAGTTTTCAGGTCGATTGGGTGTGGCCACATGTTGCTTCTCAGCTCACACAGGAGAGGACAGTCTTGCAGGATATGCTCTGGTGTCTGTTCCGCCTGCTGACACTGGCAGAGAGCTGTTTGACATATTCCTAGTCTATATAAGTGTTTGTTGAGTCTGCAGTGTCCGGAGCGTAGTCGAAATATAATGACCTGGTCTGTTCTGCTTAGGTTTTGAGGGAGTCTTTTCCATAATCATATCCAGTGTTTGTCTTCCAGTCTACTGCAGATTTTCTCTGTATGAGGGTTTTAACCTCTTGAAAAGACAAGGGTTGGTAAATTTGTTCTTTGGCACTGCCCTCCTTAGCTAAGACATCGACACTCTCATTGCCTGCAATGCCACAGTGAGATGGAATCCACTGCAAGTGAATTTCTGCCTTTTCTGAAAGCTGAGCAAGTTCTCTTTTAGGTTTTGTACTGTGCTGTCAGCGGATTTGGCCTCCAGGGCTTGTATAGCTGATGGTGAGTCTGTGAGAAATACCATCTTGCCTGCAGGTGCTTGCAGCTTATTCATGTGCTGTGCTGCCATCAATTAGATCTGATCAAGACAAGAGACAGAAAGAGATCTATTGCACTGTCAGTTTTCAAAATGAATATAACACTTGAACTCTTTAGCATTGACTAATCTAATTGAGACATGTTGTATCTTATGATCATACTGTACCTAGCTTCTGTCATCATAGCTGTGTCTGTGGATCTGCATACATCCACTGTGACGTAACCAACACTGCAGTTCACTTTTGTCATGTCGGGATTGCACAGTGTCAGAAAATGAGGTCTCAAACGTCCAATAGAATACTTCCCCACTTCTGTCAGAAACTGAGTCACTGACATTCCAAATATGAAAACCGAGATTGTATTGTAAGCACCATCAATCCATGATCTACTTCTTAGACTGGACTTTTTTAATGCAAGGGCATATGCTCTGTTGCTCTTCCGAAGCAAAAATTCTAAAACAATCATCTGAAAGTAAAGAACAGTAGCAATTCTTGTATTAAAAACCCTCAAAAACATTAGTCTTATCTCATTTTCTTCTTTCTTCTTCTTCTTATGATCAATATCGCCCCTTGTTGTGATTGGTATGTGATCTGAGCCTAAGAGCGATTGTATGTTGTGCTAGTTATGCACCTACTAGTAGGCCAGCACATCCAATTTCTGTGATGCTTTTATTTACTAGGGTAGCTTCCCTAGGTCCTACATCAGTCGCCTCTTCGACATGCATTGTAGGTCACAGTGGTACTATTTTTGCTTCCTTGCAGGCCATGGCACCACACAGGCGAGTCTATCTCATTTAAGCTCTGATCTAGTACAGTGAGAAAAAAACTGCTTACCCAAAAAGAATTTGTATAAAGAAATTCTTTAAAAAAGAATATAACACTGAAGGATTGACTTCATTGCACCAGGTTTTACAACATATGGCTCGGTCCCTCTCTGCAGAAATGGCATGCCACTTGCCATGAGTATTGCACAAAGCATGAACTCTGTAGCTCCTGCAACAATCCTGGAGGTCACAGGAAAAAATGCACTCGTAAACAGAATGACGCCTCCCGGATTCGAACCCCCGACCTTCGGAGCGCAAGGCAACGGCGTAACGACTTTGCCACATATACCCCCTCAATGGAATAAATATCTGCAAAAAATTACTACAAATTGATCCATCTAATTTGTTGGCTATCTAAGCGGGTATACGAGATTGCACCTTCTATTTCACGGTCAATAAAGAGTTTTTTTAAACTTCCAAGTTACAGCCTCTCTTGGCAACTTTTTTTTGACTAAGACAGTTTATCAGAGTTTTCTTTCAAATTCCAATTGACTATTTAACTTGAATTAGCAGTGGGTGCAATGTCAGGAGATGGGCAGTCTTCTACTCCAGAGAGGATTACACCTTAAAATTAAGATACTTCTACTGTGTACTGCAACATTTGCCACCTGTTGGACAATATGCATGCAACATCTGTGATTGGAAAGAACCCATAGTGGTACTAACTAGACCTGAGGATAGAGAACCAACATGTGCAGCTTTCTTTAAATTGACATCGTAAAGAAGCAGTGACACAGGACAGATGATCCTCTTTGTCTTGATCATTTGAACACTTGCCTAGAGTATAACAGAACTGCATAAACAGTAGGAAGTTTGGTGGTGGGGAATGAGCAGAGTGAACCCTTCTTTGGCTGCTGTTTCATTAGACAGCACAGAAAACTCTCTCATTCCCTAGTGATATGACAGTTAAATTCTGGCTTCTGTTTGGAGTGGGTAGGAAACCTACAGAAAATCCAGTTCTTCAGTGCTATTTACAATACAAATACATAGCATATACCGAAGAGCAAGGTCACAAGTGTCGCCTAAAATGTGAAAGGCACTGGTGATATGGAAATCAAGCCTTCACGCAAAAATCAGTCAGAAGCATCATATTAGATGCCATGACTGTGCATGAATTCATAGTGGGCGAACGAAAAAATGTTTCTCCACAGCTCTTTCTCTTTAGTGCAGTTAATCAGTTCTGACATCGATCTTTTGTTGAACCACGATGATAGACCATCAAAATATCTTCTACCTCTGTCTTCCACGATCTATCCTTCCCTGAATTTTACCTGTTGTCACCAAATGTTCGAAACCTCCTCTTTGCATTATATGCCTGAAGAACTTTGATTGTCTGTTTCTTATTCTTTTGATAAGGTCTCTTTGTGTGCAGGCCTGTTTTAAAACCTCAACATTTGTTTTATTAACATTAAAGGTACAATAACTAATTAACTGAAAGGTACAGAAATAATAAACTGAAAGGTACAGAAATAATAAACTGAAAGGTACAGAAATAATAAACCAAATGGTACAAAAATTGTAGGAGAATATGCAAAACAAGTAACAGCACTGTAGCATTTAAAAAGTACTCTGTGTTTGGTATATCATTCTTTTGTTCTATACTTACCACTATCAGCGGCAGCAATACTCCTATACATGATGCCAATGCAACTGATATTGTATCTTCCAAAAGTGGATGTTTAATGCTCTCATCATCACAAAAGAAGCCACGATGGTAGGGCTTTGTTCCAAATTTTATTGCAAAGATACCTGATGCAACTGGGGAAAAGAATTGAAACTATACACCCAATAATAAATAACTATATAAGAAAAATAAAACAATAACGCATAAACTGCAAATATTTATCAACTGGTGTCTTCACAGAATAGAGGGACTAAGATGGTATGATAGGGTTACAAATGAGGAACTTATGGAGAGAACAAGACAGATTCCAGTGGACCAAGAGGCTAAAAAAAGATGCTGGCGCTGGACAGGACATACTTTGCAAAAATCTTAGGGGAATATAAAAGAAGGGTCCGGTCCTAGAACCACGGGACAGCTAAAGAGGAGGATGGGGGAGAGAATACATGGAGACGAGGTTTGGAAGCAGCGATCAACAATATAAAGAAGAGCTGGAGGGAGATGCAGGAGATACCTAGAGATAGGAAGACTTGACATGAGTTGATTGAGGGCCTATGCCCCAATCAGAGTTAAAAAGGCAGAGAGAGAGAGATATATAAGAAAAATGTATAATCCATGTATCTTATATCCAGGTTAAAAGAAGAAAATATATAAATATATATGCACATCTCTTTCTAGCCTGTAACTACTGATACTTAGTGCAGAAACAAAAGCACACCATTCTTCTCTATTCTTGGCCGTCCTCTGTATTGTGTTCAGCTGTAACTCATTTCTTTCAGTTCTTGTTCTACTGTTCTCCTCCTCGCCGTATTGGGTCTTTCACATTTTTGTTTATCATCTGGTGTCCATCTCAGTGGAGTTAATCTTCATGCGTATTCCATGTGCTATCCATCATCAGCGTCCCTTATGGGTGGTTTGGTGCATAGGCAATCGACTAAATCACTACAACACATTGCAGAATTACATTCACATTCGTTCCAGGGCACATGGATGTTGATGGCAATGAGAGAGCAGACAGGCTGGCTGGTTCTGCCACCATAGCAGGGGTCAGCCAATGGATAGAGCTAACATTCATAAAGCCCTCATAGAGTGTAGCCGAAAGAGGATTCTCATCTAAACTAATCCACATCGACTGCTAGAGCTTGGGTTCAAGATTGGAGCTGCCAGAAAAGAACAGCATGACAGGTATATGAGTATGCTCATCAATCAACATTGAAAAGTTACAGTTAGTCGCTGGACGCTGTTGGGGGATATTGCAAAGAAGATTGAGGCACCTATGGATATGACCGGAGTGCAATAAAGATATTCCAAACTGAAACTATATAAGTGTGGTTCTCTGGCGATGCTCAGTTATTTTTCAAGTCTTTGTATCTCTTTTGTCCAATATGGTTTGTATCCTTTTTTTTGCTCCTGGATATATATTCTTTTTCAGCCCGTTTATCTTAGGATTATCTTAGTCAGCTCCTCTTAGACAGATCCTTAGCACTATATTTTTTTTAGGTACCATCAGGAAGCTTCTGTAGCCAATGGTGCAGTATTAATATCACACACAGAGAAAAGGCTTCAATATCTCATGGACAGATTTGCCGCAGCATCCAATGAATTCGACCTGACCATCAGCCTGAATAAAGCAAATATCACATTCCAAGATATTAGCAGAACTCCATCTATTAACAATGGAAGTTGTATGCTCAAAGTAGTCAACAGCTTTGCATACCTTGACTCTACCATGAGATTTGTTGCAGCATCCAACAAATTCAACCTGACCATCAGCCTGAATAAAGCAAATATCATATTCCAAGATATTAGCAGAACTCCATCTATTAACAATGGAAGTCGTATGCTCAAAGTAGTCAACAGCTTTGCATACCTTGGCTCTACCATCAGCAGCAATCTCTCCCTCGATGATGAAATTAGCAGAGGGATTGGGAAGGCATCCACTGCTATGTTCAAATTAGCAAAGCGTGTATGGGAAAATAGGGTACTCACACAAAGCATAAGTATATATGGCCTGAGTTCTAAGCACTCAACTGTATGGTAGTGAGACGTGGACCACATATGCCAGACAAAAACATCACATTAACACCTTCCGCATGCGTCTCAGGCGAATATAAAACATCCAATGACAAGACAACATTCCCAATATAGAAGTCCCAGACAGTGCTGGCATTTCAAACATGTACACCTGTTGAATCAGCAACATCTTAGGTGGCTGGAACATGTGTGCCACAATAGCGATGGTAGAATTCAAAAGGACATGCTGTATGGCCAACTCGTAACTGGTACTAGACAGCATTCGTGCACATTACTGTACTTCCTTGACACCTGCAAGAGTGATCTCTTTCTCTCTCTCTGATCAAGAGATGTAGAGATTGGGGCAATATTCTCTCGCCGCGATCGTTCTTTTGGCCATTTTGATCATTCTTATTGTGATATATAAACAGCATTTGCAAAGAACTTTTTTTTTACGTCACATCATTCAGCGCCATTTGGAGCTCTGGTGCTTATCCTTGGCGACGTGTCCGGTTTCAGCCAGCGTTACTGGGTTCACTCTCCGTCAGCCTTTGGCTGTCCCCAGCCTACCTGCAAGGCAGCAGGCTGCTATTTTCTTTTAGGGTAGCGACCCTTAGACAACCTTCCTTCCGGGTTGTTGAGCGTCATCTGCCCAGGTTACCTGTCTTTTTGGACTACTTAAGAGTGATCTAACTTCCTGCAACATAGACAAAGAAAATTGGAAGCGGTAGACCAGAGACAGTCAGGCATGGCGAGCGACAGTGAGGGGTGGCTCAAAAAGAAACGCCATCACATGATATGGAGGCAAAAGAGAGTGGAGATGCCATCCTCTTCATCAGCTCCAGTTTCACCTGAAGCAACTGTGGCAAGGATTGCCACTCCAGAATAGGACATTACAGCCCCAATAGACGATGTGATTCAGCACAGAACAAACTACGTGACGCAAAACCTATTGTCTCCTGGGACAGAGGCCAATGATGAATACAGTCAGTAGTAGTCTCGGGTAGTACACTAACTTAGTAGCCAAAGCGTTTAAGTACTTTATAATAAGTAGGAAGTACTAGAAATTAATTCAGTTTCAGTCAGTTGAGTCAGTCTTATATGGATAACCTCACCGATAGAACATAGCGAACAATAAATGATCCCATTTACCTAGAATAACACAGATGATGTCAAAAACAAATTTCAAGAGTAGTCTCTTTCGTTGTGTCAATCTACTGCTTTGAAGGCAACTCATCCTTAGTTAATTGCTGTCTGTCTTTTCACCAACTTCATACTGTTGTCACTTTTGACTTTGAGTACTACTAGTGATGTACGAATAGTAAGTATCCGGAACTCGAATAAAGAATACATCCAAGAACCAAAAGTAACGGGTATCTATTTTTTTTAAAGTATTCGCTACTTAATATTATGCCCGCCATCCACACATGAAATGTTGGTTGCAATGAATTTCCGGTCAAATTTCATTTATTTCCCCGGTGGTATTCAACTTTTGTTGTTCATTCATCATCATCAGGTGCCGTGCCAGCTGGCGTAGGCGATCATGGATCTCCACAAATCTCTATCTCTGGTGTTCGCTATCAACTCCGATGTGGATGCTCCACCGTGCCATAAATGCAGGCTATCCAAAAAATTGTCTCTATGTCTTCCATATAATGCTGTTCACTACTGAATTATATCTCTATCATATCAAGTAGAAAGATTAGCATCACTAGTACTAACTTTCACTTTGAAGCAAGCATCGGTGGCATCAGTAGGTCCACCGATAAGCAACATATTACATCAGAAATTACGGCTGCTTCTAATCCGTCCTGCGATACGATCGCAGACCCTTCTTATTGTGCGCAACATTTAAAATTATATACATCAAATATTGAATATTGTCCTCTCTTTCTGGAACCCTTTGCCTCCCACTACAATGAGTGCTTTGTTATTATTTGATCATTTCTTTTCAAGGTATGGCCAACATATCTACATCTTCTATTTCTTATAACAGTTATTACTAGTGGTTGACCAGATATTTCTCTGATTTCCTCACTTCTCCTAATATAATATATATAATAACAATAATTCCTCTTGTACCATTATACGTTGAATAGGTCCTGCAAGCAATTTCTCCATACCGCTCTATCCTGGGCAACTCGCTCAATCTCCTCCATGGAACTGAGACTGATATTTCTTGCCTCTCTCAGCAAAGTTCGTTTCATTGTCTCCTTAAGTCGTCCTCTCTTTTTTGAACCCTTTGCATCCCACTTCAATGCCTGCTTTGATATTCTCTCTAACGCACGAGTGGTTACCGGGGCCCAAATTTGGGGTGTAAAGAATAGAACCACTGTTACCTGCCATTCATGTCGTAAGAGGCGACTTAGGAGGTTTGACTGAAATCGGATGCATGTGTCCTAAACGTGTAGAAGTCTATGCGTTTAGGGGCCTGCCAAACCAATGTGCAACGTATACACGTTCTTGGCAAAGATCAAACATATCACAAAGAGTGATTAAAATTTGTCGTAAAGAACGAACGCAAAGAAGAAGAAGATATTCTCTCTCTCGCGATCACCGCCCAGACCGATGTACCAGATTTCCCATACATTATATTAATGTGGAAATCGGATTCATGCAGTCATATCATTGGTGTGTTTACGTCGAATCTCTAGCGCCATTTGGAGCTCTGGTGCTTATCCTTCGGCGATGTGTCCGGTTTTAGCCAGCGTTTACTGGGTTCGCTCTCCATCAGTTTTTGGCTGTCCCCAGCCGACCTGCAAGGCAGCAGGTTGATTTTCTGTTTGGGCTTACTCCCATAGATTTTGCCTCTCCCGATGCTCCCACGAGGTAGTGGGCTATTTGCCCATAGCTGGGAACCTGAATCTTGGATATCAGGGTAAATCCGCTAATATCACAAGTCGGGGGAGACCTTCAGATATATTTTTGGTCGTGTTAACTCCCCAAGGACATTAAAAAAATTCTGCCTAGGGATTCCATCTCTCTAAGCGAGCCATTGCCCTGTTAGCCTTTGACCTCATGGTCAAAGTTTCCCGGTCTACACCGCTGGGAGGTGGTGGTTGATTTGCGTGTTCTGAGGGTTATCAGCAGGCTATTAATTTTCACTTTTCGCCCCTCCTAAGAGAGACTAGCCGATCCCAACCCTGCTGAATGCAAGGCTGGGTTCAGGACACACCTTGTAGACCGCTTTGATATTCGTTGATCATTTCTCCCCAAGATGTGTTCAACATATTTCCATCTTCTCTTTCTTATAACAGTTGTCATTAGTGATTGACCAGACATTTCTCTGATTTCATCACATCTCCTGAATTCGTTCCATTTTATATTTATTATTTTTCGCAGACATCTATTTTCAAATGCATTCAACTTGCTTTCTATATCTTTAGTCATTTTCCCATTCTCGCTGGCATATGTTGGGATTGATACAACATTTGAGTTGAACATTCGTAATTTAGTTTTAGTACTATATAACTTGCAGTTCCATATTTTATTTAGACTTTTAAAAGCTGATGTTGCTTTGCCAATTCGTATCAGAATTTATTTTCTAACATTTCCTTTAACATAATATATATCACAATGAAATATGGAATAAACATGGAGAGCTACTGAAGCAACTAAACAACATCTTTTGTCTATGACACATAATTACAGGTGATGGTAGATGTGAAAAATATATTAGAGAGGACAAAAGTTCATTCAACGTCATCATATTATGAGCAGAAATGTTCCACTCAAACAGTTAGTTGGAATTTCTATCCCATAGGAGAGACAGCCCCTGAAGCTGTCATGCTCAGCTCTTCAGTTACACTCTGAATCCATCTTCTCCGTGGTCTTTCTCTTCTTTGATGAGATGCCTCCTTCCACGGTGGTTTTTATATGTCCAAAATACTTCAATTTTCTCATTTTTATTTGTAGTAACAGCCAATTTTCTTTGAGCTATTACTAAGGAGATCTATTTGTTCTTTTCTCTTTCTATGATATACGGAGGACTCTTCTGTAACATTTATACGACATTCAAAGACAGCGCAAACTACTAAAATCTATCATTATCAAGGTGCGTATTCTTTATAGGACGTTGCTATCTTTGCAGCACATCTGAAATTCACTCTGTCTCTTGCCAGTTCACCCACTTCGCCGATGGTCATATTCATGGTTTCTTTAATATCTTGTAGCCATCTTCTTCTTGGTCTGCCTCTACCTCTTCGTCCTGGGACATTGCCCTCTAATATTGTTCTCTCCAGTGCATCGTGACGTTTGATGTGACCAAAGTATATAATTTTTCTGTATAGTATATTATTTATTAGCCAATGGTCTTTAACATTCAGTTCTTTCGGGACTAAAATCTATACAGAAAAGAAATAAGTTAAAAATTAGGAATATGGAATCATGGAATATATATATGGAATATATTTTCTCTGTATTTTTATATGGTTCAGAAACATGTACAATGAAGATGTATTTGTGAGGAAGAATTAATGCCATAGAAATGTGGAAATAAAGAAGATAAGACCGCATTTCATGACAATAAAAATAGACAAATAAAAAAGCTCTAGAAAATTAGAAATGAAAAACAATTACAGCAGGAAAAAAATCAAACATTGAAGTATTTTGAACACGTGTAAAGAGACACGATACATTGAGCAAAACCTAACTAGCAGTGTCGGATTAGCTCTAAAGCAAAAGTAACAAATGCTACGGGCCTCGCGTCTGGAGCAGAAAATGTTTAACATGTAAAACTATAAAACAAGTTTTGGATGACATCTCAAATAACATGGATCAAAAGGTCGAGTGTCGTATTAAGGCGTACGGACTAGTTTCTAAGATGAGTAAGTAAGAAGCGGGAATAATTACCATTTTATGGAACGAATTCTAGAACGCTTGCAAGCTGAGAACGCTCTTTTTCGACGACATTAAAGCGTATAAAAAGTGAGTTAAGGAACATGATGAGACAAGATCGTCTAAATAACCTCACCTTAATGAACAACGAATGTAATTTACTTAGAGAAATTGATTTGTCTAGTGTTATCTCTAAATTTGATCACATTAAATCGTGAAAAGTTTGTAAAAGTTGTGTTTTATTATTATACAAAACCTAGGACCTCTTGGTAACATTTGATACAAGCCCCCGCTGGCTTACTCCGGCACTGCTAATTAGATGTGATATATGAAGCAATGCGAGCAAGAGTAGTCTATGAAACATAGGTATAAGTCCAACTTCATTTCTGTTCTTCTTTCTTTCTTTTCCCTAATCTTGTTTTGCCTCACAGCGTCAGGATAAGAAGAGATTTCTAGAACGGGCTTTTGTGTGCGCTTCATAAACAGTGTTTTCGTAGCCTATTTTCTTTCTGCTCTTATTATGTTTATTGTGTTATTTGTTCAGGCAGCGTTCATCAAAGCAACATTGCTCTTCATTAACTTCTGATCTTATTTTGTTTCTTACCCTTCTCCTGATGGAGCTTAAAAGCTATTTTGTTATGTGACTCATGAAGCTGATTGTTTGTTTGTTTAGTAGGGGATTAAAGCCTCTTTAAGCCGAGGCACGCCCTTTCAACCTAAGGCGAACCTTTTATTGGTTATATCAGAGCGTGTAGGCCAACAAACATGAAAAATAGAAATTAACTCCTTTCGGAGAATCCAAAAGTTATTAGATTTGTGTGATAGTTAAGTAACGAATACTTGTTGCAAAAGTAACGAATAATTAAATACTTTAAAAGTAATTGAAATTGTAGTATTGACACTATTTGACACCAGCTTAACTCACTTCCGCATTCGTAGGTCAAGGGACATCACTAATAATTAAACAATAGCAATTAAACTCCATGTTATAAATACTGGAAAACACTTGGATTCTATTTTTTTAAATGCGTACCGTGACTATAATTTCTTTCTTTTTTTTAAAACTATCACATTCAACCTGCTATCTCTAGCCTCTGTACTTTGCAGTTTGAAGTAATTTGACGTTTGCTTGCACGATCATTCTCCACTATGATAGCGGGAGTTACACTGCGAGCAGCTTCTGCAAAACTGGGTTCTGTGCAGGGAGGGAATCAAACTAATTTTAACTAAAGCACACCAGTCCTCCAGATCAGGAGTTGCAGCTTAGAAAAAGATTCACTAACCTCGTTGCAATGTTATGTCACAACAAGTGGCAGAAACAACGAGATAAATAATCTACGCGGAGGTTGAGGTTCTCTTGAATGTCAATGAAGCATGCAGTAATTTACACCGATGGTTCAGTCATTCACCAATAACGCTGTGCGTGGGATTTTTCCGCACGCTCAGGAGGAAAAATAATAGAAAAGGCAAGTAGGGCCTTCGCGACAACCACAAGTAGTTTGACAATGGAGGTACAGGCGGTAACAGAGGCGGTGACGGGGTTGACATCTCATGACTTCACTCGTGTTTTTATACTCAGTGACTCCATGAGTATGATTCGTAAAGTCGAAACAGGAATGGTGATACGAAACTGGGTTGATGTACTAGTACAGACAGGGATAAAAGAAATCACCTTCATTTTTGTCCCTGTGAATGCAGGGGTAATGATTGAGCTGATAGATTGGCTGGCATGGCCACGGTATCAGATAGGGCTGCAATGGACCGAAATGACATTCTTAACGCACTGAGAGAGTCGTTTCGAACAGAAGAGTTTCAGGGTTGCGAGTCCCACTCACTGACCAGATTGAGATGGGTGTCAATATTGGTGCAGCCCGTAAAGAACGACATACCAAATATGCAAAGAGACTGATTAATCAACATCGAACTGGCGTGTTAGGCCACTGGACGCTGCTGGATTTATTGATGCAGAGATCGGAGCAGCTATGGACATCTCCGGAGTGCTATGATGATAGTCTTCTGATAACTGATCTACCATCAACTGCAGAAGGAAGTGAAAGCCACCACAAGTCATGATGACTTTTACATAGCAATGGGAGACCTTAATCCCAAAGTATAAATAATAACATGCGCAAAGAAAAAATAATGGGGAATGGCTATAAAAAACCGGATTGCAGTTCTTGACTAGAATACGGGTAAGATCTTTCGCAGACAAATTATATTGAAATTGGACAATTTGGAATATCTTATTATCATTCTCCAGCAGTAGCGGCTCGTGATCATTTTTGTTGGTGGGGCCAGACAGACATTTTCGGAAAAATCATGGTTTCGGTTAGGATATATTTTAATGTATAAAAAATAAATGCACGTTACACCTTATTTTTGTGGGCTCGGCCCCACTGGCCCTTAATGACGAGTCGCCACTGTTCTCTGGCATTCCTATCCGTACAGTAAAGTTGATAGCACACAGCTGTGGTAGCCTATATATTAATCTTGGTTCTGATGCTGTTTTTGGGTGATTTTTTTTATCTGAATGACTTTTTGGTGAGGTAGTGAAACATGTACAACGATGATGGACTTAGAATGCGCATACAACAGAGTGCCCTATGATTATCTCATGCACCAGCTTATCAAACTCCAGGTGCACCCTTTATAACATCAGATGGATAGCTACTGCGTTGTTCAAAGGAAAGTCACCGAGTGGTTATCGGGGCCCAAATTGGGGAGTAAAGAATAGAACCACTGTTACCTGTTGGTTTTTCTGAAACGGTGATTGTATATTCCGGATTGCCACAAGGCTCTCCTCTTTCATCTGTCTTAAAAGATTACAAAAACATATACATGGTGTCAATCACAGAACAACAACTCGATGGAAGAGGTAGAACTTTGTCATTTGCTGATGACATTCTAGTGTATAGACAAGGGAAATACAGGAATGCGATTGCTGGTGAGATACAGAAGGAACTTGACCGCATCACAAACTGGTGTGATGTTTCTGGTGCACTAGTTAACCCTACCAAAGCAGCAGTAACATGGTTCTCACTCAATAACCACACTGTTAACCTATGTACGACTATTGTGAAACTTTGAAGTGCTCAGATCTCCTTCGCAACTAACCATACCAGTACGGCGAGCATTCTCATACAACTGTTGGGCTCTACTTTTCTGACCACATTCGATTGGAGCTCCTGTAATCTAGCAGTTGATTGGTTTAGATCATAGATTCCCAAACTTTTCGGCCCACCGCCCACTTTGCACAACATAAACTTTGTAACGCCCTCCACATTATAACAGTTTGCCAACGCCTCCCATTCCACATATATACATGCTCTATTTTTTCTTTAACATGGAAAATTGATATATATTTCTGTAATACATGGTCAATTTTCAAATGATTAAAATAGAAAATTGATGAAATAATGTATCGTGTAATACGGACGTAAGGTGAATAAATATGCAGAATTCAAATTTTTTATGATTATTCAATCGCAAAATCTCAACAACAAAATCCCCCTTAAATGCTTCTGAACCACCATCGCCCTCTGGGGACGGTACTGCCCACTTTGGGAAACGCTGGTTTAGATGAACATTCTCTTTGTGGCCATACTTTATAAGGGCGTTCAGAATGCCAGCTCTATCCATTTGATAATCCTCCGATATGTTGGCAGAGCCAGTCTTCTCTCTAATTGCCATTTACACTCATGTGTCCCGGAACGAAAATGAATAACTGCGACTGTAATTTCAAATGAGAGACAATATAACACTGACACATTGAAGTAAACAACTACTAGCCTACTAGGACAGTTTTTGTAACAAATTTTTTTCTTTCTCCGATCCAGAAGCACTTGAGCTGAAAGCTCTTCGGCTCGGTGTCATGGACATCGTAACCCTTCGGCTCGGTGCCACGAACACCGTAAATCTGGGGAACCTGTAGCTTTTCTGCCAGTCCGCGGAGTTGAACCCGCACTTACCGAGGACTTGTCACCCGTAGTCCAACGCGCTACGAATACGCCAGCTTGTAACAAATATAAGGTATGTTATTTGAACTTATTCTGCCTGTGTGGTGCTGAGGCCCACAAGGTAAGCAAAGAATAGTACTACTATGACCTACAAAGCATGTCGTAAGAGTCGACTGATGTAGGGGTCAACATGTGATCAATATGAGCGTTCGAAGAATGAACTCATTCTAGTTGACGTCTGATGCTAATAAAATTGGGACATAAACAATGAAGAACCATTTGTTGTTGCAGATCCAACAGTCTTATGTGTGTTTGTCAATTTGGCTCAATGAACTTTACTGATGGGAATCAGATTTTCTGCTTACCAAGATTTCTTTCCATATCACAGAGAGAAATATGCTAATTGAGAAAGATTTGATAGAAATTATAAAAATGTTTTCAGGCAGACTCTATAGCCTGTTGTTTTAGAACTTCAACAGCCACAGAGTTCCTTTACGTGGTCAGCTTCAAGACACCTATTTTTTATCACCTGTCTCAGGTAGGACTAAACATGTATCTCACCTGTCCTATGATTAGGGAGCACTATTGGAGGTTGAGGCGAGCAGTCTCTCAGCGCCAAGTAGTCCTGAAGAAACTCTTAATAGAAGTAAATATTAGCGGGAGAACAGGACAAGCACCTACTAGATGGAAATTTGTTTTTTTTTATTTGCCCGCTATGAATTCAGCCTCCGATGGATTTTTGAATTAAGGCTTGCTTTCCTTATCACCAGTGTCTCCCACGATTCAGGCAAGTCTTACTCTGACTTCATAGGTACTTGTAATTTAGATCCCCAAGTAAAGGATCAGGGTATCATGTTGTCCAACCACGAGAAATGTTGACATTGTACACATTCTAAAGCAATTAAACAATAGACTAGACCCTAGTAACTGTTCACATACATGTCAGATGCTAATGAACAAATTAATAGGAAAACATACACTGCAGTGAGCACACATAGAACATGTCTTTGACAGAGTCTGGGAAGAAGGTACTAAGATCAAGCTCCTCAGACTGGTGTTTTAGAAGACCATACCTATACCAGGAAGACATCAGGTGTCCAGACCACAAAGGAGTACTGTCTCCAGCTCTTCCGAATGATATTACAGAGGACAGCTTTCTCAGAGTATAGTTTGAAATGTGGATAATGATCTGTCAATGTGGCCAATAGCAACCACAAACTCCAGAATGCACTTATAAAATTAGACATAATCATGGTTGCTTTGTCAAACCGAGCAAAATCAACAAAAGACAAGACAAAAGAACAACAGTTCAGATGTTGACACCAGAATTTATGTCAGTACTTGGAATAGTTATTTACACTGACCCATGACTGCCTATGCCAGATGACATAGCCCATGACGACCAGTCTTATTCTTCTTCGTTCTTTACGACCAATTTTAATCACTCTTTGTGATATGCTTGATCTTTGCCAAGAACGTGTATACGTTGTACATTGGTTTGGTAGGCCCCTAAACGCATAGACTTCTACACATTTAAGACACATGCATCAGATTTCAGCCAAACCTCCTTAGTCGCTTCTTACGACATGCATGGCAGGTAACAGTGGTTCTATTTTTACACCCCAAATTTGGGCCCCGGTAACCACTTGGGCGGACGAACACAGTAACAATATCAATCATACAGACATCCAACATTAATCTCATTTACCTTCACGTTTACTGCAGCCACCCAGGTTTTTAGAAATTAGAATATACCCAAAGAACGGACAGCAGGTTCCTTCACATCCCATTTATTCCTCTTATACCGTTAGAGTAGGGCCTGTATGTAATTTCTCCATACCGCTCTGTCCTAAGCAACTTGCTCAATCTCCACCATTAAATTGAGCCCGATATTTCTTGCCTCTCTCAGCAAAATCTGTTTCAAGGTTTTCCTAGAGCATCCTCTCTTTCTTGAACCCTTTGCCTCCCTCTTCAATGTCTGCTTTATTATTCTTTAATCATTTCTTCTTAAATGATTAAATGCCTAACATCTCTCTCTTTGCCTTTTACCCGGGTTGGGGCATAGGCCCTCAACCAACTCATGCCAAGTCTTCCTATCTCTAGCTATCTCCTGCAGCTCCTCTCAGCTCTTCTTTATATTGTTGATCTCCGCCTCCAAATCTCGTCTCCATGTATTTCTCGGCCTCCCTTCTTTCGCTGTCCTGCGGGTTCCAGGCAAGGACCCTTCTTGTTATATTCCCTCCGGTTTTCGCAAAGTGTGTCCTATCCAGCGCCAGCGTCTTTTTTAACCTGTTCGTTCACTGGAATCTGTCTTGTTCTCTCCATAAGTTCCTCATTTGTGACCCTATCATACCATCTTATTCCCTCTATTCTGCGCAGACACCAGTTGATGAATGTTTGCAATTTATGCGCTATTGTTTTAGTTGTTCTCCATGTTTCTGACCCATACAGTAGAACTGCTTTTACATTAGAGTTAAATATCCGAATTTTTGTTCTAGATTTGATTTCTTTGGACTTCCAAATGTATCGCAGTGCAATGAAAGCTCCTCTTGCCTTCTGTATTCTTATTTTAACATCTCTATCTGTTCCACCTTCTTTGTCTACGTTGCTGCCCAAATATGTGTATGATTCTACCTCTTGAAGTGGGATTTCCCCAGGGAGATCGAGTTGTCGTTTGCTTGGTTAATTCTCAATATCTTTGTCTTTCCCTTATGAATGTTCAGCCCTAGTTGCTGGGACCTTTGATTCAATGTGTTTAGCTTATCCTGCATCTGATTCCGTGTATGTGACAGAAGGGCTATATCATCAGCGAAGTCCAGATCATCTAGTTGCTCTGTCAGAGTCCATTGGATTCCATTTCTGGTGTTAGTTACTGTGGTCTTCATAATCCAGTCTATTGTCAGTAAGAACAACAAAGGTGATAGAAGACATCCTTGACGCACTCCTGTTTCTATTCCAAAAGTATCTGTTAGTTTACCTTCATGAAGAACTCTACATTTCATATCTGTATATGTTGCTTTTATTAGGTTAATAATTTTCTGTGGGATTCCATAATGCCTCATTAATTTCCAAAGGGTTTCCCTATCAATACTGTCAAAAGCCTTCTCATAATCAACAAATCCGATATAAAGTGGGGATTTCCATTCAATACTTTGCTCTATTATTATACGTAATGTGGCTATCTGGTCAGCACAGGATCTATTTGGTCGGAAGCCTGCCTGTTCATCTATTAGCTTTATATCGATGGCCTCTCTCAATCTCTCCAGGATGACTCTGCTTAGTATTTTCCCAGGTACTGACAACAACATTATTCCCCTATAGTTTTCACACTTCTGAAGGTCCCCTTTCTTTGGTAGCTTCACCAGGTATCCTTCTCTCCAGTTTGCTTGTATTTCTTCGGTCTCCCAGATTCTGCTAAATAATTTATACAGTATTTCTGTGGATGTGTTTATGTTGGCTTTAACCGCCTCCGCTGGAATACCATCTGGACCGGCCGCTTTCCCATCTTTTAAAAGTTTAATGGCTTTACTAATCTCCTCCTTGGATGGTTTCTCAGTTGATGTCCAAGTCAATCTCTGCCGGTTGGATATCTGGGGGTTTTGCAGGTGCTGGTCTGTTCAGGAGTTCCTTGAAGTATTCCATCCATCTTTCCATTTGGTCTCTAACATTAGTGATAGTTTCCCACTACTATTTTTGATCAACCCATTTGATGGTCTGTATTTTCCTGCTAGCTTTCTAGTGATGTTGTAAAGATCCCTAAGGTTTCCTTTTCCTGCAGCTACCTCTGCTTCTCTTGCTAGATCTTCTCTGTATTGTCTTTTATCTAACTTATTTGTTTCTTCACTTTCTTGCTAGCTTCTGTGTACTTTTCCTGGGCTATGGCAGTTCTAGTTTTGCTATTATTTAAATCTGCTTTCCTCTTTTTCCTTTCTTCTATTTCCTTGAGAGTTTCTGGAGTTATCCATGCCTTATGATTCCGCTCCTTCTTTCCTAATACCTCTGTGTATGTTCCATTCCAAATATTTTTGGCTTGCTGCCAGCATTCTTCCGCACTCACCTCATCTTCTAATTGCCGCAAAACCTCATACTTATTAGAGACTGTGACCGTGAACTGTTCCTTTGTTTCTTGACTTCTGAGGTATCCTACATTATATTGGTGTCCATGTTCATGGGATGTTATGTATCGCTTAAGCTTCAGTTTAATTTTACTTATCAGCAAATGGTGATCCGAATCTACATCTGCCCCCTTAGAACCCTTACATCTTGTAGAGATGACCTGAATTTCTTGTTTATGCATATGTGGTCAATTTGATTTTCTGTTCTGTGATCTGGTGATACCCAGGTTGCTTATGTATTCTTTTATGTGGAAAGACACTTCCACCTATGACGTATTGATTCGCTGCACAGAAATTAGTGAATAGTTCTCCATTTTCGTTCATTATTCCTAGTCCGTGTTTCCCCATGATCTCCTCGTAGCCTATGTTGTCCGAACCTATTTTGGCATTGAGGTCGCCCATCAGAATTTTGATGTTCCCATTTCTCTGATTACCTATAGTATTTTGAAGTTTTATGTAAAATTCCTCTTTTACTTTTTCCTCTTTATCATTGGTAGGTGCATAACACTGGGTCACATTCAAGAATACTTTCTTTTTGGTGGTTCTGATTGTTGCTGTGATTATCCTAGGACTCACTGCTTCCCATTTTATTAGTGCCTTCTCCGCTTCTTTAGATAGCATTAAAGCCACTCCTTCACTATGGGGAGCATTTTCTTCCATATGGCCTGAGAACAGCATCGTTTCTCCTGTGTTTAGACGTTGTTTGCCTGCACCATTCCACCTAGTTTCACATAATCCCAAGATGCCAATCCGTGAAATTTCATCTCATTTACAACCTGTGCTGCCTTTCCCATTTCATACATACTTCTAACATTCCAGGTGCCAATTCTGGAGCTTTTCCTAGGTGAAAGGAAGATAATCTGCAGTGTAGACTCCTTGCGGCTTTCTCTGCATCGCTTCATACCTCTTCTAGAAGAGCTTCCTTTCCTCTTGGTTGGCACAGTTTTTATTTTATTGCTATGTGACTTGTTCATGGTTGGTTGGATTTTGTGGCTAAAATTTTCTACTGGATAGGGTAGCCAGCCCTACGCCAAACCCCACCTTAGTCGCCTCTTACGACATGCCTTGTAGGTCGCAGTGTCGCTACTCTTTGCTCCCCTTGCGGGCCCGGCAGTACACGGCGAAATGCCCAACATAGTTAACATTTATTTTCACAACAAACACTACATAGGAAACAGTGACTTGAGATTTTTTTTTTTTTTAAAAACACAGCAAAATGGAGCCGGTGCGATAAATTTGAAACAAACCTTTATTGTTCAATCAATGTTTTATTAAACATATACACTCACATTTATTACAATTTTGCTAATGTATCACATGAACACTACTTCTAAAGAACTTCCATGGAACATTTTCTGTCAAACATGCTCCTAAATAAATTTAAATTAAATAAATTCCCATGATACACTTCATGCGGATTTACATGACTAAGTATGAAGACTCGAATGCAAATTCAGTTCAACAGTCCCTGCTATTTTGCATGTAAAAAAATCACCACACACAGAAAACAAAATTTGTATTTAATAAGTTGCAGTCGTATAGATTTGTCTAAATTTGAAAAAAAAATGATAATCAAATTAGGACGATAAGATAATTTCAACTAAAAAAGCCATAAATAATTCCTGTTGGATAAATGACCTAGATTATGAGGTAAAACACTAAACATCAAATTGTAACTAATTTTTTTTTAAAGTATGGTGTAAAACAAAACTTGTACACATTCAATTTTTACGTGCTAATGTTTCTCTGCACCATGACCATGGGGAGAATCAATTAGCTTAAACCAGTAGCCACATTCACAGCGTTTTGGTTCCCCTTTATGCACATACATCCAGTTGACGCACAGTGACTCTTCTTCACCTGTATTTAAAATAAGAAAAAAAGTTAATGATGCTTTATGATGGAAGACTTCAATTGTGGATGTAAGGTCCTTTATTGTGATGGCAGTTCAGTTCAGTTTTCTACTAACCAAGAAGTAGGAGTTAGCCCTCCCTTCCGTGTGTCAGGCCACATAATCTGCATGTACGGTTGGTTGATCCCCTGTCAACTCTTTCTCATGGGGTAGGTTCCTGAACTTGTAGTGATGGTGGGTGCAATACCACTAGTTGACCAGTCTTAAATTCTGGAAGAGACTCTGCAACAACTCTCTTAACAGTCTGAAGGGATGCTGAAGATGCAAGTGTTAATTCCCTCCTAGTACATGTCACATCACGGTATAGACTTAATTCTTACTTCATTTGCCAAATGAATCTGTATCCGGAGTACACTACTAGGACGTGAAGCAAAGTCTAGACTAATATGTGTCTCATTCTGACTTATTGTGCAAATATGAGCCATCTCTACAACACTACTGGAACAGAAATATATGCTCCTGGCACTACACAGGACATCATAGAAATCAACTACAAAGAGTTGTGCAACCTTGCCATGTAAGACAAAATACTACAGAAACCACCACTATAATATAACAATGACTAGCACATCTGCACTTGTGACCTATACTGCTATTGAAGCAATACAACAGGAAAGACAATGAAGGAATAATCATTTATAGATGCATTTTATAGAGATGTCATTGACACTGAACAAATCTTTACTAACAATTATAAATAACTTTCTTATCAGTTTAAGGAGAAAAGTTAAAACGTGTGGTATGCAAGTTTTACAAAGTACATCATTGTCATCATATGTAGTCTTCTTCTTCTTCTTAGCGTTCGTTCTTTACAACCAATTTTAATCACTCTTTGTGATATGTTTGATCTTTGCCAAGAACGTGTATCGTTGCACATTGGTTTGGTAGGCCCCTCAACGCATAGACTTCTACACGTTTAGGACATGTGCATCCGATTTCAGCCAAACCTCCTTAGTCGCCTCTTACGACATGCGTGGCAGGTAGCAATGGTTCTATTCTTTACACCCCAAATTTGGGCCCGGTAACCACTTGGGTGATCATATGTAGTAACCTGCTGGAGTTGTAGATCGTGGATCTTCACAATTCTCTTGTCTATAGCGTTGGGTATCAATTGGAGTGTCTGTGTGTGTGTGTGTGTGTGTCTATATATATATATATATATATATATATATATATATATATATATATATATACAATATACATATATATAATACACATACATATACATACACATATATATATATATACACACATACATACTGGTAACAAATTAAATACAACCAACCACCAATAACAGTATACAATAAAAAGAGATCAGGTACTAAAGCCAAGGGAAGACCAAGGAAAAGATGGATAGACAATATCAAGATCACACTAAATAAACACATATATAGCACAGCAAGGGCGACTCATCTGGCCCTGGAACGCAAATTAAAGCTCCCACCCCTATGGTTAACAGCAAGAGTGGACAACCAATTCCATAATCCACCTGGAGAAAGACAAGACATACTGGCTCAACCAGTATACATACATACAACCTACAGTGTGGGTTGGAATCCAGCCCCATTGTTCTGTTCACTTGTGCATTTTTCCCCTGAGATTATTAGGACTGTTGCCAGAGCTACAAAGTTTGTACTTTGTGAAATACTCTCAGCAGGTGGGGGGTGTCATTTCTGCAGAGAGGGACTGAGCCATATGGGGAAAACCCGGTGCAATGAAGACAGTCCTTTATCTGTAGACTCCTTATTAAGTGTATTACAACAATGAAGAATTTTCATTATTATAGACCTTGAATTGATATACATGTATTGTAGCAAAGGATGTTCTTCTTCGTTATTATTTGTTTGAGTTGGTCTATTCCTTTTTTCTTCCTAGCTGCACTTTTCCCATCAGATATCAGAATTCCCAGGTATTCAAACTTCTCTTTAACGAGATAACCTTGATATTACAATCTACTTTTTGCCACTACTAGATCAGCCATTTACACTCTGCACAATTTTGTAAAAGACACATAAAAAATACTCACAAACGCAGCCGATCATCCTCTTACTGTTTGGAGAAGTAAAAATTGTTGGCTCCTCAAAAGTTCCTTTGGATCTCTTAAAAACTTTCAGCTCGAAAGGATCCTTCAGAGATAAAATATCAAAATAAAAATAGAATGTAAAAAACAAGGTTGAAAAATATATGAATCATACAGCTTGCCAAATCACATTCTGTGAAGCATTTAGATACAAATCAGAAAAATAAACCAAAATATTAAATAACTGTACAGTCAAATAGGCAGATACAAATACACAAGGGACTCCTAACAGACACCAACATACAAGCTACATTACACTCCTCAAACAAGTATTAAAAGTCTTCACCATAAAAAAAACTACTAGTAAAGATAGGGTTCCTTACGGGAACTCATAAAAAAACTTCACAAATTGAAATAAGCAGTCGCCTGTGTGTTGCCGGGCCCACAAGGGAAGCAAAGAATAGTAACTGCGACCTACAAGGCATGCCGTAAGAGGTGACTGAGATAGGGGCCTAACCGCCCGAGTGGTTACCAGGGTCCAAATTTGGGGTGTAAAGAATAGAACCACTGTTACCTGCCACGCATGTCGTAAGAGGCGACTAAGGAGGTTTGGCTGAAATCGGATACACATGTCCTAAACGTGCAGAAATCTATGCGTTTAGGGGCCTACCAAACCAATGTGCAACGTATACACGTTCTTGGCAATGATCAAACATATTACAAAGAGTGATTAAAATTGATCGTAAGAAACAACGCAAAGAAGAAGGAGGAGAAGAGGGGCCTAAGGAAACTACTTTACTAAATTAAAAAGTGTTGCAGAAATCTGATGTTCTAGCCTACTTGTAGGTTCATAACGGGCACAAGGTACAATCGCTCTTAGATTCAGATCACATACAAATCACAGAGTGGTTAACAGGTGGTCGTTGTGGAGCGTTCAAAGAAAAAGAATTGTTCCAATAACAGTTGTCAGTAACTCTATCTAGACATAAAAAAAATAAGCACATCAAAGTGTTATCACAGTTACAAGCAGTATTTCAGAACAGCAACAAAATATTCCCATAAAATATTGTATGCTATTCCAATATCCATGACAAAGTTAAAAAAGGTATGACAAGTTCTATCAACTCCCAGCAGAGCACAGGTCTTCAACTAACTTCTTCCAGCTCTTTCGCCATCCCTTCCAATTCTTTCCATTGTTTTGCCTATCCTTTTCCTATCAGTCTCCATCTCTCTTTTCCAGGTATGTCTAGGCCTAACCCTATTCCTCTTTCCCTGCGGGTTCCAAAGCATTGTCTATCTTGTAATGCTTCCGGTCGGTCTTCTCAATGTGTGTCCTATCCATCGCCAGCGTCTCTTCCTTAGCGCCTTCTCCACTGGTATCTGCTTAGTTCTCCGAGTTCCTCGTTTGTAATCTGATCATACCATCTTAGTCCCTCTATTCTACGTAAGGATCCATTTACGAAGATCTGTAGTTTTATTCTTCTTCTTCTTTGCGTTCGTTCTTACGACCAATTTTAATCACTCTTTGTGATATGTTTGATCTTTGCCAAGAACGTGTATACGTTGCACATTGGTTTGTAGGTCCTAAACGCATAGATTTCTACGTTTAGGACATGTGCATCCGATTTCAGCCAAACCTCCTTAGTCGCCTCTTATGACATGCATGGCAGGTAACAGTGGTTCTATTCTTTACACCCCAAATTTGGGCCCCGTAACCACTCGGGCGGTAGTTTTATTCGTTGTCCTCCATGTTTCCTAGCCATAGAACAGCACTGACTTCACATTTGATTGAAAGATTCTCACCTTTGTGTTTGTTTTGATCTCCTTTGACTTCCATATTTTACTAAATGTAATAAAGTTTACCCTTGCTTTTTGTATTCTTATCTTGACATCTTTGATTGTTCCCCCTTCTGTGTCTATGTTGCTATCAATGTGTATCTTCTTCTTCTTCTTTGCGTTGTTCTTCGACAATTTTAATCACTCTTTGTGATATGTTTGATCTTTGCCAGAACATGTATACGTTGCACATTGGTTTGGTAGGCCCCTAACCGCATAGACTTCTACATGTTTAGGACACGTGCATCCAATTTCAACCAAACTTCCTTAGTCGCCTCTTACGACATGCGTGGCAGGTAACAGTAGTTCTATTCTTTACACCCCAAATTTGGGCCCGGTAACCACTAAGGCGATGAAGAGATATGAATCATTTTTATATATTCACGGAATTCTGTCAAGAAACATTTATCTAGACTTACTAAGAGATTACAAGCCAATCTCCATAAACTGATAACTGTCCAATGCTCATGCAAAAAAGGCCTTCAGACTCCTGAACACATCCTTTGAACCTGCCTCAATGATTTGAGGTCTCAAAACATCATCATTGGACATCAAATGATAGAAGAAAACTAGTCACAACAGAGATGAAGTGTCTACGCACAAAATGCTTGAAGTAACAAGAAGAGAATGGTTTAGAAATGAAGATATCAGGAAAAAATGGGTACAACATCAGTACTAAATACAAAAAACAACAAATTAAATGGTTCGGCCACATAAGCAGATTACCAACAGACATTGTGCCTCAAAGAGCAATGTTACTCTGATACAGTGGAAACAAAGCAAAATGCTGGCCTCGCAAATGGTGGACATCAGAGATAACAGAGGCGATGAAAGACACTGTTTATGAAGCGCACACAAAAGCCTGTCCTATAAATCTCTCCTTATCCTGACCCTGTGAGGCAAAACAAAATTGGAGAAAAGAAAGAAAGCATCATCCCATGAAACTAATTTGAAAGAGAAATTGTACTACACCCACGAGGAACTCCTGCTGACAACTGGATTCATGGAGGCAACTTATTTACTGCTTAGATCTCTTGAGTATCAGAAACTGATAGAAGAAAAATAAAAATAAATTGCCATTTAACACTTTCGCTGCCACCGACGCAAAAGTCGGAAGTACCAACTCCCTTCTCCTGCCGCCAACTTTTGTCGGCCGACATGTGCCGCGTCTTTTTAACGGGAGTATCGCTTGCAAACGGGGTCCGTGACGTACTACTTCTATATTGTTTGATGAGCTCTCCAAAATGGCGGATCTAACACATGCGCAGTAAACGTTGGTTTAAGTCCGATTTTTCGCATTTTTTTGTAAGTAAACAAAAATTTCAAAATGGCACGCAGCTAATGAATAGGACGTCCAAATGACTCTTTTCTGACTTATTAGCCAGTGATAGTGTTAAATGAACTTTGAATGTGATATGAATTTGAACTGTGATTCACATGACAATTTTTATTGATCGATAGCAGACATTCCCAGAGATACAGGAGTAGGTGACGAAAATGGCGGCATATCATACTGTGGATAGGTATGGGGATATCAGTTACTACAATAGCTTGATTATAAAGAATATATTCCACATATAGACAGCTTAGTAGCTCATTAATATATGAACACTATTTCATAGTTTCGCCGTGTGCTGGGGCCGCAAGGAGCAAAGAGTAGCGGCACTGCGACCTACAAGGCATGTCGTAAGAGGCGACTAAGGTGGGGTTTGGCGTAGGGCTGGCTACCCTATCCAGTAGAAAATTTTAGCCACAAAATCCAACCAACCATGAACAAGTCACATAAAAATAAAATAAAAACTGTGCCAACCAAGAGGAAAGGAAGCTCTTCTAGAAGAGGTATGAAGCGATGCATAGAAAGCCGCAAGGAGTCTACACCGCAGATTATCTTCCTTTCACCTAGGAAAAGCTCCAGAATTGGCACCTGGAATGTTAGAAGTATGTATGAAATGGGAAAGACAGCACAGGTTGTAAATGAGATGAAATTTCACGGATTGGCATCTTGGGATTATGTGAAACTAGGTGGAATGGTGCAGGAATGGTGCGTCTAAACACAGGAGAAACAATGCTGTTCTCAGGCCATATGGAAGAAAATGCCCCATAGTAAAGGGAGTGGCTTAATGCTATCTAAAAAAGCGGAGAGGCATAATAAAATGGGAAGCAGTGAGTCCTAGGATAATCACAGCAACATTCAGAACCACCAAAAGAAAGTATTCTTGAATGTGACCCAGTGTTATGCACCTACCAATGATAAAGAGGAAATAAAAGAGAATTTTACATAAAACTTCAAAATACTATAGGTAATCAGAGAAATGGGAACATCAAAATTCTGATGGGCGACCTCAATGCCAAAATAGGTTCGGACAACATAGGCTACGAGGAGATCATGGGAAACACGGACTAGGATAATGAACGAAAATGGAGAACTATTCACTAATTTCTGTGCAGCGAATCAATACGTCATAGGTGGAAGTGTCTTTCCACATAAAAGAATACATAAAGCAACCTGGGTATCACCAGATCACAGAACAGAAAATCAAATTGACCACATATGCATAAACAAGAAATTCAGGTCATCTCTACAAGATGTAAGGGTCCTAAGAGGGGCAGATGTAGATTCGGATCACCATTTGCTGATAAGTAAATTAAACTGAAGCTTAGCGATACATAACATCCCATGAACATAGACACCAATATAATGTAGGATACCTCAAAGTCAAGAAACAAAGGAACAGTTCACGGTCACAGTCTCTAATAAGTATGAGGTTTTGCGGCAATTAGAAGATGAGGTGAGTGAGGAAGAATGCTGGCAGCAGCCAAAAATATTTGGAATGAAACATGCACAGAGGTATTAGGAAAGAAGGACCGGAATCATAAGGCATGGATAACTCCAGAAACTCTCAAGGAAATAGAAGAAAGGAAAAGAGGAAAGCAGATTTAAATAATAGCAAACTAGAACTGCCAAAGCCATAGCCAGGAAAAGTACACAGAAGCTAGCAAGAAAGTGAAGAAACAAATAAAGTTAGATAAAAGACAATACGTAGAAGATCTAGCAAGAGAAGCAGAGGTAGCTGCAGGAAAAGGAAACCTTAGGGATCTTTACAACATCACTAGAAAGCTAGCAGGAAAATACAGACCATCAAATGGGTTGATCAAAAATAGTAGTGGGAAAACTATCACTAATGTTAGAGACCAAATGGAAAGATGGATGGAATACTTCAAGGAACTCCTGAACAGACCAGCACCTGCAAACCCCTCAGATATCCAACCGGCAGAGATTGACTTGGACATCAACTGTGAGAAACCATCCAAGGAGGAGATTAGTAAAGCCATTAAACTTTTAAAAGATGGGAAAGCGGCGTCAGATGGTATTCAGCGGAGGCGGTTAAAGCCAACATAAACACATCCACAGAAATACTGTATAAATTATTTAGCAGAATCTGGGAGACCAAAGAAATACCAGCAAACTGGAGAGAAGGATACCTGGTGAAGCTACCAAAGAAAGGGACCTTCAGAAGTGTGAAAACTATAGGGAATAATGCTGTTGTCAGTACCTGGGAAAATACTAAGCAGAGTCATCCTGGAGAGATTGAGAGAGGCCATCGATATAAAGCTAAGAGATGAACAGGCAGGCTTCCGACCAAATAGATCATGTGCTGACCAGATAGCCACATTACGTATAATAATAGAGCAAAGTATTGAATGAAATCCCACTTTATATCGGATTTGTTGATTATGAGAAGGCTTTTGACAGTATTGATAGGAAAACCCTTTGGAAATTAATGAGGCATTATGGAATCCCACAGAAAATTATTAACCTAATAAAAGCAACATATACAGATATGAAATGTAGAGTTCTTCATGAAGGTAAACTAACAGATACTTTGGGAATAGAAACAGGAGTGCGTCAGGGATGTCTTCTATCACCTTTGTTGTTCTTACTGACAATAGACTGGATTATGAAGACCACAGTAACTAACACCAGAAATGGAATCCCATGGACTCTGACAGAGCAACTAGATGATCTGGACTTCGCTGATGATATAGCCCTTCTGTCACATACACGAAATCAGATGCAGGATAAGCTAAACACATTGAATCAAAGGTCCCAGCAACTAGGGCTGAACATTCATAAGGAAAGACAAAGATATTGAGAATTAACCAAGCAAACGACAACTCGATCTCCTGGGAAATCCACTTCAAGAGGTAGAATCATACACATATTTGGGCAGCAACGTAGACAAAGAGGGTGGAACAGATAGAGATGTTAAAATAAGAATACAGAAGGCAAGAGGAGCTTTCATTGCACTGAGAAACATTTGGAAGTCCAAAGAAATCAAATCTAGAACAAAAAAACGGATATTTAACTCTAATGTTAAAGCAGTTCTACTGTATGGGTCAGAAACATGGAGAACAACTAAAACAATAGCATAAATTGCAAACATTCATCAACTGGTGTCTGCGCAGAATAGAGGGAATAAGATGGTATGATAGGGTCACAAATGAGGAACTTATGGAGAGAACAAGACAGATTCCAGTGACGAACAGGTTAAAAAAAGACGCTGGCGCTGGATAGGACACACTTTGAAAACCGGAGGGAATATAACAAGAAGGGTCCTTGCCTGGAACCGCAGGGACAGCGAAAGAAGGGAGGCCGAGAAATACATGGAGACGAGATTTGGAGGCGGAGATCAACAATATAAAGAAGAGCTGGAGGGAGCTGCAGGAGATAGCTAGAGATAGGAAGACTTGGCATGAGTTGGTTGAGGCCTATGCCCCAACCCGGGGTAAAAAGGCAAAGAGAGAAGAGAGAGATTTCATAGTTTAAAAGTTTATTTTTTACGATTTTTTGAAATTGTCACTCTGAAAACCGATTATGCTGAAAAATAGAGTGGCAGTGAGCCAGACTTTGTTGAAAAATGGCTGGCAGCAAAGTGTTAAATGGATTCTAAATGGCCTTTAAAATGGAAAAGAAAACAAGAACAAACCAAACATATAGTATACGTTTCAAAACATCTTATATTGCTATAAATTATGCACAAGAAATGTATCCAGATTTGTGACTTACATCATTTCCAGTCTCCCTTGCCAAAATTTCACTACGCTCTAAACCCACTGAATGTCCAATGTCATCTGGCATTTCAAGGCCTTCAGTGGCTATAACCAGCAAATAAAATAGCAAATTGATGTTTAACATTTCAAGTTAATCTGATCAAAACATTATTTTACAAAAATACAACACAGGCACTACTTGCAAACTTATATTACTAACTAAAATGTAATTCTACCCCCAACAGTGTCTTTACCTTGCTGTGGTTTGACAGTCTGAGTGTCCAAGAGCTATGCCAGTGAGAATATGTATCCTCTGACATATAGAACAGGTATGAGCAAGTAGGATCAGACTAAATTCTTTTTAAAAACACTGATATTCCAGGGTGGAGGTTTTGGCAGAGTCAACATCCATCAAAGTAAAAAATAAACTTTGCTGCAGGACAGACATCTAAAGATTTAGTAATGGTAAAAACCAATAGGAAGACATAAGCATGTCCCCAGATACTGTTTCTAGACAGAATGCTGGGAGAAGGGAGTAACAAGAAGAGACCAGTTAAGAAGTAAAGACATCAGGAAAAAAGTGGGTACAACATCAGTACTGAACATCAAGACACAACAAATTAAATGGTTCTGCCACATAAGCAGATTATCAACAGACGGTGCACCTTTGGTCAATACAAAGCAACTGACCATTCACTAAAAAGGTGGACCTCAGCGATAACAGAGGCGACGAAAGACACTTTATGAAGCGCAAACAAAATCCTGTTTGACAAATCTCTTATCCTGATTCTGCGAGGCAAAACAGGATTGGAGAAAAGAAAAAAAGATACTATGAACAGAAAAACATCAACCGAAATATGAATTTGTAAACAACGATTAAAGCAGGAGTTCGCCCGAGTGGTTACCGGGGCCCAAATTTGGGGTGTAAAGAATAGAACCACTGTTACCTGCCATGCATGTCATAAGATGCGACTAAGGAGGTTTGACTGAAATCGGATGCACATGTCCTAAACTTGTAGAAATCTATGCGTTTAGGGGCCTACCAAACCAATGTGCAAAGTATACACGTTCTTGGCAAAGATCAAACATATCAAAAGAGTGATTAAAATTGGTCGTAAAGAACGAACGCAAAGAAGAAGAAGAAAGCAGGAGTTGAAACACTGCAAAAGAAATGATATAAACACACGCAAACTTTATAATAAGATAATAGAATTTTTCTTTGAATGCTCCATATCGACCACCTGTTAACCAGTGATTTGTACGTGATCTGAGCCTAAGAGCGATTGCACGTTGGGCCAGTTATGCGCCTACCAAGTAGGCCAGCACATCCGATCTCTGCAATGCTTTTTATTTACTAGGGTAGCTTCCATAGGTCCTACATCAGTAGCCTCTTACGACATGCCTTGTAGGTCACGATGGTACTATATTCTTTGCTTCCCTTGCAGGCCCTGGCATCACACTGGCGGAATAGAATTGATGTCATTGAACCCTTCTCTGTAGCATGCAATAATACCAGTAACTGAGAAATAATACCTTGCCTTGGAAGATGTGATGAACATCATAATGAAAGCATCATTCTAATAAAAGGAATATATAAAATATAAAAGACATTTGATAGCATGAGGAATCCCTATTCCTCATACAACATCAGGAATGAGGAATATGAAATACTCCTGCATTATGGAATACCAACCAAAATAGTGATTAAAGCATTATATACAGACTTTCAGTGTCAAGTAGTTTGCAATACCCATCTGACAGAGTGCTTCTAGGTCAAAACAGGAATTAGGGGTGTATTCTTTCACAATTTGTTTAACTTTGTCATTGACCGGCAGATGAGAAAGACCATAAAGGATAACAGCTGTGGCATTCGATGGACACTTAACTCAGCAATGGAAGATTTGGATTATGCAGACGATATTGGCCTATCGGCCAGTCAATATGAGAATGCTCAATCGAAAATAGATACACTTTTCAAAACAGCTCAAACAATAGGACTCAAAATTAATATTGCATAAATGAAAATAATGAGGACTCACCAAAAAATCTGAAAACACAATATGTTAGAAAATGAAATCAGAAAACAGGCTCAAGAAAATCCAGTCAGACTACATATGACTTGAATGGCTAGTCACACTGAGCACATCACAAATAATCTATTTAACTTTTATTTTCATGCCGGGTCATGCAAGCCATGTACGGTAATGGGGGAGCAGATCCGTTAGCTGATACAAGTGACAGAGAAAGGATATACAATGGACAGGTCACACATCATCAATGACATAAGAGAAGCAGATGAATAGATTATTTTTTAAATGCTCATAAGAATACAGGCCTCCGATAGCAAAGTTGATAAACTGTGCTAGTGACATTACATTGAAATTTCAGGATCGGTACCAACAATTTTCGCTGTATACACGGTTGAAACCCTCTTTTTTCAGGATCTAAATTTCAAATACCTCTGAAGCCAGAGTAAGGTTCATCTGAATGGTGAGGGACACTGGTGATATGAAAATCAAGCCTTTGTGCAAAAATCAGTCAGAGAGACGCTATGACTACAGTGGAATTCATAGTGGGTGAAAAACACAACATAAGAATCACATAACTATCCAGAGTAAAGGAAAGTAGAGTGAAACCGGAGTTGTCAGACATGAACGGTTTGCTAAGGGTACAAGACATTTGATTAATCAAACACTGAACACGAGTGATCATTCATTTTACAATGATGGACATCTTAGTACCAATCACCCTGTCTGGAGTGCAATGATGATGCTCCTCACTAGTAATTACTAATCACTGAATGAAGTGAATGTAGGAAGAGTTGCTATGAATTTCTCATTCACATAGATTTGCCTCTACCACTCAAAATATGTATACATTCTAGATACAAGTTTGATGTTCAATAATGTACTTCACCTCTGCATCGAGTTGACCAAAGTTGTCCAATTTATTACTGGAAAAACTAAAGTTTGCTCAAATTAAAGCATATTGTACATAGATGGTTATTTAATATTTTACAGTGAAACAATGAAGTACTTTTTTCCATGTTAATAATAGTGTTTAAGAGATGCTGGCGATGGATAGGACATACATTGAGAAGACCGACTGGAAGCAGTGCAAGACAGGCACTGTTTTGGAACCAGCAGGGAAAGAGGAGTAGGGAAGGCCTAGACAGACCTGGAGAAGAGAGCTGGAGGCTGGTATTAAAAGGATAGTTAAACATGGAAAGAGTTGGAAGGGATGGCAAGAGAGAGGAAGAGCTGGAACAAGTTTGTTGAAGACATGTGCCCTGTTGAGAGTTGAAAGGTGAAAAAGAAGAATAAGTGTTAGAGACACTTCTCGTCTACAGTAACACACGAGCATTGTTATTGAGATTATTTGTACATCAAATTAGCTTAAATAGTGACTTGTTAATAGTCATTGGCGTACTTTATTTTTTACAGGATCAATACACTAGTCTACAGCGATGAGTGATACACTTATCAGTTATATGAGGACTATCATCATAGCACTCCGGAAATGTCGATAGGTGCTCTGATCTCCGTATCAGCAAATCCAGCGGCCCAACACGCCAGCTCGATGTTGATTAATCAATCTCTTTGCATATTACGTATGTCGTTCTTTTCGGGCAGCACCAATATTGACAACCATCTCTCTCAATCTGGTTAGCGAGTGGGATTCACAGTCCTGAAACTTACTCTGTTCAGAAAGACTCAACGCGTGAAGAATGTCATCTCGATTCATGGCAGCTCCCTCTGATAATACTGATAATGTAGCCAAGCCAGCCAATCTATCTGCTGTCAGCTCGTCCATTACCCCCAACTGTGTCCAGGGACAAAATTGAAGGTGATTTCTCTGATCATTGTCTGTACCAGTATCTCCACCCAGTTGGGTCTCACCATTCCTGATTCGACTTTACGAACCATGCTCATGGAGTCACTGAGTATGTAAACATGGGAGTAGTTTTCCAGTTATAAGATGCCAACCATACGATACTGACTGTAGGGATTTGGAGATCACGCCCATTTGACAGTTCGTTGCACTGGCTAACGCTGCGATGCGCCAAGAATCGTTTTCCAAGGTCAGATTTAGAACAGTATTTTCGAGATCTTTCCATTTATTTGAAATCGTTCCGATATTAAATGGTGAATACCGTTAGCGGTATTCGAAGCGTTATTCATTCTTAGACACGCTGGAGTTCGTTTCACGTGATTTGAGCGTCAATTGTCAAAGTTATTCTATTATTACCACAGTGAGGTAAGTTTATTGTTATATATTATTACAAATTGTGTTCTGATTTGTAATATAATTATGATATTTGAAATAAGCAACCTATTTTACACGTGTGTGTGAAATTTGGACCAAATCAAAGGTACCATAAGATAGAAAAATAAATTTACATCAAGCTACCTTTTCGTCCATACAGATTACCCATTTTTTCTTCTACTGATGCTAATGTCCTGTCCTATAAAGTTAATACTATTGCTATTAATACTACTACACTTTACTATTTACTACACTGTCTACACTAGCTAGCAATTGGAATTAATTTTAATTTGCTGATGTAATCATACACATCTTGTAACAAACTGTATTTTAATTTGAAATGCTTCTTAATAACTATATAATATAATAAATTCAGCATATATCGTTTTTTAAATTTATTTTATTTAAATTTAAAGTTTTTACTAGGTAATAAAATGTTATATATTTTTGTTTTTCTTGAATTGAAGATATTCTACATCTTCTCAATCAAAGAATCATGACGTCTATGGAAGATCTGAGGGAACATTTAGCACACTTTGTACCAGAGTATCCTGTCAAGAACAGCTGCTGTTGTACCACTGCAGATCATAAGAGATGACTATTTCTGAGGTGGTAAAGAATGTATTGACAGTTGTGTTTGCAACAGAAATTGGTAAGTGTGGCAATAAAATGTGCCTTATGTCTTGTATCACACACTACACACTTTGACAAACTGATAAGATACACAAACAGAACTTGATTAGCTACGGAATTGAAATACGCCTACGGGTTGCGGCTGAATTAAATTTAGGTCCAATTTTCAGGTGTATGTACAAATTCAGCTGCAGTTTTCTTATTTATTAACAGATGTTTACAAGTAATATACCATTCTGTAGGTAAATGAATACACTTTAAGATAGATCTAAAGAATTGTTTATTAATAGGAAGTTTGTAAATGTAAAATTATTATTTACAGCAGAGAAGCATTAAAAGAATATAAACAATTTTCCAACTTACCTTCAAGCTTAGAATTTCCAACACATTTAATACCTATCACTTGGTGGTTACCACACATATATATCTACACAGTATATCCAATAATAAGAACATCCCAGAACACAGAAATTGAACAACATTTAGTAAATAATTTACACTGCTTATAGTCTATGACCGTATCTCTTGTTGCCATGGTAAACAATTTGATAAAGTTTGGTGACTGGCTTGATAACACAATAAATATGACAATATAATCTACCAAGATCCCTTTGTAATCCCATTTAAAGACATTTAAATTTGTTGCAATGGATAATTCTCTGTCATGTCTTCAATTTCAGCATGCCTGGGATGTAGATGGGAAAGACGTTCTCTGCATGAAGAAAGTTCTGTCGTTCAAGACCAATACAACAGCTGACGAGGATTATTCGCCATGTACTCCTAACTTGGAGGACAAGGGATGTTGAATGTCCATGACCATCAGAAGACTACTACATGACTGTGTCAAAATTGTTAGTTGATTATGTTCTTGGGAATGCCAGATATTTGTCATTCAGTATTAAATGTTTCATACTTGATGACACATCTAAGTATTTTTTTCCTCATTTATAGCCAGTAGTACAATATTATTTAAGATAACTTCATGATATTCTGCTATTATTACTCGTCTATTTGAGACGATGAAAATGATGTGTCACAATCATGTGCTCACAATTTTCTGCAAAAACTATAGTTTTTTTATATTATGTAATTGAGTTATAAATTTGCTAATTACTGCTCTAATTAGTGTTACATAACATCTACTACATAATCTCTACATTTTGTGCCTGATACTTGGTGATTTAACATCATTCGGTTTGCATTACTGTTGTAGTTTAATGTGAAAATCACAAATGCGGCTCAAATGCCAATATAGTAATTATTTAAAATATGCAAATTAGCCCACCATTTTGAATATTAATTAGTTCTCAGGTTTCAAAACATTGACAATATAATCTATGAATGCATTTTGTGTTCCCATAAAAAATGTATGGTTTATATGGTTTGTATTAGAAATAAGAAAGATATTTAAGATAATGTAAGCACTTTGCTATAATATTGACACAGTTTATAGAGATCCATATTTTCAATTTACCCTATATCTTTCATGTATTTATTATTTAGCAATTATTAATTCATAAAAAATTCATAACTTTTTTTCAGAATTGAGGTACAGACTTGGGTGAGGTGTCATTGAATTGCAAATTTCAAGGCCTATCTAACTATGTTGTTTTTAATGCTGTAGCACTATTTTGAAAAATTTATCAAAGTACCTACTGACTGAATACAAATTATACACTCTCCTCTCAGTCAAGTGAAATGAATCAAGTCACACTAGCTAGCATTGCTCCTGTCTTTATTATATGTTGTTATGCCGCTGTGTTCGGTACCATTTTAAATTATGACTCTTCACAGTTCTTGTGTAAATTATGATGATAAAGTGTAACTAACAAACTACGTGACTACTGAACATATTGATAACTTTCCGGTTCAATTAGAAGCCAGAAGGTCACACGACGAGTTGAATGTCAACATTGATGCTTGTATTGTTAATCGTTACACATTTTAAAAATCAATCTACAATTCAAGTATACTTACGGACTTTTCCTTTGTGAACATCTTCTGCTTTTGAAGGAGGACCACTGGAGCATCTAATCGATGCAAGAGAAAATGGACGTCTCAAAATACTTGAAGTTGTCCTCCACAGTGTAGCAGCCATGTTAACTTCTTAGTCTATTCAAAAGTGTGACCGACGAGTTTCCAGTTCCCAGATTTTTAAGAAAACAAAATTTTAACCAGATTTCTCTTTGACCTACATCTGAAAAACTTATTTCAAAGATACAGAAATTATACAATTTAGGTACCACAGACATCTTCTTCTTCTTTGCGTTCGTTCTTTACGACCAATTTTAATCACTCTTTGTGATATGTTTGATCTTTGCCAAGACCGTGTATACGTTGCACATTGGTTTAGTAGGCCCCTAAACGCATAGACATCCACACGTTTAGGACACATGCATCCGATTTCAGCCGAACCTCCTTAGTCGCCTCTTACGACATGCGTGGCAGGTAACAGTGGTTCTATTCTTTACACCCAAAATTTGAGCCCCGGTAACCACTCGGGCGGTACCACAGACATGATGCCACACATTAGGTAGGGTAGCCATAGGAGATTGTTTGTAAGAGAATTGGACAGACGCACAGAAGGACCTTACCTCTCTCCCAATACCTCGTTGATGTACACATTATGCATACGATTATGACAAAAGTCTCAGACATGTGCTGCTGCACCTCTCTGGTGTGTGCGGAGGTGATTGTAGAGTCCAAACCTAGAACACAATTCCCACCTCAGATGGGGCATACGTGATCAAGGTTAGACAGGTGCGTGTTGTGTGCTCTGTCTTTTCGCGCAGCTCGTTTTCTCTATGCCTCAACGTCACGATGATTTTCAGCTATGCGGGTTCCTCTTGTGTTGTTACAGCTCCACATTTAACGATCTTGCGTAAGGGATTCCCAGCACGTGGTGTCTATATCGAAGTATTTCAGAGACACTTTAAGAGTGTCTTTAAATCGTTTTTTTTCTGTCCACCAGCAGAACGTCTGCCCCTTCAAGTTCGCCATACATCAACGTTTTGGGATGCGTTTATCAGACATCCGAGCATCGTGACCGGCCACCTCACTTGGGCCTTCTGCAACAGGGTGTTGACGCTTGGGATCTTTGCTCTTGTGAGGACTTCGCTATCTGGAATTTTGTCCTGCCAGTTTATTTTTAGTATTCTTTGTAGATAGCTTGTGTTGAATTGGTTAAGTCTGTTGTGTGATTGGTAGTTGTGTGTAGTTGTCTGAAACTGTAGTCTGTGCTGTATTTGGATTTAAGTAAGGAAAAGTTGCGCTATCCGTCAACCTCAATCTCTCGTCCAGGACTATCTGTATCCAGGGGCAAGACCAGTCGAGACGACTGGAGATAGTACTAGATGCAGTGGATGACCAGGGTTTTCTATGTGCCTCGCCGTGCTCTATGCGGTCCACATCACTCTGCTGTGATCCGCCTTTCTAACCATTGAGCCAGCTAGCGGCCTCATACGCGAAGTCAGCCGGATCCAGTCTTTGCATGCATAGGCAGACAGTGCCTAGCTTACCGATGGTGTTAGACCCATCGGCTACCCTTGCCTGGTTTGACGGCCAACGAGGCGATGTAACCACTGTAGTTGCTGTGCATGTTACAGCTAACTACAGGCAAGAGATGTGTTGTAGTCACATTACAACGAGTGTTCCGGCCGCCCTGCTGTGCGTAAGCTTTCCAGTCCCTCTGTACATTTGGGTGGTCCGCTCACCCCACGCCTGCCACGACCACTTGTCGTTCTACTATCAGCGCCGTGCACGTTTGCCCCACCGGTGGGCACACCCGTGTATCGTCCGCATGCGTGTTCGCTCTGTCCTGGTGCCCACCCCACCGTGGCTATTGGTTCCCACCGTGCACACATTCACCATGCCTCTAGCTTGTCCAGACACAGAGCTCAACTCGAGCCCCCACCCTAGGGCTCCGAGCTTCGCCTATGTGGGGCCAACGTGCAACTCATCTCAGGCCCAAGTTTTGTTCCACGTGGGCCCACGTCTTCTCTGGATGACCCTCATACATTCATGTTTACCCGTTCAGCTTTTTCCTTCGGCTGGGAGAGACGTGCATTAATAGTCACTCTAAGATTCCGCTCGACTGAGTTGCGAGCGGATCTCATCCAACGTGACTACGTCTGCAACACTACCTATACCAGAGTAGTCCTCAATCGATCCCTACCCGCTTAGCCAGACATGAACCAATGTATGTTACCAGGGTCACCACGTGGAGGTGGGGTAGAACCTTGATTATTGCCAGCTCACTAATCCTGACCTGACGTTGTCCCTATGCGCCTTTAACCCCCTAATGAGTTTGAAGTTACAATGTAAAATGTGTACCACAGTAGACAAGAACCAGAGAAAAGAGCTATTTTATTATAGTGACACCTCCCTACCACATATGTTATTATAACACACGCACATTGTACCGAAGAAGTAGCGATTTGAAGAGAACGTCTCAAAGTAGCTACGCCATTGCCAGTCCCAAGTCTGAACGTGAAAGGGGGATGGCATTATGACATGGAAGCTAACTTTAACTGTAATGTAAGTTATTTAAAAACAATGACACAACTATTTTTATATTTCCTGTTTATTTCATGACTCTATTGCAAATATCAACATTGGCACCCATGTATAAGCTGAAAAATTAAAATTCTGTATCAGACTCGCCAAATATGCCGCCAACATCAAAGGAAACCGTTATATTACAAAATCCAGGTTTCCTATAGCAATTCCTCATTAGACATTTGCGTCGGTATAATTCTAAGGTTGGGTGCAAAAGTTTCGCTACTGTAGAATTGATGGTTTTGCTACAATTCGCATTGGGCTGTGGGCATGAGTTGTCGGACTATAGTGCTCTTCGTACATGGTGTCTTTCACTGCCTCCGTTATTTGTGTAGTCTAACTTTTGCATTGTACTTATTGTATCCGAGTGGCATTGTCCATTGAGGCCCAACATTTATTGATAATCTGTGTATGTGGCCGAACAATGTAATATGTTGTTTCTTGAAGATTTCAGTGTTGATGTTGTGTTCACATTTTTTCCTGATGCCTTCATTCCTAAATCTGTATTTTCTTGATACTCACAATACTCTGCGTCTCTGTCGTGACTAATTGTCTTCTCTAGTTTGATATCAACAACTAGGTTTGGCACTGATAGTATAATTGGTTTTCGTGTTATACTGGAACTATCTCCAAATATCGTTTAAATGAGCAAAAACAATTTTAGCTTCGTTTATTTGATATCATCGTCGGCACCCCCATAGGCTGTTACTGTGCTTCCTAAATATGTGAATGTAGTTGTTTCAGTTAGGTTATAATTACCTATTATTACTGGTATAGGTTGTTTGAATGTCTTATTCTCTAACCTCTAAGGAACATCAGCGTTTTCCAGCGGATATATCCCCCTGGCAAGCACTTTCTAGTTTGGTGCATTCTATAGCCCTATGTATTTAGGCTCTATTGTATACAAATCGTTGGCGTCTGTGGCCTAGGGGTTAGTGACTCGGTCTATTAACCTCGACGTTCTGAGTTTGAATCACGCTGCGGACAATTTGGTTGCAAATTGCTTCGCGTGGATTTTAACGATGGCACCACCCGTTCAGAAAGCAATGGCAAACTACTGAACGTAATAATGCCTAGAAAAATCACAAACAGCGTTAAAAACTGGGGTTGATTCGCAAAGTCCTATAAAGGATATGCAATAAACTTTTTTTTTCTTGTATACAAATCACGCGCTTTCGGCATGAATAATTTACAAGAACATACAACGATTTTTGAGTAAATAATTACACAAATAATGTCAAGAATGTCATGGACAGCTAATTTAAGAAAAAAGTAATGAGTAGTTGCTGCCAACTTATGACAATTTAAGGAAATTATTGCTTCGTTCTTGGAAAGAATGTGTTACTTAATTAAGAGTATTATCAATTTTGACTGAGCTGTCATTAGATGAGTCGAATTATATCCCACGCGATATATAAAATAAAATGGACAGAAGCAGGACACACGGAAAGCAAAAAGCTGAACTGGTTTATATCACGACTAGAAGTCAAGTACGAAGCAGAATTCGTAGAGCGATACAGGCTACGAGGAAAGCTCATTGCGCAACTGACGAAAAGATGTTTTGAATGCTAAATCTGAACTACCGACCCAAATCAATAATAGTATCAGTAAAACTGGCAAAAGTCACTGTTTAGAACGAAACATATTTAAAAGCAAAATCCCCTTTTAAAATCTATTATACAATTTATAGTTATAATATAAAATGTTCTTATTTTTTTATCACTAATAACCAGATGCAATTTCCGAACCCAATAGCTTTATTTAATTGTTTCGCTTTTCTGTTCACTTGTGAAAAATTTATAATAAATGAAGAGAATAGGTGAGTACTATTTTTTAAACGTCTAGCAACATGGCAGATCTAGTGGATGTACTATTACAAGATGTATCTAATTCTGGAAGTGTTGATTCACTGGATCTCTCGACGCCGGGAGTAAATCATCAAGTCATTGTAGGCGCGATTAAAAGTTTGCAGTCGTTAGGAAATGTGAGCGTTGTTTTTTTCTTCTTATTTTGCGAAGTATATGTGATATATTGTCACAAATATTGTGATAGTGAATCTGAATTTCATTATTTAATTATTTGCTGGGTGATGATGTAACTGAATGTAACATTCACAACTTACATTGCACGACAGGTGGGGTGGATTAGGACAGCCTTACAAAAAAATTACATACACATACATACTTATACTAACATGGGTCTCTGTGGCGTAGAGGTTAGGTGCTCGTCTCTCTGGCCAAAGATACCAGGTTCGCTTCCTTGTGGAGCCATCTGACACTGATCTGATATTTTCCCAGAGATCCCTGCTGATCTCAGCCGACTCAGGAGTCAGTCCCAGTGTAGGTGAGCTCGATTTCCTAGTTCTATGGAGACGGACAATAAAATGTAGGTCTCGTGTTCACTTGAGTACTAAAAAGAACCCTTGGCAGTTCAAAATTGAGAAGAGTAGGTTGGAAAGCCGCTGTCAGTGCAAAAGCAAAATTAATTCGAAAAGTCTTTTCAAAAGATTAAAATAAAATTCCTAAAAAATGCTCCACAATCTTCAAAATTACATCATGGACCCTCGCTAGTGCTACTGAGTGCTGCAGCTGAGATCTTGCTGTATAAAAAAGAGATCAGCGACAATATGGTTACTGCGAAGTGCGATGATGGTCCTATCAATCAATCAACATAGGGGGAGACTGCAGTAAAACAATGTAAAATGGCAAAACACGTAATAACAAAGTACTGTAGTTTTACAAAAAACAATGACAATACATATCAACGTTTCGACCAAAAGGCCTTTATCAAGCAAACGATACAACAGGAGTGACAATTGCACAGCTCACTACATATAGACTATGACAGAAATATTCAAACGGTCATACAAATGATGTTTTACCTCACAATATCAGGATAAGAAAAACTTAACTGAAACCTCTTTTGTATGTGCTTTGGACTTAGTGTCTGTCAATGCCTATGTTATTTCTGGGGTTCACCTCTAGGTGAAAGGTCATGTCTGCACAATCTGACAATGTGAATGTTTATGTCTGCAGTATTTGAGAACAATCATTTTGATTTCTTTAATTTATGCAATTTATTTTTTGTCATAAAATCAATGCAGATTATCAAGGTAGAGGACAAACAGAACAATAGATGGCAGCTGACAGAGGAAGGTGTGCTTGTACTTCAGAAAGGAAGCCATGAGGCTGTTGTGTTTGAGGCAGTACCTACAAATGGCATTAATCAATCCCAGCTGATGGTAATTAGTTTTTAAAATGTTAACTGATAAATGACAGGTTCTTGCAGTGTCTTATTTTTTATTTTTTTACTCCGATCCAGAAGCACTTGAGCTTTTCAGCTCTTCGGTTCGGTGCCATTGACATCGTAAATCTAGAGAACCTGTGGCTTTTTCTGCCAGCCCACGGAATTGAACCCGTACTCACAGAGGGCTTGTTACCCGCAGTACAACGCGCTACGAACACGCTGGGCAGACGGGCGAGCAGTGTCTTATAGAATCATATACTATTCCAACTCCAGCTTTCTCTTCATTAAGTATCAAGTAGTAGCATGTCCCTTCACAGCACGCCTGAAAATGTCTCTACCAAGTTTTTCCGCCTCCTCCAGCGTAATATTCATGGTTTCTTTGATGTTCTGCTGCCACCACCGTCTTGGTCGTCTCCTGCCTCATACTCCAGAAATAATGCCACCAAACCAATGTGACGTTTAACGTGGTTCTCGTCAAACCACTGACTTCTTCTTTTGCGTTCGCCAGCTATGAATTCAGGTGTAGCCATGGTGCCTGGTTTGGCGCTTCTGACTGATTTTTGCTTGAAAGCCTGCTTACCGTTTATTGGTTTCCTCGCCATACAGGCGGGCCTTCTCCGACTTCAGAGGTACCACTGTGACGTTTATCGTGGCCACAATTTTTCATCTTCTGGGACAAGTTATTTATGAACCAATGCTCCTCACTATGCAGATTTTGTAGGATCTCTTTGTTTTTTCTTTTCTCTGTTCAGGATGTTCTAAGAACTTCATTAAATGTATTTGGCTGAAATCGGATGCACGTCTTAAACGTGTAAAAGTCAATGTGTTTAGGGGCCTACTAAACCAATGTGCAACGTATACACGTTCTTGGCAAAGATCAAACATATCACAAAGAGTGATTAAAATTGGTCGTAATGAACGAACGCAAAGAAGAAGAAGATTAAATGTATCTTTAATTTAAAAAAAAATTACAGTATAATTGATTTATGTGGTTTGGTTTGTTTTTTTGTCTTCATATATTTCAAGTCTGGTAATTCTTATCTTCATAAAACTACAGGTATAACTTATTATTTAGATTTTGATGTCACCCAAAATTTGGGGTGTAAAGAATAGAACCACTGTTACCTGCACCGCATGTATTAAGAGGCGACTAAGGAGGTTTATCTGAAATCGGATGCGCGTGTCCGCTAGGGAATGCTAACCGAAACAAATGCTTGCAGAAAACGGATGCACCAGGCCATAAGGCGCATAACATGGTGCAACGATCCTCACAATAAAGAATGGTATAACGGATTCTACGGTTGCCAATCTGCCTCAGAGATTTAGCCATGCAGTAAGAATGTCAGACTTACCATCACGAGGGTGGCCAAAACTTACTACGGGAAGAGGTCGGCACAAGCGGGTAAGCAGAAATCATAGGAATTATATCCTACAGAACTGCCCCCAGTATGCAGACTTGAGAAGAAAGAGGTGGCCCACTTACACCAGCGTCCAAGACAAACTGTATGACGTGGCTGATAATCTGAGGCAGACGACTGCCTTTATTAGAGAATCCGAAATCCCAATCTAGTGAGAATGCAGAAGAAGAAGATTTTGATGTGTCCACAGAACAGTTAAATTTGACTAACAATAGATTTGTATTTATTGGGGCATAGGTCCTGAAAATATTTATCTAAAATTTTGTAGAGCTCTGTACCCAGTGCCAAAGTGGGATTTGGCAAGGCAATGTCTGCCGGTTGGATCAAAGTGGACAAAAGTGCGGAAGGTGGACCCAGAGTATTCAGACAGGTAAAAATATAAGTTTTTAAACAAGTTGGTTTTAGTCTGAAAATTATTATTACTTTGCGTTCAAAGTAAAATTTGATCTTATTCTCATCCACCATTTACTTCTTTATAGAAAGGGGAAATGTAGTGATCTCGTGTGTGCTGGTTCTAATGCACCTTGTAAGCTGTTATTCATTGCTTAACTCTTTCCACGCCCATTTATTTCCTCAATTTTTAAGCAGTTAATTCAAGGAAGTAAAAAATAAAAAATATTTTAAATTACGATCCCAACTACTGTCAATAAATAAACATTTTTATATTATTATACACTAAATTGAAGAAAACTGGACAACCCAATAGAATAACAAGGTTAAAAAGTAGTAGAAGTAAAACTAGAAAGTCTTCTTATAAGGGAAGCAACTCTATGGCGCAGTGTGCGGCTTAAAGCGTGCAACGGACTTCCGCCATGGCGCAGTGTGCGGCTTAAAGCGTGGAAAGAGTTAAGGACTTTCTTGATGCCGTTGCTCCATTTTTTGCATGGTATTCCTCTTGCTCTGTACTTATACTTTTTTTCAGTGTGCTCTCTGTGGTAGACAATACCAAGGCATTCTGGTCAGGTGTCCAAACCATTTAATCTGTTTTTCTTTTATGAATTGCATGACTGGTATCACATCCAGTCTTCTTCTGATTTCTTGATTTATAATTTTGACTCTTATTGTCACACCTACAGTTCTTCTAAGGCACCTCATCTCTGTCGTTATGATTTTGATCACAATTTTTAAAAAATAGAAGAATCCTTATTGTAGCTGGAAACAAATATATTTGATCAATCAAAGTTTATTATAGCATAAACCACATAGTTTACAAAAATGGAAGTCGATTCAATTGTAATATCAATCTTATCTTAATAATTTTTGTTTCATTATCGCTTATTTCAAATTTTTTTATCTTTTAAAATCAATGTGCTTATTTACTTAAGTGTCATATTTGAATCAATTTCTAAAATGTGAGGCAAGACATACAGTGTACCCTAGATGCATCTAGCTTCTTCTTTTTGAACGCTCCATATCGACCACTTGTAAACAAATCTTTGTAATTTGTATGTGATCCGAGCCTAAGAGCGATTGTACGTTGTGCCACTTGTGCGCCTTCAAGTAGACCAGTACATTCGATTTTTGCGACTCATTTTATTTACTAGGGTAGCTTCCCTAGGCCCCTTTCTCAGTCGGCTCTTACGGCATGCCTTGTAGGTCGCAATGTTACTATTCTTTGCTCCCTTGAGGGCCTCAACAACACATCGATGCATCCAGTAAATGTCACATTAAAGTTTGCTGGGTCTGTTGTGGGACAAGTCAAGAAAATTATAAATATTTAGATTATTCCTAATGTATATATATATGTTTACTGTAATTCTTTCCTTCCTTGACTTAGTCAGATTTGAGAATAAATATCGATATCTACTCTGTACTTATAAGTTCAGAAGTTCTCTCTCGTCTTTTCAGGTGGACAGTATAGAAGATACAGTAAAGTTGCTTCTGGAAAAAATATCAAAGTTGAATATAAACGATGTCTCAGAGGAGATTAAAAAAGACTTCAAGAAGAGGAAACTGATTTCAGAAGTGTATGTATTTAGTTTTCTGAGAAAAGAAAACCCAGAAAAGTTGGGCATAAGAGGAAAACAAATTGTTTTACATATATTTCAGAAAGCAATAATTTTAAAAATAAATATGATAATTCATAGTAGTACGAATAATGACATGTATATATATAGATATGGATGGAGTTTTTCGTCTTACAGACGGCCAATTGACAAGTGTTTTACTGTGACGACTTCTGAGTTTGAGCTTGTCTTTTTTGCCTTTCAGCTCACCCTTGCATAATGTTGTTTTCCATATAACTCGGTAATCTGCTAGTTTTTCCCATTTGTTGGGACCGATAGCAAAGCTCTCGCAAACCCCTTCTCTACCCTACTGTTCCATCCAAAGGAAAAAGTTCATAGGTTTGGAATCTTGCAGAGGATGCCAGAAGATGAAATAGAATACCATGAACTGCCTTACAGTCCCTCCCTCCTGATTTGTGGTCAAGGTTTCCTCTTCTAACCTTCTGCATAGCCGTGCTGACCCACAAGGCAGTGGGGATTTTATATCAGGGTTTACTCCCCCAACCCTTTAACTCTCCCGAGTCCTCTTCCATGAGGAAGTGGGTTTAACAATTGCAGATGGTACTGTCTTATGGTAACAGATGAAACATATATGAAGGAACAGATTCCCTTAAACATGACAATTTAGAATACTTCTTTGAGTTTGTTCTTTACGACCAATTTTAATCACTCTTCGTGATATGTTTGATCCTTGCCAAGCACGTATATACGTTGCACATTGATTTGGTAGGCCCTAACGCATAGACTTCTACCGTTTAGGACATGTGCACCCGATTTCAGCCGTGCATCCGATTTCAGCCAAACCTCCTTGGTTGCCTCTTACGACATGCATGGCAGGCAACATTGGTCTATTCTTTACACCCCAAATTTGGGCCCCGTAACCACTCGGGCGACAATTTAGAATAATTTTTATATTTACAATTTTTGTTCTTCTTCTTCTTTGCGTTCGTTCTTTGACCAATTTTAATCACTCTTTGTGATATGTTTGATCATTGCCAAGAACGTGTATACGTTGCACATTGGTTTGGTGGGCCCCTAAACGCAGACTTCTACACGTTTAGGACACATGCATCCGATTTCAGCCAAACCTCCTTAGTCGCCTCTTACGACATGCGTGGCAGGTAACAGTGGTTCTATTCTTTACACCCCAAATTTGGGCCCGGTAACCACTCGGGCGACAATTTTTGTTTTATTTATTCATCTTTTTATAGGAGGTGAACATGCCTTCTGTTTTTTGCATGCATTTCTGTTTTTTACATGCATTTCTGTTGTCATGCTATATGTTCAGGCCTGTCACTAGAGAAAAGTCGATTGTTTTAGTCTAGGTTGCTACCCAATAGTTTCTGCATCATCTTTGCGCCCTCTTGTCAGGTCCATCATCAGGTGTCATTGTGAGCTAGGCAATCCTAAAGTATGTGTTCAGGGGTCTGAATTCCTGTGCAATAGCTGCATTCTGTTGTGCACATTGCCATGGGTCAGTAGATATAATTGTCTGTGGCCAGTTCTGAGTTGAAATAGGTTGGCTGTATTTTTATTTGGTATCTAAGATGCAGGGAATGAGATGACATAAGTCATGATAAGTGAACAAGAACTGACAAAGACTCAGCTCTACTTCAAAGCGGTAACCATGGTAAAATGTTGCTTTCTTGCTAAATAAGTAGGGATCATCTGCATTCTCTTCCTCATTTTAAAAAGCACAAATCAGAATATATAGGCATACCGTGCAAGAAAAACACTTTATGAAGCGCACAAAAAATGCAATTCTAGAAATCTCTTCTTATCTGACGCCATGATACAAAACAGGATTAGAGAAAAGAATGAAAGAAGAAGAATATGTGAATAATTTATGAACACTTTATTTCCTGATTATTTTTCAAACAGCAAGGAAGTCAGTTATGTTGTAACAAAGGGAGAGAACTTCACAACTGTTATCAGTAAACCTGTAGTGGACCTTACACCTGAAATGATTTCAAACGGCAGCTGGAAAAGCACCCAATTCAAACCCTACAACTTCAATGCTTTGGGTGTGCCAGCAACGAGAGGACATCTGCATCCTTTGCTGAAAGTACGAGAGCAGTATAGGCAAATCTTTTTAGAGATGGGGTATGTTGCAGTCTTTTTTTTGTTCTTGCTTAATTATGGGATTATCCCAAAAAACTGTTGTATTTTTAATGCCTTAGTTTCATTAAATCATTTTTCAAGTACAGTAAACCATTCATTTCCAGATTTGGGGCTGGCGCTAGTGATGTTAATAACACTCTGACATAGAGTAACCTAACGTAGAAATTTTATGATGTTAATAACACTCTGACATAGAGTAACCTAACATAGAAATTTTAATAATTCGCCTGTTTTTTTTTCTTAGCTTTTCAGAAATGCCAACTAATAACTACATAGAGTCAAGTTTCTGGAACTTTGATGCCCTATTCCAGCCACAGCAGCACCCGGCAAGGGATGCCCATGACACCTTCTTTTTGTCAGGTAGGTTAGTCATTTAAGTCCACCCGTGTGGTGCTGGGGCCCACAGGGGAAGCAAAGAATAGTACCACTGCAACCTACAATGCATATCGTAAGAGGGGACTGATGTAGGCACTAGGGATGCTACCCTAGTAAATAAAAGCAGCGCAGAAATCGGATGTGCTGGCCTACTTGTAGGCGCATAACTGCCAACGTACAATCGCTCTTAGGTTCAGATCACATATAAATCACACAGAGTGGTTGACAAGTGGCCGATATGGAGAGTTCGAAGAAGAAGCAACAGTATATGCCATTGGAGTCCGAAATGAAGAATAATGTGTATACTCAGGATGAAATGATGTCAGTTTTGTTAACTTCTTCTTGTGTAGCCTGATATGAATTCAGGCATAGTCAGGGGACTGGTATGAAGCTTCTGACTGATTTTTGCGTGAAGGCATGCTTTTCTTATTATCAGTGCCCCTGCCATACAGGCATGCCTTCTCCGTGTTTAGAGTTAGTTCTGTTAACTAATAAGTGTATGTACATTCATTCTGAATTGTATATGTAATAAACTAATCTACAATGGTCAGAATCTATGATATAACATCTTGTATCTTTCATCAGACCCAATCAATGCCAGTGCCTTTCCAATGGACTATCTAGAGAAGGTGAAAGAAGTTCACAGCAATGGTGGTTATGGTTCAAAGGGTTACAATTATGACTGGAAGTTGGAGGAGTCTGAGAAGAACATCTTACGGACTCATACCACGGCTGTCAGTGCTAGAATGCTGTACAAGTTAGCACAAGAGGTACTTTTGTTAGATTTTATTGACAGAATCAGAGCACTTCTCCGTGTATTTCTTGCCTTTAATTTTATTTATTTTGTTTGTCATTCCTTTAGTTTCGATCTTTCTATTTCTTCTTTGTGTCCCGGTTGACACAAAGGCTTTACAAAGATTTCCATTGTTGCCGTTCTGCCGCCTTTCTACTGTTTCCCATGAAAGACCACAATCTTTCAAATCTCTTTCCATAGTTTTTCTCCGAATTTCCCACGGACGTCCTGGGCCTTCTTTTCCCATCCACTGTACATCAGAGAGTTGTCCTAGCCAATGCCTCCACTGGCATACAATATACATGACCAATCCACCAACATCTTCATCTTTTAATAATGGTCTGCAATGATTCAAAGTTTTGTCCATTTTCTTCTTCTTCTTCTTTGCGTTCGTTCTTTACAACCAATTTTAATCACTCTTTGTGATATGTTTGATCTTTGCCAAGAACGTGTATGCGTTGCACATTGGTTTGGTAGGCCCCTAAACGCATAGACTTTTACACGTTCAAGACATGTGCATCCGATTTCAACCAAACCTCCTTAGTCGCCTCTTACGACATGCGTGGCAGGTAGCAATGGTTCTATTCTTTACACCCCAAATTTGGGCCCGGTAACCACTCGGGTGTTGTCCATTTAAAAGCTCTTCATTTGCTATTGTATTTGGCCAGAATATTTGCAGGATTCTTCTAATTAAACATTAATTTTTTTTAAATGTCTCCAGCTTGTATATGATGTTGTGAGTCATTTTCCAACAGTTACTACTGTATTAGTCAAAGAAGAATAGTAAACCAACAAAGCACAGGTGTTGTTAATTGTCACTTGCTGAAAGACATACTGAGGAGGAGATCAGAGCACTTGTGGACTAATTGGTGCGATGTGCAGTGATGATGATCCAACGACTAAATTAAACTATTGAGCACTTACAAAAATAGTTGTGTTGTTTCACTATATTATCGTTTGTAATATTTTATGTACCTGTAGATTGCGTTATTTTCAGAAAGAATTCCATCCTGTGAAGTACTTCTCTATTGATCGAGTGTTCCGCAATGAAAACCTGGATGCTACCCATCTGGCAGAGTTCCAGCAGATTGAAGGTGTTGTTGCTGATCGTGGACTAACACTTGGAGATCTAATGGGCACAATCAACCAGTTCTTCAGTAAACTAGGTATGGTCAAGTAAACAAAATAAAATAAAGGAACACTTTTTTTCATACCATAAGGTATATTGGGAAATACTGTGTTAGATTTGCATTGATCATTGGCACTTGATGAGTGATATGGTTGCCTTTACTTCCCAGTGCGTTTCTGGTACCCAATTAAGGCTGGGTCGACCTGACAGTCGTTACGGTGGAAAAAACTTCACTCCCACTGTGGAATTGAGCCCTGACCAAGCTCATAAGAAGCACATGCACTAACCACTATACTATCATGGTTCTCAGGTAGGGTCACAGTTAAGGCTTATATTTATGTAAATTGATTGTTAGGATGTTGAATGACACTTAATAAGATATATATTTCATTGAAGGACAGTCCATTAAATATTAATTTTATGCAATGTTACGATATTTGCAGGTATAACCAAACTTCGTTTCAAGCCAGCGTATAACCCATACACTGAACCAAGCATGGAAATTTTTAGTTACCATGAAGGTAATTGTCATTCTTTTTTAAGATCTTGAACTCTTGTGTTGATGAAACTCAATTTTTTACCATCACAAACTTAGCAGCTGTTACTATGTTATAAATCTGATATATTTTATACCTCATGTATGTCTCAAATGTTAAGGAATAATCAATGGTTTTTGACATTGGTTCTTCTTCTGTGATCAACTTCTGCTCATAAACAGCATAGTTCTCTTGATGTCTTCACTGATCCCCATTGTTTGTTCTGAAAAGTTGTTCCTGTTGGCCAGATTTCCATTCTCACGCTGCTCAGACTTGGGCAATCTTGCAAGATGTGTTTTGGGAACGGCATTGGTGCTCCAAAGGTGCAAGCAGCAGAGTCCCCAAGACCCATTTTATGGAGGTGTGCTCTGAGACTTGATGTTGGTAAAATGTATGTGTAAAATAAAGAACCTGTTTTCATACCATGTGGTATAAGGTGGAAATATGGTGATTAGGCCTGTATTTTACTTTAACGCCTCACGATGGGAGATGTAGTCAACATCACACATACTGCCATTACTATTCAGTGTTTCTCTTGTAACTTATTGAAGCTTGGTTGACTTCAACGCCATTATGGTCAGAACAAATCTCACTCCAGCTGGGGAAGTTCATCCTGGGACCATGCACCCACTAAGCAAGAGAACTACAAATGCTATCGCATCTCTCGTAAAAGTAATGTGGCATGCAAAATCTCTTCTAGTTAGGAAGAAGGCAATATTTCTGTGGAATAAAATTACCTTTCTTGAGTCAGCATGATACCATAAAAATATCACATAGCACAGCACTCCACATTGGCTAAAGTGAGGTAATTTGACCAACTCCTAACTTTTATTTTCCTTCACTATTTTTATTCCTTGATACAGTTACTGCCGCGGGTATCATATATCTATACATCCTTTAAAGACATTAATGATGCTAGTTAGATTGTTGCGAGTTGAAGACAGAGATTCATGTCGGGCTTTTTGTGCTGATGTCTCCACAGTGACACCCTACGACCCTAACGGGTTATGGGCATTATTATTATTCTTATAACCATCCTGCAAGGCAGCAGGTTCATTTTTCAAAACAGGGCGGTGGTGACGGAGCTATTCTATCCGTCTGCATCCAGCCCAGAATGGAAAAAAAAAATTTACCAAAAGACACAGTAATCCTGTTTTAACTATAGCATATCTGTGTTCCTGAACGAATATTACAAATCTAGTACAGAATTCCCGAATTTTACGGGGCGCCGTCACTAGACCCAACTCTCAACCGCTGTCCTAAGCCCAAATAAAAACATTCAGTGTCTTATTGACCATGAACCATATTTTAAGATAACGCAGGTTACGATGTCATTTATAATAATATATTTGGCTGAAATCGGATGCACATGTCCTAAACGTGTAGAAGTCTATGTGCTTAGGGGCCTACCAAACCAATGTGCAACGTATACACGTTCTTGGCAAAGATCAAACATATCACAAGTGATTAAAGTTGGTCGTAAAGAACGAACGCAAAGAAGGAGAAGATAATAATATATTGCTTGTTTAAACAGGTCTCAAGAAATGGGTGGAGATAGGCAATTCTGGTATGTTCCGTCCAGAAATGTTGTTACCAATGGGTCTGCCTAATGATGTGTCTGTAATTGCATGGGGACTTTCTTTAGAGAGGTGAGTACCCATGATTTTGTAGATTTTAGTTCTCAGATCAGTACTTAAACCTGCTGCCTTGCAAGTCAGCTGGGAACAGTCAAAGGCGCGGAGCGAGAACCCAGTAAACGCTGGCTGAAACCGGGCATGTCGCAGAAGGATAAACACCAGAGCTCCAAATAGCGCTGAATGATGTGACGTAAAATCGCGTTCTTGGCAAAAGCTGTTTATATATCACAATAAGAATGATCAAAATGGCCAAAAGAACGATCACGAGAAGATCAGTACTTGAGGATCTAAACTACAAGTATCTTTGAAGTCGAAGAAGGCATGCCTCTTTGGTGGGGGAACACTGATAAGGAAAGCAGGCCTTCACGCAAAAATCAGTCAGAAGCGCTATACCAGACGCCTGAATTCATAGCGATTAAATGCAGAAGAAGAAGAGTAAATTTTTAGATCAGAATACTCACTGTTTTAAAGTCTAAAATTAAATATATTGAAGAAAGAATGTCTCTTTATCTTGAAGATGCAAGTTTGTGCTTTGTTATGATCATAGCTAAGTTTTTCAAATGTGTCAATGTTGAAAGGGTGTATGATTAAACCAAACTGCACTGATGATCAACAATGTAAGCAAATAATATGTAATTCTCATCCAAAACATCTCCATACTCTATTATAATAATAATACAATTTCCTGTAGCCTTTTTTCAGACCTTAGGGTATGCAGTGCTTGTCACTTCATATTTCTATGTCCTGTTGGGTAGGAGGGCCAATTCCTTTCATCATGTGTGGGATCCCCCAACCCTCTTGTGTCCAGGTCGATAAACAAATGCTTATGCATTACGCTAATCCATCACACCTCCCTACCCTATAGTACTTTAAAACATTTCTATTTTGTGTTCTGCTCAACAGACCTGCTGTTTGCCTCCATGAACTCTATATTCTACTTCCTTATAGGTTTTGGTCAAACATCTGGTTTTGTTTTTAGTTCTCAATTTATGTCTACTTTTTTCCAATTCAATCTTCTCCCCCGATCATCATTTAAAAAAAAATCAAGATTCTATATTCTTTGATATAGTCTGCTGCCTGTTTCAGCTCCACAATACAGTTTCTCTTCGAAGGTGGTGTGTCGCATTCTTTTCATGACATCTGCCTGCAGTGGACAGGCGTGATGGACATATTCTGCCATCATATCTGTGTATTCACAATGGCAGCGACTAAAGATGTCTAATTAATGGGGATTGGTTCAGATGAAACTCCTCTTTGCGGCCACACTCTATGAGAGCTTTCAGAATGTCAGCTCTATCTATTAGCACAATCTGAAATAGTTAACGTCTATGCTGTTTAAATTCAAATATCAGCTAATTTCCTCGCTGTATATGAATCTATAATTCCTATAGACTTTGCTCTAGTTCATTAATAAATTATGTGTTTCTATTTCAGACCAACAATGATTAAGTATGGTATAGACAACATCCGTGATCTTGTAGGACCAAAAGTCAACTTGAAGATGGTCTACGAGAACCCGTTGTGCCGATTGGAGAAATGATCTATTTGAATGTTATACATCTTTTTTGTGATTTAATGTAATAAACATATTCCCTAGATTTAAAACAATTTTAGCTGTTAGTAATGAAACATTTTTAGAGATGGGGGCAGTGAAAATGCAGACCATAAATATCTATCTCTATCCTCTTCGTGTCCCATTTGAAAGATAAGGCTTTCACAAGAGATATTTTATTGGTGTCGTTCTGCCACCTTTCTAAAAATAATTTACCAGCCACTTCAAAGCACAGTCTTTTAACTCTCTTTACACCATGTTTCCTTTGGACATCCAGATCTTTTTCCATCCGCTTTCTTAGCCAACTGGTATACGACATATATGTCCATCTTGATATGTTATGATGGTCTCCAATGATGCAGTTTGTTCGTTTAAAAAACTCTTCATTTGCTGTATTTTGGTCAGAACATTTTCAGACCATCAGTATGTATTGAAACAAATATGCGTGTTTTTAGTGCATCAGGGCTCTAATAAGTTCAGAGGTTTTCCTAAGAAATTCACCAATATTAACACAGAACGACTACCAAAATGAGCAGATTAGATCAAGTTGTAATTCTTCACCTTGGAACAGAACACAATTGACTGCAGTTACATTTATACAAAATTCCAAGATTGACGATTCAAACATTAGTACAGACACCTCAAACTGCAGAACACATACTTCAAGACTGTCCCGAATATAATATACTGAGGCAAACTTGCTTATTCAGCAAAACAATACTGGAAAGAATAACTACACAGATTTCTGTGTGAACTACAAAAGACATTGGAATTGATTTACCTGCTTTTAATAAGTAATTATTTTACTTGGCAGCAAGCTCTGAATCTCATCATTTGTGTCAAATGTCATGTTCCGTTGCTATAGAGAGATTTAGACATTACTGAATAACTGATTAGGGAAAAGTCAAAATATCCAGATACAGGTAACCAATTGAACTATCATTGACCCTATTTTTCACCGCTCAAGTAGGAGCATTGGGTCACCGTAAAGGAAATGTGTCAAAGAATTTTGTGTACTAATTTTTTATACTCAACTTAAACACAGGACCTATGTTCAATCATCCATCCCCAATAGGACTAGACATCGCCTACGATGAGATCAGGGATCATTGGAAAATAGTCCAATCGCTCCACATGGGATGCACACCCAATTTTTTTTTGAGCGAGCATAGGGCAAGCACCAAACCTCTTTTCACAAGAGACCCTCATCAATATCTAAGCATAATCTTCCATAGTTGTCATTGGACAGAATTGTGTAGATCCATGACCAACACATGCAGTACCTGATGATGATTCTTAGTTACTTATTTGTCAAGTCTCAGGCAGTGATTGATTTTAGATGTGTGTTAAACAGCTTGACCTTGTTGTCCTGGAACGTGCTCAAGATCTCAATAAAAGCATTGAGTATTGATTGTGTTACATGGGAGGATGTTACACAAGATCAATCTGCTCGGTACACATCTTTGCAGAAAAAATAGTATGGGAGATCGTTAGAAAAATAGATGAGACAAGCTAGCTAGAAGGGTCAGCAAGCTGAGATTAATGGGTTTTAAAGCAATCTGAGATCTACATCAGCAAACAAAAATTCTGTGCCCAAAAAGCTCATAGAGTTTACATTCCAAAATCGGGCTTGTCAGTCATCCCCGTACGCAATAATAAACAATTAAAAAAACTAGTTCCTCAAGAGCTGTCTGAATCATTGTCTTGATATTCAATTGTTGAGTTCCATACTTGTTTGAGAGCAATAAACACTATACTATATATTACTTGTTTTTTGTCTCTATGAGTTCATTTCAGATATCTGCCTAGTAACTGTTAAATAAAGATGAATACTTACAATGATGTAACAATGTTCAAATGTTGTTATTGTGTATTGTTTATAATAACCATTGTTATGTCCCATCAGAAAACCAACAATACTAACACAGGATGACTACCAAAATATGAACATATTAGAACAGTTATATCTGAAGTCGGAGTAATGCTCGCCTGAATGGCGAGGGACACTAGTGATAAGAAAAACAAGCCTTCATACAAAAATGTCAGATGTGCCAGGACCGCATCTGAATTCATCAAATTTTTGCAGTCTTTGCTAAGTTAAATCATATCCCACAGCTGGTTCTCTCGTTATGAATTTGGCCATAGTTATTTTTATTTTTTTTTTTTTTCGTCCGCTTTCAACTCAGACGAAGTTTCATCTCTGAAACTGATTTTTGCGTGAAAATCTGTTTTCCAATTTCTTACAATGGCAGCAGCGTGCACATTGTAAATTACTTTACACTGGCAGCCGTGTGCTCAATGTACTCGTAATTAGTATTCCCTCGCCATAAGGCAGATTTTCTCCGACTTCAGAGGTACTCACGTTATCGTCCTGAGTAAGACCAGGGACTCGAACAAATGCCGGACAGTAGGTTCGAACCCGAGCTATGAGGCGTCTCACAGCTAGCAGGCTGAGCTACTATCAACTACTCTAGGCAGTCCCCCATTTTCCTTCTTCTAATTTTGTCTTGAAGACTTGCTTTCCATATCACTGGTGTCCCACGCCATTCAGGCAAGTCTTACTACGACTTTAGAGGTACCTGTAATTTAGATTCCAAAGTAAAGGATCAGGGTCTCCTGTGGTTCAACCGCATACTGTGTGCACATCAACAGTTTTTTTTTTCCCAAGCTAGCCATTAACCCCAAAATGCATGATTCCTAGTGAAGAGTGTTAGCAACTCCTAAAGATGCCTTACAAGACATTATTTTCCACCTTACGTCTCAGCATGCTCAGCTATATTGCAGTCAACCAAAGTTTGCCCCACAATGCCATCTGTGTGATTGTTTACAAGAAAATGCCACACACTATCTCTTCCAGTTCCTAGCACTCAGTGATTTACGCCACAAGCACCTACCCCTAACTTCTTTGCATTCCTTCTTTACGACCAATTTTAATCCCTTTTTGTGAAATGTTTGATCTTTGCCAAGAACGTGTATACGTTGCACATTGGTTTGGTAGGCCCCTAAACGCATAAGTCTTCTACACGTTTAGGACACATGCATCTGATTTCAGCCAAACCTCCGTAGTCGCCTCTTACGACATGCATGGCAGGTAACAGTGGTTCTATTCTTTACACCCCAAATTTGGGCCCGCTAATCACTCGGGCGACCCTAACTCAAACAGATCTGTAAATTCGCTGCCATGGCCTCAGGTAAAATGCTCAAATGACTGCTGGATTAGAAAACTAAAACTAATCAATTTCGATGACCTCCATACAGGTGATATTGAGCGAGTTCAACGTGAACATATATACCGCTATAGTGTTAACATTTCTTCTTGTCGATCATTCTTATTGTGATATATAAACAGCATACACCAAGAATGGGTGTGATATGTCACATCTTCAGCGCCATTTGGAGCTCTGTTGCTTATCCTTCGGCGATTGTGTCCGGTTTCAGCCAGCGTTTACTGGGTTGGTTATTAAACTGACGTCATTGCACTCTGCGCAGACCCATAGGTGCTCAGTCTGCCCCAACAGATATCGAAGAGTATGCATACTGATGGTTCCTATGGCTCGCTGATTAAACACACCTCTCACGCATCCAGTTGAACAACGGGTAACTCCAAACTGTATCTTCAACATCGATTTTAGTGTCCTCATCCAACAGACAGTCGCAAGAGACCGAAGAATATCCCCCTTATCCATCTTCAACTCCCCAACAATCGCTGCTGTTGATGCAAGCCTGTCCGCTCTCTCATTACCGTAAACACCTGCATGCCCAGTACAGTATATCCACGTAAGCCACTGGAGGTTAGAAACTTCTATAGATGAAGTTTCTGGGTTCGCACTCCGTCAGCCTTTGGCTGTCCCCAGCCGATCTGCATGGCAACAGGTTGTGTGAACATATATGTTCTTTCAGAGCCATCAATACAATAACAAAATATAACAAGTACTCAACCAATTATTTCAAAATGTGTGTATTAATAGACAATATAGTGATATTTGACAAATCATGACTAAAATATCTCAACCATTCATTTCCGCACTGTCCATGTATCTAGTTTACATCAAGGTTCTCCTCTGATCACATGTGAAGATTGAAATATGTTATATACAGACGCAAGGTTTTCCCCAAAACATGTCTGTTACATACAGCTAAACAAATCTTCCACTGCATTATATTTAAATGTGCCCACTGTTAAGAATTCAGACTTTGTGGTGAGGAAACGAAGAGGCAGACAAGTTAGCGAAGGCAGGAAAGCGACTGCCGCAGATTGATTACGAAATCAGCTACAAGGAGGCTAAAACAATCATCAGAGGGAGATATAGAGAAAGGTGGTCGCAAGACCACCCTCAACACAGCACCAGAGATGGGTACTATGGTCTGTCCCATAGCGAACAAGTTGTCATATTCCGCCGCCATAACAGGCTCCGGGTCCACCTTTACAGCAAATTTAAAATTGGCACAACTAGTTTGTGCCACTGGAGAAGGCGAACATGACATCAGAGCACCTACTGCAAGATTGCCAACTGCTAGCAGGCCTGAGAAACGAAACCTGGCAGGAAAATACTGAGCTAAATGAGAAGATGGACGGAGTACCTAAAACAACAGCAGAATTTATGAGGAAATCTGGAACATCAGTCTAAGCGGGACCGCAGAGAGAGAGACTTTGTGGCCACACTGAAAGGTTGATTGATAGGAACATTATCATTGCACTTTAGTGAGTAACCATATGTGTTCGATCTTTCTTACAAAGGAAGATCTCAGCAGCAATGCACAAACTCTGTAGCACCAGCGAGGGTTCCTGATGTAATTGTGAAGATATTTTGTAAATTCAAATTTTTTTTATCTTACTAATGAATTTTGCCATGGCAGCGGCTTTCAAGCCTGCTCTTCTCGACTTTGAACTGCCAAGGGTTCTTTTAAGTGCTCAAATTGAACACAGGACCTACATTTTATCATCCGTCTCCGATGGGACCTCGATCTCACATACCCTCAGATCAGGGACCTCTGGAAAAATATCCTGATTGCTCCACAAGGAGCAACCGAGTACCTTTCGAACAAGAGGTGAGCACCTAACCTCTACGCCACAGAAACTTAAAGAACTCAGAAAGTTTATAATAAATGAAAATACATAGCACTGAGAAATGAGGTATAGTGATGATTGAACATCAGTTTTTAATCTATTCCAGCTATTTGTTAAAGGCAGCAATAGTCTAAAGCTGCTAATGTCTATGTGTCCTGAAACAAGCTTTTTTAAATTTCTTAGAAGAAAAATATATTCCTGTAATCTTGATGCAAGACTTTCACATCAATCACATGAAGAAATCTATTCTAATCTTGATGCAAGTCTTTCACATCAATCATCATCATCAAATAGCTTGTCCTGAGCCGAACTTTGCCACCCCAACAGTCCTCTGGAATTTCTCTCTCATAGGCCAGATGTCCTGCCTCTGCAATGTTCAAACCATCAGTTACATCCTGAATCCATCTTCTCTGTGGTCTTCTTCTTTTTGCCGGTATGCCTCCTTCCATGATGGTCTTCTCCAGCCCTTCATGTCTTTTTATATGTCCAAAATATCTCAATTTTCTCCTTCTTATTTGTAGCATCAGCCAGTTTTCTTTGATTTTGAGTTCTTTCTCCATCATACATCAATCACATGGAAGAAAAATCTATTCCTGTAATCTTAATGCAAGTACTTTCACATCAATCACATGGAAGAAAAATCTATTCCTGTTATCTTGATGCAAGTACTTTCACATCAATCACATGGAAGAAAAATCTATTCCTGTAATCTTAATGCAAGTACTTTCACATCAATCACATGGAAGAAAAATCTATTCCTGTTATCTTGATGCAAGTACTTTCACATCAATAACATGGAAGAAAAATCTATTCCTGTAATCTTGATGCAAGTACTTTCACATCAATCACATGGAAGAAAAATCTATTCCTGTAATCTTGATGCAAGTACTTTCACATCAATCACATGGAAGAAAAATCTATTCCTGTAATCTTGATGCAAGTACTTTTCCAACACAAGTGAACTCAGTTGCAATAGGGCATCTGTCTCGGTGAGTTCAAGAAGAAAGAGTTTGACTGGAAGATGTTTGTCTTCTAACAACTTGCTCCAAGACAAACCTTGATTCCCTGGACAGAGTACAGAACAATGCCTTACGTCTAATCAGCGGAGCAATGAGGTCAACACCAACCGCCGCATGTGAAATACACACAAATGTGGAACCTCTTGGGTTGCGTAGGGACAAAGCTGCTGTTGAAGCTTATGAAAGGAGCAAAAGAATGAATCAAGATCACCCCAATAAACTACTTGTTGAGAAGTGGAAACAGAGAAACAGAATTAAACAAAAGTCAATCCTCCACCATGTCAGTGAAATCAAAGACAGATACCACCTTCCAGAAACAAGACAGCAGCTGCAGAGAGTAATAGCAAACTTACCACCACATACACTCTTGAATACACCTGAAATTAGAACAAAATTGACAGATGAAGCAACTAAACGCTCCGACCCAGTCAGCCTTATGATAGCATCTCAAAGAACCATTGATGCCTATCCCCAAGAATGGATACATGTCTATACTGATGGATCTGCATTTAAAGCCACCATCAAAGCAGGTTACGAAGCATATATACAATACCCAGACAGATCATCCGAAGAGCTGTTTGGTGCATGTGGGAAGATATGCTCCAATTATGAGGCTGAAATTCATGCGATAGAAGCAGCGTTGTACCACCTGAAGACTGTTTTCGATGCCTTTCCATCAAAGGCACAAAACATAATTATCTTCACAGATTCAATGTCTGCCCTTCAAGCCCTAGAGGATGGTGGACATTGTAAATCTGAACTATCCCATATAGCCCTAGATATTGACAGACTTATTACATCACATGACATCAAAATAACCATGCAGTGGATCCCTGGACATTCAAACACACCTGGAAATGACAAAGCAGATAGGTTAGCCAAGAAAGGGTCAACACAGGAACAACCAATCACAGCAACAACCCTCCATACAGCAAAGCAAATCCTAATGACAACAAATAAGGAAATTTGGCTGAACAGATGGGCCATGGGAAACACAGGAAGAGATGTGTACACCCATATGGCCAGCCCTAACCTTAATGACAACATCAACCACCTTACAAGAAGAGATCAGAGCACCATTTTTAGACTCAGAACCCAACACATAACACTTAATAATCACTTGAACAGAATTCATCCACAACACACTCCAGAGTGCCAACTGTGTGCACATCATCATGAAACCGTTCACCACCACCTCTTCAAGTGTCAAGCACTAGAAGACATCAGAAAGACCCTCCTTCCTCCAAGGCCAGATAAATGGAACACATTATACGGAACAAAAGAGCAACTTACAGACACATGCAGATACCACTACATAGCATTGGGCCGAAGGGCAAAAGCTCAAGTGCCGCTGGATCATTGAAGAAGAAGAAGATGTTTGTTTGCATACGTTCTTATCAACCAAGTTCATCACTTTATCTGATATGTGTGGTTTGCACAGAAAATGTGAGCATGTTGCACCCCAGTTATGCCCCTACAGTATGTTAGACAGACACATCCGAATTTCAGCCCAAAGTGTATGCGCATACAACCGAACACAAATTTGTACAGATAGGTAACTAAGATTTTAGAAATAGAAAAACCTCATTTTAAAGTATCACATCTGGAGTTATACTGTAGCATGGTATCAGATCTGATTGGTCATCAGATTCGCGTCAGACTGAAAGATAAATAACCCTTGGAAGAAATTGATTTCAGGCCACATATAACGTAAAACGATATCGAGAGGAATAAAATAATGATAAAATAACTTGGCTGTACACACCTGGACATGCTGGAGTGCAGGGTAACAAGCGTGCTGACTTTCTTGCAAAAAATGCCCGGACTCAAGCAAGTAGAAGTATGGACAGAGCCAATGTCATAAATGCGTTACGCTCTCATTTATGTGATATGGGTAAGTCTCAGACACTGGAACGTCTGAGAATTAAGTTTGGACATACCAGACAGTGTCATCTTCGTGGTAGAGAGAGAAGGTATACTAATCAACTTCTCATGGGTACGTTTAGCAAATGGACTTTGGGATGGCTGCTGCAGTGGAGGACAGAGCACACATGGAAATGCCCAATGTGCCATGATGTCGATCGCATAACATAACAACAATGCTACAGGAAACAAAAATAACTCGGATGAACACTTGATTAGACAGCATACAAATGTCAATGTATTTATGCAACTATTTTCCATACACTAAAATACACAATGAATCAATTTTTTCTTAAACAATCCCATCCCTGCATCCTCACAAAAACCCATTAATATCACTTCATTTTTTTACCCATCCAATACTTTGTTTTTGGTTTCTCAAGAAGAGTCCCTGCAGCTCTTTTCAGCTGTTTCCTTTCTGACTGATGACGGCTGTTTTGTTCCGCAACTTTGTTATTTGTTTCCCTTTTCCTGCAACATAGAAAATAATTCATCACATTTATACTTGTTATACCTAAGTATAAGTGCTGTTTGCAGATGATCAGTGCCTGATACATCAAAATGAACAAGATCTACATCATATTGACACCTTGAACAAAAATTGTGTAAAACATGACATGAAAATCAACAACACTAAAACAGAAATAATGAATATGAGAAGAAAACATAATAATCTAGACATCCATGTCAATGGCACTAAAATAAATCAAGTGAAAGAATTCAAATACTTGGGAAGCATATTCACAGAAGACGGAAAACTGGATAGAGAGATAGAGGCTAGAGTACAAAAGCAAATGCTGTAACCTACCAGCTAGCCCCATTGTTAAGGCACCCAAAATTTCACAGGCAGCTAAGCAAAAGATGATCAACAGCATTTTTATACCTACTTTGTGTTACCAGAGCCAAACGTGGACATTGAGCAAAGCGCAGTCACAAAAATAACTACATGTGAAATGCGTTGCCTGCGAAAAGTTACCAACAACACAAGAAAAGGCAGAATCATCAGAATAAAAAAGAAAGTTGGCACAAAACCGTGCTTGAATTACATAGATAAACAAAGAATGAAGTGGTTTGGCTACTTAATAAGAATGCATCCAAACTCCACAGTATACAGAGTCTTCTACAATAGAACATCGGGAAAGAAGGCAAGAGGAAGACCACGGAAAAGATGGTTAGATGGCGTAGCAGAATCCTGTGAAAGAGCAAAGGTAACAATCACACAAGCCACCAGAACAGCGCAAGACAAAACAGAAAACCACGACACTGGGCAACAACCCGGTAGCAGTGTGACGACAAAAGAAGAAGATACCTAAGTGTTATTGGGAAAGGATCATTTTGCAAATATTGGAATTAATAGGACTACTATCCACCTCGGTAAAGATGTGCCGATCTCTTACAGAGTAAGATCTCAGCAATTTCTAATGAATCTTTTCCCGGGAAGTGACTTTCCAGCCTAATCTTATAGATAGATTTTCAACTAGCAAGGTTTTTTAAAATTGATCGATTGGACCATCATCATTGCACTTCGGTGAGTAACCATGTGTGCTCAGATCTCTTTTTTACACAGGAAAATCTCAGTTGCAGTGCATGAACTCTGTAGCTCCGGCAAGGGTTCCCAATGTCATTTTGAAGACGGTGAAGATATTTTTGTAGGAATTTGATTTTTAATCTTTTCTAATGAATTTTGCCAGGGCAGTGGTTTTCCAGACTGCTCTTCTCGATTTTGAACTGCCAAGGGTTCTTTTACATGCTCAAATTGAACACATGATCTTCATTTTATCGTCTGTCTCGATAGAACTAGAAACTAGATCTCACCTACACTGAGATCAGGGATCACTTGAAAAATATCTTTGACACGAGAGCGAGCACCTAGCCTCTACACCAGAGACCCCTATTCTGACTTACGAGAGAAATTCGAAGGACTATTGGGGTGGCAAAGTTCTTCTCAGGACAAGCTATTTGATGATGATGACTAGACCATAACATTTTGACATGAGACGACCAACCCACTATTTCTCTTTTTACATAATTGGTCAAGCACCCTTTTATAGCTGATTCATCTGGATGATGACTAATCTGGGAACAACTTCAGTTTCTTTTTTGAATGAACAGCAATCAATCTAACCATTTGACTATGCCAGTTCTCTAAATGTAAGTTACCTTTTTTAATGAGAAAGTAAATTCTCTGTTGCCCAAGGAGCCACTTGCACGTATGACTCCACTTTCTGCAGCCTGAAGTCTTTCAGCAAGAGGTTTTCAGCAGTGAGAAAAGTGTAAAACAATGTACTATTAAAAGTTCTTCAAGTAGTCCTGCTATAACTTTCAGATACTTGATGTTAGAGATTAAATAGTGTAATTATAACAAATGTGTAATGTCATTGTTACTACTGTTGTCTATTGTATTTCCTCAGGCGGATGAAGGAGTTGGTTATCCAATCTTGTCATTAAGTGTAGGTGTGGGAGCTTTAATTTGCATTCTAGGACCAGATGAGTTGCCATGTTGTTCAATGTCTACACAATGAGTCTGGTTCTTTGGATGCATGTTGATGTGTTTGTTATCAAGGATTCCAAACAGCTTTGCATGGATGTTTGCCTCTGTTAGCCAGTGTTCTCTCTGCAGATGACAATCTTGCAAGATGTATTTGGCTGTTTGTTCACATGCGCATGTAGGTGATGGAACCAGTGGCTGTTTGTCCACATGTGCATGTAGGTGATGGAACCAGTCCTTATGTAGGTGACTGTTCAGTCTATTGTGTCCAGCTCTGAGTCAAAACTTCTTCTTCGAACGCTCCGCATCGACCACTTGTCAACCACTCTGTGTGCTTTGTATGTGATCTGAGCCTAACAGTGATTGCACGTTGTGCCAGTTATGTGCCCACAAGTAGGCCAGCACACCCGGTTTCTGCGCTGCTTTTTATTTACTAGGTAGCATCCTAGGGACTACATCAATCACCTCTTACGACATGCATTGTAGGTTGCAGTGGTGCTATTCTTTGCTTCCTTGCGTGCCCGGTACCACAAGGCGTGAGTCACAACAATATCACATGTCTTGTTTTATCTTGATAGTGGTGTAATTATCTCTTTGTTAGTCTTCTTTTCTAATGGTTTTGATGAGTATTTTATGTTCATGGAAAGTGATTGATTCTTTTGTTCCTGTGTTGCTCCCAAAAACTCATATAACAACTACTCATAATGAAAACAAATTCATCATTATCATCAGGTGCCATGCCAGCTGGTGTAGGCGATCATGGATCTCCACAAATCTCTGTTGTTGGTGTTTGCTATCAACTCAGATGTTGACACTCTACAGTGCCATGAAGTCAGGCTATCCAAAATTTTCTCTCTCTGTCTTCCTATTCGAAAACAAATTATTAATAATAAAAACAAATGAAACATGGAATAATAAAACTCACTTGAAATCTTTCTTCTTATTTTGATCAGTCTTGACACCAATCTCCTCTCCATCCTTTATCTCAAACAGTCTGGCCTGTCTTCTTTCCTCTCGTTCCTGTGCCCTCTCCTGAGCCTTCTTCTCTCTTGTTACTTTCTGATGCTCTAGTCTGACCTCCTGTGCCCATGTATGTTCATCTTCTGAACTGCTGCTATCATCGTCGCTAGGTTTGCCTTCAGGCTCATCAGCTCCCTGCAAATATGTACAGAAGAGTGCAATAGTATTAGTGTGTGTATACATACATATCATTGTCTCAGCTAAATAACCTTTATCACACAAAGGATATAGACACATTAAGGGCTAAAAATGATGTATACAATGAGAGATACAGTACTACTGGTACTATTTAAGGGGTCTATTTGATGAAAAGATAACTTATCACAAAACTAAATAAACAGGATATAGGAGAACATGAAATAAATAGAAAAATAAACAAAAGATATATAAATAGATAGAGAGAGAGAAGGTGAACAATAATATTATGTCCACTTGCAAAGTAAAAAACTACCATAATAATGAAGACATTAAAAACTTTACAAATTTTGAATATCTTGGCTCTGTACAAAAAACAACAATGGAGATTGTACAAAAGAAATTAGAATGAGACTAGCCATGGTATTTAAGAGGGTGGTTTGCATTAAGAAACTATGGTATCTTCTTTTGTTGTCACACTACTACCGGGTAGTTGCTCAGTGTCATGATTTTCTGCTTTTTTGTCTTGCGCTGTTCTGGTGGCTTGGGTGATTGTTATATTTGCTCTTTGACAGGATTCTGCTTTGCCATCTAACCATCTTTTTCGTGGTCTTCCTCTCGGCTTCTTTCCTGATGTTCTGTTGTAGAAGACTCTGTATACTGGAGTTTGGATACATTCTTATTGAGTGGCCACAAAACTTCATTCTTTGTTTCTCAATGTAATTCAAGCAAGGTTCTGTGCCAACTTTCTTTCTTATGCTGATAACTCCATGGTACACAACATGTCGAATCAGACAATAAATTTCTAACGGCCCTTTGATGAAAATCTGTGACTAAAAACGAATAACGAAATAAATGCCAAAAACTAGAAGTGGAAAAAGAAGATAAACAATAAAAATCAAATATATATAAAACATATATACCTTTAACATACACATATAGAATATGGAGCATGAGAATAGAAAGTATTAAGAAGCATAGGAATGTAGTGCATTGATCCCATGAGGTCGCAAGGTATCATATAAAGATATAAAACTATTCTCTAAAGCAAATCGACTTCGATCATCAGAGGAACATGATCGGATGGCTGTGACCTGCATATTGCAAGCTCCCAAACGGTCTGCATTTATAGGTGAAACTGTCAAAAAGCTTAGTGACTGTTTCGGCCAACACTTACATGATATACCCAAATGCTCTGTGACCCTTGTAGCCATCCATTTCAATGGAACGGACCAGATTACTTATATTCAAAAGCACATAAGTTTTTCCACTGCCTTGTTAAATGTCCATGCTTTTCACCCATACATTAGCTCAGCAAATTCTAAATAATAAACAATATACAAAACTGCGACTGTTCCCAAAAACACTTATTTATGTTGACATTTACCTCAACTTCCTTAAACTGTCGAGTCAAATTATATTTCTCATCTCGTTTCTTCCTGGCCTTTTCCAATTTGGACATCACTGGATTGATTAATCTAAACTCCTCAGATTCGTGGTCAATTTGAAAGTTAGAATTGACAAACATCGCAGCAAAACGGTCATCTTTAAGAATGCTGCTTACTGCCTTGTTCTGGGGAAAGAATTTTTGTGTATACATTAACATATATCAAATGATATGTGACACAGTGGATATATATAATATGCTGCTGGTATAGTCCGAAATAAACTTGTACTATTATTCAGAAGTGATGAAATCAGAGAAGAGATGGCGGATGAAGTGTAGATCGTGTTTATACCGCTGGGTTCAAAGTTCAGAGAAATTTCGAAATTGGATATAACAGATGTGGATTTTTTATTATAAAGGATTATTTTGAAACATACAGTAGAATGTGTAATATTTGGAATGGTATAGATCAGTAAATATCCTGAAACATCATTTCAGTGACTAACACCCCACTGTGACGGGCCCGGCAATGCGTAATATTGCGAAATGAATTCTTTTAGGGACCATGAAAATCAGCAGAACACCAAGCCAAGCAAACATACAAATAGACAACACCAGAGTAAAGCAAGTTTCTGGATTCAAATATTTAGGCAGCATTTTCACACAGGATGGAAAACTCGATAGAGAAATAGAGACAAGATGTCAAAAAGCAAATTCAGTGAGATACCAGCTGGCACCATTACTACAACACCCAAAGATCAAGATGGAAGTGAAAAGACAGATGATAAAAAGTATTTTCCTACCAACACTTTGTTACCAGTGCAAACTTGGTCTCTTACAGCAACACACCACAGAAAGCTCACCACATGTGAAATGAAATGCTTGAGGAAGGCACCATGAAAGATGGACTACGAAATGATGGACAACAAAAGCAGAGTGGGCATAACGTCATGTACTGAATACATTGAAAGACAACAAATGCAGTGGTTTGAACAATTAATGAGAATGAAACACAACCAACCACCAATAACAGCATACAATAAAAAGAGATCGGTACTAGAGCTAAGGGAAGACCAAGAAAAGATGGATAGACAATATCAAGACCACACTACATAAGCACAGATATAACACAACAAAGGCGACTCATCAGGCCCTAGAACGCAAATTAAAGCTCCCATCCCTACGCTTAACAGCAAGAGTGGACAGCCAACTACATCTTCCACCTGGGAATGACAATAGACAAAAAAAATAGTGATGAAATCAGAGAAATGTCTGGTCAATCACTAGTAACAACTGTTGTAAGATGGAGATATGTTGGACACACCTTGAGAAGAAATGATCAAAGCAGACATTCAGTTCAAACCGAACGGGTTCAAGAAAGAGAGGCGACCTGGGAGACCCTTTTTTCTTTTTTCTTTTTTTTTCGTCCTTTCAACTCAGACGAAGTTTCATCTCTGAAACTGATTTTGGCGTGAAAATCCGTTTTCCAATTCTTACAATGGCAGCAGCGTGACATTGTAAATTACTTTACACTGGCAGCCGTGTGCTCAATGTACTTGTAATTAGTATTCCCTCGCCATACAGGCAGATTTTCTCCGACTTCAGAGGTACTCACGTTATCGTCCTGAGTAAGACCAGGACTCGAACAAATGCCGGACAGTAGGTTGAACCCGAGCTATGAGGCGTCACCTAAGCTAGCAGGCCGAGCTACTATCAACTACTCAGGCAGTCCCTGGGAGACCCTAAAATGAACTTTACTGAGAGAGGCAAGAAATATTGATCTGTTCCATGGAGGAGATTGAGCGAGTTGCCCAGGATAGAGCGGTACGGAGAAATTGCTTTCAGGTCCTATGTAACGTATAATGGTATGAGAGAAATTATTAAATTTATTGCACAATTTAGTAAATTATACTTCTTTAGTATCACCAGTAGTATCTTAAATGAAAGGAACACAGCAAAAGCTCTTAATCTGCTAACACAGAAGTCTTTAACAAAATATACACAAGATAAAAGTCTGTATCTTTGTGCACAATAAGACTTTATTACATGTACACAGGTCCTTAATCTGTGTACACAGAAGCTGAAGCCCATAGAAGAACAAGGCTGTATTCCATGTACACAGAAATTTTGTGAAGCCCACTTTTGTGAAGTGGTATAAGGAAATAGACTTTCAATTCAAGATATGATGTGAATTTGAAAATATCTCATTAAAAACTTATTTTTAAATGTGACTCTATGGAACAAAAGAGAACATTTCATGAAAAATGACGAAAATAGAATATATTATATACCACTCGTTTCTTTGGGTTTGCCATCTGAGCACTATCCTCTTCCATCAGTTTTTCAGCCAGTTCTCTGTTGACACTTGGAAGTTTCTGTTAAAACAACAAGAAGGTAACACTTACTAAGACACATCAAGATAGTAAATTCCATAAAATATGTTGTGTAAGTGAGGTTAATTGGTTGTAATCTTTTATATAGAGATACTGTTCCCCATGTGGTGTCGGGGCCTGTAAGGGAAGCAAAGAATAGTACCACTGCAACCTACAAGGCATGTTGTAAGAGGCGACATGATGTAGGGGCTAGAAATGTAGGGACATAGGAAACTACTGTGGTAAGAAAAAAGCGTTGCAGAAATCGGATGGGCTGGCCTACTTGTAGGCGCATAACTGGCACAGTGTAAAATCGCTCTTAGGCTCAGATCACATATAAGTCACACAGAGTGGTTAACAAGTGGTCGATATGGAGTGTTCAAGAAGAAGAATATAGAGATATCATTTAGCAGTATTTATAAAAATGCTGAGCTGGAGACAAGAGTATTCTTGAGGAACTGAGGGGTGCTGGACTATTTTGGGAGGGCATACAGAAAATAGTCATAAACCGGTAAAAGTGGCATACAACTTTTGAGGCCCTATGCTCCACAAGGAGAGGAATAAGTGTCATACATTTTTTTCCCTTGTTTGTCTGCTATAAATTCAGGCGTAGCCATGGCACGACTCAATGATTTTGCTTGCTTTCCTTATCACCAGTGTCCCATGACAATTCAAGCAAGCCTTACTCTGGCTTCAGATGTACTTGTAACTTAGATCCTCAAGTAGAGAATCAGTATCTCCTGTAGTTCAAATGCATACAGTATGCACATCAGGAATTTTTATACACATATCAAAACCATTTGTTAACAATATGCAAACCATCATATTACCTTCAGCCTGACTCGATTTGATCTTTCTTCTTGAATCTTCTCTCGTATCTTCGACTTTCTATATTTCTCATATGCAAATGGATCAGCAATGGATTTGGCCTGTATAAAAGGAACAATATTTAAAGTACATGTAAAGTCGATGTATGGTTGAAATGATGATGATAAATAAAGTAAATTTAACTTGAATATTTTTGCTGCCCCTGAAAATTCTGGACAATGAACATAAACAAACAAGTAGATAACTGGGAGTCACAGAGACATGAATCTACAGACAAATGTTAAGAGGATGAAAAAAAAGCTTAAGAAAATAGATTAATGAGTATGTTAGAACTGAATTACTCAATTAATTGATTGGATCATCATCATCATTGCACTTCAGTGAACAACTGGGGACTGTCAGGAGTAGTGACATGCTTGGCCTGCAGCTGTGAGAGCCTCATGCTCGGGTTCAACTACCAGTCCGGCATTTGTTAGAGTCCTGGTCTTATTCAGGATGATAACGAGTACTTAAGTCGAGAAAATTGCCTGTATGGCAGGAATACTTAATTACAGTACATTGGAGCACATGGCTGCCAGTGAAGTAATTTACACAATGCAACGCTAGTAGCATTGTAGAAATTGAAAAATTTAGAAATCAGTTTCAGGATGAACTCGCTGAGTTGAGCGACAAAAAAAAAAAAGTGAACAACCATGATGCTCTGATTCTTCTACAGGAAGATCATGATGACAGTGCTACACTCAATAGCACCAACAAGACAGCCCAATTTTTGTAATGGTAAAATTATTGTAGAGTTATATTTTAAACTAATTTTGTCGGACAGCAACTTTGTAGACTACTTATTGATTTTCAAACGAAGAGTTCTTTGCATGCCAAATTTTAAACAGAACCTATGTTTTGTCCCTTCTCAGTAGGACTAGGAACTGATCTTACTTACAGGTTCAGGACCTCTGAATTCAACAACTTCAGAGTCAAAGCTATACAGACTAACAAGAGTAGCATCTGTAGACATGACAAGTAAATTTAGAGAAAGCTCTCAAAAATAGATAGCAATAAATACACACAACACATATGATTGTATTACCTTATGATAAAGTCTGATGTCCACAAAGTATCCATGCATGACTGATCTCAACAGGTTTGTGCCAATAAGATGATCCAAACCCAATTCTTCCAGCTCAGTACGGGTTACAAACTTGTAGCCATCGTAAACTAGAAAATATAACCAACATCACATTTTAAACAATTTCTTTTTAGAGTTGGCATAGCTTCATAACCTGGATTCATACTCCAATGGGCTGTTTCAGCTCTGACACTCGCCCGAGTGGTTACCGGGACCCAAATTTGGGGTGTAAAGAATAGAACCACGGTTACCTGACATGCATGTCGTAAGAGGCGACTAAGGAGGTTTGGCTGAAATCGGATGCACATGTCCTAAACTTGTAGAAATCTATGTGTTTAGGGGCCTACCAAACCAATGTATACACGTTCTTGGCAAAGATTATACATATCACAAAGAGTGATTAAAATTGGTCGTAAAGAACGAATGCAAAAGAAGAAGAAGCTCTGACACTCACTTTCTATATACAGAGAAAATGGACATTCTTGTCAGGAATTATGTATTTAACACGTTACGTACTTTATAAATGTATCCCTTGATGTTTAAGTGGTTAGAATCAAACATCTATGCAATCGCTTTTTCTTGTTCGCTCCTTGTGAACTTAGACGTAGTCATGGCTGCTAATATGGCATCTCTGAGTGATTTTTGCATTAAGGTTTGCTTTCCTTATCACTAGTGTCTCTCACTGTTCAGGCAAGCCTTACTCTGACCAGGGATATTTGTGATTTAGATTCCCATGCGAAGGATGAGTGTAACATGTAGTCCAACTTCAAACCATGTGCACACCTAGAAGTTTTGGCCTAATGTGGCCTTGAATCCCTGAATTTACACAGCTAGTGGTCACTAGCAAAGCGTGTTATCAACTACGGTATCAGCGACCTCATGCAATCAGATAACACATGTGTGCTTGTTCTTTCAGTTATCTAAAATTCCTTGCAGATGGAGTACAAGTTACTAAAGACTCTAACCCAAAAAAGAGAAAGCCGGCAACCAAACAAACCGCAATGTCTCAATTGTCCTAAGTATTGGATTCTGTGCTCTCTGTTTCTACACAAACAACATGGTTCTGGCAAATGACAAGCATCTGACACCAAATGTACCAGACTGGAATGAGGTAGACTGGGAACGAGGTAGTTTAGTTTACAGATCATCATCACCACATATCCAACGAATTAGTCCATAAGTGCTAAAGAATAGGAACTTGATCTCACCTACACTGAGATCAGGTATCTGACAAAATATCTAATGGCTCCACAGGGAGTAACTGAGTACCTTTGAATAAGAGGCGAGCACCAAACATCTACGAACACGTTGAGAAGAAATGATAAAAGAATATCAGACCAGACATTATAGTGGGAGGTAAAAGGTTTAAGAAAGAAAGGACGCTCTAGGGAAACTCTGAAATGAACTTTGATGAGAGAGGCAAGAAATATCTGACTCAATTCCAAGGACAGAGCGGTATGCAGAAATTACTTGCAGACAAGTGGATAACAGTACAAGAGGAATATTTATATGTTTACAGATTTGAAAAAAAGTGAATGCATTATGTTTTTTTATATATAGTTTATATATGCCTGTCTGCCCGTGTTCAGTAGCGCTGACTACGGGTGACTATCCTCTGTGTGCGGTTCATTCAGGGATGGCAGAAAGCCAGATTCTCCAGATTTACGTTTGTGCACCAACCGAAGGTGCATGTCATGGCACGAGCAAGAGCTGAAAGTCAGTTTCTGGATGAAAAAGAAAAATAGTTTAGTTTGTATGAGACTCTGTCAGTAGACACATACCTGTGCTTCTGTCTTTTCTTCAAGTTCCTCCGTCATGCTATCCAGACTTGTGCACCACGAGGCAGGACCAAGAGACTGATGGAAATATTACAGAACAATCAAGCTAACAACAGTTACTAATGACAAGTGCAGTATTTCATTAAATTCCATTAACAACAAGTCATGTAAAGTTATATTTCAAGCAGGGCAATCACAACATCAGTGTTCAATTCCCTACACTGCAGATTTTTAGTCACCAGTTAGATCTGGGTACCTGGATTATTTGTGCTTTGGGAAACTTTTAAAGTGTTGCTAGAACTGCTATGGAAATCTGCTGACACTATCAGCCAGGACTGGGCATCCTGGTTACAAGAACATTGGTTATAACCAGTTTTATCCTTAAAGAAATAAACAATATATTTACTGCATTTCTCTCATTTTTAGTTTATTTGATCGATGAATCTTTCTTCTATTGCTGAATGTATTTTTGGCAATAGTCATTCTCTTCTTGACTAGATGTTGCGACAGTTTTCTTCTTCTTCAACGCTCTGATCGACCACATGTTAACCACTCTGTGTGATTTGTATGTGATCTGAACCTAAGAGCAATTATACACTATGCACCTACAAGTAGGCCAGCACATCCAATTTCTACGATGCTTTTTATTTACTAGGTAGCTTCCTAGATCCTGCATCAGCCGCCTCTTACGACATGCCTTGTAGGTCGCAGTGGTACTATTCTTTGCTTCCTTGTGGTCACGGCACCACAGTGGCGGTACACAAACTAATAATAGTAATTTATTCTTAAGCTATAAATAATACTCACTGGTATAAAGTAGGTCAGGATCTTAGGAGCTTCATTTGCAATGAATATAAGACCTGAGTTTGGGCATACACACATTTGATTAAGGATCACGCCTGGTTCAATCGCTGTAAGAGGTTTACCCTGTTGTAGATGAAAAGGTTTCTGAAAATTAGGTGCTAACAAGAAATAGCAGAGAATGGTAAGAAATTGGAAATTAGATCCTTGCAAGAAATGGAAGAAGACAGTAGGTAAGAAATTGGAAATTAGATCCTTGCAAGAAATGAAGAAGACAAGGAAGAAAATGAAATTAGATCCTGCAAGAAATGGAAGAAGACAGTAGGGAAGAAAATGAAAATTAGATCCTTGCAAGAAATGGAAGAAGACAGTAGGGAAGAAAATGAAAATTAGATCCTTGCAAGAAATGAAAGAAGACAGTAGGGAAGAAAATGAAAATTAGATCCATGCTAAAAAAATGGAAGAGACAGTAGGAGAAGAAAATGAAAATTAGATCTAGCAAGAAATGGAAGAAGACAGTAGGGAAGAAAATGAAAATTAGATCCTTGCAAGAAATGGAAGAAGACAGTAGGGAAGAAAATGAAAATTAGATCCTTGCAAGAAATGGAAGAAGACAGGGAAGAAAATGAAAATTAGATGCTAGCAAGAAATGGAAAAGTGGTATGATCCTGCAAGAAATGGAAGAAGACAGTAGGGAAGAAAATGAAAATTAGATCCTTGCAAGAAATGGAAGAAGACAGTAGGGAAAAGAAAAAAATGAAAATTAGATCCTTGCAAGAAATGGAAGAAGACAGTAGGGAAGAAAATGGAAATTAGATGCTAGCAAGAAATGGAAGACAGATGGATAGAAATATTCAGATCCTTTCAAGAATGAAGATGACATAGGAAGAATCATGAAATCTAGATGCTAGCAAGTAATCAGAAATTTAAAAAACAGCAGCTTTAAAACAACAAAGTCAACATGTGACATTTCAACTAACAACACAGCCTATAGAACACAGTCAATGTAACTTTGAACTAACATAGCTCTACAGAACACAAAGTTAATGTCACTTTATTAACTAACATAGCTCTACAGAACACAAAGTTAATGTAACTTTATTAACTAACATAGCTCTACAGAACACAAAGTTAATGTAACATTAACTAACAAAGCTCTACAGAACACAAAGTTAATGTAATTTTCAGTGTTAACTAATGTCAAGTATTCTAATCATACAAACCGTATTTCTGTTCCACATCTTCAATATTTTAGCATCCCTTGAAGACAAGATTTGGGAATCTTGTATTCTAAAAGACTTGATTGCAGCTCATAATTTGTCTTTGACATTTACATGCTTTCAGACACAGTAAATCATACAACAGTACCTGTACCAAGACAAAGTTAATTCTTTATTAACTAACAAGCTCTACAGAACACAAGTTAATGTACTTTATTAACTAACATAGCTCTACAGAACACAAAGTTAATGTACTTTATTAACTAACATAGCTCTACAGAACACAAAGTTAATGTAACTTTAACTAACAAAGCTCTACAGAACACACAAAGTTAATGTAATTTTCAGTGTTAACTAATGTCAAGTATTCTAATCATACAAACCGTATTTCTGTTCCACATCTTCAATATTTTAGCATCCATTGACAAGACAAGATCTTGGGAATCTTGGTATTCTAAAGACTTGATTGGCAGCTCATAATTGTGGTCTTTGACATTGTACGGTTTCATGGCACGCAAATCATACAGCAGTACCTGTACTCGAAGGAGAAATTAATTTCTTTCAGTAACCTGAAGCAATTTTATAATTTTGTTATAATTTTGAAACTTACAAATATATTTTTGTTATTATGAACTATCTCAACGTTATCATTACTCTTGGAAGAGAATGTAGAGATTGGGGCAACATGAAGGCTGATCTCGCAGTTAAGCAGCTGATAGAAGATAATGCTAGGGATGATGATGTTGTTATATATACCGATGGGTCGGTTCAACGTGTGAGAAATCGGCTGGGGTTTCTTGGCTAATGCGCATGGTAGGGTTGTTGCAGAGCGAAGTGGGGCATACAGGACAACTACTTCTAGTATGAGGATGGAGTTTGAGGCCGTTACTGCTGCCCTCCATTGGATTTCTGGGACTTCATTTACTGGGGCAGTTCTTGTATCTGACTCTCAGTCGATGCTTCACAAGATCCAGAAGGCAGGTTTCGGTATGAGTGGATGTCGTCTATAGAAGTTTCTAACCTCCAGCGGCTTACGTGGATATACTGTCCTGGGCATGCAGGTGTTTACGGTAATGAGAGAGCGGACAGGTTTGCATCAACAGCATCGATTGTTGGGGAGTTGAAGATGGATAAGGGGATATTCTTCGGTCTCTTCACGACTCTCTGTTGGATGAGGACACTAAAATCGATGTTGAATCGATCAAGCGATTTAAGCAGTTTGGAGTTACCCGTTGTTCAAGTCGAACTGGATGCCTGAGAGGCAGAGTGAGAGGTGTGTTTAATCACGAGCCACAAGAACCATCAGTATGCATACTCTTCGATATCTGTTGGGGGAGACTGAGCACCTATGGGTATGCCCGGAGTGCAATGACGTCAGTTTAGTAACCAATAACCAATTATGTTATTATTTTTTAAATTAAGGAACCGAGCTGTTAGAATGTATTTGTTACATAAGGCTGTTAGACAGGACTACTATCTACTAAATATCTCTTATTTGTTATACATAGCAACTTGACCTCTAGCAGGCCTACAATTTATAGTATGGACTATCAACTCTAACCACATCTATTTCATTTTTCCTCTACGATCAATTTCTCATACTCATATGATCAAACAGAGATATAAGCTGCCTCCATGAATCCAGTGATGATATACAATGGCAGTCCCATTCTCATTTAGAGCTACTGTAGTGGGAGCCAAGTTCCGACATACAAATTAGTAGACAATGGGGGGACTGCCTAGAGTAGTTGATAGTAGCTCGGCCTGCTAGCTGTGAGACGCCTCATAGCTCGGGTTCGATCCTACTGTCCGGCATTTGTTCAAGTCCCTGCTGGTCTTACTCAGGACGATAACGTGAGTACCTCTGAAGTCGGAGAAAATCTGCCTGTATGGCGAGGAATACTAATTACGAGTACATTGAGCACACGGCTGCCAGTGTAAAGTAATTTACAATGTGCACGCTGCTGCCATTGTAAGATATTGGAAAAACAGATTTTCACGCAAAAATCAGTTTCAGAGATGAAACTTCGTCTGAGTTGAAAGCGGACGAAAAAAAAAAAAGTAGACGATGATTTTTACAAAAGCATATACGACAATTGCAGACATTTCTTCTCACAGCATTGCTACAACACAATTATACGCTGTCAAATTTAGTACATATTTTTGTTTAAAAACCAGCTTTTTAATGATGTCAACATCTTTCACACTGTACATAATAATTGATTGATCGATGTTACCATCATCATTGCATTTTGGTGAGTAACCATGTGTGCTTTGATCTCTTTCTTATACAGGAAGATCTCAATGGCAGTGCGTGAACTCGTAGCACCGGTGGGGATCCGTGTGATTTAGAAGATGGTGAAAATATTGTACTTAATATGCAAGGAAAGAACCTGTTTTTCTACCATAAGGTATACTGGAGAATACGGTGTTAGACCCGTATTTGTATTTGACCAACGGTACATTATGGGGTCAACCAACATCATGTCGACCACCTTTATTCCCAGTGTTTTTCTGGTACCCATTTGCGGCTGGATCGATCTGAAAGTTGCTACGGAAGGTAAAATTTCCACTCCCAATTAGGGATTTGATCCTGGGACTAAATGTCTACAAAACAAGTGCATTAATCACTACACTATTGCAGCTGTCTATTGTATACAATTATTTTTAAATGGTTAAATATCCTTCATTTCTTTCAGTTCAAATAGTGTTGGTACATTCAACATTGTCTCTTGTATAAACTTCTGCCTATGTGGTGCTGGGGCCTGCAAGGGAAGCAAAGAATAGTACCACTGCAACCTATAATATATGTCGTAAGAAGCGACTGCTGTAGGACCTAGGGATGCTACCTTAGTAAATAAAAAGTAGCGCAGAAATCAGATGTGCTGGCCTACTTGTAGGCACATAACTGGTCCAGAGTACAATTGCTCTTAGGCTCAGATCACATACAAATCACACAGAGTGGTTGACAAGTGGTCGATATGGAGCGTTTGAAGAAGAGGTATAAACTTCACTGTCATTTGTAGCTCACAAGTAGTCTGTGTAGTTTTATGACCAGTGTATGGGCTAAAGGTGAAGTATTTACTTCAATGTACTAGGTTACCTAATATAGCTAGGTCACTCTCCATAGAATTGGCAAGTCACCAGTCTAGAGTATTGCACAAAGCACAATCTCTGTAGTTCTGACAACATTTCTATGGAATCTAATAGAAAAAATGCACTTTCAAACAGAACAATGCGGTTTACAATATCTAATTGTACACAACAGCTGTCAATAACTTTCATTCCATGAACAACTTACATGGCCTGTGCTGGTGCCAAGAGCCACAGTTAGTCCATCATTTCTAAATTTCATAGCTGTGATTTCTGGGACTGATTGAACGCTGAAGAATGCAAACAGCAGTATACAATGAGAACAGCAAAACAATATGTATTGTGAATTTTTAAAATTACTAAATTGTAGTGATATAGTTTTATAAAAGAACAGTAATCTACAGAGTCCATGTTTTTCGTCTTCCTCTTCTTCGTTTGCTGTAGAATAGGCACTTCCTACATTGTGGCACTGTTTACAGAGAGGAAGTGATATCTGTTCTTCCAGCTACAAATCGCTTTCTGAATTTTTAGGGTCAGCTCACCATCCTTCTCCGACCCTTACTGCTTAACCGACTGCAGCTTATCAGTTACACCTGGAGACAGAGTAGGGTCTGCACATACTGCTTTTCTCAGTAATCATCTGTTGGATGACAACATTGCAATTGATGGTATAACTATACCAGTATTCCTCTACTGAAAATATCATTAAAAACAGCCAAACAACTTTTCCTGTAATACAGGGTTCTTTTGGGAAAGGGTGGGCCTGTCGTCCGCTATGAATTTAGGCGTAGTAATGGTGTTTCTGACTAATATTTGCATTATGGCCTGCTCAGGACTGTGCGGTATATTTTCTCAGTATGATGCAAGTCTTTGAAATGTCGCCCTTAAATATTTTTTCTTTAAAATAACCTTTTGCGATTTTGATTTCACTTCTAATGCCACCCCCTTACAGTTCGCCTGATGCGGCCACCTCTCTGTATCATAGCACGGTACGACCCTGGGCCTGCTTTCCTTTTCACCAGTGTCCGCAGGCATGCCTTTTCCAACTTCAAAGGTAGTAACACCTAATATGGCACCTGACTGATTTTTTGACGTTTTTAGACGAAGGCTTGATTTCGATATCAAGAAGATAAATGAATAGAGCAGTTATATGGGAGAGAAAGATGTGGCAAGAAGTAAGCTCCAGTTGGTGACGAGAAGTGAAGAAAATAAACCTGTAAATCAACTTACTCAAATTCTTGAACAAAATTACTTGTGGCAATGTCAAGGACACCAGCTCTTGACCGTGACCTTGGATCCCAACACTCAAAATGACCATGCTTTGATCCGCATCCGAACAAGTAGTTCACTGGGTTGAACTCACAGCAGTTGAATTCCCTGTTGGCAAAACACTTATTTGAATGCTGGATTTATAAATTCTAAACATAAATATAAACACTGGAAGCTTTTTTTGCAACTTTACTCAATTCTATGAGTCCATGCTTATTTATTTATGAAAAATGTTAGTAATACTGATATTCCTTAGCTTTAAACTGAATTTGTAACATAATATAACCTTGATTTAGCATGTGTTGTTTTAAAATGAATTTCTCTTTATCTAACAATACTTGAACGCGAGGTCGCGACGGTTGTGGTCGTATTTCCTAGAATTTTTACCTGAACTCACCTGCCTTATATTATCAGAGGCCACGGATAGACATGATATAACATATATAAAACTGTTTCCAAATTCCACATACAAAGAATGATATAAATGAAACTACTTACATTGCAGAAGTCTGTAAAGGTTTCATGAACCTGCCCTTCTCTAAATTGAATCTGTATATTTCTGAACTGAAAGAGACAAATTTATACAAAATATATCATATGTATCATATTTCTGTTTCCGTTCTCCTATGAATTCAAGCACAGTCATGGCGCCTAATATGGTGTCTCTGGCTGATTTTTGCATGCAGACTGTTTTTCCTTATCAGAAGTACCCCTCAACATTCTTCTTCTTTGCGACCGCCCTTAGACTGATGTACCAGATCTCATTCATGTGGAAATCTGATTCATGCAGCCTTATCATTCAGACAAACCTTACTCTGACTTCAGAGGTAATTGTAATTTAGATCCCCAAGTAAAAGATCAGGGTTTCCTGTAGTACAACAGTGTATTGTGTGCACATCAACCATTAATAGTTAGTACAATAAAGAAAAAGTATGTAAAAACTTCTTAATTTAAAAAAGGGTCTAAAGACGAAGGATTAACATCATTGCAAATCGTTTCCCCCATATGGCTCCTTCCCACTTAGCGGAGATGGCAAGCCTCCAGAATAACAGACTCCAGAATTCAAATATCTCGGGAGTATATTCACAGCAGATGGAAAGATGGACAGAGAAATCGAGACTAGATGCCAGAAGGCAAATGCAGTGACATACCAACTGTCACCACTATTAAAACATCCAAGCATTAACATGGCAGTCAAACGACAACTGATAAACTGCATATTTATTCCAACTCTCTGCTATCAGTGCCAAACATGACCCCTAACTAAGACACAAGAAAGAAAGATTACAACATGTGAAATGAGATGTCTACGAAAACTGTCAACGTTACAAGGGGAGATAGAGTGAGAAACGAGAATATCAGAAGCATCGTTGGTACTATACCATGCATACAGTACATCGAGAAGCAAAGATTCAAGTGGTTCGGCCATCTAATGAGAATGGAACCACATTTACTACCATCACGTGCCTATAATAATCGACACTCAGGGCGCAGAGCACGAGGCAGACCAAGAACACGATGGATAGATAACATCTCAGAGTCCCTGCAAAGAATGGACTGACAACGTCAAGCGCAACACACCTGGCACAAGATAGGAAACTAACTCTCCCCACGCGCTTCAGCAAATGTGGTTAAGATAAGATAAGGCAAGCCACCTGCAGAGAGTGTTACACAAAGCTGGAGCTCCAACAACAATTCTAGGAATCTCAGGAATACAAATGGCACAGTTTGGATTCAAACCTACAGCCTTCAGATCACCAGGCAAACATCTTAACAACTTCCTTACAGAAACCCTCTTTCTAAACTAAATCTACTGTTACATTTCAACTTCTTATTCATTGCTAAATTATACACAACTCATTTCCAAGATTAATTTGACTTCAACAATCCCTAGGTCACACTGTATCATTGTAAGTGTGACACTACTGACAAATTTACGTTGAGTATGATTGCACACATGAATATGTGTTCATCACATTAAAATAAAACCAAACATTTCTCTCTTGTTTTAAATAGGTATTCGGTCTATTAACCTGGACATTCTGAGTTTGAATCACGCTGCAGACAGTTTGGTTGTAAATTGTTTCGTGAGGATTTTTACAAAAGGACGATGGCACCACCCGCTCAGAAAGCAATGGCAAACTACTGAACGTAATAATGCCTAGAAAAATCACAAACAGCGTTAAAAGCTGGGGTTGATTCGCAAAGTCCTGTAAAGGATATGCAATTAACTTGTAAATATCTTAAAACTAGATCCACTTTCTCCTTCTTATTCTGTGTTTCTTCTTCAAACACTCATATCGACCCACTTTTGTTAACCACTCTGTGTTATTTGTATGTGATCTGAGCATAAGAGCGATTGTATGTTAAGCCAGTTACGTGCCTACAAGTAGGCGAGCACATCCGATTTTTGCAATGCTTTTTTTACTGTAGCTTCGATAGGTCCCAAATCAGTCGCCTCTTACGAAATCTGTGAGGTCGCAATGGTACTATTCTTTGCTTCCTTGGGGCCTTGGCACCACACGGCAATTATGTGTTTAACAGCAGTCATGCTACTGAGGTCTTTGGAGATATCCACAAAGTATCTTGAATGGTTGCTGCATTATGTCAATTTTTTTCCTTCTTTGATCAGCACAGATGAGGACATACTTGCAAGATGTGTTCAGGGGTGATCCAAGGTTGCAAGCGATAGAATCTTTGAGAACCATTTTGCGCAGGTGGGCTCTGAGACTACCAAGTCCTGTACTGAACCTGATTAGCTTTGTCTGTTCACTTCTGCTGAGCCAGACTCCTTGGTAGTCATTTTCAGAGCTGCCACAGGAAGGGGAGTGAAGTCTTGGTCAGCTTTGTTCTTATAATGACCCTGAGCTAGCTATCAGCGATGACTCTCTGACTGCTACAAGCCCATGCAGCTTGTGTGTAGTCCCCAAAGATGGACGGAGTGTCTAATCCCGCCTGTCTTATTTGAAACGTGAGCGTGAAAAACAGTCACTTGGTCACTAAGAATGATGTTGTAATGACTCTTTGCTGCTTAGATTATGCATGGCTTCAAGAACTGCTGGCTAACCAACACTTCTAATGATACTATACATAAATAAATGTACAGACAGATATTGTATCCTTCCTACCTTACGCCTACAAAATACATATCACAGGACGGTGGATGGTATGCCAAATCCCTACCATACTTTGGTATTCTCATGCGAAGAAGTCTGCCAAATTGAGTATGAAACTCCACATATCGATCATCTTGAAGAAAGCAAACCTATATTTGAAGAAAGAAAAAAATTTATATGTCAATCATTTATTAATCAATTAATGTATTCTTTGTGCATAATGAATTTATAATTTACTATTGAACATACTTTAGAGCACTACGGCAAACCCATAGATGCTTAATCTCCCCGACCGTGTGGTGCCGGACCTGCAACGGAAGCGAAGAATAGTACCACTGTAACCTACAAGACATGTCGTAAGAGGTGACTGATGTAGGACCTAGGAAAGCTACCCTAGTAATAAAAAGCATTGCATAAATCGGATGTGCTGGCCTACTTGTAGGTGCATAACTGGCACAGCGTACAGTCGCTCAGATCACATACAAATCACACAGAGTGGTTAACAAGTGGTCTCTTCTTCTTCTTTGCGTTCGTTCTTTACGACCAATTATAATCACTCTTTGTGATATGTTTGATCTTTGCCAAGAACGTGTATACATTGCACATTGGTTTGGTAGGCCCTAAACACATAGACTTCTACATGTTTAGGACATGTGCATCCGATTTCAGGCAAACATCCTTAGTCGCCTCTTACGACATGCATGGCAGGTAACAGTGGTTCTATTCTTTACATCCCAAATTTGGGCCCGTAACCACTCGGCGACAAGTGGTCGATATGGAGCATTCGAAGAAGATGTTGAAGGGTGTGCATACTGATGTTTCCTGTGGCGATCTAGTTAAACACAGTATAATTAATTTGTTAAATTTGTAGTGTAACATTATTATAATACAAAAGCATCACTTCCTAACTTATACTAAATCTTGAAATATCAGTTTATACTTTCCTAGAACTAACTGGTCTGGAGGACATAAATAAAGAGACGATGTCATGGGTTGGACATGTCCTCAGGATGTGAAAAGAAAGGCGGCAATGCATTAGATACCACAGGGACAGTGAAAAAATGGGAGGTCATGGGGCACATGGAGAACTTTTGAAACGGGAGCTCAAAGACATGCATCTTCTTCTTCGCGTTCGTTCTTACGACCAATTTTAATCACTCTTTGTGATATGTTTGAACTTTGCCAAGAATGTGTATACGTTGCACATTGGTTTGGTAGGCCCCTAAACGCTTAGACTTCTACACGTTTAGGACACGTGCATCCGATTTCAGCCAAACATCCTTAGTCACCTCTTACGACATGCATGGCAGGTAACAGTGGTTGTATTCTTCATACCCCAAATTTGGGCCCCGGCAACCACTCGGTGAACGACATGCTAGAACTAGGCTTGAGGTAGAAAGAAAGTTATAAAATATGTTTCCATAAAAGGAAATTTATTGCCTCTGTCTATGTGCTCTTGGGCGTGACAAGGACTAATTATGAGAAGTGATTAGCGAGATCTATTTGGTGACATTTTTGTTCCTGTGAATCATCTACCTACTCTTTTGTGACAATAAGTTTAATGAAGGACATTTCTCCAAGAACCATATTATAATTTTTCAATATCATTCAACTTTATATTGTACGAAAGAATATTTTTATTTTATAATAAGAGAATAAAATATACTCACTAAAAAATCCACTGCTCTATCCAAATAACAGTATTGACACATGGTAAAAATGTAGTAACACTATGCACTAAGGACGAAACATGTTAAAAAAAACCCCCAGAAATCAGGTAGTTTTACAAAGTACAAAATCAAGACATGTTTTGATCAAAATGCCTTTATCAAGCAAATGATGATTAACCTACGAGATAGAGACAATGGTCCTATACACCAGACATCACAGACACAATGAGACAATATTTGTTTTATAAATGTATCATCTTACTGTGTCTGTGATGCTGGTGTAAAGGAGCATAGTCTCCATTCCGTTTGTTGTGTATCTTTTGCCTGTTAAAGATTCTTTAATTGAAACTTCGATGTATCCTGTTTTTAAAACTACCTTACTTTGATTTTACGTGTTTCGAATGTTATCCAAATAATATAAAATCATAACTAAACTGGCACAAATAATGATTCAACAAAAGTTTAAACCTTGCTGTAATCCTCAGACAAGTACTTGAAGTTGATAACCTCAGCATCCAATCCTCGTTCAAATTTTAGACATAGCTCATGCACATCATAACTTCGGAACCGTGGCTTGTAAGTACCTGACAAAATAAAATAAGAATATATTATTTTATCAAAATAGAGCACCCATGTGTTGCCGGGGCCGCAAGGAGAGCAAAGAATAGTAACACTGCGACCTACAAGGCATGTCGTAAGAGGCGACTGAGGTAGTGGCTGGGAAGCTACCCAAGTAAATAAAAGCACACCTGGCCTACTTGCAGGTGCATAACTGGCACACAGTACAATTGCTTGTAGGCTCAGATGACATACAAATCACAAAGAGTGGTTAACAAGTGGTAGATATTGAGCATTCAAAGTAGAAGAATCAAAATAGATAAACAAATGATTGGGAAATATGGCATCATCATCAGCAGGTGCCATGCCGGCTGGCGTAGGTGATCATGGATCTCCACAAATCTCTGTCTATGCTGTTTGCTATCATCTCAAATGTTGAAGCTCTACGTGCCATGAAGTCAGACTATCCAAAATGTTCTCTTTCTCAGTCTTCCTGTGTCTCGTCTACCCTCGATTTTATCAGTTGTCACAAGTGTTCTAAACCTCCCTTCCTCATCAAATGTCTGAAAAATGATGTATCCTCTGTCTTATATTGATGATAAGCTTTCTCTGTGTCTTAACCTCATTTAAAACCTCAACATTAGTCATTTTAGCAGTCTATGGGATTCTCATCATGGACTGCTAAAATGACTAATGTTGAGGCATATGACCATGAATAAAAAGTGCATAGTCCTTAGCTTATAAAGTAATAATAAAAGTGTGATGTTTTAGAAATGTTTCAAGCCAATCTCCATCTTCCCATGATACAGACTGAGCAATATACCAGTGAAGATTATCGATTTACAAAATACAGAAACAGTGACATAAACAGCAACATTTGACCAAAAGGCCTTATCAAGCAAAGAATTGTTGTATTGTTTGTATCTTGTTGTATTGTTTGCTTGATAATGGTCTTTTGGTCGAAACGTTGCTGTTATCGTCACTGTTTCTGTATTTTGTAAAACTATAGTACTTTGTATTTACGTGTTTAGCTATTATACCAGTGAAGGCAATCTAGTTACATGAAGAAAGATGGGCTACTTTTTGTTTGTTTCGTCCACCCGCTGTCAATTCAGGCAGAAGTCATGACACTTGGTATTGCGCTTCTGATTGGGTTTTGCGTGAGGCCTGCCTTCACCGTCTTCAGAGGTAGATAGGCTACTGAAGGTCTTCTTTTTCGAACGCTCCATATCGACCACTTGTTAACCACTCAGTGTGATTTTATGTGATCTGAGCCTAAGAGCGATTGTACGGGTTTGATGTTTGCTGCCATGCTCATGGATGTCTTTTGGGAAGGCGACTAACATGGGGTAAAGATTAGATACAGGACAGACGGTAACCTATTCAATCTTCGGAGGTTAAAATCCTCCACCAAGGTAAAAGAATCAACTATCTCAAACCTGTTGTTTGCTGATGACTGTGCCTTCGCTACCAACTCTGTGGAAGAAATGCAGACTTACATGGACAAGTTCTCAATGGCCTGTGATAGGTTTGGCCTCACCATTAACACCAAAAACAGAGGTCATGTTCCAGCCCGCCCTAGAGAACAGTATTACGATCCAGTCATCAACATTAAACACCAGCGTCTCCAGTCAACGGACAACTTTGCTTATCTTGGCAGCCTCCTATCCAGATCGGCAAACATAGATTCTGAGGTCCACAATAGGATATCCAAAGCCAGTGCTGCGTTCGGAAGGTTACGTGTCACTGTGTGGGAACGGAAGGGATAAGCATAGTCACAAAGCTGAAAGCTTACCAGGCCATAGTGCTAACCACGCTGCTGTACGCAAGCGAGACATGGACAGTGTATAGCAGACACGAAAGAAAATTAAACCATTTCCACACAAGCTGTCTACGCAGAATACTAAAAATAAACTGGCAGGACAAAATTCCAGACAGCGAAGTCCTCACAAGAGCAAAGATCCCAAGCGCCAACACCCTGTTGCAGAAGGCCCAACTGAGATGGGTCGGTCACGTTGCTCGAATGTCTGATAAACGCATCCCAAAACAGTTGATGTATGGCGAGCTTGAAGGGGCAGACGTTTAGCTGGTGGACAGAAAACGCTTTAAAGACACTCTTAAAGTGTCTCTGAAATGCTTCGATATAGACAATACGTGCTGGGAATCCCTTGCACAAGATCGCCAAATGTGGCGCTGTAACAACAAAAGAGGAACCCGAATAGCTGAGAATCATCGTATTGTTGAGTCACAGAGAAAACGAGCAGCGAAAAGACAGAGCACACAACACGCACATGTCTAACCTTGATCATGTATGCCCCACCTGTGGTCGGGATTCTGTTCTAGGATTGACTCTACAGTCACCTCCGCACACACCAGAGAGGTGCAACAGTACACGTCTGAGATTGTTGTCATCATCGCTTGCGATGGACGGCTATTAAACGTTGTGCCAGTTATGTGCCTACAAGTAGGCCAGCACATCTGATTTCTGCAACCCTTTTTATTTACTAGGTAGCTTCCTAGGTCCCTACTTCAGTCTGCTCTTACGACATGCCTTGTAGGTCGCAGTGTTACTATACTTTGCTCCTTCGAGCCCCGGCAACACATGGCCGACTTTAACCCAACAAAAATACACATGATCAGTAATCAAAAGTTGCTCTTGAAGGCTATGGTCACATGATTTATAATATGGAGATCTTATTTTTCTGTGATCAACTTCTGCAATGCAACTTCTTCTTCTTCTGCATTCGCCCGCTATAAATTCAGATATAAAAAGCGCCTGGAGTGACGCTCTGACTGATTTTGCGTGAAAGTCTACTTACCGCTCTATTGGTTTCCTCGCCATACAGGCAGACTTTCTCCAACTTTAGAGGTTGCAATGTGACTATTCTGGTATGGGTTAAAAAACAGTGCGGTGCACTTGAGACCTTCACTAGTCCCTCATTGTTTGTTCTAACGGGTTGTTTCTGTTGGTTAGATTTTCATTCTCCTGCTGTTTTAACTGGAGCAGTCTCGCCAGATTTGCTCTGATGACTGCTTTGGTGCTCCACAGATGCAGAAGGCAGCGTCCCATTTAATAGAGGTATTTTCTAAGACCACAGTATCCAGTTCTACATCTGAATACTGAAGTATGCATTTTTCTGCTTAATTTATTTATGCTGCCGTGCTCTGGGTTATATCCTATGTTTGTTTCCACCCCCCATTTTTCACAATATGAATGTGCAGAAGCAAAGAGAAAGTCATAAATCAAGGATACAGAAATTGCAATAGTTATTATTCTAATAATTAGTTAGCAATGCTTGCAAGGGATACACTCACCAGTTGCACAAATGAATTGTTCGTCTGGTGAGATTTTGACACAGTTACTGACACTTGGCATATCAAAATCCTGAATGAGTTCCAGGCGATCACGAATGTCTGATGTTAAGAAAAAAAAATTAGTGAAACTTCTTTTAAAATGTTCATATCTCTGTTTAAATTATAAACTAAGAGATGAGACTACAAATTGAGTAATCTACAATAACTAGTTGACACTGGTCATCAGAAAGAAACATAGTATACAAAACAATTTCTAAATGCATTATAAATTTCAGTAAAATTGTTTGCTATTACAAACTCTAAATAAGTTGTTAGATTGATGCTGCTTAGAAAAGTAAAGTACAGTATATTAAATATCTGAGAGCCGCTGTAGCGTAGTTGTTAGTGAACTCGCTTCTCAAGGCTGGTGGTCTGGTTCAGCTCCGCAATGTGTGGAATTTTCCACACACGCTCTCAGGTCGACCAGCTCAACGGGTACCAGATATGCTCTGGGAAAGTAAGGTCGGCGTGATGCTGACCACATCACCATCGTGTGCCGACGGTCAATGAAAATGCAGGCCTAAACTGTATTGACCTATATAGCGAGGTATGAAAGGGTTCCTTTACTTTACATTAAATATCTGATGTGCATATATTTGAATATAAGTGTCACAGGAGAGTCCTCCGTATATCATGGATAGAGAAGAGAAAAATTGATCTTTACTGAAAGAACTTAAAATTAAAGAAAACTGGCTAATGCTACAAATAAGAAAATTGAAGTATTTTGTACATATAAAAAGACATGAAGGGTTGGAGAAGACCATCAAGAAAAGAGGCATACTCCCAAAGAAGAGGAAGATCACTGAGAAGATGGATTCAGGATGTAGCTAATGATTTTAGTATGACGTCTCAGAGGCGGGACATCTGTCCTAAGAGAGAGAGAAATTTCAAAGGACTGTTAGGATGGTACAGTCCTGCGGCTGACAAGCTATGTGATGATAATGATATAAATCTGGGAAGTTAATGACGAACCTACTGTCACTTTATACCTCTGAAGTTGAAGAAGGCATGTCAATATGGTGTGGACACTGATAAAAGGAAAGCAGGCCTTCACACAAAAACAGTTAGAAGTGTCCCTACAAGTCATCCTGACTATGCCTGAATTCATAACAGGTGAATGCAAGAAGAAGTCACTTGTAATTTTGTTATTTTTTTAACCAGTGAAAGCAAGAGCTGATAAAATGTTACTTGATATTCTATCAAATATTCTACTTTATTTAACAATCAAACATTAACTTTTCTACAGAAAAATGGTTTCAATAGTTACTAAACTATCTCTTATTGGTTCAGGGTTATAGTCATTCTTACCCACATCCTTATTCTGAAGCTTGCGTTTCTCTCTGTCAGTCAACCACTGCAAGAGAAGAAAATTGACTTGATCAATTCAGATTTAATTAAGGAAGCAAATCATCAGCAGATCCTGCATCACAATTTCTTCAATTTAGCCTGCCATATCAGATTTCTGCCATCAAGTCTGACTTTTTTTTTTCTCCATGTGCTTCAACTCTTAACGGAAGTTCCATCTTGAAACTGATTTTCGTGAAAACTGTTTCCAATTTCAATGGCAGCAGCGTGCACATAGTAAATTACTTTACACTGGCAGCCGTGTGCTCAATGTACTGGTAATTAGTATTCCCTCGCCATACAGGCAGATTTTCTCCGACTTCAGAGGTACTCGCGTTATCGTCCTGAGTAAGACCAGGGACTCGAACAAATGCCGGACAGTAGGTTCGAACCCGAGCTATGAGGCGTCTCACAACTAGCAGGCCGAGCTACTATCAACTACTCTAGGCAGTCCCCAAGTCTGACTGATTGATTGGACTATCATCATTGCACCATGTGTGCTTCAATCTCTTTCTTACACAGGAAGAACTCAGAGGCAGCGCACAAACTTCATAGCAGGTGAGGGTCCCCGTCATCATAGAGAAAGCATGCTTGCAGAATTTGCGTGATAGTCTAAGGTCCATGCTGGTATTTGTCCTGACCAGTTTGGGTAGTTTTCATTTTGTGGAGACAGTCTTGTAGTCTACAGTGTCCTATGCACAACTTAAAAATAGTGGTTTGTTGTTTTGTTTATAGGGAGGCGAGCCCGAATAAAAAGCATGTTGAAATTGGATGTGTTAGTCCAAGGGTCTGAGGCACCTAATTGACACAACAAACTCCCACTCTAAGGCTCAAATCACATACAAACTATAAAGAGTGGTTTAACATGTGGATGATGTCAAGCAAACAAAGAAGAGTAATGTTTAACTTTAAAATTGGGTATTGTGGGTAATTACAGAGTGTTTATTGCAGGAATTTGTGGAGTCTTTCTTTCTATATTCTAGAACATTTTAACACTCACTCAGTCCACAAGATATCACAGGTTTGACCAAGTTCTAGGAATATTTTTTTTTTATGTATCACTGTGTCCACAGTTGATGATGATGAGTTGGTTAGGATTACTAGGAGTATGTTGTCCCAGTACCTATCTATATCCTCTTCATATCTTAGTTGACACATAAGGCATTCACAAGTGATCCCTATCTCTGCTGCCTTTATCCTAAGGTATTCAATGTCAATACACACTTTCAGTTTGTCCTGCTTTCCTCTTTTTGCTATCTATAAAAACAGTTGGTTTTGTCAAAGTGTTCAGTGGAATTCTCTCTCTCGCAATCACTCTTAGACCAATGTACCAGATTTCCCCATAAATCACATTCATGTGGAAACTTGATTCATGCAGCCTTTGCATGGGTGGATTTCATCCCATCTTCAGCGCCATTTGGAGCTCTGGTGCTTATCCTTCAGTGATGTGTCCGGTTTCAGCCAGCGTTTACTGGGTTTGCTCTCTGTCAGCCTTTGCTGCAGATTAGTGGAACTCTATACACATTTCCAAGCCATTTTGATCTCCTTCCTCTTCTCTCTTGAGTTGCCAGTGATGTGCAATTAATTTTCTTCCGAAGCTAATTATATGTGATATTTTCTTACCAAAATATTCACAGGATTCTCCTTAGACTATTTGAAAGGTCTCTAATTCATATGAACTTTGCATGCTTAAAACAAACCCACAAGATGTGGCATGCCAATATGGAACGAAGATAAATAGGTAGAAATTAAATTTAAAAGGTCTTGGTTTCAAAACCAAATTCAGAATATACCAATTCAATCAATGCATGTAGCATTTTCGGAATATTCAGCTATACAATAGCAAATGCTAGAAAAGAACCAGGTGTATCCTGTAAACTGTAAAGGTTTGGTTTGCTTATTTAATTCTTGCTGAGTGATAAATCAGTGATTGATACATCCTTTGCCTTTAGACATAGGCAGTTAGTTAGTGTTAGACTTGTCTACCCTCGATTTTACCGGTTGTTACAATCACAATGTGTTCTAAACCTCCCTCCTCATCACATGCCCGAAAAATGATGACTGCCTCTTTCTTATATTGGTGATAACTACTAAGCTTTCACTTTCTCTGAAGTTTCAATCTCTGTGTCTTGATCTCATTCAACACCTCAACATTAGTTATTAAAGTTTATTACGCTTTGTTATTCATTTGTACTTATAAACTAAGTTCTTGATTCTTGCTGTTCTTTCTAACTTTAACTCAGTTCAGCTATCCCAATCGACATTGTCGCACAGTGGACTCAACAACTGTGGACAATTCCAGATTCCATGCGTGCTGTTTTATTGAGTGTTTTAACAATTTGCGACACTCGATGGCGATCAGTTTTGTTCTGTCAACAAGATTTATGACTCAACACTAATCTAACCAAAAAATAAACAGACATTCTTACCTCTGGTAGTGATTTTCCTGCACTAAGGTTATAAACCTTGACATTATTAGCGAATGAAACCTGCATTATTATATCGTCAGGGAAATTGATGAAAACAAACTGGTGTAAACAAACCCATGCCACACTTTAAATGCGCAAGAGTAATAACCCTTGCCTTTGGTCCTGGGAAAGCAAAGTTGTCCCTCCATGAACGGTGCAAACCACTTTAGCAGCTCTTAAAGTAATTCCTGTCGATGTTATAAACGGTTTTGATTATTTCAAAACATGTACTTAAATTATAAATTATTGGTTAAGGAAAACGGTTTATAAGGTGTTTCTGTACTGATCCTGCATACAACATAGTTGAATCCGTCTAGCATTTCTTAATAATTATGAAAATGGAAAATTAGTAGATTCTGTTGACTTTAGAACATACAGGCCAACCCAAATCCCATCCCAGTTAGTGTAGACAGGAAAACCATGGATTTGGTACTAGAATCGAAAGAACTATGAGGAACAGAATTTGCTGTACATCAGTTGTCGATAACCTTCGACGTGGAGATGACACAATCTTATGACGATGAAGAACTTTCTTGGGTTAGAGACGTTGTTGAAAGAAGACAAGCACAAAACGCGCTTTATTATATAAATATGTGTTCTCTTTGTATAAGGGGAAAGGGGCTGCCGTGTATACAAAAGTGGAAATTTTGACTACTAGACAGTGGGTGGGAGAGAGTTCAGTTTAGTCGTCAGATCATCATACATGCACATCGAACCAATCGAACCATTAGTGTTCCGATTTCCTCCCCGGTATGTCTCAGCTTGTGACAACTAACAACAACAGTTCCATGTTGATTTACTATTATTTTTTTGGCTACCAGTATAGTGCTCTTGTCTAGCTACACACATTGTCTTGTTATTGTGCCAGTGTGATGCCGGAGCTAGAAGGGGAGCAAGAAATAATAACACTGTGACCTACAAGACATGTCGTAAGAGGTGACTGGGGTAGGGGTCTAGGGAAGCTACCCTAGTAAATAAAAAGCGTCGCCGAAATCGGATGTGCTGGCCTACTTGTATACGCATATCTGGCACAACGTAAATCGCTCTTAGGCTTAGATCACATACAAATCACAAAGAGTGGTTAACAAGTGGTCGATATGGAGCGTTCGAAGAAGGAAGAAGTCTTGATATTCTTGCAAACAAGTAAGGGTTGTATATTCAAAACCATTACTTGAATCACTTGCACGTTCTCTCTTCCTTAAAGTATTCAGAATATCAGCCTGGTCTTTTGTTCGCCAACTTGTTATAACAAGCCATAACTGTAAGCATATTGAGGCGTTCATTTCCCTTTATACATGCATGCTCCGGCACAAAATAAAACTGATTTTTTGGTGTGAGCTTAGCCCTTCTCAGCGTTTTGCTGTAATCTCCATGCAACGTGTCTTTTGAGGACGTTGTTTTCATGACCGCCCGCCAGAAATACTGTCGATGTCTAGGCATTTCTCCCTTCTCATCCATCGTCATGTTAATTATTTTGTTACTCATCCTTTGCTACTGGCCTCTTGATCTCCCCATGATTCGTCATGTAGGAATCATGTCATCCAATATTTATCTCCCGTTTTCGACCCAGCACATCTGATTTCGCATTTGAATTGTTCGGGTTCGCTCTACTGGTTGGTTCATGATGATACATTTGAAATAAATTTAATTTAATGATACAAATTGATAATGATGATAGAACAGCGGTTTTTCAGTCTGTTCTTTTCAATTTCGATTGCAAAGTATTTTTACGAGCTCAATTTGAACACGTCCCATGAATGAATTTGCGTCTTCTTTACTGCCGCTCATTGTCATTACCAAAGAAACAGTATTTCAATGGATAACAGTCCACTGTGTATTATCGCGGCCATCGTAAATAAGAGTAGGTCGTGGTATGATAATAAGGAATGAAAATGCTGACCTTTTGGCAAAGGAGAGTGGATCACTCGGGTAGATCGATAATGACATATCATCATATAATGATTAAAAAACGACCATAATGCAGAATTTACGGAACCGTGGAGGGGGACTGCCTAGAGTAGTTGATAGTAGCTCGGCCTGCTAGCTGTGAGACGCCTCATAGCTCGGGTTCGAACCTACTGTCCGGCATTTGTTCGAGTCCCTGGTCTTACTCAGGACGATAACGTGAGTACCTCTGAAGTCGGAGAAAATCTGCCTGTATGGCGAGGGAATACTAATTACGAGTACATTGAGCACACGGCTGCCAGTGTAAGTAATTTACAATGTGCACGCTGCTGCCATTGTAAGAAATTGGAAAACGGATTTTCACGCAAAAATCAGTTTCAGAGATGAAACTTCGTCTGAGTTGAAAGCGGACGAAAGAAAGAAAGAAAGAGAGAGACGGAACCGTGGAGGAATAAACCATCCAACTACAGGCCGAAAAACTTCTACCACCAAATGTCGCGCAAAGTACAAACTATTATATACCGACTAATGACCAGATTGAAAGAGATGGGTGTCAATATTGGTGCAGCCCGAAAAGAACGACATACTAAATATGCAAAGAGATTGATTAATCAACATCGAACTGGCGTGTTGGGTCGATGGGCGCTGCTGGAGCCAAGAGGCTGCAGAACACAATCTTCATGTATGACGACTTGCAGGCGCCTGAGTGGTTACGGGACCCAAATTTGGGGTGTAAAGAATAGAACCACTGTTACCTGCCACACATGTCGTAAGAGGCGACTAAGGAGGTTTGGCTGAAATCGGATGCATGTGTCCTAAACGTGTAGAAGTCTATGCATTTAGGCCTACAAACCAAAGTGCAACGTATACACGTTCTTGACAAAGATCAAACATGTCACAAAGAGTGATTAAAATTGGTCGTAAAGAACGAACGCAAAGAAGAAGAAGACTCTGCAGGGAAAATAGGGAGAAAATATGGTCAACAGAGATGTTTCATCAAAACAGGAGAGTTTCTTTGTACGACTTAAAGAGAAGCATACATGTCATTGAAACTATTGGTGCAGTGATATGTCATTGAAACTATTGGTGCAGTGATGTGTAATTGAAACTATTGGTGCAGTGATATGATGATTGATAGAAGAACGACGAAGAAGTACCTGAACACGAATTGTACTTTTTATCATCCATCTCTACCAAGACTAGATACTCGATCTCACCTATCATGAGATCAGGGGTCAATGGAGAATCGTCAACCATTTCTTCTTCTTCTTCAGCGATCTCTGGCCATGCGCTTAATTTACTGTGGACCACAAACTGGTCAGCCAGCTTCAGGTCTCAGATTTCCCAAAGCTTAGTTTTCAGGTCGACTGGATGTGGCCACATGTTGCTTCTCAGCTCACCCAGGAGAGGACATTCTTGCAGGATAAGCTCTGGTGTCTGTTCCGCCTGCTGGCACTGGTAGAGAGCTGTTTGACTTATTCCTAGTCTATAAGTGTTTGTTGAGTCTGCAGTGTCCGGTGCCTAGTCGAAATATAATGACCTGGTCTGTTCTGCTTAGGTCTTTGAGGAGTCTTTTCCATAATCATATCCAGTGTTTGTCTTCCAGTCTACTGCATATTTCTCTGTATGAGGGTTTTGACCTCTTGAAAAGACAAGGTTGGTAAATTTGCTCTTTGGCACTGCCCTCCTTAGCTAAGACATCGGCACTCTCATTGTCTGCAATGCCACAGTGAGATGGAATCCACTGCAAGTGAATTTCTGCCTTTTCTGAAAGCTAAGCAAGTTCTGTTTTTAGGTTTTGTACTGTGCTGTCAGCGGATTTAGCCTCTAGGGCTTGTATAGCTGACAGTGAGTCTGTAAGAAATACCATCTTGCCTCAACCATTCCAAATGACACGAATCGGACTTGACGTGAGAGGAGAGCATAGTATCCCAACACCACAATACTTTCCCACCTCCTCCATAGTAACTTTAGATTTAAAAAAAAATAGAAGAAAAAATGCCAAGTGATAACCCGTTTCTTATTTTCATCCGGTGGTTAATATGATACGACACCGTCAAAATCTAAAACTCCATGAGTTCATGCACTTCCGGTTTTGAAGTTTGTCTTGCCATTTGACATACGCATTCTTATATATTTTAGTCTAGTTTATGACAGGATTTGCAAATATAAATAGACAATAAATGTCGGCGTAGCTTTTTTCTTACGGTTTCAAGTTTCCGTACTCTACTGTGAATGAGGAAACTGTAAAAATGTCTGAAAGAATAGACACTCGTGTTATTCAAGTTACCAATGTTGCGCCAAGTTGCACAAATGATCAACTTAGAACTTTGTTCAGCTATCTTGGACGGGTTAAGGAACTCAAAGTATACCCCAGAGTAAGTTAAGTACTGACGCCATATAAATTAATTAGTTTGAAAATGGTGTCAAGTGTGGATACGCTGTGCTACAGCACACCACACGCAATTAGTGAACAGTACGCTAGATTAAACATCAAACAAACTTGAACTTAAAATAATTAATTTAAATTGAAGTTAAATTTAGTGTGATAATTCTTGCTGATTGATGTTCGGTGAACTCAGAACTGAAGTTTTCATTCAGTTGACCTGTGGCGGTTGAAAAAGTTGCATAGAATCCGTAGCAACGATCTGTGCTCTACTCTGACTGAGGCAATGGCATTTTCAGTAAGCTGAGAGTAGCGAAAGACTTGGAATTTGTGATGCTCAAGGTGCAATTACTGAGTTACATCGAATCTATTTTCCCCGTTATAGGAGTGTTTAGTTTGTATTTGTTGGCGTAAACGTGTCTTTATTTTGTTAAAGTTAAACATATTACTGACTGATTACTTTGTGTGTTATAGTTATTGTAAATTGTTACTGTTGTAGTAAATCAATTAACATTCCCACTCTTATATTTAAACGTTACAATTGCATTGGAAATAAGTGTTATCTTTTACGCGTAAAAGTAATTTGTACAGGCGTGATATTCTTCAATACATTATTGCCTAAATTATTGCTATTGATAGTATAATTAATTCATATAGTTCATATGAACTATATGAATTAATTTTGCATTTATAACAACACAAATACTGGGAAAACATTTTGAAAAACGCATGTATTAGTATTGCAGCCTTTCTGTGATCTGTAGAATCATTATTAATTTAAAACATTGGATATTACACTTTTTCAGGTGAATAAAGCGACTTCATGCAACCTATAGCCAACTATTATATAGCCTTTCCCAGTTGAGTAATTATAGAGTGAACCAAATAACCTTTGTGTTATATTTGTAAATATCAGAAATATGCTTATAATTTATAAACTTTAAATGAGATGATTTATCTCTGAAGTATTCTTCTTTGCGTTTGTTCTTTAAGACCAATTTTAATCACTCTTTGTGATATGTTTGATCTTTGCCAAGAATGTGTATACGTTGCACATTGGTTTGGTAGGCCCCTAAATGCATAAGACTACTACACGTTTAGGACACATGTATCCAATTTCAGCCAAACCTCCTTAGTCGCCTATTACGACATGCATGGCAGGTAACAGTCGTTCTATTCTTTACACCCCATATTTGGGCCCCGGTAACCACTCGGCGATCTCGGAAGTATTATTTGATGTGTTTATAACATTCTGAAGTCTTCATACGCTCAAAAAAAAAATGTGGAATAGATGCTTTATGACAAAATAATTTTCGCCCATGTGATGTACATGATTGATCTGTCAATGTCTGAGCATGATGTACACTTTAATTCTTGACTATTGGTAAAACTACTACTAAATAACTGTTATCTATGGGTGCTGTACTTAAATATCTGGTTAGTATATTCACTGCTGCATAAATTATTTCAAACATTCTAATGGAAATTAACTTAAATGTGATTTTCTTTAACAGAAATACAGAAGGAACTGTTGCTAGGGTGGCTTATATTGAGTTCGATGAAACTGTCACAACTGGAGTGGCATTGCATTTGAGCAGTACTGTATTCATTGATCGGGCACTAATGATTGTTCCTGTTATGGATGGTATGTCTTTTTTTTTGTAAATTAACTGATTTGTTCTAAAATTTGTGTGTCTCTGGACAGAACATCTTTTAGACCAGAAATTGTGCATGCTGTTAGTTTAATTAAAATATATCTTAATATAATTAAACTATAACATTTATATGTCAAATGAAATGGAAATGAATGGACTTTATAGAGATGTTGACTGCATTCACAAATATTATGCAAAGCTGACTATGTAGGTAAAAGTGCAGGCTGCCATGAAATGTGTAAAATAAAAATAAAAAATGTCTACTTATCTAATGAATTCCACTTAACGACCTCAGCAAAAATAATTTGAATAATGCTGTTTAGCTGCTCTCTTTGTGTTGATGATCCATGTATGATTTTATTCGAAAATTGCGATATGGCAAATGTTTGTTGATTTGTACACAAGCTAGCAGAATACACAATGCCATTTAAAAAATGGTTTGAAAAGATGAAAACAACCACAAATGGAAACAAAGAAATACATTTCTGAAGTAGAGTAAGAAAAATGGGGTCGGAATAAATAATTATTACTTTTGTGATAATGTTTGAAAAAATATATGGGAGTTCAAGTTCCATTCTCCTTGAGGAGATTGTATACCACTGTTACAAATGTGTAGGAATCACTATTTGTTCCTGACTTGAGTCCACTCTGACAGCCACCCTACGGTCGGTCAGATTTGATACCATGCTACAGTATAACTCCAGATGTACCTTGTAGTGGGGTTTATCTGTTTGTAAAATCTTAGTTACCCGTAGGTAAAAATATTTGTGTCATGTTCGATAATATGCATAAACTTACTTATCCCTCTTCGCTCCTCATAGGGCATAGGGCCTCAGTTATTTTCCCCTTTTATCAGTCTGTGTCTGTTTTATTTATGACATCTCAGGATAGTCCAGCATCCTTCAGTTCCTCAAGAAGACTCCACCTGTTTAGAATATCCCTTTTTCTGTTATCCTTGCGGGTTCCACTCAAGCGCTGTCTATTGGCACTCTTCTGTCTTCCGTAGGGTACGTCCAATCCATCACCATTTTCTCTTCTTAACCTGGGTCATCATGGGTTCCTGGTCTTGTTTTTATCCACAGGTCTGTGTTTGCAACACTTGTCAATATGCTTAAAGTTTGGCAGAAATTTAGATGTACCTGTCCTACAATCTGTAGGGGCCTAACAGGGGTGCAACATACTCACATCCGCTCCGTAAACCACACAGATCACAGAGTGGTTCACTTGGTTGATTAGCATGAATGCAAACAACAACAATTTTTTCTGCAATCAATTTCCTATGCTCAGAAGCCTAAATTGCTAAATGAGTTACCTCTGTATGTATCTAGATGTTGCCCATATGTTGCAGAGGTCCACAAGGGTGGCAAAGAATATTAACACTGCCACCTACAAGGTATTTCATACGAGGTGACTGAGCTAGGGACCTAGGAAGCTACCTAGTGAAATAACAAGTGCAGCAGAAATTGGATGTGCTGGCCTACTTGTAGGCGCATAACTGGCACAATGTACAATCGCTCTTAGACTCAGATCACATACAAATCACAAGTGGTTTAACAAGTGGCCGTTATGGAGTGTTCAAAGAAGAAGAAACACAAATGACTTCTCTCTCTCTCTCTCCCTTGTGCTTTTTAAAACCCGGTTTGGGCATACATACTCACCAACTCATATCAGGCCTTCCAATCTTTAGCTATCTATTGCAGTTCCTTCCAGCTCTTCTGTATATCGTTAACTTCTGCTTTCAAATCTCGATGTATTTCTTGGTTTCCCATATATGATATTCAGTCTGTAAATGTTGTTATTGTTGAATACCTTTTGAATTTTTTCTTGCAGGAAAAATTCCCGATGAAACAACAGCTCTTCAGCTGACTCCGCAAGCAGTGGCAGGAATGTTGCCTGGACAGCCAACATGGCCTGCTAATGTTGTTAGTCAGGTGAGCTGCTGTAAAATGACACTTTCTTTGTTGAATAGTTTATGAAAAACTGTATCAATTACATTGCGAATGGACTTGTGCTGTGTTTAGACCAGTGGATCACTGTCGTCTGTTGGTCAAATTAATGCAGCCTTGACAGTTTAACTGGTTGGCTGTGCTTGGTCATACCAAATTCTATTATTGGTCGCAGCTTGCTAACTCCAGCCTGGAAAACAATAGAGTGAATACTTCAAATTCACTGGGTGGACACAATCTGTCACTTCAGTCTTATGTTGAATGAGTTGTCGTACAGCTTGACAGACTGATACAGCTTGCCCCAACATTTCTGTACTCCTCACAGGAAAACTATAGAACTCCTAATTTCATGGGGTGATGCAATCAATTTGTATATTTCTTCTTCGATCGCACCACTTGCTGACCACTTATTGTGATTTGTATGTGATCTGAGCCCAAGAGCGATTGTATGTTGTGCCAGTTATGCACTCACAAGTAGGCCAGCATACCAGATTTCTGCGATGCATTTTATTTACTAGGGTAGCTTCAAAATTTGTCTCCAAAGTATGGAGGGCCAGACACACAAGGGCTTGTAGCAGTCAGAACTCGTAGCTGACTGCTAGCATCAGGATCAGCATGAGAACAAAGCTGACACCTCTGAAGTCGGAGAAGGCACGCCTTTATGACTGGGTACACTGATAAAAAAGGATAAAAGTTATTTAAAAAGTGGTTAACTGATTGTTAATGCAAAGAAGAGGAAGTAATTGATGTTGTTCTCTTTACAGTAATCTATTTAGAGTCTGGACTACTTATACTATTTCTATTTTTTTTTCTTTTTTGAAATTATATTACCCCATTAATTCTTTGGAAACTCTTGAATTTATCACAGGTGACTGGAGCAGGTACCAACCAGGTCATCACCACTTATGACCCTAGACTGACATCTCTTGGACTACCTCAATATCCACATTTACCAATTACAACAGATGCAAGTAAAATAGAAGAAATAAGGCGTACAGTCTATGTTAGTGATCTTGATCCAAAGGTAAAGTATGTTTATTTTAATTACTAGAAGGAATTACCAGGGGTTGTATTATTTCTTCTACCTTCGTACTTATTCATCTCCGCTCCTCGTGAGCATAGGGCCTCAATAGTTGTACACCACTTCTCCTGGTCTCTGGCTGTTCTCTTTATTGCTTCCCAAGACAGTCCAGCACCCCATAGTTCCTCAAGAGAACTCTGCCGCCAGATCTGTTTAGGACATCCCCTTTTCTTTGCGGGTTACACTCATGTGCTTGCCTAGTGACACTCGACTGTCTTTTGTAGTTTATGCCCGACCCATTGCAATTTTCTCCTCTTTACCTGGGTCATCATGGGTTCTGTTCTACCTTCTACTGGATCACCAAGCACAAATACACCTATACCAGCGATGTCCATCGCGGCGCTGTTTGATACCTCCTTGCCGCCCTATGTTACTCCACCTGCTTTAACGCTAATTAGAATTTCAAGAAAAAAGTATTGCTTAATAATATAATGTTTCAATTTTTTTGTAAGTACAATATGCTTTTTAAGTTAAACATGTAGTCATAATTACGTTTTCATCTGTTATTATTTTGATTAATGTTACTATTATTATTGCAATCGCCACGGGACACTGTGGTCCACAGTCATTAGTCCTCTGCTCCCAAATATATAAAATCATTGGACTAGAATCCAGCAAGCCAACAACATTACATACCAGCTTACCCCAATTTTGAAACACCCAGCTATTCCAGTAATGACTAAAAGACAGATTATAAATTCAATCTTTATACCAACACTGTGCTACCAGAGCCAAACATGGGCACTGACAAAAGAACAAGAAAGGAAAATTACCACATGTGAAATGAGATGCCTGAGGAAAGCAGTAAATAAAACAAGAGACCATATAAGAAATGAGGAAATTAGAAGAACAGTCGGAACAACACCTGCTATTAGATTTATTGAAAAACAGAGACTCAAATGGATTGGCCACTTGGTCAGAATGAACCCGGATACACCATTTGCAAGAGCGTACAGCCTGAAAATGGAATCATCAAGAGGAAAGGGCAGACCAAGAAAAGATGGGTTGATGGAGTTACAGACATCTTAAAACTCCACAATACCACACCATATCAAGCGACCGCGCGTGCATTATCTCGGAAACCGATCATCAGTTAAAACCTGCTACGCCTAGCGGCAAAAAAGCAGAGAAGGACAAAGAAGAAAGAAGAAAAAAGATTGAATAGCTCTGACATACACCAATTTGAACTGCTTAATGTGAATTAAGTAGTCAGTTTTATGCAGGGGTCTCTATTGCCTATTGTCGCTGCTTTTTTATGTTATTTGTCCATCTCTTGATGTTTCATTTCCAAATGTACCTTGACTTTCACGCTTCGACCGATGATGACATAGACTCCAAACTAAGCATACCTTGTCCAACAGTAACCATAATTTCTGAAGAACAAAGTAGTTCTGTTTGTTGGTGGTTGAATTTATTTGCAAGCTAATAATAAAGGCTATGATCCAGCATGCATATTTTTCTTTCTTCTGCGATCAACTTTTGCTATACGACTACTCCGGTATGTGTCATAAACAGGACGGTGCGCTTGAGGTCTTCACTGGTTCCCCATAGTTGCATCTTTTTCTAAATTGAACCATGATCTAGTGCTTAACCAAGTTTTTATTGCCGTTAAGAATTTATTGTCTGATTCTATGTGTAGTGTGCCATGTAAGAAGTGAATTTCTTTACTTCTGTTGTACCCTTTGTTTGATAAAGACCTTTTGGGCGAAACGTTATTGGTTATTGTTTTTGTATTTTGTAAAACTACAGTACTTTTTTTACTGTTTCATTACTTAACCGAGTGAAAGTGTAAGATAGGACTGTATCACTGTCTTCAAGATTGGTTTTGAACACAGTTGTCTCTTTATGTGTCCAAAATATTTCATGTATGCTATATTGTTTCAATGCCCTGCAAATATTTTCCCCAACATTGCCATTACTTAATTTGTTTTTTTTTCCATGCAATATTTAAAGCTAGGTATGTTCATCTGGAATTGAATACAATCCATGGAATGTACAAGTGCTAAACCCTCATATATCAAGTAAATTTAATACATTTTGGTATCCTTCAATATATAAAAGCAGAAATGTTGAAGATGGGTTAAGACAATAACAAATTATGACATTAGTTGTGCCAAATTATCTTGTTATATCTCTATATGGTTGTTGTTCAGAATAAGTTTCAAGACGTAGTAGGTTTAATTATATAGACTATAAAGTCTTAAATGAGATGATGAATGTCTTAACAATAGTTCTTCACTAATATTATTTCTGCACAGAGTCTGGATGTTGAATTGAATACAGACTGAAGAACTCACATTATGATTCATGTAACATTTCATTTGTGTCCTGAAATGTGTTAGTTTCTTCTCCTAGTTGGAGATCAAGTAATCCGCTTAGCTGGGGATGAACTGCTGAGCTGGGCTGCTTACTAGAGTTTCTGACCAGCGATGATGTTGCCCAGTTCTGACCTACAATATGTGTCTTCAGGAGAACATAGGTAGTGATTGCAAATCGGATGATGTGTCCTATGTAAAATCTGTTTAGGCCTCCAAACCCATGTCCTATCATCTTGGCAAGATCAAACATATCACAGAGTGATTAAAATGATCGTAGCAAGGAAGAAGAAAAGTGAGTGTTATTCTTTTTGTTTTTTATCAAGAATTCAGTATTGAATTGGTATTGCCATATGGAAAATTGAAATAAATTTACAGTTGCACAGTAAGTAATTCTAATTGTCCATGGGAGGCTTGCCGAGGAGCCTCTTTTAATCTCCAGTTTTTCGGTTTGAGAGAAGGTGAGTCGGCACCATTTCTAATTTCTGATCAGTCTGAGTCTCTCATCTGACCTCCTTCTTCTTGGGTGCGAGCTATGAAATTCCATGGGTTCTGAGCTATCTAGTGTTATCACGGTGAATAGCCAGCCCTACGCATCTCCTAGCCCTATGTCATGCATAACAGGTGACAATGTTTATCTACACCCTAATTTGGCGAACCCTCAGGTGAAAGTTTTCAATCAGATGATAAATCAGGGCTTTAGTTTCAACTTATTGATAGCATGTAGCCACCCATGTGTTGATGGGGTCAGTGGAGCCTTGAATATGCCTGCAACCCACAAGGATGATGAAGTGCAACTGGGTAGAGCCAGGAAGCTACCTAGTAAATAAAAGCGTTTGGGAACGGATGTGTGCAACTGATGGAATCAAATGTACAATCTCTTAGACGAAATCACATACAAACAACAAAGAATGGTTTAACAAGTGGTCAATATAGAGCGTTCGAGGAAGAAGAAGAAGAAAAATGCTGGTTTAGTTGGTACATGGAAAATCTGAAAAATAAATTCTACAGTTGCACAGCAAGTAACAAAAAGGGATAAAGTTTGCAATCAGATGATATATTAAGATCTCTAGTTTCAACTTCTATTGGTTTGCGGGGTAGTTGAATCTCTCACTGAAGGAGACGCAAGTTGCCGCCATACCTCTGCTAACCTACGGAAACCTTGGGTGTGGTGGAGTATTCTTTTTAAATATATGGTTGTATCTTGCTTTCAGTTCCTGATTCCTTATTTTTACTGGTGCTGTGTTACTAAACATTAAAAAACAATATTGAAGCTTTTGAAACAAGGGGCTATAGAAAAGTTCTTAGAACATCCTGAGAAGAGAAGAAATTCTAAGACATTCTACAAGACCTGCATATCAAGGAGCATTGGCTCATAAATAACATCATATACTGGAAGATGAAATATTTTGCCCACATAAAACGCAACAGTGGTTTGAACAGAAGGGTAATGGAATGCATGGTTCCTGGAATACGAGGCAGAGTACTACCAAGACGAAGGTAGCAACAGGGCGTCAAAGAAACCTTGAACATGACGATAGAAGAGTCGGAGAACTTGCAAGAGACAGAGAGCTTTTCAGGTGGGCTGTGATGAATGCGACATTCCGCAAGGGACATGCTACTACTTAAGCTGTGTTACTTGAATTTATCATCATCACCTGTTTTCTTGAGGTTTATGTACAGTCAAGCCTGTTGGATTAAGAATGGAATACTATTGACAACGGAAAAGGAACAAGAAATACGATGGACAGAGCATTTTAAAGAATTGCTAAACAGACCACCTCCAACGGTAGTAGCAGACATACCAGAACCAACAGAGGAATTAGAAATTGGCATTGAAACACCCAGCCGGGATGAGATCATTACAGCAATTAAATCTCTTAAGAATAACAAGGCACCAGGGAATGATAACTTAAACGCAGAACTATTCAAAATAGACCCAGAACTTGCAGCTAATATATTGCAACCCTTGTTTACTACTATATGGAATGCCCAAATAATACCTGATGCATGGAACAGAGGAGTCATCATCAAGATACCAAAAAAAAGGGCTCCCTTGCCGATTGTAATAATTGGCGTGGAAAAACACTGCTTTCTGTCCCAAGTAAAATCTTAAGCAAAATCATCGTACAACGTATTACTGATGCTGTGGATAAGAAACTAAGAAAGGAACAAGCAGGATTTCGCAGAGGACGGAGCTGTATAGGCCAAATATTTGCTCTTAGAAATATCATAGAGCAATGAACAGAATGGCAAAGCAAACTCTATATCAACTTTGTAGATTTTGAAAAGGCTTTTGATAGCATACACGCGAAAGTCTATGGCGTATCTTAAGATGGTATGGAATCCCACTGTGTTTTATAAATATTATAAAAAGCTGCTACAGCAAGTTTGCATGCAGTGTTGAAACTTCAGAACTAAAGTTTGAAGTAAAAACAGGCGTGCGACAAGGATGTGTTATGTCAGCCCAATTATTCAACACTGTCATAGATTGGGTGATGCGTAAAACAACGGAAGATAAGGCAAGAGGTATTAGATGGACGCTCACATCCACTCTGGAAGACCTAGATTTTGCAGATGACATGCACTCCCATCTCACACACATAGAGATATCCAGGAAAAGACCTGCCGCCTTAACCAATATAGTGAGATGGTTGGGCTGAAAATAAATCAGAAGAAAACTGAAGTAATGACTCTGAACATAGCAACCCCAGCACCAGTCAAACTAGAAGGTAAAACCCTCCGAGATACAACCGCTTTCACATACCTTGGAAGTGTTATTAGCAATGAAGGAGGCGCTGGATCTGACATTAAAAACAGACTGAGTAAAGCACGAAGTGCATTCATGACCCTTCAGACCGCCTGAAAATCTGCCCAATACAGCATCAGAACCAAGACTAGTATCTATAACAGCTGTGTGCTGTCAACTTTGCTGTACGGATCGGAATGCTGGAGAATGACAGAACAGGATATGTCCAGACTCTCCGCCTTTCATACAACTTGTCTCCGAAAAATCTTACGCGTGTACTGGCCGACTACTATCTCGAATCAAGAATTGCTTGCACGATGCCAACAAGAGAATATGGGCACTATCATCCGAAGACGACGCTGGAGATGGATTGGACATGTGATGCGCATGGAGACTGGCTCCGACACGAAAACTGCACTGAGATGGACTCCAGAGGGTAGGCGAAGCGTGGAAGACCCAAGATGACCTGGAGGAGAACGATAGAGCAAGAGCTGAAGGAAATGAATCATAGCTGGAACACAATACAGAGGAAGGCCATGAACAGGGAAGAATGGTGTACGTTTGTTGCTGCCCTAAACGCCAAAGGCGTAACAGGCTAAAGAGAGAGAGAAGCCTGTTGGATACATTATTATAATCATTAACCTTAATATATCATTCATTGATTTACTTTTGTATGTTTTAGTGTCCAGCACTCCAAGACCAATATTGTTAAACCAAGTGGTAAATTTAATGAAGCATCACAACGTGAGATTGATGAAGCCATGAAGAAAGTAAAAGAGGCTTCTAAATTAATATCTGCTGCTGCAAGTGAAAGTAAGTACACTGTTTTTTTAATGGTTTGTTTTGTAGAATTTTATTTGTGGCATCTTATTGATAATAGATTCCCATATTTTTCTCAAAACCGCTATGAACTCAGACGTGGTTATAGTGGCTAACATGATACATCTGACTGAATTTTGCATGATGGCATATTTTCCTTATCACCAGTGTCATATACGCAATACAGGTGAGCCTTACTCCGACTTCAGAGGTACTTGTAATTTAGATCAAGTAAACGATCAGGATCGTCTGAAATCCAACCATGCGCCATGTTCACACAGAGAATGTTGGGCCCAAGCTAGCCTGGAATTTCCAAGCACATGTTCCCAAGCGCTTCAATACGGACAACTCTAAGATTCCAGCTGACTTGCTTAGAAACAAAACTATATTTTATGCAAAATGGATCTGTTCAATTCAACAGTCATACATTAATATAGATACTATATTTTTTTTATTGTTTCTAGTGATCTATGACTGCCATTCACCACAGATTTTCATGAGAATTTAGTTCTCGTAATAAATTCTTCACCTTCAATCTATTAAGACATAACAACTAGGATAAGTCAATAAGACCCTCGAAAACATTTCTCCCAAAAAATATGGTATGACTAACATAATTTTCTCGATATTTTGTACAACATAAATGGGAAGCAAAGAATAGTACCACTGTAACCTACAATGCATGTCGTAAGAGGCGATTGATGTAGGCCCTCTGGATGCTACCCTAGTAAATAAAGAACAGTGCAGAAATGGATGTGCTTGCCTACTTGTAGACGCATAACTGGCACAATGTACAATCACTCTTAGGCTCAGATCACAGACAAATCACACAGAGTGGTTGACAAGTGGTCGATATGGAGCGTATGAAGAAGTTTACTGGCCAATGTTCCCAGATGTTCAGATCTTGTATAGTGTTTATATTTTTTTGACTAGGATGGTGCAAGAATTTTTCTGTATCACTTTGTTGCAAAAGATTATTGAATGCTGTGGGCATCCGTAGCTTAAACGGTAATGAGCTCAATCACAACATAAGAGTGCCCGGTTCAAACTCTGCGATGGGCAGTTTGGAAGCAAATTTGTTTTTGTTGATTTTTACGCACTGTAAAAATAGACCTCACCCTTCAGAAAACACTGGCAAAATATGGAACATATAAGTGGTGCCTAGAAAATCAACGTGTTTACTGTGATTGATGACTACGTCCTGTAGAGGGTATGCCACAATTTTCATTCATTTCAATGACTGTAATGGTCTGTGATTGATACCCATATATTGCCATAGAAGAAATTAATGCCCTTATAAGTTTTATTTTAATTTGATAAATATGTGTACTAAAATGTTGCACGATTTATTGATTAACTTTTGTTTCACACACTAGAGAAAGATTCTTCCCACTCTCCAAGTCGTAAAAGATCTAGATCCAAGTCAAAGCGGCGCAGCAGGTCACCATCCCCATCTAGACGAACTCGATCACGGTCTAAAGGAAGACGCCACCGTTCACGGTCCAGGACAAATAAGAGGTCACGATCTCGTCATAGAACTCCAAGAAGATCCAGAAGTCCTGTGAGACGCAGACGATCTCGCTCACGGTGAGTTTAATAAATAATATATATAGTTTGTTTTTAGACCAGCATTATATTTCAATAATCTGGAAAAATATAGCATGAATCTAATCAAAAATTTTGATTTACTGCTCTAAAAACATGTCTTTTTATATACGCTGGTTATGATCTTAAAATCCACCAAGATAATCTACATTGTTATGAATATTTTTTAATGGTTGGTTGATTGATTATGTTATAATTTCCACATTGAACGTTGACTTGCAAGTATTCTTCAACATCTCCTGTCTCTCGTCAAAGTGGTGCACTGTCAAACTGTATCTTGTTTGTCTCTTGCTTCCTTCCCAAGGATATCAGTCTTCATTTTGCCTGCTTGTCAACAACTCTTCCCTTTAGTATGATTTTCAGCGGAGTATTGCCTTTCTTTGTGCCCAAAATAGTGTCTATTATATTTTCTCTCTCTTTTTCAATAACTCCTTCTCTATTCCTTTTCCCCCAAACTTTTCATTTACTCATGAAATAATGCCCAAGTTTTCTATAGGTATTTAACCTGTAAAAAACCAGTTTGTCCTCTTCTTCGAACGCTCCATATCCACGACTTGTTAACCACTCTGATTTGTATGTGACCTGAGCCTAAAAGCGATTGTATGTTGTGCCAGTTATGAGCTTACAAGTAGGCCAGCACATCCGATTTCTGTTACATTTTTTATTTTCTATGGTAGCTTCCATAGGCACCTACATCAGTCACCTCTTAAGAGATGCCTTGTAGGTCGCAGTGGTACTATTCTTTGCTTCCTTGCAGGCCCTGGCACCACAAGGGTGAGAGCCTGATTGTCTAAAATCGACCATGTTTTTAAATAGCCAGTTCTTGGTTACTGAGAAATAAGTAAAGTATTCTAAACATTCTTCTGTAAAACCACATCTTCATGATGTCTAGAAAATTTTTGTACTGGTGTATATTTTCATGATTCACTTCCACATAACAGAATGGGCATTAAATATAGCACTGATTAACTTTGATGTGATGAATTAAAACTATATCATATATTTGACCTAAGTATTATCAGTAAAACTCCACTGTAGACACAGTCTTCTACAATAGAACATCAGGTAAGAAGGCGAGAGGAAGGCCACAAAAATATGGATAGATAGCTTAGCAGAATCCTGTTAAAAAGCAAAAATAACTATCATCTAAGCGACTAGATATAAACAGAAAACCACAACACTGGACAACAACCTGGTAACAGTGTGACGACACAGGAAAAAGATGTTAAGAATCCTAGTTTAGATTAGTTTTTGTGCAGAAGCAACTAAAATAGTGCCTGCAAACAGTTTGCATCATATTTTTCAAGAAATCTCTGATCTCAGTGTAGAGTGTAGGTGAGATCGAGTTCCCAGTCCTATCGAAGACGGACGATAAAACATAGGTCCCATGTTCAATTTGAGCACGTAAAAGAACCACTGACAGTTCAAAATCGAGAAGAGCAGGCTGGTAAGCCGCTGCCATGGCAAAATTCATTAGAAAATAAGAAAAATAGAATTCCTACAAAAATATCTTCACCATCTTCAAAATTACATCGGGGCCTCGCTGGTGCTATGGAGTTTGTGCAATAAAGAGATTGGAGTACACATGGTTATTCACTGCAGTGCAATGGTGATGGTCCTATCCAATCAATCAATCAGTTGCATACGAGTTTATATTAACCAATATTATAGAGATGCTACCTTGCTTAGTTAGCTACCTTGCTTAGATATCATAGTGGTTGCTACCTTGCTTAGTTAGTGATGTCTGAGATGGTGGGAATTCCTGTGCCATATGAACAATGGTAGATTCCTAAAGGACATTCTTTATGGCCAACTCGCAACTGGTACTAGACAGCATGGGCACCCATTACTGCACTTCATTGACACCTGCAAACGTGATCTAACATCATGCAGCATAGACAAAGATAATTGGGTGTGATTGATCAGAGACAGACAGGAATGGTGAACGGCAGTGGGGAAGGGTTCAAAACGAAAAAGATAAAATTATCACATATAGAGACAAAACAAAGAAGCAGATGATGATAAGAATAGAGGTTAGAGCATTGGATTCATAGATGCTTGAAAAAAATTTCATAAAATTAATTCACCAGATGTGTACTTTGTGTGTGTTAACAGTACAATTGTATCTAATGTGTAGATACCGATTACTATTTTAAAAGATCAGTTGTATATATTTGTATTTAATTATGCCAGTGAAGCCGGTGCCCGCAAAGGAAGCAAAGAATAGTACCACTGCGACCTACAAGGCAACTGATGTAGGACCTAGGAAGCTACCCTAGTAAATAAAAAGCATAGCTGAAATCGGATGAGCGGCCTACTTGTACGTGCATAACTGGCACAACGTACAATCGCTCTTAGATCACATACAAATCACAGAGTGGTTAACAAGTGGTCGATATGGAGTGTTTGAAGAAGTATTTAATTAAAGTAGGATTAACTCTGCAAGGCAGGCACTGTTTTAGAACCTGCAGGGAAAGAGGAGTAGGGATGGCCTAGACATACCTGGAGAAGAGAGATGGAGACTGATATGAAAAGGATAAGTAAAATATGGAAAGGATGGCAGGAGAGAGAGAGGAAGAGCTGGAAGAAGTTTGTTGAAGACCTGTGCTCCGATGGGAGTTGGAAGAAGAAGAAGGATAAACTACAGATATCACTTTATGTTGCATGTGATAAGTCAGTAGACATAGCAAACATAGACTTGTGGAAGACAAGATAACAAATGCAAAGAGGTTAAAGAAAGTGATGGCAGATTAGCATCACTCATAAAAAAACAACCTATAAATATAACCAGTCATGCACCTAACTGGAGCAAAAGTCTGGCGGATAATGATTGCCTAACAAAAGAACAGTAGATGATAACATAGTCTCAAGAAGACAGCTCAGAATTGAAATTTATGGATGGTGATTGCTGCAGCCATGTGTGAAAATGATCTAAAGGCGGAAGATTGACTTCCTGGCACCGGATTTTACCCCATATGGGCTCGGCCCTATCCACAGAAATGTCACGCCACCTTCTGAGAGTATTGAACAAAACACGAACTCAGTAGTCCTGGCACCAATCCTAGAGATCTCTGAAAAAATGCGGCCTAGATTTGTACCCACTACTTTCCTAGCATAACAGAGACCCTGCTGCCATATGTTACTTTAAGAAATAATAATACTTTAGCTAAACTGAGCCATTAATAAGAAGCTGAAGCAGAGGACAATGCAGACAGAGATGCACCAGACTTGGGGTATCCTGCAGCGCATAGTCGTGGGTTGAACAGGTTGGAGAGATTTTATTACTTTACAACACGCCACAAGGCAAATCGGCAAAATGACTGCTTTCTTGGTTCATAGTTTAGTAAGTGAAGAAGACTGCAAAACTAGCATCTGTACACACATATAAAATATATAAATATTAGTCCCATGCTGTAGTGTCTTGTCATTTGAGGACATGTTTTATAAAGAAAATGCATTATAATGAAAATGCATTATAATTTGATGCAGGGACAGTTGTTCCCTCTGCTTCTTCTATGTAGTATATTTCACTTATGCATTTTCCTGTGTGTAGTCACAACATATCTGCTTTTCATTTTGTGTGTGTATATAACTTTTTGGGATGGGGGTTGTCATCTCTATCACCACATATCATCTGCTTTCATTTGTGTATGTGGGTATATTACAACTTTTTTTTGGGGGTGTCATTAGCTATCACTCATATCATCTGCTTTCATTTGTGTGTGTGTGTGTATATGTATTATAACTTTTTGGGGTCATTGCTATCACCACATATCATTGCTTTCATTTTATGTGTGTGTGTGTGTGTATTAAAACTGTGACTCATTTCTACCACCACATATCATCTGCTTTCATTTTATGTATGTGTGTTTGTGTATTAAAACTAGTGAGTCATTTCTACCATGTCATTTATCCCCTTCATTTCCTGCTTGAATAAATACATTTTTGGGCTGTTGCAACATTTTTATTTCATTTGTTGCAATATAAAAAGCATTTAGAAATGAAATCTCCTGTTTATTATCTATTGATGTATAGCATTACTGAGTCTAATATATAACTTGTATAAATTATCCCATTTTCTTGTTTGAACGTAACTTACTTAACCAAAAAAATAATTTATGTAGAAATTATTGTTTTTGTATAAATTTCTTAATATTTATCTAGTTCTATCTTATCTTATTCTGTCATCTTCCATTTTAAATTGATGTATGAAATGTTAAACTTGCTTTGTTTGTTTTGGTAGTTTGTACGAAATCTATATCATATCACTGCATCTTTTCTTGTAGTCTAGCTCATGTTTTCATTCATTCTGTTATTGTTCAGACTTTCGCACTCATGTATTTTGTTAACAAAATACATAGATATTAATTTCAAGCACTTGAGTATTTAGTTATACAGTACTAAAATACATAAGTTATTTAGAATTAAATACATGTTATGTATTGAAAATCTGGGGGATGTGTATTCCTGAAAGATGGAATATGTGTGTTTGAAATGAGGGATACGTAATGAAAATCTGAAGGTTATGTGTATGCAATAGGAGAAATATGTATTCTCTCTCGCGATCACCGCTTAGACTGGTGTACCAGATTTCCCCATAAATCTCATTCATGTGGAAATCTGATTCATGCAGCCTTAGCATTGGCGTGGCTCGTCACATCTTCAGCACCATTTGGAGCTTTGGTGCTTATCCTTCAGCGATGTGTCCGGCTTTAGCCAGCGTTTACTGGGTTCGCTCTCCGTCAGCCTTGGACTGTCCCCAGCTGACTTGCAAGGCAGCAGGTTATATGTATTCTATATCTAGGGCGGTGCTGTCCAACGTTTTTATATATTGGGGCACATCTGACTGATTATTAAGGAGGTGCAGTCACAATGTGATGATTTCAGTACTATGTGTGAAAAAAAGATATTTATATAATAAAAGATGGAAATTGAATAACTGGAGGATATATCTACAAGTAATATGAAAAGAGGAATATGTATTAAAAAATCTGTAAGATATATGAAAAGAGGAATGTGCAGCTGCAAATCTTTGTAATATGTATACTTGATCATGGGGGAATTAATGTATCATATTTGCAAAACTATAAAAAAATCCAAAACAATAAATTATATGCACTCATAATTTGGCAGCCATGTATTCAACTATATATCATATATGTATCCTTCAGTGGTTTTACAAAGAAGATATCCACATGGTAAGATTTTGTCATGTTATAATTTAATTAGTTACAGCAATTTTTCACAATATGCCCAATTGTTGTCCACTTAAAATGTGATAGAGAGAAAAGTTAGATGATGTCTATCAAACAAGTGCATGTTCCCTGTGTAAAATATTTGGGGAATAGATAGCAATATATCTCTGTATATCTGGAGCGTTTGGAAACATCTTTTGCAAGATATTTTAATTTATTTCGTGGAATTTTTTAAAATGGTGCTTTCCTTGGGCTCTATATGTTTGATGAACAAATCTCTATATGTAAACTCAGAGTGTCATCATTCTTTCTAATTAGAACTGCTCAGAGTTTGTTTAATGAGTGTTTATTTTGCCATTTGGCGTTTTATGAAGGTCTCCACAGCCCTTTGGCCATGATCAAGTGGGCACTATGCTTTGATCTTAGCCAAAAGGTAAGAGAAGCGGAAATAGGTCTGAACTGGGTACACTGGGGACTATAAATAAGAGCAGAGTGTTATTGATAAATGTCTGCGGCTTAAACCAACTGGTCATAGGAGGAAGCATGTTCTCACATACATTCTCTTATAATAATTGAATCATTCTGTCTTTCTCTTTTCTGTAATCCTGTTTTGCCTCACAGCGTCAGGATAAGAAGAGATTTCTAGAACAGGCTTTTGTGTGCACTTCATAATTATTGTTTTTCACTGCCTCTGTTATTTCTGAGATCCCCCTTTTACAACGACAGCCTTTTGCTTTGTATCCACTGTATCAGAGCAGCATTGCTCTTTGAGTCTGTTGGTAATCTGCTTATGTGGCGAACAATTTAATTTGTTGTTTCTTGATGAAGTTCAGTACTGATGTTGTACCCAATTTTTCCTGATGTCTTCATTTCTAAACCAGTCTCTTCTTGATACTCCCAGCATTCTACGTAGACACTTCATCTCTGTTGTGACTTGTTTTCTTCAGTTGTTTAATGTCAGCATTCAGGTTTGGTTCTGATAGCATAATGTTGTGAGAAAGATTGTGTTGAACATTGCTCTTTTAGTGTTCATGGTGACATGTTTGCATAACAGGGTGTTATTTTTGTAAAGAGGAGCTGAGCCATATGATGGGGGAGGTGTTTGCAATGGAGTAAATTCTTTACCATTAGGCCCCTTTAGACTAATAGTTTCTCAGTATTCAACCACATGTGACATGAACAGAAGGGTTGATGAGGAAATAAATATAGAGTTATATTGTGTTATTCGATTGGCACATTGAGCATTCCTATGCATGCTCCACCCTCTGCTGCAGAAGTCACCCCAAAGTCCACTTGTTCGCCATACCCATGAGTTGTCTACCAAGAAGACGACACTGTCTGGCATGTCCAAACTTAACTCCTAATTCTCGTACTCGTTCCAGTGTTTGAGACTACCCCATATCACACAAATGAGCGTGCACCGCATAGATGTCATCGACTCTATCCGTACTTCTGCCAACTGGAGTCGGGGCATTGTTTACTGTATCTGTGTGGTATATGACTGTACTCTAAACCCTCAACCACTACATGTTGTTTCCAATTACTGTTTGCTAATGAAGTTACTCACAAATTGCTTTTAAAAGGGATGCTGGGGTTGGGTCAATATTTTTGATGAAATATTTAAAAAATAATGCTAATGCTGCACTTTGTTAGTAACTTGTATTACTAGTGGACAAACATCACTTGAACTGATCATGTTCATGTTTGTTTACAGGTTAGTTCTTTAAAATAATATTCATTCTTCTTCTTTCGTTGTTCTTTACATAATTTTAATCACTCTTTGTGATATGTTTGATCTTTGCCAAGAAGTGTATAGTTGCACATTGTTTGTAGGCCCCTAAATGCATAGACTTCTACAGTTTAGGACACATGCATCCGATTTCAGCCAAACCTCCTTAGTCGCCTCTTACGACATGCATGGCAGGTAACAGTGGTTCTATTCTTCACACCCTAATTTTGGGCTCCAGTAAACACTCGGACAATTCATTCTAATATCTTCAGTTATACAGTTTTCATTCATCTCCATTCAACTCGATGTCTATATTTTACTTCAACACCAATGTAATCTCTTCTGTTTGCTTGATTTTGTGTTTATTTCTGATAGAATCAGTTGCAACAATGCTGTTGGTTTTAGAATTTATGTTTATTTGAACACAAAATCTGTTATTATAATTCTTGAATAATGTTTTCATAGATGTTGAGAAACTCTTTAGAAACATCATTTTTTTTTAATCCATTGTTATGGGGAAACAAATATCAGGATATTATAACAAGTGCATTAATTTAAATACATGGTGGTTTTTGAAACATTTGGCGCCCGAGTGGTTACCGGGCCCAAATTTGGGGTGTAAAGAGTAGAACCACTGTTACCTGCCATGCATGTCGTAAGAGGCGACTAAGGAGGTTTGGCTGAAATCGGATGCATGTGTCCTAAGCGTGTAGAAGTCTATGCGTTAGGGGCCTACCAAACCAATGTGCAACGATACACGTTCTTGGCAAAGATCAAACATATCACAAAGAGTGATTAAAATTGGTCGTAAGACAACGAAAGAAGAAGAAGAAACATTTGATTTGGGAGCTTATGTAAGAAATAAGGACAAGAATAGGTAGTGGTTAGATGTTATATCAGAATCCTGTCAAAGAGCAAAATTAACAATCACTCAAGCCATCAGAACAACACAAGACAAAAACAGAAAACCACAACACTGGACAACAACCTGGTAACTGTGTGACGACAAAAGAAGAAGATAGGTCAGACAAAAACAAAATTCCAGAAAATGAAGAGCAACCAAAAACTTGTTAATGGAAGTAAGGAAGATATGTGGAAGTGAATTGTGGACGATGAAGAAATATGCAAGAAGATAATTTGAAACCTATCTACCGTAGAGTGTTGAATACAATTAAAGCTACAGTTAATATGAGCAAGTTCTGAGAACAAAGCATACATACAAATGATAATGCTGATAAGGAAATAGGTAGTCACTGTGTTTTGGTAGGTCAGGGAAAAGGAGGTTGGAGCATGTTGAAGCAACAGTAAAAATTTCGGGGAAAAAGACAAATCAGCAAATTAGAGAATGTGCTTGACAATCTAACCGTATGACAGTGAAGTCTTTCTTTTCTCCAATTCTGGTTTGTCTCACAGCGTCAGGATAAGAAGAGATTTCTAGAACAGGTCTTTGTGTGCGCTTCATAAATAGTGTCTTCTGTCACCTCTGTTATCTCTTAGGTCCACCTTTTGTGTGGCTGGCCTTTGATACAGTGCTCTTTGACGTGCACTGTCTGTTGGTAGTCTGCTTATGTTGTTGAACCATTTAATTTGTTGTTTCTTGATAAAGTTCAGTACTGATGTTCTACCCACTTTTTTCCTGATGTCTTCATTTCTCAACCGGTCTCTTCTTGTTATTATTACTCCCAAAAAGGAAGTAAACAGCAGAATTTGTTAACACCAGTAGAGATAGTAAATTGTGATGTCAGTTACCAGCTGTTATAGGAAATCGGATGTACTTCTTGTAGTTTTCTTGATTTCATCTAGACTTGTTTATAGTTTCTTTTATGAGTGATTAGTTTTACTCTCATTACTTGAAGTTTCTCAAGAGATTTAATATATTTGTGACCAGTATTAGTTGAGGTTTTGTAGTTTAAAGTGTGCAATGTTTGTTCATAATACATCATCTCATCTCATGTTGTTCATATTGTACCCTTGCTAACATGGGTTCCCCTCCCCATGTAGCTCTGTCCCTGTTGACAGAACTTGCATACCATCTGACAAGAGTGTTGCACAAAGCATGAACTACATAGATCTGGCAACCAATCCTAGGGATCTCATGAAAAAATTGCACATGACTAAGTCTGGAATAGAATCTGCAACCTTCAGAACGACAAACGCGTTAACCACTTCTCGAGAGACCCTTTCGAGGAATAGAATATACATGATAACTGCTTTCAGTTTGGAATGGATCTTAAGATCTGTCATGCTGTAGCTGAAGAACTTTTGGAGTGAAATAGCGCCCGTGTGTTGCCAGGGTCTGCAACGAGAGCAAAGAATAGTAACACTGCAACCTGCAAGGCATGAAGTAAGAGGTGACTGAGGTAGGGAAGCTACCCTGGTAAATAAAAAGTGGCGCAGAAATCGGATGTGCTGGCCTACTTGTGGACGCATAACTGTCACAACATACAATCACTCTTAGGCTCAGATCACATGCAAATCACAAAGTGGTTTAACAAGTGGCCATTATGGAGCGTTCAAGAAGGAATGAAATATTTCATAAGTAGAATCTGGCACCTTTTGAGCCCCTAATCAGTGTATTTAACGAGCAAGCATGTATACCCTTCAGTATCTACTTCAGCAGACTGGACATCTGCGTGTTTTACGAAGTACTATAAGACCAGTAATAACAAAGTACATGTTGTTTTTATGACTTCTGTATAAACTTATGTTCCACAATTATAGTCATCCATTTGCTTTGTCCAGTTTTTGGTGCTTTTATATTCATTATTGTTCTAAACTAGCATGCACTTGTCTGACAGCATTTGAAGTTTTATACAAAATAATATATTCTGCTTTGAGGTCATTTATATTTGACCATAAGCAGGGCAGATAATACTTTTGATGATATTAACTCTTAGTGCACCAGGTAAAAGCCGTTTTTACAGGCTATTTGTTTTTAGAATAAAAACGCCCTGTAATGTAGCTCCTTGTAAAAGGCTGACTAACCCAAAGCCACGTAGTGTGGCGTTTGGTCCACAATGAGTTAATTGATTTGAAAAACAAAATAACACATTGCCTGTGTATGATATTGAGAGTACATAAACTTATTCAGCAATCATAACGATTATTATGTAGTTGTTTGTTCTGATACATATATAAGATTTGAATTTGCTATAAATGGCACGACATTATCAATTTTATCATTAAGATATCTTGACTCATAATACTGTCTTTTTCATTTATGACACATTTGCTCATTAACTCTTAGTGGACCAGATCAAAAGTCATGTTTTTACAGGCCATTTGTTTTAGAATAAAAAAAGGGCCCTTTAGTGTGGATTGTAGTTAAAAGCATCTAACCCAAAGCTACGTAGTGTGGCATTTGGTCCACAAGGAGTTAAGATGTCTTTCTTTCTCTAATCCTGTTTTGCCTCACAACGTCAGGATAAGAAGAGATTAAGATGTCTCCTTTGTTGTTAATATCAGTTTACAAAGTATTATAAATTTGTATAAGATATCCAGGCAGATATTTCCTTGTTAATTTACCGTTATGTTGCATAATTTATATATGTTAAGTGAGTAAAAGCGTATGTTTCCGATACAATCTTTCCAATACCTGCCCAAGTCTGATTCCTTTAATTGAAGTTATTATTATTAAACACTTATCTATGTAGTTTTAAATATTTTATAATCTTAATTTATACTTGACATTTGTTACCGCAAGATTTTCTCAATCTGTTATTAATGATGATATTTATTATTAAGACATAAGATGCTCTGGCCTCATTTGAAAACTAGTATTTCAACTTAGTAAATAAAAAATATTTGATTATGAAATTTTAACAGTCTATATTTAACTCTTTTTTTCTTTCTGTTCTTTCTTTAAAATTGACTCAATTTAGTACCCAGAGTTAGAACTACCCTATATGAATGATGGAAAAAAGACAAGAGAGACTGCAAAATATATATTAATGTTTTTTTTTATTAGCAGAAATTGTCAAAATTATATATACAATTTAGTTAATATAAAATAGTTTTTTAGTCATTTTTAATTGAATTGTTCTCTCATTAATCATCATTGTCAGACTTTTTTAATTGCCATTCAACAGGCCCAGAAGGACACGGTCTAGAGAAAGACGCAGATCAAGGACACGATCACCTGTGAGACGCAGACGCTCCCGTACAAGATCTCGGACACCAAAGTATAGTCTAAATAATTGTTATTCATAATATATATTATTTTGTGTAGTTGAGTCTAGTGTAGGTTAGTAGTCGGATCATCATCCCAGGTGTACAATGTTTTTTTTAAAATCCAGAAGCGATTTAAGCACGGTGCCATGAACATTGTAAATCTGGAGAACCTGTAGCTTTTCTGCCAGCCCGTGGAATTGAACCCGCACTCACAGAGGTCTTGTCACCCGTAGTCCAATGTGCTGCGAACACGCTGGGCAGGCAGGCCTTGATAGCATAATGTTGGAAGAAATATTGTGTTGAACAATGCTCGTTTAGTGTTCATGGTGACGTTTGCATTTCAAAATTGGCGCCATATATCCTATGATTTGATTTATTTTGAAGATCAATCACATTTAATGCTGATGTGTATCTTGACCTGACTGTACCGTCTCTAATATAAATATTGTCATGTATTTTCACTCTCTAGAAGCTCCCTTATTGTAAATACATGTTTGTATATTTTATAGGAGACGCTCTCGTACGCCCCCGAGATCATACAGCAAGCGCTCACTATCAAGGTCAGCAATGTTTACATACATTAATTTTTGTACTTAGGCACATACATACCCAATTAAATTATTTAAGTTTATGTATATATATATGGCCTTTTTCATCTTTACAGACGGTCAATTGGCAAGTGTTTTACTTTGACAGCTTCTGAGTTTTCACTTTTCTCTCTTGTCTTTCAACTCATACATAAGTCTCTTCTCTAAAGACTTCGCGCAATATCGCTTTCCACACAACTCTCTCTCTCTCTCTCTCTCTCTCTTCTCATATATATATATATATATATATATATATATATGTATATAATTAATAGAATATATATAGAGTTAAAAGCAAATTAATTTGTGAGCATAATGTTTTTAAGGAATCATTTCTTCGTAGATTTATAATAAATAAATTATACATCTTTCAACTTTTTCTGGAGCACAGGTCTTATACAATCCACCATTCTTGTCTGTCTAATGCTATCCTTACCAGTTCTACCCAGCTCCTTGACATTAAAGGTTATATATTTTGTCTGGGGTAGTTTTAAGTAGTTTAAACAGAAAATATAAGACATGGTTGATGATTGTATTACAGAACTAGAAGATCCCGCTCTCGGAGCAAACGCAGAAGCCGTTCTAGGGACCGCAAAGAGAAGATCAAAGAGAAGAAGAAAAGTGTGTCTCTTTCACCTCCACGGCTTGAGCGTAATGGATCAATTCCTCCAAAAGATGATGATGATGATAAAGAAGTTTCGCCAAGAAAGATTGACAGCAGGTATGTGTCCATATTATCCCATATTCATCTTTGAACAGCGACACATGATGGGTAAAGTGATCAACATCAAGCTGGCAGCCTTTACACTCAGTGTTTCACTTGTAACAAATTGAGGCTAACTTGATCTGAGCGCCATTTGCGATTGAAATAATTTCACTCCATCTGGGATTTAACCGAACTAACCACTGTACTGACACAACTCTCAAATATATCAGGATACTATGTCAAAAATGGATGTACTGAGCTAAAACGTGTCCATAGTGCTGCTGTACTGTAAACTAGCAACTCAACATCCATACACTCTTCTTTGCATTCGTTCTTTATGACCAATTTTAATCACTCTTAGTGATATGTTTGATCTTTGCCAAGAACATGTATACATTGCACATTGGTTTGGTAGGCCCCTAAACGCATAGACTTCTACGCGTTTAGGACACATGCATCCTATTTCAGCCTATCCTCCTTAGTCGCCTCTTACGACATGAGTGGCAGGTAACAGTGGTTCTAGTCTTTACACCCCAAATGTGGGCCCTGGTAACCACTCAGGCGTATCCATACGCTCAAATCACATAGAATGGTTTATAAGTGGTTATTCTAGAGTGCTTAGATCAGACGAAAAGAGACTAAATCGACAAGTCCTTATGTGGTCACCAGTTGGGAAAGAAAACGTGGAAGACCAAAGACCACTCTTCGAAGATCCATCCAACAAGAAAGTAAACTATTGGGATGTAAAACCATACAAGATCTGCAACTGCTAGCAAAGAACCGTATCACATGGAGATCTAAAACCTCTGCCCTATGTGCCGCCTTTTCACGAAAGGAACAAACTAACTAACTAACTAACTAATTCTAGAGTGAGCACAGAAGAATCGAGTACTGAAATATATGTAGCTTTTAATACGCACATTATAACCTATGCAATCTTTAATTCTTGTTCTCAATGATGATAAGATTTAGTCCTCTTCTGTTTAATGTAAAATTATCATTGATTATTTGGTTGTTTTTTTTTCGATCCAGAAGCACTTGAGCTTTTCGGTTCTTCGGCTCGGTGCCATGGACATCGTAACCCTTTGGTTCTGTGCCACAAACTCCGTAAATCTGGAGAACCTGTGGCTTTTTCAAGTTGATTCAGTTTAAGAACACAAATGATAGTTACTTCTCAGTTATGGGGGCGATAGACAGATTGACAACTATTTCTTTTAAAATATTCAAGTTGACATCTCAAAGTTGCCTCAGTTGGAGGATAAAAATGATAAACAACTATTTCTTTAAAAAATACTCAAGTTTGTTTCTGAAAGTTTACTTGGAGATAAAAGATATGGGTTGGGTTGCAATAAAACTCAATAACTCTGAGAGTCCAAACTGAAAAAGAAGTGAGGCACATTTACAAAAGTACAGAACCGTACATAGTAGGTGTTCGGTCAACCAACGGGTATTGAATTAAAACATATAAAAGAAATGTGTTCAACGGTAGTCAAACTGAATAAATAACATTCCAAAGAAACAAATTGCAAACCAGAAAATATAGTTAACACATGCTAAAACTTTAAGCTTCCCTTCATTAAAATCATAACTGTTTTCCAAAGCTTTGGTAATCATCTGACAGCTTGTCCTGAGCAGAATGTTACCACCCTAACAGTCCTTTAGAATTTATCACTCTCATATTCCATGTGTCCTGCCTCTGCAGCCATCATGATCAAGTCATGTTACATCCTGAATTCATCTTCTCCTTGATCTTCCTCTTTGTCGGATTCCTCCTATATGATATATGGGATGGGGGTCTCTGACGAAGTAGTTAACATCTTTGCCTGTCGCTCTGAAGGTTTTGGGTTGGAATTTGGTCCCAAGTCAATTGTGCAGTTTTTTCCGCAAGACCCTAGGATTGTTGCTGGGGCTACAGAATTTGTGATTCATGCAACACTCTCTGCCGACAGGGATGGAGCCATATGGGAAAACCTGGTGCAATGAAATCAATCCTTCCCCTTTAAACCCTTATTAAACCCTTTGAGTTATATTCAAAAGCACATATATGTTTTTCCACTACCTTGTTAAATGTCCATGCTTCACACCCATATGTGCTTTAGTAATAGATCACATATTTACATTATGTTTTTCTTAGTCCCAAACCCAGCAGAAGTACTGAAGGAGATAGTACAGTAAGGTAAAACACATTCATACATTGCTTCATTTATTCTTGAATTGCAGGGAGTGGGACAGTATAATTACTGGGCATATTCTTTTGCATATTTGTGAGGAAATATGGGCCATTTGTAATAAGATTTTTCTCCCCACTTGTCACCAATGATGGTTTCACAGATTATAATAAATATAGTTAGGCAAGGAAAGAACTCAACAATTGCAGTTTCCAGGGTATTTTATACTAGCAAACTTTGCCAGCGTGATTCTGGCCATCAAAATATATTTTGTTAGACTTGATTAGCTACTGAACTCTTTCCACGCTGTAAGCCGCACACTGCGCCACAGCGGAAGTCCGTTGCACGCTTTAAGCCGCACACTGCGCCATAGAGTTGCTTCCCTTGTAAGAAGTCTTTCTAGTTTTACTTCTACTATTTTACTTATAGTACTTTTTAACCTTGTTATTCTATTAGGTTGTCCAGTTTTCTTCAATTTAGTATAAAATAATATATATATGTTTATTTATTGACGAGTAGTTGGGATCGAATTTAAAATAAATTGGTGGAAAGAGTTAATTGAAAAAACATTTTGTGGCTGAATTAAATTTAGGTCCTATTTTCCCAGTGCAGGTGTATGTACAAATTCAACTGCAGTTTTCTTAATTATTAACAGATTTTTATGACTAATATACCATTTTGTAGGTAAATAAAATCTCTTAGATCATTCTTAAAAAAAAGATTGTGGCTCTTCCAGCGGCTTATAGGAACCAATCAGTTAAGAACAAAACTATCCTAAATACAAAAGACTTTGTGTCAATATTGGCACTACCTGGATATAATTTTTCTTGTTCTGAACCATCTATAAAACTGATTAGGATATCTTGAGACATTCTAACTCTTGAGAATTCTACATAAAGTTGTTTGTGACTAACAAAATTTTGATATCTTGAGACATTCTAACTCTTTAGAATTCTACATAAAGTTGTTTGTGTCTAACAAAAAAACAGGTTGTTGTAGACAATTTCCACATTATCAAATGTTTGATAATGTTGACACTTGTTTGCAGTCATGACAATGACATTGTAGTTTCTGTCGATGCCTGATTTCTGCTGTTTAGCATGTTGGTCTCCATTTTGGAGGGCATATCAACTACACTAATATAAATGGAAATATAAATAAACAGCAAGTTTTGAAAATACAACTATATTTACTTCCACAGCTCTGTCAAAGTTGTTAAGCATTTTTAAAGTTACTGCAAGTTCAAAAGTTCCAGATCGAGACTGTGATTGTTGACAATCAAGTTATTAATATTTATGCCGAAAATATGAAATAAAAAAACATTATAGTGTATAGTAGTAATAATAAAATTTTCTGTAGCTGTGACTTTAGGGTATGAAGTACCTGTCACTTCACATTTCTCATCCCTAGTGTGTAGGAGGGCCAATTCCTTAAGTGTGTAACGTCCAATGGGATTGAACCAACAACCCTCATGTGTCAGAGTCGATAGACAAACGCTTATGCATTTCGCTAATCTGTCTCCTTGTAACAAATACTCTACCCATATGTCAAAATATAAAATGTATAGTTACTGCGAGAAGATAAAATGTTCTAGTGAGTCTTCATACATCATCAAGGCTGTTATCGTGTAGCGAAATCCAGTCCAGCATATTTGCTTATTACTGTCGGATTATAAACTGTGACTCAAAAGATTACACGGAAATAGAGTTTTGGTATTTCTCGCTAGTTCTGTGCCGAAATTAGAATAAATAAGGCCTCCATGCACACCTTCAAAAATTATAATTTCAAATGATCCCTCGTTTGTTGTTGTATGTATTATGATTGCACATTATTCATTCCCACACAATTTGTTCGAAATAAAATAACGGAATTATAAGAAATGATAATCTCAGCATATTAAAATTGAATCCCGTTTTCTATTAGTAATTTTTTTTTTCAATTCATTTTAATTTGTACTTTTTTTTTGCATGTTCCGTACGGTGATTTAGTTGTTTGTTTTTAAATCCTTTTATTTTACAATTCATAGTTATTTTTAAAAAATGTATTTGTTATTGTTGCTTTGTCTTGCTATTTTCTTGCTTTTTTTTTTGTTTGCTATCATTTTCGTATTTTATAGGCGGGATATTAAAAGTAACCATACAATAGAAATATGTTTCCCACCCAAAAAAAATTTAAAACTGCAGAAACTATCAAACTATTGCTTTAATATAGCAATGTCGCCCGAGTGGTTACCGGGCCCAAATTTGGGGTGTAAAGAATAGCACCACTGTTACCTGCCACGCATGTCGTAAGAGGCGACTAAGGAGGTTTGGCTGAAATCTGATGCACATGTCCTAAACGTGCAGAACTCTATGCGTTTAGGGGCCTACCAAACCAATGTGCAACGTATACACGTTCTTGGCAATGATCAAACATATCACAAAGAGTGATTAAAATTGGTTGTAAAGAACGAACGCAAAGAAGAAGAAGATATAGCAATGTCAACAAAGTCATATTGCAGATTATCATGAAGCAGATAGAAAGGAGATTAGAATACAAAATGCATGACGTACAGGCATGTCTCAGACGTGGCAAAGGGATAATATTTTTAATATGAGAAACAACTTTGAGAAATGCAAAGAATACATTTGTGGTGATCTTCCTATCTGTTTTATAGGTTACTTCAGATTACTTCAAGACTTTTGACTAATTTACAGCATCAGAAATTGTGGGACATAGGATTTCTATCACACATAATTGGTACATGTAATCTAGATCTCCAAGCAAAGAATCAGGGTCTCCTGTAGTCCAACCACATGCTGTGTACAGTACACTGATATAATTTTTAGCCAAGCTGGCCTCTAACCCTTGATTTCTATGGTACATGATCACTAATGCAGAGTGTTATCAACTTCACTGTTGTTCCCTTACCTGGAACACTCTCCGAGAAATGTGTGGGGGTTACTACAGATATTGTTGCTCAGCGGGCAATGGAAGACGAACCCAAACAAAATAATACACATTGAGCTGAAACATGCAAATATCACAACTTTGCTGTAAACTAATAGCACAACAAATTTAAGTTCATTATCTCAAATCACAAAATTAATGGGGTTATTGTAAAGCAAATTCAGAAGAAGAATAGCAATTATTTTAAATATGAAATAAAGACAAAATGCAGTGAAAGAAAATTATGATAACATGGTGCATGTTCGCATGCCCTATCAAACTGAGAATGAAGAAACTGCATGTATAGTCCTTTTTTTCTTCAATTTATAAATTGGTTGTTTGGTGTCAACAAGTCCTGTTGTATATCATGTAGGATTTTGAAATAACTAGGTTCCAGACTGAAAGAGAACAGTTAAACATTATTTTTGGTTTGTTTTTCTCCTCTTGTACAGTGCTGTCACTGGTGGAGAAAGTACCAAAGCTATTAGCAAAAAAAGGTAATTCTCCTTCCAGCCACCTTGATTCTTAATATCTCGGCAGACACTGTTTAAAAAAAATATATATAATACATGATAACGAGGTATGTCAAGTATTTCACTATCAGTGGAGAGGCTCTGGCTTTGATTCACTTCTTTTGTGTATTTGTTGTCTTACATTTTTAAAATTACTCTTTCGCACCATCGTAAAGTTAGACAGAAACCAACATGCTACTATCTGCATAGGAACTGCAGATTAAAAATCCATCTCTACAAACTGAAAGCTGACCAATGCACATTTGAAAACAGTCCCTAGACTCTTGAACACATTCTGCAAACCTGCCCCCTCAAATGGTTGGAGGTCTCGAACATGGCCCTGTGTGACTAATCTGAAGGAGAAATAAGGAATGCACCCGGGAGTACCTCCTGCTGACAACTAGTTTCATGGAGGCAACTATTCTCTGTTTTATCCAGGTTGGAACTCATGTCCTGATCCTAAAATACAGAATATTTTTTATCTTAAGTCTAAAATACCTGGTGGTAACCCATGAATCACCTTTATACTTTCTAAGCAACACTTGCAGTACTTTTTATTTTGTCCATACTAGAATGTTGCACCAGCTAACGGAGAAATGTCGTCTTTCTGCCCGATTTTCATTAGATTCTGCATACTTTACTATAGGTAGCATGTCTACTGCAGTATAACATTTGCCAGAATTCATTTTTATGACTCAAAATAATATTGACAAACTGTACAAACCAAGCTTAATATCAAAACACATTGAATACCGAGCATGTGCAATAGATGTATGATATATTGTGGTACAGCATAGCAAATTTAACAGTTGTATTTTTGTTTTGGGTATAATTCAAGCTTCTTGGAAAGATAATTTTAGTTAGAATTTTAACAGTCTTATTGGTTGCTCTTTCAGGTCTCCATCACCTGTGAAGCTGAGACGCAGGAGTCCTACACCAAGAAAACGAAGTCGAACTCGATCACCGAGGTATATACATCTGTAAAAATTGTTTCTTATATAAATATTAATATACTGGACAGAAGTAATAAAACTAGTAGATTAAAACTAAAGCAACAATCAATACACTTGGAGATTTTCACTTGAACACTCTCGCTGCCACCGACGACAAAAGTCTTCGAAAGACAAACTCCCTTTCACTGCTGTGATTGATTTTCTTTCATCTGGGGAATATTACATTACACACTACTTCTGTATTGTTCAGAAGAGCTCTCCAGAATGGCGGGTCTATCGCACATACGGTAAAAATACAATAAGTCAGATTTTGAACACATTTTGTCACGATTTTTTGTAAATAAAAAGATTTTCAAAACGAGCAATGTAGCTGATGATAGTCATGTCCAAAATAACTGATTCGGACTTCTTAGCCAGTGATAGTGATAAAACGGACTTTGAATAGGATACACATTTGGACTTTGGATTCAAGTGACAATGTTTATAGATCAATAGTAGATATTCCCAGGGGTACAGGAGTAGGTGATGGATCGAAAACGGGGGCGTATCACACTGTAGATAGGTATGGGGAGCAACCCCAACAGCAGTTACAGCAATAGCTCTTGGATTATGAAGAATATACTCTACATATAGAGAGGTCAGTAGCTTATTCATATATGAACATTATCCCTTAGTTTCAGTCTTAAGGTTATTAGTTTATTTTTATGATTTTTGATATTATCACCATGAAAACTGAACGGCCATAAAATAGCATGGCAGTGAGCCAGACTTGGTCGAAAAATAGCGTGGCAGCGAAAATGTTAATGAAAATGTTAATGAAAGTGGCAATGGGCTGGACACACATGCAGGAAACAGCCTAACATTGTAACCAGAAGTGTAATTGACTGAAACACTAGCTGTCTGTGTTCTTAAAAATGCTTGTCTGTAGAGTTAGGAAATGGGTACCATAAGAAATTAAAGGTTTGTGGTTCGAATTCTGTGTGTTTAGTGTATTTTTTTTTTCGTAAGCCATTAATACTTATTCTCTGTCTATTTATTGATCATATTCTTTGGCTCTGGTTCTCCCCGTGGGGTTTTTATAATTCCTTACTCTCTTCTATAATTGACTGAAACCTACAAGGTGAAGAAAACTTGAGATAAAACACACAGATGAAGAACAAGAGGAATTCAATTGCTTATTGTCGGACATTGGAGGATAGAAGTCGGCAAAAAGTGGCAGTTTCAGTTCTTTGATTCATTGGGATTCGCAAGTACTAATTCTTGTAAGCCAAGACTGGATATCACATGGTCTATACAGAAGAAATGTAACAATAGAGAGGTTTACTTCTATATATAACTTTATTGTTATAGTGTTTGTGATCATTGTAACAAGGATAGTTCAAGTCTTCGGAAAATACCCGGTTTTAAGTTAGTTTTGATGCTGAGGTCAGTGATACTAGGTAAGAAGGTGCACCAGAAACTACAGTATCACACATCTTATGCTTATATATGATGATTTTACAGTCCGATAAATCTTAGGCAGTTGATTGATCTACCAAGTCTTGCGTAGTTGTCACTACATTCAAAACTACACTGCATTAGAGATGAGCTCCAGACAACAGTTGACTTCATCATAAATACATCTGGCAGTATAATCCTCTACATAGCGATTGCAAGGAGTTGGTTTTTCATCTCTCTTATTCTTTTCTTGTTTCCAATGAAACAGAACTGCAACTAGTCACTAATATTTATATTAGGTTTTTCATTTCATTGTACCTAATAGAACATAATATGGGAATTGTTTCTAACGTCAGTTTTTTTAAAATTGCAAATTCTTTGTAACAAACAGCCATTCTTTTAGAGATTTAGATAGTTAGCCATAATCCAACATTAGCCCGCCTGCCCAGCGTGTTTGTAGCACCAAACCAAAAGGGTTGTGATGCACATGGCACCGAGTCGAAAGCTTCTGGATAAAAAAAAATTCAACATTAACTTCCCCCCAATATTCTGAATCTGGTGAAATATTGTCCATCATGATACAAATATGTGCAGGTGGATTACTGATAAGATGTTACTAATACAAATTCCAACTTTACAGTATACCCCATCTGCTGAGTTATACTGTTGCATGGTGTCAGTTCTGATTGGTCATAGAGGGGGATGTCAGAGCTGGCTTATGCTTATGCAGATTTGAAATATTTTGTTTGTCTGTTCTGCAGTAATCGTCGGAAGAGAAGGAGGAGAACAAGGACTCCATCCCCAAGGAAGCGGTCATTGTCTCGAAGTGGCTCAAGGCATAGGTTAGGTAATACGCTTATTAATTTTCATTGTATTAACACTTTACTGACCAAATCGACGGTCGCCGAATTCCGGGTATAAGTCTTAGAGACCAACTTCGACATCGCAATTTCAAACATGTTCAATTCAAACAGACGGCAGTATCGATAACTTTAGCGCTGACGTGTCATCCGGCATTTTATTATTCCAAAATTTGCGCCGCGATATCGAAAGTTCACCGCTTAAGCAATGTTCTGAAAATTGTATTTTTGTTTCAAGTACACTTCCAGTATTTTTATAATGTCTGATAACATAAACTAGACTTATAACATAGATGATTCTGACTTGCCAGCAATATTGTGACGAAAGTGATACCGCAAGGTTAAGCAGAGATGTATCGCTAATAATACCGATTGACAGGTAGCACAAACATGTTGAATTACACGATAATGTTGATGTTGGTACATCTGAAGTAAGAAATGGGCGTGGTACAAGAGACCAGAACAGAACTGCACATGTAAATAATCTTTTGAGATGGAGTAATAGTTCTCAAAACGAACTATTTGAGCTTGACATTATTCTTCTATACGAATAACATCGTGTGTGAGTAGTGTGACCAACGTGTCACGTCAGACGCAACTGTAACTGGGTATATCATATGACCATTGATTTCTTTCGCTTATTTTTCCTGATACTGCCATAGATTTGATCACTGATGAAGTGAATAGGTACTGTGAAAATTACATATATCAGTACACATGAAGTGTCATGTACCAAAATCGTACTTGTGACCAGACTGGTGCATTTGAAATTTATGGATTCATAGTGTGCCTTCAGATTGATATGGAAATGTGTTGTAAACCAGCAGTCTCTGACTACTGTGTAATTAAGATTGTGTTAGGTATCATCAAAGTTGTTTCATTCCAGTTTGTGAAAGATCTTCTTTATGGATATAAAAACAAAGGATATATACTGATAATACTCCACTGTAACAGTTTTCCATTCAAGCCCAGCTTTATTTCAAGAGCTGAAAGAAATGCAGATAGGTGCGATGAACAGTACCTGAAAACAGGAATAATTTTCCTGAAGAAAATGCAACTGAAATTAACACGACTGTGTTTTGTGCGACAGAAGATAAATTCATGCTGGCAGTTATCTGGCATGACACATATCTACTGCTCACTCCAATGGTGTTATGGACAAGACAGTCTGAAAATTCATAACCAAGAAGCCAGTATTTGCAGAAAAAAACAAAGTATGGGGGTATCACCACTCACCAACCCACACAGATCCTATAAGTGGTACCTGCTATTATATCATTTCATAGCTGAAACTGCTCAGTTCAATTGGCACATAATCAACAACACTGCAAACTCCACAACAACTATCACAGCAAAGAAGTTAAGGCAGGATGTCAGTATTGCTTTTCTTGAACCTGCTATTCTTCAATGAAATGTGACGCCATGTTCGAAGATCATGATTTAGTGAGGTCATTTCATTGCAAATATGTAAACCAAAGGTACAGACTAGACTGTAAATTGTGTACAGCTGCAGGGAAAAGAAGCCTGACTTGCATATGCTTTCCCAAATTTCAATGTTTCATCTATGTACACTGCATCGTTATACATCTATCAGATTTGAAATTTTGTTTGTCTGTTCTGCAGAATGACTCGGAAGAGGAGGAGAGACAAGGACTCCATCCCCAAGGAAGTCATTGTCTGAAGGCTCAAGGCATAGATTAGTAATACGTTTTATTTTATGTATTAAACCATGCAGTCACAAGGAAATTTGTTTGTCAGAATGAACGTCAAAGAAAAAAAACCACATTCTTATAGGTAAGACTCTATGTTAGCCTACCTTATCGTGGTTGAGGGTTGTGTGCCTTTAGATCCTCAGGCTATAATGCAGTCTACTCCTGCAGGTCTACAAGTCCTAACAGACTGAAAGGTGAAAGGCCAGACCAAAAGGCGGAGCAGGATGGGCTCATGGTGACAGTCAGAACCCACGAGTGGTAAATGCTCTGGTCAACCAACCCACCACTATGGGACAAATACACTTGTCCTCTTCTCTTTGAGAGGAATCCTTTTTTTCTTGTCTCACTTTATGAACTTTCCTAATAGGGTTAAACTAAGTGTCAGGAGCACATCCTGCTAAAAAGCCTTTTAGACTTGCAACAAAACGAGTCATCTAGTAAGGAAAACTCCAGACAAACCGGAAGACAGATTCGTCAGAGGACTGCAACTGTCAGAAACAACCTCAAAAAAGATGTCCAGAAACGGAAGTGTCAGCCATTATTGGCGGAGAATGAACATACAAACAACCAAATGGCCTGGCCATACAGGGTAAAGAGAGAATTATGGGAAAGAGTTGTATAGAATGACAAAGAGAGAAGATACTGAGCAGCATGGCATAGCAAGTGAAACACCAGCTGAGCTGATCGCCAATACTGGAGCACAGAAGGGACCAGGAAAATAGTTTTACTTTGAAACAGACAAAAGCACACTCCTCATGTGCCCATCTTTCTTGTGCAATGTTTGATTCTAAATGCCTTGAGTCGCAGTATAAATTTATCATCAATTGATTTGTACTTATACTACAGGGTGTTCAACTTAAAAGCAGCCCCAGTGATAAATAGAAATTTGCCAGGTACGCATTGCATCTCGCTATTTACTATTTAAACCGGTTCTGACTAGCTTGTCCTACGTCACATTTGTTCATCGCCCCTTCCCGCACTACAATTACACACCATCACATATCCTTGACCTATACTACGTCATAACTGAACCTTCTCATTTCCATACATATATGCCAGATTAGCTCCATTCCCAGGCTGCTTTTAAGTTGAACACCCTGTAGTAGCTGCTAAGTAACTGCAGTATTTATTTGAGTTAAACTTTAAGAGAGGTCGACCTAAAGAGACTCTGAAATGAACTTTGCTGAGAGAGGCAGGAAATATCGGTCTCAGTTCCATGGAGGAGATTGAGCGAGTTGCCCAGGATAGAGTGGTATGGAGAAATTACTTGCAGGCCCTATGTAGCGTATAACAGTACGAGAGGAATTATTATTATTATTAAACTTTAATTACATAGGTATTATTTTAAAATATCAACAAACGTGAAAGTTAATTACAGACAACTTTTCATGGATGGATAAGACCTTAGAGCTTGTATTTATCCTCAGATCCAAGCGAGATCGGAGCAAGCGTAGCCGCAGTCGAGACAGAAAGCATGAGAGCAAGAAAAGGCCAGTTAGAGACATTGAGGAAAAAAAGAAAGAGCCCAGTTCTTCTAAGGTTGGTATTGAATTTATCATCAGAAATGTCTGCAAAACAAATCATCTCTTTTCTTATGCAAAGTATTTTTTAACCTCTTATTCCTAGCCCTTCAGAAAAAATTCCTACCGAATTCCCAGGGCAAGGGAAATAACCCAGCAACAATGAGAAGTGCTCATGAAATAAAATTCATAACAAATACAATTTCTAATCAATATTTGTGATTTAAAGTCCAATTTACAGTTAAATGGATGAGGTACTAGTTTGTAAACATGTATGTTGTCAATACCATGCAAGTTGGATGTAAAAATTATACAAGTGAAGAAATAAAAATGAATGACAATATTGAAAGTATGTTTCACTCAAAAATGTCAGTTTTATTGAGGATAAATGTAAATTGAAAGGTTGAAAAACAATCTCCCTAACAGAGGTTGATATTACATGTGGGGCAGCTATCACTTGTTTCACCACCTTCGTGGTGCAGTCCTATCTTCATTTAGAACACTAACTGCGGCTCTGCATTCTGCCAAACAGTAGAGTTGAGTCGGTTGATGGTTGGCATGAATGGAGTTTATCAGTCCTGCAGTATCTGGGAATTTATCAGTCCTTCAGTTGCCTAGCCTGCATGTTTGTACGGCATGAGGGCCCCATACAATCAAGACAGAGGTTCAACCTTGCACATGTCCATATTGTCCTCATGGAACGAATTTGGAATGACATTGAAGTACAAATATTTGCTGATACTTTCAAATCTATTTCTTGACACTATATCTGACATAGCAGGCACATTCAACAGTTTATCGGTAAACCAAAACATTCTGTAGTAAGGTAACTGGTGAGCTCGACACATATAGTTTACATAAAGAAAGATTTTGATGTAATCAAAAGAAACAGGTGTTCATGAAGGATCTGGATTTTCCTGAATTTTCATAGAGCAAATGCGCTGGTTAGCTCTGTCCAGTTCTAAAAAACCACCTCTCGTAAACGTTACATCGCGCGTGTCGTAACAACGGTAATCACAAATAGAGAATATTCTGAATCAATGTCATTTGCAGAACCTGTTTCTTCACTAAATTGTTCGATATTGATAGTGCTCAGCTGTTGCAACTATTCTGTCTCAACTTTACAACCTGGGTGGGGGGACTGCCTAGAGTAGTTGATAGTAGCTCGGCCTGCTAGCTGTGAGACGCCTCATAGCTCGGGTTCGATCCTACTGTCCGGCATTTGTTCAAGTCCCCTGCTCTTACTCAGGACGATAACGTGAGTACCTCTGAAGTCGGAGAAAATCTGCCTGTATGGCGAGGAATACTAATTACGAGTACATTGAGCAGACGGCTGCCAGTGTAAAGTAATTTACAATGTGCACGCTGCTGCCATTGTAAGATATTGGAAAAACAGATTTTCACGCAAAAATCAGTTTCAGAGATGAAACTCGCTGAGTTGAGCGGACGGAAAAAAAAACCTGGGTGGACGGAGGAAGCGGCGTGTTCGCATCCATCAACAATCGTAATTCATCGTAACTAATAGTTACGCAAATCGTGGTAAATACTAGAACTAGCATCGTATATTTTCGCACGCAAATTTTTAATTAATTATATATCAATCCGATTTATCCACGATCTCGCAGGCAAATTTTCCATCAACTGAATCATAAATCACAAGTTTTCCAGAAAATATAAGGACTTTTTCAAATATTTTCCAATACGAAACCAAATACACTAGAAACACACGGGTTTCTAAAATGGCAACAGCCATTATCGACAATGACATCAGGGCTAAATTTAGCGTGTCTATTCGCAAGGAAAGATATAGAAAAACGATTTAAAAGGTATATACCGCCGGGCGTAACGGCCACTATGGGTTTATACAGATAACGGGCGCATTCGGCCGCTCCAGGAATGAGAGGGTTAATTGCATTTCTTCTTTCCCAGTGTTCTATATTACATTTAATCTTTTGTAAATTATACCACAATTAATTTAGACAATTTTAAAAACAGTATTCAAGCAGTTCTTTGCTAAAAACGGTTCTATTTCTGTATAGTTTGCTTGATGTGGTGGTTATGGTCACAGTCTTATTCCTATGATGATTTGATTTGTCCATGAAAATCGCCCATGTGGTACCGGGGACTGCAAGGGAAGCAAAGAATAGTAACACTGCAACCTACAATGCATGTTGTAAGAGGCGACTGACGTAGGCCCTGGTGATGCTACCCTAGTAAATAAAAAGTGCAGAAATCGAATGTGCTGTTCTACTTGTAGGGGCATATCTGACACAACGTACAATCGCTCTTAGGCTCAGACCACATACAAATCACAGAGTGGTTGACAAGTGGTCGATATGGAGCGTTCAAGAAGTCCATGAAAATGGTTTTCCGCCTTTATATGGTGCATTGTGATCTCTTGTGGATCCAACAAACTACATTCTTATGCTTCTTTGTATAACAATTCTTTTCATATATGTGTATATTTATATTAAATATATATATTTTTTCCATTTCTAGTTTTTTGCATTCATTTCATCGTGTTTAGTCATTCCAATATCTAGAGCAGTTGCAGCCTTGTTGTTTATAGTGTATATGTGTTTCATATAGGACAATTGTCTTGTATCCCCATTGTTCTTGTATCCTTTGCATGATAAAGACCTTTTCGTCAAAACACACAGTAAATGGTTTACTTCTGCCCAGTTTTAGCAGTTATGTCAATACACAATGAATCTGATTGTCACATGTCCATATTTCTGCTTTTTCTCTTTCTTTCTGCGCCATAATTGACACTCTCCAAATGCACATTGCTTTGTGTTTTCTCTTCTATCACCCAATAGTGGTTGATTGGTTTGCTTTTACATGGCTAGAACTTATTACTTGCATGATGTTCCCATCATTGTGCATATGCTGGGAAAAACATCACTGACTGATTGATTGTAGACCACATCATCCATTTCATTTGGTCAAAGAAAATACAGAATTAACACTGCATTCTCCAATATATACCTCATGGTATTTTACCTTTTCGGTATACCTTATAACATAGTGTGGGACTGTTTGGCGTTATACATAGGCATTCACACATTGAATCGGACACAAGAGTGTTTGGATTCAATCATTTAATCCAATCGAATTGAATTAGGCATCTTACCTCCTGCACACTAGGGCTTAGAGATGTCAAATGATTTCATACGCTACAATTTGAAAAGGCTATGGGAATTTTTTTATAACCTAGTACAGATAACACTTTTTACAGTGGTAAACATTGAATATACATTTTTATGTGTGTGCACAGGTGAAGCGAGACTATGATGAGGAAGAGAAAGGTTTTGCCAGTGGTAGTGACAGAAACAGAGAAGATAGCGAACCAAGATCCTCTGGCTCCCCTCCGCCATTAGAACCAGAAGATAAAGATTCTGACCACCAGCCAGTTGATATGGATATGAGTGACTGAGATGGCAACACATTAGCAAATTTTTGTTCACTCTTAAAATGAAGTGACTTTGATCATGAGTTTGTTTCTTTGTTTAATAGAAGAGATTATGTTATGGTTGTAAATTAAGCATTTGAAGGATAGATTTATAATCTATAACACAGACATGAAATGTGTAGTCCAGATCAGTAAATATAGACATCAAGTGGTCTGCATTTATTTTATATTTGAACAATTTTTTTAAAATAATTCACCTGTGTACGCTTTTCATGTCACGATATTTTATAAAGTAGTGGTCAATCTACAACATAGATTACAATCTACAAAGATGTACAACAGAGATTAGGAGTAGAATAGCTCAAACAAAGCAGCTTTTATGAAAATGAAGAACACACTATGCGTGAACTCACTACCAATGACATTGCGAAAACGAGTACTCCAGTGCTATATTGAACCAATTCTTATGTATGGCAGCAAATCATGGACAATGAACAAACAATCAATACGATCATTGGAAGCCACAGAGATGTGGTTTTACAGAAGAATGTTGAAAATTCCATGGACAGCAAAGAAAACAAATGTGGTTTTAAATCAGGCCTGCACACAAAGAAACCTTATCAAAAGAATAAGAATCCGACAATCAAGGTTCTTCGGGCATATAATGCGAAGAGAAGGTTTAGAACATTTGATGACTACATGTAAAATTCAGGGAAGGAGAGATCGTGGAAGAGGAAGATGTTGGATGGCCTCCTAACATCATGTTTCAAGAAAATATCGACGTCAGAACTGATTACATGCACCAAGCAAAGAGAGTTGTGGAGAGACATGATCGCCTACCCAGGCAGGCACGGCACTTGATTGAGTAGTCAATCTGAGACAGATTCCAGTGCACAAGGTGAAGAAAATACAGTGGCATTGTATAGCACACACCTTGAGAAAACTAAAGAATATAACAAGTACGCCACTTTCGTGGAACTCTCAGGGAAAGCGAAAGCCTGAAATACATGGGAAGGAATTTGGAGGCAGAGATTGATTATATATGGAAGAAGTTGCAAGAGATAGTGAAATATAGGAAGAGTTGGTTGAGGGCCTATGCCCCAACCTGGTGGTCAGTCTAAGACAGTTATATCTGTAGCCATTCTCAGAATGGTACTGGTGACATTTATGTAAGTCTTCTCAAATCATGATATGGTGCCACAACTGCACACATCAAAACTTTCTACGTTCAGTTTGTTGCTTTTGTAGCATGTGCAGTATTTTTTTTAACCGTATTTGACATTTGGTTATGAAATTATTTTATTTCTATTTTGATGTTCAAGTTTTCAGGTAACTGCTACTATAGAATATAGAAGTGAGGTCTCCATATGATCATAAAAATATTTGTCTATTTTTGGGGTTCCTTTCTTACTGGGTCATCAAGTCATGCGAAGATTCACTTTGGGTAATGTGTATCATTGATACACCATAGCTATGACCACCCATATAAGTTCTTGTGGTGCTTAGTCATCATCTTTTTTGGTTATATTCTTCTTTGAACGCTCCATATCGACCGCTTGTCAACCACTGTATGATCTGAGCCTAAGAGCGATTGTACGTTGTGTCAGTTATGCGCTTACAAGTAGGCCAGCACATCCGATTTCTGCGCTACTTTTTATTTACCAGGGTAGTATCCCTAGGGCCTACATCAGTCGCCTCTTACGACATGCATTGTAGGTTGCAGTGGTACTATTCTTTGCTTCCTTGGTCCCGCACCACACAGGCGGACCAGTCATGTAAGTTTTTGTGGTGCTTAGTCATTATCTTTTTTGGTTTCATTAATTTGAAGAGCTATGATAGCATACTGGTTAGTGACATTGCTTCAGATACGTCATACCAGGATCAATTGCCACATCAGTGGGATCTTTTCAGACTAACAACTCTTGGGTCAATCCAGCCTCAGTTGGGTACCAGAGTAAAGTGGGGTGCTTACCACAGTTTCAGTTTAGAATAGCTTCATTGCACTCCGGACATGTCCATAGGTGCTCCGATCTCCTTCACAATATCTCCAACAGCGTCCAGCGACTGACCATACCAGTTTGATTTTGATTGATGAGCCTACTCATGTACCTGTTATGCTTTTCTTGCTCCTGCAATCTAGTAGTTGACGTGGATTGGTATAAATGAAAATAATCTTTGCGGCCAAACTCTATGAGGGAGTTCAAAATATCAGCTCTATCCATTGGCTGGCCCTCTGATATGGTGGCAGAGCCAGCCTGCTCTCATTGCCAACGACACCCATGTGCCCCGGAACAAAGATAAGTGTGATTCTGCAAATTGTTGACGCTTGTAGTGATTCAGCTTACCACATCAACCATTGTATGCTGCTGGTCAAAGAAAAATGTTGGGGTATACTATAATTTTAGATCCGTGTTAACATACTTATGAATTACTAAAATTATTACTATATGCAGACAATATTGATCAACTCATAGCTCATTTCTTTATGTGTGCTTTCTTCATTTTAGTCAGTTACATGCAGTTATTTCTTATTGATGTGCTCAAGGATGTGTCACAGATAGTTTGTTAAATTTATGTGTTCTGTTGTTGTATCCTTGACAACCAAAAATATTGAATAAACATGTGTAATCAACTGAGAGTTTTACATTACATCATAGGTTTGATTGATTGCAAGTGGTATGTAAGTTTAATCTCTACATGGTCTTAGAAGATTTTGGAGAAGTTCATTAAGATGTCCAACAGTTTCATGATGGCATGTATACTTAATGAAGTGAACTGTTAGAGGCTTTTCAGGTCTCCAACGGTGTCAAACAGGTCTGTGTACTGGTCCCAACTCTCTTCAGCATGTTTGCGGTCATGCTCATGGATGTCTTTTGGGAATGTGATAAACATGGGGTAAAGATTAGATAGAGGACAGACGGTAATCTATTCAACTTCAGGAGGTTAACACTTTGCTGCCACCGCGACAAAAGACCAACTCACTTTTGTCGGCCGACCTGTGCCGTCGGATGTCTTTTAAAACGGGAGTATCGCTTGCAAAACGAGGTCCCATGACATACTACTTCCGTATTGTTCCGACAAGCTCTCCAAAAGTTTTTTTCCAGAGACCCCTAGGATTGTTGCTGTAGCTACGGAGTTCGTGCAATACTCTTGGCAGGTGGCGTGCCACTACTGTGGAAAACGACCGCATATTGTCTATCCATCTTTTCTTGGTCTTCCCTTGGCTCTAGTACTTGATCTATTTTTATTGTATGCTGTTATTGGTAGTTGGTTGTATTCCATTCTCGTTACATTGTTTGATGAGGTGATGTGTTGTTCTCATTATAGCAGTCTCTTGAATGAAACAAATTAAAAATAATTTCTTTCGGCAATTTCTATTCAAATCTGGTTTTGACTATTGTGTATTCTGGTTGAAACAAAGACTTCCCAAAAACTTGTAGGCTGTCGTAATCCATACAACCATCATTCAGAAGTAGATTTAACAGTAAATTAGTTTTTCAACAACCAGACTTGCCAATCGTCTTCTTCAAACGCTCTATATCGACCACTTGCCAACCACTGTGTGATTTGTGTGTGAAGCCTAAGAGCGATTGTACGTTGTGCCAGCACATCCGATTTCTGCGCTTTTTATTTACTAGGGTAGCATACCTACATCTGTCGCCTCTTAAGACATGCATTGTAGTTTGCAGTGGTACTATTTATTTGCTTCCCTTGCGGACCCCGACACCACACAGGTGAGACTTGTCAATAATTATTCCTCTTATGGTTTTCTGCAATAAAGGATTGTTTTGTCTATTTGTTAAATTATTATTCCATGATAAATCTTAAATATCCATTTTAAAGATGAAAATTCACACAAAATCATAACCCCCAACACACATTGAATATAGGACACACACTGAGGAAACCCCTGACAGCATCGTGAGACAGGCTCTCCGATGGAACACCCAGGGCAATAGAAGTAAGGGAAGACCCAGAAACACCTGGAGACGGGAGTTAGAGATGGAATGCAAGAGGACGGGGAGAGAGTGGCGAGATCTGGAAAGGATGTCCTTGGATAGGCAGGCTTGGAAGGCCTTGGTTAGGACCTATGCTTCCTAGGGTGAAGAAGAACACACATTGAATGTCTTCGCATTATAAAACAACTAAAAGCAAAGGTCCATTTATATTAAGTATTGTTTTAATAAATTAAAAACAGTTTATACAAACATTAATGGCATGTCTAGAAATAATGATAGTTTGAATGTTGTAGAGCGGTCCTAATAAGACCGGTCCTTAGTTTCACATAGCAACCAGTAAACACGGTACTTAGATATTGTCCTAGTATGATATATTTACATTGTTGTAACAAACTCAGTTCCAATGTGCCTGTTCAGTTGGATTCTCCGTCAATGTTTTCTCAATTGCTCAAGAGATAGTCAGTGGTGATGTAATAGAAATATTAATATTTCTGGACTAAAGTGAAATGCCCGTGAGATGCAAATATGAGATGTTGGGCTTTATGGTGATTGTCTAATGAAGGTGATGATGATACATACATTTAAAAATACGTTTTAAAGAAAATACAGAAAAATATAATACAAAGTATGACATTTGCATTTTCAAAATTGCTTTCCCACAGACAGGCTCTCGGTGACACTTCCCATCCGAGCTTGACGGCCAGAAGCAACAGAGTCCGGCATGAGTAAAAACACCGCATCGTCTGTTCTATTGTCACTCGGCTTGAGATGTAGTCTCTACTCAACTCGATCCTTATTTTGGTTTGGGAGGGGAAGGGAAAGAGAAGAAACAATATTTCCAGGTCCTTTGTTCAGTTTTCCCACCCGACGTTTGGACCTGTGCTGGTGCGAAGATGTTGCAATATGACACATTTCAATGTACCTTGGATGTGTATACAAGGAATTTCAGCATACATTGGATTTGGATACAAGGCATTTCAACATACATTTCAACATACATTTCAACATAATAAAGGCATGTATTTTATGGTACTGAACATTTGTCAGCTTTCTTTTCTTCCCTTCCTTTCTTTTATTGTTTATTATGAACAATAAGGAAATGTACAATTTAACAGTGATGTTTGAAATACATTATGAACAATAAGAAATGTACAATTTAACAGTGATGTTTGGAATACATTATAACAATAAGGAAATGTACAATTTAACAGTGATGTTTGAAATACATTATGAACAATAAGAAATGTACAATTTAACAGTGATGTTTGAAATACATTATGAACAATAAGGAAATGTACAATTTAACAGTGCTGTTTGAAATACATTATGAACAATAAGGAAATGTACAATTTAACAGTGATGTTTGAAATACATTATGAACAATAAGGAAATGTACAATTTAACAGTGATGTTTGAAATACATTATGAACAATAAGAAATGTACAATTTAACAGTGATGTTTGAAATACATTATGAACAATAAGGAAATGTACAATTTAACAGTGCTGTTTGAAATACATTATGAACAATAAGGAAATGTACAATTTAACAGTGCTGTTTGAAATACATTATGAACAATAAGGAAATGTACAATTTAACAGTGCTGTTTGAAATACATTATGAACAATAAGGAAATGTACAATTTAACAGTGATGTTTGAAATACATTATGAACAATAAGGAAATGTACAATTTAACAGTGATGTTTGAAATACATTATGAACAATAAGGAAATGTACAATTTAACAGTGATGTTTGAAATACATTATGAACAATAAGAAATGTACAATTTAACAGTGATGTTTGAAATACATTATGAACAATAAGGAAATGTACAATTTAACAGTGATGTTTGAAATACATTATGAACAATAAGGAAATGTACAATTTAACAGTGATGTTTGAAATACATTATGAACAATAAGAAATGTACAATTTAACAGTGCTGTTTGGAATACATTATAACAATAAGGAAATGTACAATTTAACAGTGATGTTTGAAATACATTATGAACAATAAGAAATGTACAATTTAACAGTGATGTTTGAAATACATTATGAACAATAAGGAAATGTACAATTTAACAGTGATGTTTGAAATACATTATGAACAATAAGGAAATGTACAATTTAACAGTGATGTTTGAAATACATTATGAACAATAAGAAATGTACAATTTAACAGTGATGTTTGAAATACCGAAGCAGGACTTTTGCGCCGCGTTTGTGCGATCGTTTTGCGGACCGTTTGGCGCTGGATTTTTGGCGCAGATCCGTTTTGGCGCGACCGTTTTGGCGCAGGATTTTTTTGGCGCAGAGCCGTTTTGGCGCCATTTAAAAATAACTTCATATTTAACTTAACGTTTATAAATAACTGTTTTCAATAAATTATAAATTTTTAATGCCAAAGAGAAGAATGCGATTTTGGTCTTGTTCTCCCGAATCCCATAAGAGAAATCCTTCCATCTGATCTGGTTCGACTTCGTACATCCGGAATGATAATTGAAGCTCGATCGACAGGCTGTGGAGGAGCTACTCGGTTGCCGTTTCTACTCCGCTGAATAACCTTGCGAATGGCGTCTTTATTTGGCATCTTCCTTGAGCGGCAAGCAAGGTTCCTTGAGAGCACTATTGAGGATAACTGAGGGGAAATTTCAGTTGTCTCGGTTGCCCTCCTTTGATTCCAGTCATTATCATGGCAGCCCGGAGGTGTGCTGCGTCACTTCCGTGACTATGCTGGTTCATCTGCATCAGAACCCGATCATTATCTACTGTAGTGTGTAAACGGGCCTTGCATTCGTTCTTCAGCTCACATCGCCAGAACTTCTTGGAATGGTCTGCACTGAACTTATCGAACACATAAAAGTATCCTTCGTGATTCAACTTTTGTTTGCCACGCTTTGACGGAACATTTTCCATTTTAATGGGTTCACAGAATTATAATAATAGTATGTGATCAATTTATCTAATTCTACTTATTTTGAGATTGAGTCTAGAACATTCTTACACTTTTATAGACTAAAAGCGCATATAGATTAGGCAGAAGCGGCAAATACCGGTTTAGGTCACATTACGGGTAAACGGGCCAAGCTATGAACATTTGGAAGTGACAGGATTTCTGACATTTGTGATGAACAAGATGTGACACTCAGTCGGTCAGCGTGTCAATTCTCGATCATCTCCAATGAAACGGCTGATGATATAATTCAGACACCTGACATTTGTTCAAATAAACGCTGATGTATAAGTATATTGTTTCATTAGAGTTAATATACATGTACACTAAAAATTAAAATAATATTAAGGTTATTTAAATTTATTGAGGAATTTGTGCGCCAAAACGTCCTGCGCCAAAACGCCCTGCGCCAAAACGCCCTGCGCCAAAACGGTCGCGCCAAAGCAGGCGGCGCAAAACGTCACGTACCGTGAAATACATTATGAACAATAAGGAAATGTACAATTTAACAGTGATGTTTGAAATACATTATGAACAATAAGGAAATGTACAATTTAACAGTGCTGTTTGAAATACATTATAACAATAAGGAAATGTACAATTTAACAGTGATGTTTCCAAAAAAAGAGCTTTCAACAATAAGTTTCATTCAGAAGGATCTATGTTATTTTTGTCTTGTCTTTACCTTCCATACATACATCATATTATGGATGCAGCTTTCTGAAGGAATTTTTGTTGGAATAGATGAGCATTGTATGTTTTGATGTAAACTTTGCTGCATTCCTGCAGGTCCATATGAGGTACCTGTATTCTGAGAGCAGTATAAGTAATTTTGTGTGTATGTCTGGAGTTGTTTTGGGTAGTGTGTTTAGCATGATGGCTCTGTATATATCTATCTTTTTATTTGTGTGCGGTTTGATTCGAAGTGATTCTGTGGTTGGTCTGACTGTGCTGCATTGAAAGAATATGTGCTCTTCCGTTTCTTGTATGTTTGTTCTGCATAAATGGCATTTTGTTACTTGTCCGGGTCTGTTTGCTACCCGTTCTCTTGTAAGTATCATGTTGTATATTAGTCTGAATGTTACCTCTCTGAGTAGTGTTTTATGTAGGTATGTGTGTGATATTCTGTCAAAAGCCTTCTGATCTAACGATAGGATTTATGATTGACAAGTCTTTCTGGTGTGTGTAGGTAATAATGTCTCTAATGAAGTGTGTATGCTGGTGTATGTTTCTACCTTGTACACTGCACTGTTGATCTTCATGTACAAGTGTTGGCATGAATGGTTTCAGTTTATTTGTCGGTGTTTTTGTCAATATTTTGTAGTCTACATTTATAATGATATTGGTCGGTAGTTTTTCAGTTGTGTTTTGTCAGAGTTGTCTTAGGAATGAGAGTGATGTATGATAGATTCATGCTGAGAGGTAGTACCTTCTCTTCAAAGGAGTCTGTGTAAACTCTCAGTAGGAGAGGACCTAAGATAGGAAAGAAGTGCTGATAGAATTCTACTGTGAGTCAATCTGGACCTGGTGATTTGTTCTTTTGCATTGTGTTGACTGCTTGCGTTATGTCGTTTAATGTCAGTTGTGTTTCTAGTTTGTCTTTGTCAGGTTGAGACAATTTCTTTGTGTATTTCATGAAGTCGTCTTGTATGTGCTGCTGTGTGTTTCCTTTTGTGTATAGGTCTATGTAATAGTTTTCAAAGGCTTTGGTTATTTGTGGTGTCTCGGTTTGCATGTTGTCCTCCAAGTCTATTACTCTTTCTATCTGTTTGCAGTGTTGTATGCTTTGTTCTATTGCCATGTACTGTTTGCTTGGTGTTTGTGTGATTGTATTCAGCTTTGTCCTTAGTAAGGCGCCCTGAAATCTGTGATGTCTGTACTGTTCTTCTTGTAATGTGTGGATGTTTGGTGCGTTGCTGTCTATTTGTCTTGATAGTCTGATTGCGTCCTCTAATATTTGTTCTTGTTGTATTCTGTCTCTGTTGATATGAGATGATATCTTTTTTTGTCATCTCCTTAACCGTGTTCTTTAGCAGTTCCCAATGTTGATGCACATTGTCTATGGGTACCTGGTTTGTGTATGTGAGGATGAGGTGTTTTATGTGTTCAACGTATGTTTTGTTTAGTAGAAGTGTGTTGCTGAATTTCCAGTGTGGGGAGCGCTTGAAATTCATATCTGCATGTGTGGTGCTTATGGTTGTTATGACCACTTTATGGTCTGTGAAAATAAGTGTTTCTGGAAGATGTTTAGTTTTGCTTATGTGATGGTATGATGGTACATATATTCTGTCTAAGTGTGCTGCTCTCCTAAGCACTCTGTTTGCGTGTGTAGTTTCAGTGCCGTTAGATGTATCTGTCTGTAAGAATCTATCAGACTGTGTATCTCTATTATGTTGTGTAGTGGGTACTGTGATAAATTTTTCAAAATAGTTGTACATCATTTAAAAAACAACATGGTTAGATAGGCCTTGCAATTTGTAATTCAACGATACCTCGCCCAAGTCTGTACGTCAATTCTGAAAAAAGATGAATATTTTATGAATTAAAATTTGCTAAATAATAAATACATGAAACATATAGGGTAAATTAAAAATACGAATCCTAGAAAACTGTGTCACTGTAATAGCAACACGCTTATATTATCTTAAATATCTTTCTTATTTCTAATAGAAGACCATATAAACTATACTTTTATATGTGGGAACACACAACACATTCACTGATTTTATTGTTGCAATGTATTAATACATTCTATCGAAACAATTATGGACATGTCTGATAAAGATGATCCTAAAATGAACAATATAATTTACTATAAGTTTTACTTACCATTTGGAGGTTGGAACGTTGTTTCTCATTCTTGTACAGAACATGCATCCATGGCCCAGTCAGGAACTTCGAGAATAATCCAAACACTTGCAGTTGGAGCAAGACACTGGGGTCTTTCAATTTCCCAATAACACATATTTTGGTATCACCCTTGTGGTTGCATTTCGTCTCAAAGTACATGAGCAGTTTCTGCCTCAGGTGGCAAATCACTGCTGCCATGTGGAACAGAACATGCAGTCTGTTTCCAACATACCGAAGAATCTCTTCTCTCAGAAATGTAACAAATCCTGCTGGATCACCAGTAGCCTGCTTGTACCTGAAAGTAAACCAATTGGACCAAATATAAGTTTTAAAAGACAAATTTTCTTTATACAAATTTGTCATCACATCGTTTTAACAAAATCATCTTTTATTAACTAGTCCTAATCTTTTTATAATATATATATATATGTAGCATATAGAAAACAACAATAAGAACGGTTAGATACCAACCTCATTTTAGATATGTTGTGGACCAGATCCGTAGCAACACATCCGTGGTAGCCTTTCTTTCCTTCAGAGGGCAATACCGTCCAGGCTGCATCTACTTTGGCCAGTGTCATCCTTGCGACCAATGCTAGTCCATCCAGTGGGTGGACGTTACACTTCAGCTCCACTAGATCCATATCAAACTCTTCTTTCAGTCTTAGCACAGCACAGTGATTTACTGGTGCTCTATCAGTAATAATGCTCTTTATGTGAGGTACAATTTCCTTTTTAACATCTACGACTGATAGACCAAAGCAATCACTATAACATCATGACATCAGTAAGAGAGCCTGAAATGTGCCCAGTATAGTCATCGGTGGATCCTCCTGCAAGTGCAGCTATATTCAAAATTAAAGATTTAAAAGAATTGTTAGTTGGATCAGGGTAAGTCACGTGAACATTCACATGGGAGCCTTTAAGTGATGTGGAATCCCATGCAAGATTAATCACGTCTGTCTTATGCAATATGTATCCGGTCTGGATATCAGACAGAACACCTATTTCATAGGACATCTGTGCAACAACAGAGTTAACAGGTGCACCTGACAACACTTTCCCACATAAATGTTTAACAATATAAGAAATGTCTGGACAACAATGACATACTTACCTGATGGAGTAAGCAGTTGTAGATGCATTTTCTCAAAGGCATTCCAAACTGCTTATCATCCATCTTTACGAATTACACCTATTTCATAGGACATCTGTGCAACAACAGAGTTAACAGGTGCACCTGACAACACTTTCCCACATAAATGTTTAACAATATAAGAAATGTCTGGACAACAATGACTAATACTTACCTGATGGAGTAAGCAGTTGTAGATGCATTTTCTCAAAGGCATTCCAAACTGCTTATCATCCATCTTTACCTGGACAATATTGTTCTCTGCAGCCTTCTCTTCCTCCTTAACGGACTTCTCATTCTCAATGAAATGAATGCTCCCATGTTGTTGATAGTCTTTCTGGCTTCACGGATGTCTTTCACATGGCCTATTTGGTCTTGTTTTCGCTGAAATTAAACTTGAGATTTATAATTTAGATGCCGATCGTTCAGCTCATCAATACGCTTCTCTCTCTTCTGAAGCTTTTAGTAAAGACTTTCTACAATGGAGTTCAAGTCATTTACTTGGCCTCTCTAGCTTTAACCAACTCGGACTCTCACATACAAGTTCTTATATTTGTCTTTCAGCTTTCTTATGGTGGCTTTTTTCCTCTTCAGGGTCTGTTTCATACGCCTCAGAGAATTTCCTGCCAACTTTTCTCTCTGCTCTTTCCTGATTTCTACAATCTTCCGCAGCAAACCTCTACGCCGACTTCTCATAATTCCAAATGTCCGCTTCGTGTTGGCACAACTTTCACAGCTACAGCTGCATCGCAAACTCATAGGGGATGTATCTGCCTGAAACAAGACTCATTGAAGAGATCATTATTCACATTATCACAAGATTGCTATGGAACTGTAACAATAACAGCATTTGACTTTTGAGTCTTTAAATGGGATTACAAATGGCTCTTGGTAGAGTTCCATAAGGAATGCCCAATGCTTAGTTAAGGCTGTGTTTTTGCTTCTTATCAGTGTGTCAAAGCGTGCAATACAAGTTGCAAGATACTTTTCATTGACATACTTATCAGTTTCTGTTGCAAGCACAACAGTAGATACCTTCTTTGCCACCTCAGAAATACCAGGTCTGCAACGATCCAACAGCAGCTATGTACCCCTTCTTAACTGGATACGTTGCTTCAAACTGTGCCAAATATGATCTCAGATCTTCAATACCCTTCTTGCTATCCATGGTCCAAGTTAAATCAATTCAAAAATGATCGCCCGAGTGGTTACCGGGCCTAAATTTGGGGTGTAAAGAATAGAACCACTGTTACCTGCCATGCATGTCGTAAAGGCGACTAAGGAGGTTTGGCTGAAATCGGATGCATATGTCCTAAACGTGTAGAAGTCTATGCATTTAGGGGCCTACCAAACCAATGTGCAACGTATACACGTTCTTGGCAAAGATCAAACATATCACAAAGAGTCATTAAAATTGGTCGTAAGAACGAACGCAAAGAAGAATTCAAAATGATAAAGTCAGTGAATCTGCAGATATAAAAACAAATTGTTCTATTTACTATTTAGTACTTTCGAATTATACATATCAGAATTTTAAAACGCCGAGCGAAAAGCGGCTGAGTCAGGTGTTAAAAGTTTAAGTCAAATTATTAAAGTTATTAAATTAAACTAATAATTAAATTATAATAACGAGATTACAGATTAACAATCTGGTAAATAATTGCTTTAAACATGTTAGAACACAAATACTTGTTGCATTATTTACACTCTTGCAGTTAATATAAGTTAATAATACTAATTAATATAGGCAGAATCATTTTAGTTATTTAAAAAAAAATATTTTTTACTAAAAAAATGGGCCAATTCATTGTACGAAATTTCAGGTTACACATGGCTCGCTAAAAATTGAGTTACATTAGCAATAAATATAGGAGCTCCAAATTTCATACAGTACACACATGTTAAACAGCATGATAAATTTTAATATGATGTCTATTTTTGGAAGTTTACTTGGGGTAGCATAAAATAATTGCAATTAACTTACCATGAGCTCTTAATTGGCTTGTAGAAAGATAACCAGACAAATTTTTCTTCAAACGACTATTTGAAGAAAGGGTTTGTCTACAAATTCTTCTCTATATATACTAGTCAAAAATCGCTAGAATTCTCCTTAGCCAATGAAAACGGTGTATTCTCTAGCCCAGACTTGCAAACGCGTGACGCTACTTACGGCAATTTTTTCATAAAAGTTTTTGGTGTTTTCCAAACCAACTTTGATTGTTGAAGTACGCAGTGTGTCTAGCTGGTGTGTGGTTTCTTTATTAACGCTAAGAATTTGTGTTCTGATATCTCCCCCAATAACGTCCATATTGGTGAGGAAACAAGGTGAAATCTCCACCTAATATTATATTTTGTCCTCTATGTGACAGAATGAGTAAAAAGTCCAGATTTTCATAAAATTTGTGCTGGTGTCTGGTGGTGCATGCATGTTGACTATTGTGTATGTTTGTGTGTCATTTTGTACCTGAACTATTGCGACCCTTCCTTCGCTATCTCTGTTCATTTTTAGGAGAACCCACTTGTCTGATGTCTGTAGTATAGCTACTCCCGACCCAATGTTATGTATACCTAAACTAAAACATGAATATCTTAGCCCTAACTGTGTTGTGATTCTTGATGCATGTTCGTCTGTTCTCATATTAGTTTCCTGTACCAGTATGAAGTCTGGTTTATGTTTGTGTATGAATGATATGAGGTGGTTTACTTTGTTGCGTAGACCACTGCTATTGATGCTAGCTATTCTGATGTCTGTAGCCATTTCTACGGTGTTGGTTGTGTTTGGTGTTGTGTATGACAATGTTACATTTGTAGAAACAAAGATTAAATATATATGGATACATACATTCAGACCAACAATTGAAGAACAACTCTCAGAAGCACAGATGGGTTTCAGACGAAATAGAAGCTGTACCGATGCAATATTCACATTAAGACAACTGACGGAAAGTGCAATAGAACACAACAAGACCTGTAGTGTGGCATTCATAGATCAGGAAAAGGCATTCAACAGAGTCGATAGAAACAAACTATGGGATTGTTTAAGAAAATATGGAATCAACAAACATCTCATCAAGGTCTGCAAGAGTTTATACATTTCAAATAAAAGTTACATAAGAACAAAAGCTGGAACATCAAAAACATTCACATTAAACTCAGGAGTTAGACAGGAATGTGTGCTCTCCCCACTTCTGTTTATAACATACATGGACAACATAAGTAGAGAAGCAGGAATAGAGGAAGAAAATAATATTTCAGAACTTTTATTTGCAATGACCAAGTTCTGATTGCAGAAAACGAAGAATCTCTCCAGAACCATTTGAGCTTAGTTAACATCAAGGGTGAGGAGTACAACATGAAAATAAATATAATAAAGACAGAGACAATGGCAATAAGTAGACAACCAGAAAGCCTTACAATAAAACTCCAGAATGTAGACATAAAACAAACAATTGAGGCCAAATACTTAGGAGCAATTTGCACAGCAGATGGAAGTATCGATAGCGAAATCAGCAATCGTAGCACAAAAGCTAACCAAGTACTGGGACAGTTAACACCACTGTTGTCACATAAAGAAATACCGCTAACAACTAAAGCAAATCTCATAAGAACGATTTTCTGGCCAACACTATGTTACCAGTGTCAAACATGGCCAATAACAGCAGCTAGTGAGCGGAAAATCATAATGACAGAGATGAGGTGTCTTAGAAGAGCTGCAGGTGTGACAATAAGAGACAAAATTAGAAATGAAGAAATCAGGAGACTGGATGTGAAACCAGTCATAAAAGAACAACAGATGAAATGGTTTGGACACCTGACCAGAATGTCCTGATATCGCCTACCACAGAAAAAGTATAATGAGTACAAAGCAAGAATAAGACCACGCAAAATATGAAGCGACGGCATTAAGAACAGCCTTACGAACATGAATATCAGCTTACAAAGTGCCTTAAAACAAGCACAGACAAGATCACTATGTTTCACCCCCAACACTTCTATAAAGAAGTAAATGGTGGAAGAGAAGAAGAAGATATACATTCTGGGATGATCCTCTTCTGGATTGTCCAAGATTATCACTGAGCTCTGAGACGTCTGATAAAGATTTGGAGTTTCTTCTACGTGGAGTTGATGTTGCTGGTCTTCCTGAGGATGGTGTTCTGTATGCTTGAATGGGCGTTGGGTATTCTGATGTATCACTTGCTGTTTCTGAGGCTGACTGGACCGGATAGGTGTCTTATCTTCTGGGTTACCAGAGTGAACCCCTCTGAGTTGTCCCTGTGTTCTTCAGAAGACGGGTGACTGTACGTAACAGTTGGCTGTGCAGTTGGTTGTTGTTTCTTCTGATTTTTTGTTGTTGCAGCGTTGGGCATTTGTTGGACCAGCATCCAGTCTCTTTGCAGAATATACATTCTGTTCGGCGTTCACCAACAGCGATCATTATTTTGATACTGTTGGCGCCTTCAATATTGAAGCTTGCATAATATGGAAGTTGCTTCTTGGGTCTTGCCAACAGGACATATTTGTCCGTGCTGGATGCCATTTTATGGACCTCAGCATCTGCGTCGTCAGTTAAGCTTATTGCTATTTGTTTCCATGGAGGTCCCCAAATCGAGCAGTGTGGGCCTCTTGTGTTAAGGGTGGCATACCACCTGTAGGGGCTCTCAAACAGATTTGATGGCCCCCTTGCCAACACCACATGGCCCTGAGAGAATACTGGTTATCGTGCCGTAGGTAGTTCTGGCTGCCTGTGGACCGGTCATTGTAAAGAGCAATGTTCCTGGGAAATTAAAGGAGCCCCCATCAAAATCCTAAGCGTAGAGGTTGAAATTTGGCATTCTTGAGACATAGCTGTGAGTTTTTTTTATTCTTGTAAAAAATGAAAAACTTGTCAGTTTCAAACCAAGCGTTGGTGAATCACAGTCTTACACTACTGAGAATACTCACTGAGCAATTCAGAAATGGCAGTTAGAAAATCTTTTTCAAGTTGAATGTTCAAAACACTGTTCGAATCAAGCCATTCTGCCGCCTGTGGACCGGTCATTGTGAGAACCAATGTGCCAGGAAAATAAAGGGAGCCCCTTTAAAATTCTCCGCTCAGATTGAATGTTGGCATTCTTGAGGCCATAGTTGGATTTTCTGTGAAAAATGAAAAACATGTCTGTTTAGAGATTTCAACTCTTGTGTTGAAGAATCACAGCTTTAACTCTTTCCACGCCCATTTATTTTTTCTCAATTTTTAAGCAGTTAATTCAAGGAAGTGAAAAAAATTTTTAATTACGATCCCAACTACTCTCAATAAATAAACACATATATATTATTATATACTAAATTGAAGAAAACTGGACAACCCAATAGAATAACAAGGTTGAAAAGTACTATAAGTAAAATAGTAGAAGTAAAACTAGAAAGACTTCTTACAAGGGAAGCAACTCTATGGTGCAGCGTGCGGCTTAAAGCGTGCAACGGACTTCCGCCGTGGCGCAGTGTGCGGCTTAAAGCGTGGAAAGAGTTAATAACAGTGTTATTAATTACTGATTATTCTCAATACTACTCAATAGTGTTATAGTTAACAGAACCAGATTGAGAGAGATGGGTGTCCATATTACATATTGGTGCTGCCCAAAAAGAACGACATTCTAAATATGCAAGGAGATTGATTAATCAGCATCGAGCTGGCGTGTTGGGTTTGCTGAGGCAGAGATCAGAGCACACATGTCCGGAGTGCTATGATGATAGTCCTCATATAACCTGATGGTTAACAGAATAATCAAGTGACAAGAATCACTTAAATGGAAGTAATTATCTATTACTATCTCTATATCTTTTCGAGATGAATATCCAAAGGCGAGTTCGAATCCAAATCACAATATTATTATGATGGCAAAACACGTAAAAACAAAGTACTTTAGGTTTACAAAATACAAAAATAGTGTGAGTGACAATACTGCAGTCAACTTAACTGCAAGCAATCTAATCAGTCTTCAATACTTAAATAAGTTCTTCTTCGCGTTCGTTCTTTACGACCAATTTTAATCACTCTTTGTGATATGTTTGATCTTTGCCAAGAACGTGGTTACACATTGGTCTGATTGGTTTCGTAGGCCCCTAAACATATAGACTTCTACATGTTTAGGACACGTGCATCCGATTTCAGTCAAACATCCTTAGTCGCCTCTTACGACATTCGTGGTAGGTAACAGTGGTTCTATTCTTTACATCCCAAATTTGGGCTCCGGTAACCACTCGGGCGCTTAAATTTAAATAAGTTATATTCGATAATCACAAGTGACAATATTAGATAAACTTGACAAAGACAAACAATCCTATCAAATGTGACTGATGGTGAGTGTCCGAAATTTGCAGAGAGCGTAATAAAAGTTCTAATTCGGAAACTCTAGTAGACGACTTACATTTTGCATTGTAAATATAAGTTTATTTATATGAAAAGAACTTGATAGATAGTCGTGGACATTCAAATCTGACATGCTTAGTGAAAAACATGAAATAATAAATCGTTTCCTGTTTGGAAAACATTCCTGCGTGTTTAACAGATTATTACCATAAAATTGGAGTCCTAACAAATATCTTGTCAGGCAAGACGTACGAGCGTTAAGTACGGTTTTTTAACATCATGTCTTGCTGGGTAACGTGAAAATCGTGATGTCTTGATCAGTAGTTAGACACACGAGGAATAAAGGTTAAAAACAGACTACGACATCATATGTATATGCATTCAGTGTCTGGAAATCGGCTCAATAGAGCGTCCCGCCATCAGTACCACGATTAGTATATATAACTGCCCCAAACATGCATTTTGATTATTATAATACCATACACAGAGGGTTTGAAAAAAATATAGTCTTTAGACTCATATTATTGCTCCTCTGCACGGAAATCATTATTTAAATAAAAAAATACATATTGTTGACTTTTATTTGCAAGCTGTATATGTGAGGGCATGAAAGCCAGCATACAGTTCGATGGCAGCACATATGATAGTGTCGAGGTTAATAATGGAGTCAAGCAGGGCTGTGTCCTTGTCCTCACTCTCTTTGGCATCTTCTTCGCAGTCCTTTTGAACCACGCCTTAAGGGACGATGACGGTGAGGTTTTCATCCGCAATAGATCTGATGCTTCACTCTTTAACTTGGCTCGCATAATAGCCAAAACAAAAACGATGGAAATTCTTCTCTAGGGCCTCCTTTTTCGCTGACGATGCTGCCATAGTCGCCCACGGTGAGGCTACACTGCAATACCTAATCAATAATTTGTCAACGGCATGCGACCTGTTTTCTCCGACTATAAGTGTCTCCAAAACAGTTGTACTATGTCAGGGAGGTAACACAACAAATATAACTTTAAATGGCAACCATCTAACACCAGTTCAAAAATGTTGCTGTCATGGGTCACTGCCAGCCTTTCTCTTGATGAAGAAATCAACGCTCGTATAGGAGTGCGGCTACTACATTCGGCAAACTATCAAAGCGAGCGTGGACAACACAAAACTGACATTGCAGACGAAGATTCAAATATATCGAGCCTGTGTAATTAGTTCTTTACTATATGGCTCAGAAACATGGACAGCCTACTCAAGACACGAGAGGAGACTTAACATCTTACAACTTCGATGTCTCCGCAAGATTATGAACATCAGGTGGTACGACAAGATAACCAACTCTGAAGTACTGCAACGTGAAAACCTGCCTTCCATCATGGGAATGCTCAGCATTAAGGTGGTTGGGGTATGTGAGAAGAATGGAAACTTGTCGCATACCAAAACAAATATTGTTATGTTAACTTTCGAAGGAGAAGAGGCACTAGGGCAGACCACTGCTGAGATATAAGGGTGTCTGCAAAGCCTCAATGAAAAACTTTTCTATAGGTTCCAGTCCCAGCACATGGAAAAAACTAGCCGATGACAGAGTTGTGTGGAAAGCGATATTGCGCAAAGGCGCAGAGTCTTTGAGAAGAGACTATATATGAGCTGAAAGACAAGAGAGAAAAGCGAAAACTCAGAAGTTGTCACTGTAAAACACTTGCCAATTGACCGCCTGTAAAGACGAAAAATGCCATATATATATCGAATGTAATAATAATTGTGTCGTGATTAGATGAAATGATTATTGTGAAATAAAAAGAAATCTAATGTAACCAGCCTAACATTGGTATGTAAAACAATTAAGTTTTAATATTAGGCCTATAGGGACGCCCGAGTGGTTACCTGGGCCCAAATTTGGGGTGTAAAGAATAGAACCGCTGTTACCTGCCACACATGTCGTAAGAAGCGACTAAGGAAGTTTGGCTGAAATCGGATGCACATGTCCTAAATGTGTAGAAGTCTATGCCTTTAGGGGCCTACCAAATCAATGTGCAACGTATACACGTTCTTGGCAAAGATCAAACATATTACAAAGAGTGATTAAAATTGACCGTAAATAACGAACGCAAAGAAGAAGATGTGTAAGAAAGAGATCGGAGCACACATTGTTATTCACCGAAGTTTATTTATTAGGGTCATTCCAATCAATCAACCAAACACACCGACATGGTTTCAGCATAGTTAAAACACTTATATAAAGTAGTAAATGGTGGAAGACAAGAAGAAGAAAATGTGTAAAACTTCCCCTGCAGCTTGACAGAACTCTGCGACCCAGTTGTCAGATACTAAAGCTACAAGATTGCAACAAAGTAGTCATCAACATTAGCAGTACCACTTGGTGTACTAAAATAATAACCTTTGTATAGGACTGTTAGGGCGACACTAAAAAAAATATACATTTTATTTAATTTATTAAACATGCTGTACTCTCATCATCAATATAAGAAAGAGGCAGTCATAATTTTTCGAGCATGTGATGAGGAGTGGAGGTTGAGAACACATTGTGATAAAACCGGTAAAATGTAGCCTGACTCCATGGCACGGTTGAGCATCAACATCCGAGTTGATAGCAAACACCAAAGACAGAGATTTGTGGAGATCCATGATCGCCTACACCAGCTGGCACGATACCTGATGATGATGATGTACGCACTGTGTAAGTCTTCTTATTAAGGAGTTAGTAAACACTTCCATGAACTTTAAACTCTCAGGACTCGTACGGTACGACAACCATGTATGTTCGTGTGGAGTGCTAGAAACAGACAATTATTATTATTGTTTGTAAATTAATGAAATATTCAAATATGTCCTTTGAGTTTCGCAAAATATTATACACAGTTCAAAATTCACATTAGAGATACAATGTTTTCCCGACTATGGACGTGCGTAAAAAGACATCGGAGAAAGTTGTATGTTGTGGGGACTTTGATGGGAGGTAAGTAACTTGAAATTTGGAAAATAAGTTAAAAAGATGTGCCCTGAAAAGTACAAGTGCTTGGAATATATATTGTACGGCTTACCTTGTACGATATCCACATTATCAAATCTGTATGTATTATTGCATTAGACTATAATAATAATCATTATATTTTATGTATTATGTGTGTATCTGTAGTTATAATAATAAAATACTATTAAATAAAAATAAGTTATTCAAAGTTATTACTATTTGAGTTAACTGGCAACTAACTCAAACTGCTTGAAGTTGCTGTCTTGATGATAGTACAATAATAATATATAAATGTTAAAAGCTCATTTTTGGTAATTACTTTCTAAAATGAAATCTGAGTTTAAGGATTATTGATTATGCTACATAGAAGGTGCATAGCTTCTCAGCCTTTTGGCTAAGAGCAAAGTGAATGCCCAACGCTTGATGATCAGAGCCAGAAGGTGGAAACCTTCATGTAGTATTTATTTTATTATATATCCAGCCCAATATATGGCACGTCATTCTTATACAAAAGCTTGAGCAGCTAACTCCAAAAAGATGAGAAACTTGGAGCTCACTCGTTCACATGTGCTGGATCCACTCGCTGCGGTACTGTTGGGTAGGGCCCAGTTTAAAAAAATAAAATGGATGCACTGCTATGGCTATATTATATAGGCTAATTATATAGGTAATTGCAACTGAACCATATATTATATAATGACAAATCCTGTGAAATCCTCTGTATTGCCAGTGTACCATGTGGATGATATCCACTGTATTACCATTTAAAAATATTTGGTGTAGTGCTGCTCAAGTCGCTATGTATAATCTAAAGATATGGCTTAAAGAAAGTGGTTACCCTAAGCATTTGCCTCAACACTTTAACTCATTTATCTCTTAATTATTCTCGTAAATTTAGAAGTGGCTCTTAGTACAGATTTTTTAACAGATAAAGCATCAGAGAAGATGAAGACAAGCAATACCTGATTTTGTCAGTAAGTACATCTTCATTATTTTGAACTATTAATTTACTTTTAATAATGGCACATGTTATTGAGTTACTTGCAATCTTGATCTCTGATAAAACTTTTTACAACTTGTTACATTTATTGTTCAATGGCCTAGTAGAATAGAAAACTGACCATGTCTAGGAGTACACAGGTAGCAGAAATGGGATGCCCTTCAGATATGAAGTTTGGATCGAGAGAGATATGAAAGTTGTCTGAAATCTAAACAAGTTTTATCCATCAGTTCTGCATCCAGTAGAGCTGGGTCAGCTAAATTCTTAGCTGAAAAGTAAATTGAGCTGCCTACAGAACACACAAGCCAACCTCCACCTCGATTGTAGCGGAACTTTGACCTCAAGGTCAAACTAATAGGGCTCTGACTCGCTTGAGGGATGGACTGAACTAGGTCAGTTTTTTCCTGCTTAGAGGTGAACCCATATAAAAGTAAGTCAGAAACGCAGTGACTACACCTGAATTCATAACAAATAAAATATAAAACAAAATCGAAAATTAACTAGATTCAGAATATGTAATTGATTGTCTTTCTTGCAGATAGGAAAATATGTTTCATGAGATGTCTTTTTGAATTGTTCTATAATATTTTCTTCTTTCAGACATCAACATCACTATTGCAGTAACAGAGAACATGTAATGACAGGTAACAATTTACTTGCTTCTTCTTTGCTGTTGTTAAATGTCTACATAATGAATCCTGTTTTCTGCATGTATGTTGCTTGTTTGTTAGTCATCAAGGCTTCCAAACAGCTTTCATGATGTTTGATCTCATGCCAGTGTTCTTTCCCACTTGATTGTCAGGTGACAATCTTGCAGGATGTCATTGACTTCGGAGTGTCCACATGCACATGAGGGTGATGGAACCAGTTTTAGTCTGTGTAGGTGTCTGTTCAGTCTATTGTTTCCAGTTCTGAGTCAAAACAATATCACTGCTGTCTATCTAGAAAGTGGTAATTGTCTCTGCTGGTCTTCTTTTCTAATGGCTTGATGGTGTTCTTTCCTGAAAGTGATTGAGTCTTTGTTCCTTGTGTTTCCTCCTTTGCTTGTTTGTCTGCTCTCTGTTCCTGACAAGTTTACTTAATACATAATCAGTACTATTTTGATCCAGCTATGATTTCAGGATAGTTTACGCCCACTGATTTTCCTCGAATACTTGCTTCCTTTCACAGTGCTCTCGCCATTCACAAACCGATTCTCAGAGATACTTGTTATGTAGGGGACTGCCTAGAGTAGTTGATAGTAGCTGGCTGCTAGCGGGCGCCTCATAGCTCGGGTTGAACCTACTGTCCGCATTTGTTCGAGTCCTGGTCTTACTCAGACGATCGTGAGTACCTTGAATCGGAGAAAATCTGCCTGTATGGCGGAATACTAATTACATACATTGAGCCACGGCTGCCAGTGTAAAGTAATTTACAATGTGCCGCTGAAGAAATTGGAAACGGATTTTCACGCAAAATTCAGTTTCAGAAGATGAAACTTCGCTTGAGTTGAAGCATGATGAAAAAAAAAATACTTGTTTGTAGACCACCATTTAAAGTTCAGGGTCTCCTGTAGTCAACCGTGATATTGTGCAACCAAGAATTTTTCCAAACTGGTCTCAAACCCGAATTGCCACAGCCATGTTGTCACTAGTACAGATTGTTGGCAATTTTACTATGACTACTCCATTGGTCTAAGCACTGAGATTATGAGAAAGTTCTAGAGATAGGCATACAGTTATCATATTAAACATGTCTTTGACACCAATTCCAACACAAGATCACTACTATAATATGGCAGATTAAACATGCTTGTGATTCTGTGCCTCAGAACAGGACACAATCACCTCTGCAGCAGATGTATACAAATTCAAGATTTGCAAATTAGCAATTGTACATGTGGACAACACATCAGACTGCAGATCACATACTTCAAGACTGTCCCAAAATGATAATGAGGCAAACTCATTGGCTAATGAGACAACACTGGACAGAAAACTACACAGACCTCCTATGACTTACAAAAGACGGTGATGTTTATACAAGGACAATGTTGAATATACGATCGCCTGAGTGGTTAGCCAAATTGGGTGTAGGATAGAACCACTGTTACTTCAGATCTCAGAGGCTTAAGAGGTTGGACTGGGCTACTACACACCGTAAAACACTAGATGGCTCAGACGGAGGGCAATCAGTACATGACTGAAACGACACTCCTAGGATAGCACCAGAGCTCAAATGGTGCTGAAGATGATTGAACACAATTTGCTAGTTATGCATAATCAGATTTCAATGAATAGAATTTTGGTAAATCTTACATTGATCTGGTGGGGTCACAGGAGAATATAGACAATATTTCAAGAAACGAAAGAAGGAAGCTTCTGACTAGAACACTGTTGCTGTTTGTGGTTAGCTCATCAGTGAATAGTTGCTCACTTTCTCAATGTCAGACAGTAGTTTATATTTGACTCCTGTAGATGTTTGTCTTGAGAGTCAGAACTTTCTTATAAATCCCAGAAGTCTGCTTGATTAAGTTTGATGGTTGACAATTTCATTAACTGTAAGGTCTTGTATTCTTTGTGGGGTTTCTGTGGCAAAATGGTTAAATTGTTTGCCTGGCATTCTGAAAGTTGTAGGTTCAATCTGGGCTAAGTCACATGTGCATTTTTTCTGAAGACCTCCCGGATTGCTGCTGAAGCTACAGAGTTCATGCATTGTGCAACAATCATAGCTGGTGCGTTATTTCTGTAGAGAGGGATGGGGCCATATGGGGAAATAGTTTTACAAAGAGCAACATTTTTTTGTGGATAAAAATTACTTTTTTTGTTCTTCTAACTTTGGTATATGTTCTATTAATTCCAGTCTACCCTATGATAGATTGGAGTGTTGGCAGTTCTATTGCAGTCTACCACATTCAAGATTAATGCAGTTCTATTGCGAAGATTAACTCATCAGTATACATAGATTAATGCAGTTCTATTGCAGTCTAACCCCATTATAGATTAATACACTAAGTTTTTCCAAGAGATGATTGTTATCTTGTATATTGTATGATTTTTATCTCTTTTATTCCTCCAGTTTTAGCGGTTATTCCCAGTCTTCGAGATACTTTAGTAAAGACTCTAGACACAGACAGTGTTAAGGAGCTTCTAAAATCAAAGTAAGTGATATCTATTCATTTTCTTTTTTCTTTGCTCACTATAAATTCTTCTTTGAACGCTCCATATCGACGACTTGTTAACCAGTCTTTGTGATTTGTAAGTGTTTGAGCCTAAGAGTGATTGTAATTGTGCCAGTTATGCACCTACAAGTAGGCCAGTACATCAGATTTCTGTGACGCTTTTTATTTACTAGAATAGTTTCCCTAAGCTATCCACTCAGTTGCCCCTTACCTGCCTTGTAGGTTGCAGTGTTACTCTTCTTCTTTGCGTTTGTTCTTTAGACCAATTTTAATCACTCTTTGTGATATGTTTGATCTTTGCCAAGAACGTGTATACGTTGCACATTGATTTAGTAGACCCCTAAACGCAAAGACTTCTACACGCTTAGGACACATGCATCCGATTTCAGCCAACCTCCTTACTCGCCTCTTACGACATGCGTGGCAGGTAACAGTGGTTCTATTCTTTACACTCCAAATTTGGGCCCGGTAACCACTCGGGCGGCAGTGTTACTATTCTTTGCTCCCATCAAAGACCCTGGCAATACACAGGCGATAACCTTACTCTGACTTCAGAGGTACTTGTTATTTAGATCCATAAGTATAGGATCAGGGTTTCCTGTAGTCCAACCGCTTACTGTGTGCATACAGACAATTATTTTTCCCAAGCCGGCCTCGAACCCAAAATTTCCACGGCACATGGTCACTAACTGCATGTTACCAACTTCGCTATCGATGACCCCAATATTTATTTTGCGGTCCTGCATTTTTATTATATAGACGCCCGAGTGGTTACCGGGCCCAAATTTGGGGTGTAAAGAATAGAACCACTGTTACCTGCCATGCATGTCGTAAAGGCGACTAATGAGGTTTGGCTGAAATCGGATGCATGTGTCCTAAACGTGTAGTAGTCTTATGCGTTTAGGGGCCTACCAAACCAATGTGCAACGTATACACTTCTTGGCAAAGATCAAACATATCACAAAGAGTGATTAAAATTGGTGAAAGAACGAACGCAAATAAGAAGAAGATTATATAGAAAAATACTAGTGATAGTAGAACTCATGAATCTCTAGTGTGTCATGCTGTGAATGACAGGCTGAAAGGGCAACAAGTCAGGTGATGACAGTTGTGACTCTACCTTAATCTGCAATCAACATCTGTTATGCCACTATTCCGGTGTGTCATAAAGATGTTGGAGCACTTGAGGTCTGCACCTGGTTGTCCACAGTTTGCTCTTGAAGGTTTGTTCCTGTTGGCCAAATTGTCATTCTCATGCTGCTCAAACTGGGACAATCTTGCAGAATGTGCTCTAGGGACTGCTTTGGTGCTCCACAATTGCAGGTGGCTGAGTCCATGAGACCCATGATGGAGGTGTGTCCCAAGTATGCCCTGTGTGTCCCTTTCTAAGTCTGAAGTTTACTTGTTTCTGCTTAGTTTATTTATGCTGTTGTGCTCTGGGTTGTATGCATCCCTACCAAAAGGAGAGGAATGGATTCAGATTGATGGAAGCATGGAAAACTACCAAAATATTATTACTCTTGGAAGAAAAGGGAGAGATTGGGACAATGGGAAAGCAGGCATTGGAACTAACGTTATAATGGCCTCTATTATACAAATGGAGATTTCTGCAAACTTCAGTGTAGCTAAGATCTTGTTGAACTTTTGTTGTTTTCTGCTGACTACACTAGTCTTTTGTCAGGATGTTTAATCACAACACAATCTTTCTCCCAACATTACGCTATCAGTGCCAAACCTGGCCGCTGACATCATATGATAGAAGAAAACTAGTCACGACAGAGATGAAGTGTCTCCACAGAATGCTGAGATTATCAAGAAGAGATTGATATATAAATGAGGACATTAGGGAAAAAATTGGGTACAACATCAGTACTGAACTTCATCAAGAAACAACAATTTAAATGGTTCGGCCACATAAACAATTTACAAGCAGACAGTGAGCTTCAAAGAGCAATGTTACTCTGATACAGTGGATACAAAGCAAAAGGTGGACCTCAGAGATAACAGAGGCGGCAAAAAACACTGTTTCTGAAGCACACACAAACGCTTGTTCTAGAAGTTTCTTTTATCCTGACGCTATGAGGCAATACAGGATTAGAGAAAGGAAGAAGAAGTTTCACTAGGATGTGAAGCAAATATCTCAAGTCAGTTTTACCATTGGCACTGACCTGAACACCACAGTAACTAACACCAGAAATGGAATCCAATGGACTCTGACAGAGCAACTAGATGATCTGGACTTGCTGATGATATAGCCCTTCTGTCACATACACGAAATCAGATGCAGGATAAGCTAAACACATTGAATCAAAGGTCCCAGCAACTAGGGCTGAACATTCATAAGGGAAAGACAAAGATATTGAGAATTAACCAAGCAACGACAACTCGATCTCCCTGGGGAAATCCCACTTCAAGAGGTAGAATCATACACATATTTGGGCAGCAAAGAGGGTGGAACAGATAGAGATGTTAAAATAAGAATACAGAAGGCAAGAGGAGCTTTCATTGCACTGCGAAACATTTGGAAGTCCAAAGAAATCAAATCTAGAACAAAAATTTGGATATTTAACTCTAATGTAAAAGCAGTTCTACTGTATGGGTCAGAAACATGGAGAACAGCTAAAACAATAGCGCATAAATTGCAAACATTCATCAACTGGTGTCTGCGCAGAATAGAGGGAATAAGATGGTATGATAGGGTCACAAATGAGGAACTTATGGAGAGAACAAGACAGATTCCAGTGAACGAACAGGTTAAAAAGACGCTGGCGCTGGATAGGACACACTTTGCGAAACCGGAGGGGAATATAACAAGAAGGGTCCTTGCCTGGAACCCGCAGGGACAGCGAAAGAAGGGAGGCCGAGAAATACACGGAGACGAGATTTGGAGGCGGAGATCAACAATATAAAGAAGAGCTGGAGGGAGCTGCAGGAGATAGCTAGAGATAGGAAGACTTGGCATGAGTTGGTTGAGGGCCTATGCCCCAACCCGGGTAAAAAGGCAAAGAGAAGAGAGAACTGACCTGAACATCTCTACATATTACCATGATTAGGTCAAGTAAGGTCTATTTCATCTAGCCACTCATTCAATGGAATTGACCATTTGGGAGCAAGCGATATCCAGCTCACAGCCATCCGATCATGTTACTCTCATGATCAGAGTCGATTTGCTCTAGAAAATCATTTTATATCTTTACATGGTACCTTGCAACCTCATGTACTCAACGCACTACATTTCTAGGCTGCTTATACTGTCTCTTCTCATGCTTCATAATATATCTATATATGTTAAATATATATATGCTGTGTATAGATTTGATTATTGTTGTTTTAGTTTCTTTTATTCATTTAATTTTTTCACATTTATTTTGTTTTTAGTCACATATTTTCATTTTTGGACCGTTAGGGATTTATTGTCTGACTGTATATATTATGTCTGCCGTATAGAAAGTCTGAATTTCTTTGCTTCTGTTGTATCTTTTGCTTTATAAAGGTCACTGGTAGAAATGTCGATCTTTATTGTTTTTGTACTTGGTAAAACTACAGTACTTTGTTTTCTGTGTTTCACCATTGGTACAGTTTTACTGCAGTCTTCCCGTATATTGATAATACCTCTGATCTGAACAATACAGCATCCCACCATAACAAGGATAAACATGATCTATTTCAACAAGTTACCTCTAACCTTAGCATGAATATCTTTACATCACATTAACATGTGGCTAATCTGGTTTGATTGTAATATGTAATTTAATTTCCTTGTACTTGTGTTTCTCTTAGCCCATCAAATAAGCTAGACCTATGGGAGGAACTGAAGATAATGAGTAAGTTTTGTGTTGATTCAAACTGGTTTTTCAGTTACTTTGCAACTTCTTCTCTTCCACCATTTACTTCTTTATTGGGAAGTTTTTGGGGGTATATATCTTTATTCATCTTACATTACTGGGTAATGTTCTTATATCTCTCTCTCTTGCGATCACTGCTTAGACTGATGTACCAGATTTTCCCATAAATTTCTTATTCATGTGGAAATCTGATTCATGCAGCCTTAGCAATGGTGTGTTTCGTCACATCTTTAGCACAATTTGGAGCTCTGATGCTTACCCTTCGGCGATGTGTCCGATTTTAGCCAGCGTTTACTCGGTTCGCTCTCTGTCAGCCTTGGGCTGTACCCGGCCGACCTGCAAGGCAGCAGATTGCTACTTTCTTTTAGGGTCGCTACCCTTAGGCAACCTTCCCTCCCGGGTTGTTGAGCGTCATCTGCCCAGGTTACCAGTCTTTATTGGACTACTTGGTTTGCATGCCGTCCAGTTTTGTGTACGGTTTGCTCTGCTGGCCTTTGATTGTCCCCAATCAAACTACAAGGCAGTAGTAGTTTTTATATCTATCTTTATTCATCTTAGTGGAGCGTCTGGCAGAATAAATTATAGCCAGGCTCCCATGCGGGAGACCTGTGTTCAATCCATGGTAAGGTCAAGGATATTTTTCTGTCCGCTGCATAAAATAAACCTGAACAGTTTTGTGGCGACTGCACTAGCCAAGCGGCCATTCAATTCTGCAGGCTCATGTCTCCCCCTTATCCTACACCACCCAAAAAAACAAGCAGTAACTACAGTTAAAAAAAAATATTACTGTATGATGTTCTTATATCTATTTTTATTAATCTTGAATTACTGTATCTGATATGTTACATTTATCAAATAGTAATATGTTGATAATCTACTTCAGGTATGACACGTAGCCTAGCAGCGGTTTATGGAACATGCATGCTGTCTGTTATGCTGCGAGTTCAGCTGAACATTGTTGGTGGCTACTTGTACCTGGACAGCATAAGTCCTTCAAATGGACATGTGAGTCATTGTGTTTTGTTTGGTTGATTTATGAAGGTCTTTTTGGCATAGAGGTTAAGTGCTCTCCTCTCATTTCCAAGGAACTTGGTTAGCTCCCTATGGAGCCATCAGGATATTTTTCTAGAGATCCCTGATTTCAATGGAGGTGAGATTGAGTAAATAGGTCAATCAGAGATGGACGATAGAATGTGTAGGTCCCATGAGATGGATGATAAAATGCGTAGGTCCTGTATTCAAGTTGAGCATGTAAAAGAACCCTTGGCAGTTCACAACCGAGAAGAGCAGAACAATGGAAAACCACTGCAGCTGCAAAATTCATTATTTAAAAATTATTTGTTTTTACTATCCTTTAAATTACATCATGGACCCTCCCTACTGAGCTCCTGCACTGCTGCTGAGATCTTCCCATGCAAGAAAGAGATCGGAGCAACAGGGTTAGTCACTGAAGTGCAATAATGATGGTTCTATCAATCAATTGATCACAGAAGTTGATTTTCCGAAAGGAAATATCCCCCACTTCCACCCATGTGTCTAACGACGGAAACATCTTCTGTCATTTAGCTGTATGATGCATACATGTCCCATATCCTGGCTTGTAAGTGCTGAGATGTTCTGTCTCATCATCACATAGCTTGTCCCAAGCAGAACTTTGCCACTCCAACAGTCCTCCGGAATTTCTCTCATAGGCCAGATGTCCCGCCTCTCCAGTCATCATGCTCAAACCATCATTTACATCCTGAATCCATCTTATCCGTGGTCTTCCTCTTCTTCTCTTTGAAGGTATGCCTCCTTCCATGATGATCCTCTCCAGCCCTTTGTGTCTTTTTATATGTCCAAAATACCTCAATTTTGTCTTTCTTATTTGTAGCATAAGCCAGTTTTCTTTGATTTTGAGTTCTTTCTGGATATAAAGATTGTTCTCTTCTCTGTCCGTGATATACAAAGGACTCTTCTGTAACACTTATTTTCAACGCCCGAGTGGTTACCGGGGCCCAAAGTTGGGGTGTAAAGAATAGAACCACTGTTACCTGCCATGCATGTCGTAAGAGGTGACTAAGGAGATTTGGCTGAAATCGGATGCACATGTCCTAAACATGTACAAGGCTATGCGTTTAGGGGCCTACCAAACCAATGTGCAACGTATACATGTTCTTGGCAAAGATCAAACATATCACATAGTGATTAAAATTGGTCGTAAAGAACGAATGCAAAGAAGAAGAAGACTTATTTTCAAAAGCACATATATGTTTTTCCACTTTTGCCGTATTAAATGTCCATGCTTCACACCCATACATTGCCGCTGGGAATATTGTGTCTACCCTGGATGAAATGTTCTCTTCCTGTCCATTTTATTACATGTTCTGCAAGACGTCTTCATTTGAAGAGTGACCTTCTATTTGATTTTCTCAGCTGGATTGCACTCGTCTAGCAAATCGTGATAAAATAATCAAGTTCTTTCTGTTCTCCAATCTTGTTTTACCTCACAGTGTCAGGATAAGAAGAAATTTCTAGAACAGATGTTTGTGTGCGCTTCATAAACAATGTTTTTTCACTGCCTCTGTTATCGCTTAGGTCCACCTTTTGCATGGATGGCCTTTTGCTTTGTATCAAGTAACAGTGCTCTTTGAGGTGCACTATCTGTTGGTGACCTTGCTTATAGGACCAAACTATTTAATTTATTGTTTCTTGATGAAGATCAGTATCGATGTTGTATACATCTTTTTTCCTGATGTCTTCATTTCTATACTAGTCTCTTCGTGATACTCCCAGCATTCTGCATAGGCTCTTCATCTCTGTCATGACTAGTCAGCGTCCAGGTTTGACACTTATAGCATAATGTTGGGAGAAAGATTGTGTTGAACAATGCTCTTTTAGTGTTCATGGTGACATTTTTGCATTTCAAAATTGGCTCCATTTGTTCTGTGTTCAAGTAAATTTCCGAAAATGTACACCGTAGAAGAAATTACAGAACAAATTGTAGTCTTTTTAAAAAAAAATGTTATTTAATTTTTTTGTCATAGAAAATTGAAGCTGGCCATGCAAGCACGATTCCACAGAAAGTTCAGGAACGTTATCTGTCTCTTGTGAAGCAATTCATTGAACAAGGTATTCTGTTTATGTTTTTGTTTCATTATTTTGTAATAACTTTAATGGGGTTGCTCCAAAAGTGCTTGGTTTGTTTCCCGAGTGGAGTGTTCAGGATATTTTTCCTGAGATTTCATATCTCAATGTAGATGAGATTGAGTTCCTAACCCTATCGAGGATTGATGATTGTTGGTCCTGTGTTAAGCTCCACAACGAAGATGAATATAATTCTTTTAATTGTTGATCACTGTAAGAATTCAGTCCATTGTCTATGTACCGAACCAGCCTCTACCCTCGATATCATAGTCAAGAAATCACTTAGAATGCATGCATCAGTATAGTTATGTGACTCAAGCCAGAGTAGGACCTAGTAACTGCCAGTATCTCCATTATCATGCTACTTGTTGTAATACTAAATTCAAAAAAGGTTTTCCAGAGTAATCTTTTAGGTCATCAGTCAAATTCTCTTTTTCATTTGCCCTTGTTATTTACTGTTGTTACAAGTTATATTTATGCCATACTGTCTAAGTATGTGTTCTGCTTGTGTGTTGCTGGGGCCTGAAGGCAGTTAACAGTATAGGTATGTCGAAGAGGTAACTTGGGTAGGGACCTAGGAAGCTAACCTAGTAAATAAAAATGTCGCAGAAATTGGATGTGCAGTCTTACTTGTAGGTGCATAACTGGCACAATGTACAATTGCCCTAAGGCTCAATTCACAAAGAGTGGTTTTAATAAGTGGTCGATTTGAAGCATTCGAAGAAGAAGAAGTATGTGTTCTATAAATTATGTTTGCCTTTTTTTATTAATAGTTTCAGACTATCAGAACACAACCAAATTATTCTCCAGTGAATACCAGGAAATGAGAGAGCAGACAGACTGGCTAAGGAGGGAACAAAACTTATACAACACAAACCAGTGTCACTACCAGAAATCAAGACACATATCAAGCAAAAGTACAAAGAGTTGTGGAGGCAACAAACCCACAGGAAACACCCACAAGATCCCATCAGCAGACGAAACAGAAAACAGCACACAACAATCTTTCATCTAAGAACAGATCACTGCAGGCTCAATCATCACATGCACAAAATAAAGCCTTCACAGACTCCAGAGCACATCCTGCTGTCAAGTCCATCATATATACACCAACGAAACAAAACATGGCCTCATGAAGAAAGTTTACAGAGCAAGCTAAGGGACCCCTTTTCTAAGAACTCGAACTGACATGCAGCTTCATAGAGGCAACCCATCTCATGGTTTAGACTAGCATACTTCTTCTTGCGTTCCCGTTTAGACTAGCATACAAAACCGAACGCAAAGAAGAAGATTAATAGTTAGCTTTGATCTTTTAATGTTTTTCTGTTGCAATATTTTGATTATTATCGCTAAGTTGTATAAAACTAAGTGATCATAATAATAGCTTTGAGCATGACTTATTTAATTTAGAAATAGTAGCACTGATCATGTTGCAGACCACCCGAGTGGTTACCGGGGCCCAAATTTGAGGTGTACAGAATAGAACCACTGTTACCTGCCACGCATGTCGAAGAGGCGACTAAGGAGGTTTGGTTGGAATCGATGCACATGTCCTAAACGTGTAGAAGTCTATGCGTTTAGGGGCCTACCAAACCAGTGTGCAACGTATACACGTTCTTGGCAAAGATCAAACATATCACAGAGAGTGATTAAAATTGGTTGTAAAGAACGAACACAAAGAAGAAGAAGAAGATGTTGCAGACGTTCATCAATATATGCCTGCACAGGATACTCCTAGGATGCTATGACTGGATCACAAATAGGGAACAGGATAGAGCGAGACAACAGCAGGTGGAACAAGAGATAAGGGACAGAAGGGGACAATGGAGAGGACACATACAGAAAGGACCGCCTGATAGCATCACAAGACAGGCCCTCCGATGGAACACCCTGGGAAAAGGTAGGAAAGATCCAGGAACATCTAGAGGCGGAGTTGGAAATGGAATGCAAGAAAATGGAGATTTTGAAAAATTGCCTTGGATAGGCGGGCTTGAAAGCCTTAGTTGCGGACCTATGCTAGACCTTCACCAGGGTGAAGAAGAAGAAACACTGATCATGACTCTCATTTGACTTAGGAATAGTAGCATTGAGTAGACTATTATATGACTTTGGAATAATATTATGTAGCATTAAGTGGGGTTCTTATTTTACTTAAGAATAATGTCATTGAACATGACTCTTACTTCAATTGAGCGTTGTCTGAATTTAACAAAACAATGCAGCAGAAGCAATAATTAATGGACATATTTTTTTTTAGGTTTGGTGGACTTTATCAGCTTCTTGAAACTTGCAGTGACAAAGGAAATTGGCTAGTAAGTATTGAGATTGTGTTTGGGGAGATTTGTTATTATGTATTGAGATTGTGTTGGGGAGATTTGTTATTATGTATTGAGATTGTATTGGGGAGATTTGTTATTATGTATTGAGATTGTGTTGGGGAGATTTGTTATTATGTATTGAGATTGTGTTGGGGAGATTTGTTATTATGTATTGAGTTTGTGTTGGGGAGATTTGTTATTATGTATTGAGATTGTGTTGGGGAGATTTATTAGTAAGTACTGAGACTGAGGTAGGGGCCTAGGGAAGCTACCCTAGTAAATAAAAAATGCACATCGGATGTGCTGGCCTACTCGTAGGCACATAACTAGCACAACATTCTTTTTTTTCTTTTTCTTTTTTTTTCTTTTTTTCTTTCGTCTGCTTTCAACTCAGACGAAGTTTCATCTCTGAAACTGATTTTTGTGTGAAAATCCGTTTTTCCCAATTTCTTACAATGGCAGCAGCATGCACATTGTAAATTATTTTACACTGGCAGCCGTGTGCTCAATGTACTCGTAATTAGTATTCCTCGCCATACAGGCAGATTTTCTCCGACTTCAGAGGTACTCACGTTATCGTCCTGAGTAAGACCAGGGACTCGAACAAATGCCGGACAGTAGGTTCGAACCTGAGCTATGAGGCGTCTCACAGCTAGCAGGCCGAGCTACTATCAACTACTCTAGGCAGTCCCCGAGCAGCACAACATTCAATTGCTCTTAGGCTCAGATCACAAAGAGTGGTTTAACAAGCGGTCAGTATGAAGCATTTGAAGAAGAAGAGTCACACAACTTAAGTCTAAATAAACACGACTCTATAGTATATCTAAACATGTTGAAATCAACTAGTTATCTTGTCTTTCCATTCGTTCGCTTGAAATATTTATATATTCAATATTGTCTCTTGTATAAACTTCACTGTCTTTTGTAGCTTATACAGAGGTCAGTGTAGTTTTCTGTCGAGAGTTAGTTATCTTTTAAAAATGATCATACAATTTAATCAAAGACTTCTTGTTTTTTTGTCTAGTTTATCACTCAAGGAACTTATCACATTGGACAATTTGACCTCTGTTCTTGATCATATAAGGGAACGAGTGGAGTGTGGAGTTGATAAACCTACACAGTCACTGTATCCATATCTTCTGACAAGTGAACAAGTGCCTGATATTTCCGTGAGTCTTGATACAGTCATGTTAAAACATGCATATTTTGTTGTGACACATTTAGCATATATCATCATCCTGTGTTGTCTTTCACATTTTCTGAGTATCATATGACTGCTTACACCATGGTTGTCAGTACACTTGGGAGACGCTGTAGAGAATGGGCCCGGTGTCGTCAATGCGGAGATTCTTGCACTCGTGGATGAGCACTCCCATCCAGATGATATCATTATCTACACCGATGGCTCTGTCAGACGCGGAACCAGATCATCGTGGGCTTATTCAGCACAGCGAAATGGTCGCACACTTCATGAGGACTGGGCGCTTTCAAGACAACATCGAGCATGACTATGGCGATCACTGCTGCCTCCAGGGCTCTGTCATGGGTGGCTGAGCAACAGGTTACCCATACATTATCATATCAGACTCGATGAATATGCTTCAAATGATTGAATCTGGAAGTATGCGGGTGGAATGGGTGGACAGCATTCGGAGATCACATCTCAAGAAAATGACTTGGCTGTACACACCTGGACATGCTGGAGTGCAGGGTAATGAGCGTGCAGACTTTCTTGCAAACAATGCCCGACTCAAACGGGCAGAAGTATGGACAGAGCCAATATCATCAATGCGGTAACGAATTAGGGTTAAGTGTGGACATGCCAGACAGTGTCGTTTCGTGGTAGAGAGAGAAGATATAGTAATCAACTTCTCATGGGTACGGTGAGCAAATGGACTTTAGGATGGCTGCTGCAGCGGAGGACAGAGCATGCATGGAAATGCCCAATGTGCCGTGACGTCGATCACATAACATAACATAACATGACATTTTCTGAGTTTTATTCTCAAGAGCATTCTTTCGCTTCAGAACATTATACTGCAGGCTCAACCATCACATACACATAATAAAGCCTGCTCAGACTGCACAGTGTGTATGTTAGACTGAATCACAGACTCTAGAGCACATCCTGCAGTCCTGTCCATCAAACATACACCAATGAAACGAAACCTGGCCTCATGAGAAAGGTTACAGAACAAGCTATGGGGAACTCACAAAGAGCTTCAACTGACATGCAGCTTCATAGAAGCAACCCGTCTCATGGTCAAATCACACAGAGTGATTAACAAGTGGTTGATATCGAGTGTACGAAGAAGATTATGTATTCATGCATGTGTTTTAAAGAATCACCATAGCAGATATACATCAACGTATGCATGTATGACTCCTTCAGATATCTCATGACCAAACAATATAGTAGTAAAGAAGAAAAAAAGAATGATACAGGGAGTTTTAACGCATGTAGCAGTATTCTGACACAAAATGGAAGCATTTTATCTTGTTTTGACATGTATTTTTAAAAATTATGGAACAAATAATTAATATCCAAAATCTGTTTTGCAGTCTGTGCCAAACTCAGAGGATGAACTATTAGAGAAGCTTATCAGTGAAACTAGAGATATTGTAGAAAGGTAATGGTTTTTTTACATTTGTTCTAATGATTCAATGTTTTATTCATGTTGTTTCGATGGTTACAAAGCTGGCATCTGATTACTTTTTATTTTGTTTTCCTGAAAATTGTGTTGTTTATGCTGTGTTGGTGTTTACATTGGGGGCTACTATAGCTTGGATTGAAGTGGTCAGAAAAGAACAGCACAACTGGTATACGAGTAGGCTTATCAATCAACATCGGACTGGTACGGTCAGCTGCTGGAGTCTGATGGAGATATTGCGAAGGACATCGGAGCACCTATGGACATGTCCGTAGTGCAATGAAGATATTCCAAACTGAAACACCATATTTTTGTTGTTGTTGACCGGACAGATTCGTTGTGTGAATGGCATTATTTTCAACATGATTTAAAAAATGTTTAATCCCTGCTCACTTAGCCATACTGCAGTGATGCATCTTGTTACCTCGGCCACCACTTGGAGGGGAAGTAGGTCTTGAGTAGCTTTAGTTTGCTGTTCCTTATCCCTTCCTTTTTTCAGAATTTTAGTATTTCGGTGATGATACAGAAAATGATGAAACAACAATTGTGATACTACAGCAATTTTGAATTCAATGTAGTCGGAGCAAATAAGTTTAGTCAGGGTAGAAAGTTTAGTCACAGTAGAAAGTGTAGTCAAGGAGGTAGAAAGTGTTAGTCAGAGTAGAAGTTAGTCAGAGTAGAAGTTAGCATGGTAGAACATTTAGTCAGAGAAGAAAGTGTAGTCACAGTAGAACATTTAGTCAGAGTAGAAAGTGTAGTCATAGAACATAGTAGAAAGTTAGTCAAGTAGAAAGTGTAGTCAGAGTAGAACATTTAGTCAGGTAGAAAGTGTAGTCATAGTAGAACATTTAGTCAGAGTAGAAAGTGTAGTCAGAGTAGAACATTTAGTCAGAGTAGAAATTGTAGTCAGAGTAGAAATTGTAGTCAGAGTAGAAAGTGTAGTCAGAGTAGAACATTTAGTCACAGTAGAAAGTGTAGTCAGAGTAGAACATTTAGTCAGAGTAGAAATTGTAGTCAGAGTAGAAATTGTAGAGTAGACAACTTAGTCAGAGTATAACATTTATTCACAGTAGAAAGTGTTAGAATCCACAAAGGAAGTGGAAAAGGGGACACCTTAAACATACATGAAGTCTTCTTGATTAACTGAATGATGCGCCCGTCTGCCCAGCGTGTTCGTAGCGCGTTGGACTACGGGTGACTATCCCTCTGTGTGTGCGGGTTCAATTCTGCGGGATGGCAGAAAAAGTCACAGATTCCCCAGATTTACGGTGTTCGTGGCACCGAACCGAAGGGTTACGATGTCATGGCACCGAGCCGAAGAGCTGAAAAGCTCAAGTGCTTCTGGATCGGAAAAAAAAAAAAAAACTGAATGATGCCAGATTATCCTGAGAAGCCATAAATGAAAAGTGGAGGACAATTGTTGAGACACTATGCTCCATGAGGAGCAGAAAGGAAGAAGATTCCATTAAACTATTTTCCTTGAATGTTGACAATTTAAAACTTGTTTTCTACAGTGATGATTTTCACACTGTTTTGAAAGAGAGTTTAGACAGAGGGTACCACTGTCTACTTGATGGTGTGGCTGAACACTACAAACAACTGCTGCCACCTGGGGAACACAAATCAGGGTGAGTTTCTGGGAGATGTTTTATTATGTTATATGTTCTGGAATTTCAGATACAGTGAATACAATGATATAAGTAAGCCAACATCAGCACACTATAGATGACCGTGACTCTACTTATTCCACCTTCATCTGATGGTCAAGGTGACAGGCTGCATAACGGCAGTATGGTTAAGCGAGTATGGATCAGAGTGGAAAGCATACTCCGGGGAACAAATTCAGTGCTGGATGTGTTAAACTAAAAAGGTGCAGATATTACAGTCTCGTTGTTAACAGGGACAAAACTTAACAAATGTTATCTATTTAGTGTCTAAAAAAAGGATCTAAAGGCGATGAATTGATTTCATTGCACTGGGTTTCTCCATGTCGGTTAAGATGGCATGCCATCTGCCGGAAGTGTTGCACTAACTCTGTAGCTTTGGCAACAATCTTAGGGTTTCCATGAAAACATTGTACATGTGACTCGGCCCAGATTGTCTCCCCCTTTCTGTGGCACCGCTGATCAAATTACAGAACATGTCCTGCAAAACTTCCCCTGTATGTCCTCCTTAGAATAGGATGCTGGCACTACAACACTACATTCAAAACTACATGGCACCAGAGATGAGCTCCAGACAACAGCCGACTTCATCATAAGAATGCATCTGGCGGTATAATCGTCAAAATAGCAATCACAAAGAAGAAGAAGAGTTCAAAAGCAGATGAGCTATGTACCAAATACCTAGTACACTCGGAGAAAATGGCTAGGTGCCCATCCTACATTCTCTGCCTTTCTCCTCCTAATGAAACATAGGGATACAACTTATCTGTTTACATTTCTGTTATTTCAATTCCGCTTTCTTAATGGAATTTGGTGATGAAATTGTTTCCAACACTGCCAGTTTTTGCATTGCAGTTTCTGTAATAAAGTCAGTTTGATTGACTAACCGGATATATTCATATCGCCCCCTTAAGTCATTACCTTGTTGTCTCGGGAAGCTTGTGTACCTCCATGGTTGTGTGGGGGGAATGAACACAACCCATTTATGTCCGCTTCGACAAGCGAACGCTCTATGCATTGTGCTAATCTATCGTGTATGCTTATTCATCAAATAGTCTTCCTATTCTTCTCTTTGCCGGGATGACTCTTTCCATAATGGTCTTCTCTAACCCTTCTTGTATCTTTAGATGTCCAAAATACTTCAATTTTCTCATTCTTATTCAGTTCAATTTCAGTTTGGATTATCTCCATTGCACTCCGGACATGTCCTTAGGTGTAAAACCACATCTCTGTAGACTCTGTAGATTTTTTTATCTATTTTGTTTACTGTCCATGACTCACATACATATGCTTATTAAAAAGTTAATTGCATATCCTTTATAGGACTTTGCGAATCAACCCCAGCTTTTTTAACGCTGTTTGTGATTTTCTAGGCATTATTACGTTCAGTAGTTTGCCATTGCTTTCTGAACTAGTGGTGCCATCGTCCTTTTGTAAAAATCCACGCAACCTTTTGCAACCAAATTGTCCGCAGCTTGATTCGAACTCAGAACGTCGGAGTTAATAGACCGAGTCACTATCCCTAGGCCACAGACGGCACCATATGCTTATTACCAAACATAAATACCAGATTTGTGGACCTACTGAATAAACATAACATTTTCATTAAACTGTTACAGAATTCACAATGTGTCTATCGCAATGGCAAAGCTGATACCTGTTGTCAATTCATTAACTCTGAGAGTATGTGGGGATGCACCCAATCAGTTTATTCAGGTTAGTATGACAAGTTGTGTAACTTAACATTATGTTAACACTTTGAGGACAAAAAATAAATAGTGCCTTGACTTTTATTGCACAGATTGATCTAAAAACTGCCACAACACATTTAGTGCTTCTTTTTCTTGCGTTCGCCTGCTATCAATTCAGGCGTAGTCAGGGCACCTGGTATGGCGCTTCTGACTAATTTTTACGTGAAGGCCTGCTTCCATTTTTATCGGTGTCCCCCGTCATCCAGTGCTAATTGTTACCCTCTGATAAAGACCTTTTGATAGATACATTGTTTGTTATATTAACTTTGCCTCTGTTTAAAAAGAAACCTAACCAATTCCTTTCCTGATGTTTGGAACGTAGAGTGCAGGACTGAACCCACAATCCTCTTGTGTACTATTCCTTAAGCATTACGTTAATCTGTCTCTCTTATGTATTTACTTACTTATTCCTCTCTGCTCCTTGTGGAGCATAGTGCCTCAACAGTTGTTCACCACTTTTCCCGGTCTCTTGTTGCTTTCTTTATAACCTCCCAGGATAGTCCAGCACCCCTCAGTTCCTCAAGAAGACTCCGTCTTTAGATCTGTATAGGACATCCCCTTTTTACGTTTTCCTTGCAGGTTCCACTTACATGCTTGTCTAGTGACAATCGACTGTGTTTTTCGTAGGGTATGCCCGACCCATCAACATTTTCTCCTCTAATGTGTTTACTTCAGTAAAGCTACTGACCTACCTGCTTATATTCAATTTACAATAACAAATCTTGTAAAATCATCATATGCATCAGTCAATATATTTGATATATTTTTTATTTATATTAATTATAAACAAATTTATCAATGTCTTTTTTAATATATGTGCCACTCTGTAAAGAAACTTGCAATCTATTCATTTAAATTGTATGTCCAGGGCCGCAAGGAAGTAAAGAATAGTAACATTACGACCTACAAGGCATGTCGTAAGAGGTGACTCAGGTAGGGGCCATAGGAGGCTACCGTAGTAAATAAAAATTGTACAGAAATCAGATTGCTTGTAGGCGCATGACTGGCACAACGTGTCGATCGCTTTTTCGACTCAGATCACATACAAATCACAAAGAGTCACAAATCACAAATGGTTTATATAGAGCGGTCGAAGAAGAAATTGTATGTTGTTCACAAAATATTTTAAAACATTTATTCACTTATTATGGACACTGACATCAAACGATAGAAGAAAACTAGTTGCAACAAAGATGAAGTGTCTACGTAGAATGCTGGGAGTATCAAGAAGAGGCCGGTTGAGAAATGAAGACTTCATAAAAAAAAGTGTGTACACCATCAGTGCTGAACTTCATCAAGAATCAACAAATTAAATGGTTCGGCCACATAAGCAGATTACCAACAGATAATGTGCCTCAAAGAACATTGTTACTCCGATACAGTGGATACAAAGCAAAGGGCTGTCCACGCAAAAGGTGGTCCTCAGAAATAACAGGCATTGAAAAACATTTTATGAAATGCACACAGGAGCCCATTTTGGAAGTCTCTTCATATCCTGACACTGTTAAGCAAATCAGGATTGTAGAAAAGATTTGCTTACTGAATTTTTATTACATGGGATATACAATATTTTGTTTAACAAAACCACCCATGTGCCGGGGCCCGCAAAGGAAGCAAAGAATAGTACCACTGCAACCTACAAGGCATGTCGTAAGAGGTGACTGATGTAGGCTCTAGGGATGCTACCTAGTAAATAAAAAGCAGCGCAGAAATCGGATGTGCTGGTCTACTTGTAGGGCATAACTGGCACAACGTACAATTGCTCTTAGGCTCAGATCACATATAAAGCACACAGAGTGGTTGACGCAAGTGGTCGATATGGAGCATTCGAAGACTATTTGGTTTAACAAAACAAACAACTTATGAAAAACTATTAGGTTTTTTTTACATAACTGAATTTTTTTATTTGTATTATTTTCATTATGTTTGTTGTATATTTAAAAAAATAATTCATATTATGTTTATTCATTGTTATCTTATCTTATCTTAAGGAACTACTTTTGATGGAAGAGCTGAAACAACTTGCTGCCAATGTTTATGAAGCATTTAGTCAAGATCCTAGTGAAAAGACGACCATTTAAGTCAATGAACTTACTAGTTCTGCTAATGGAGATATTTACAACTGGAGAATGGTTTTATTTAAGAGACTACAGTATGGGAATGAATGAGATAAGATGTAAGACATGACAACTGTATTCTTTGATGCAACTCATATCTCTCTTTAGATATCTGTATCTGAAAATAAAATAGGAAACTGATTGCAGTAGAAGATAAAGAGAGCGTTGGGTGTAACTCTTTTTCTCTGCTGTTTTAACCCGGATTGGGGCATAGGCCATCAATCAACTCATGTGAAGTCTTCCTATCTCTAACTATTTCCTGCAGCTCTTCTTTATATTGTTGATCTCTGTCTCTAAATCTCGTCTACATGTATTTCTAGGCCTCCCCTTGTTTCGCTGCCTGCGGTTTCTGAAAGGTTGGGTGTAACTACTTACAAATTATTGTTAGTCTGTGTTGGGTTATTGTTCATGCTTGATGAACTTAGCTTGTGGATAGAGTAAAGTACACAGTTTTCTTGTGCTAAAGGTTTGACATCATTCCATTCAGGTTATCTTCTTTCTTTTCTCGAATTCAGTTTTGCCTGTTAGGATAAAGGATTTATAGAATGGGATTTTATGTGCGCTTCATAAATAGTGTTCCTCCTGCGGTCCACCTTCTGCATGGACTGCTTTTTGCTTTGCATCCACTGTACCAGAGTAGTATTGTTCTTTGAAGCGCACTGTCTGATGGTAATCTGCTTACGTGGCCGAACTATTTAATTTGTTCTTTCTTGATGTTCATTACTGATGTTGTGCACACTTTTTTTTCATGATGTCTGTATTTCTAAACATATATTTTCTTGATACTCTGTGCATTTTACGCAGACCTTTCATCTCTGTCGTGGCTAGTTTTCTTCTTTTGTTTGGCGTCAGCATCCAGGTTATTCATGGTAGAAACATCATGACGCCACACCTATTGTCCTACGTTGATAGTTCAATATTTCCATGTGTACCCTGATTAATTGTACTTACCTGTAAATAGCCTGGTAGTCTGGGTTCAGCTCCCGCAATGCGCGTGGAATTTTTCCCGACCACGACGGCTCTCAGGTCGACCCAGCCTCAACTGGGTACCAGCCATGCTCTGGGAAAGTAAAGGCGGCCGGCGTGATGCTGACCACATCACCCATTGTGTGCCGACAGTCAATGAAAAATACAGGCCTAACACTGTATTGACCTATATACCACGAGGTATGAAAGGGTCCCGTTACTTTTTTACTCTGTTTACCCTATTCTGTAGATTGGCCTGTTTACATAATGTTTCGATTTCTGTGCATAAAACTGCATAGTTGCATTTTTTCTATCTATATTTAAAGACGAAGGATTGACTCCTGTGCACCGGGTTTCCTCCACATAACATGGTCACTTCCTCTCATAGAGCATTGCACAAACCATGAACTCTAACTGTCGTTACTGCCTGTAATACCGCTTTTTAGGGCGGTATATATCGCCCGAGTGGTTACCGGGGCCCAAATTTGGGGTGTAAAGAATAGCACCACTGTTACCTAGCATGCATGTCGTAAGAGGCGACTAAGGAGGTTTGGCTGAAATCGGATGCACATGTCCTAAACGTATAGAAGTCTATGCATTTAGGGGCTTACCAAACCAATGTGCAACGTATACACGTTCTTGGCAAAGATCAAACATATCACAAAGAGTGATTAAAATTGGTTGTAAAGAACGAACGCAAAGAAGAAGAAGGGCGGTATAGGACAGAGGTACATGAGCCTGTGGAGTTTAATGGCCATCTACTAGTGCAGTTGCAGCTAAACTGTTCAGGTTATGATTTTTATTTATGACCCTGGCAGAAAAAAACTTCTTGCTTGTACCAAGGATTGAACCCTGGTTCCCCCGTGCTCTAATCTATTCGGCCAGGTGCTCCGCTGGAGAACTCCATAACTCAAGCAACAATCTTAGGAATTTTCTGGAAAAAAAATACTCGTGAACTGTGACCCGTTACACAGTGGTTCAGATTCAACACCACGACTTTCAGAACACAAAAACAAAGGCTTCTGCACTTGGTCACAATGACCCTGTTTCATCGAGTATACTATCTTGCAGTAATCCTGTTATTCATTCTCTTAATAATAGAAATCCACACAGGAAATTAAGAATACTATCTAGTCTATGCACAGAATGACAAAGCTAAGAACACCATAATAATAATTCCTCTTGTACCGTTGTACATTACATAGGGCCTGCAAGTAATTTCTTCATGCCGCTCTATCCTGGGCAACTCGCTCAATCTTCTCCATGGAACTGAGACTGATATTTCTTACCTTTCTCAGCAAAGTTCGCTTCAGGGTCTCCTTGGGTCGACCTCTCTTTCTTGAACCCTTTGCATCCCACTTCAATGCCAACTTTGATATTCGTTGATCATTTCTCCTCAAGGTGTGTCCAACATATCTCCATCTTCTCTTTTATAACAGTTATCACTAGTGGTTGACCAGACATTTCTCTGATTTCATCACTTCTGAATTCGTTCCATTTTATATTCATTATTTTTCGCAGACATCTATTTTCAAATGCATTCAACTTGCTTTCTATATCTTTAATCATTTTCCATACTGACTATTATAACTCGTACATTATTTCCATCTTATCATTGTAATTCTACGTTATTTGTAGTCATCGTTTTTAAAAAAAACCTATAATAAAATATATTGTTGTATATAATTATGAAAGAATAATAGAAACAATTTGTAGTAAAAAATAATTGTTAACAAATTGTTCTTTAATAACAAAAGCAAAAATTATACATTTAAAAAATGTTAACATGTCTTGTCATTTTCTGTTTCATTAAATGTCATGTGTAAAAGAATGAAAGTAGTTATCAGAGGACTATCATCATAGCACTCCGACATGTCCATAGGTGCTCTGATCTCCGCCTAAAAAGTCTAGCAGCTTCCAGCGGCCCAACACATCAGTTTCATGTTGATTAATCAATCTCTTTGTATATTTGGTAAGATGTAACAAAATGGAGGAAGACGGTCCCACACAAGTACAGTAAATCCAGCAATAAAATTGATTAACTCTTAATACATGATGAAGGGGCTATATACTGGTAGTTCCTAAGTCTTGTTGGTTGTACAATGCTACTTGCTTATGTCTCGAGATGATATTCCTACATGTGCTATTGGTTACTGAACTGACATTATAGCACTCCAGGCAGATACATAGGTGCTCAGTCCCCAATAGATCTTGAAGGGTATACATACTGATGGTTCTGTGGTCGTGGTTGTACAATGCTACTTGCTTATGTCCTCATAGATGATATTCTCTACATGTGCTATTGGTTACTGAACTGACATTATAGCACTCCAGGCAGATACATAGGTGCTCAGTCTCCCCCAACAGATCTTGAAGGGTATACATACTGATGGTTCCTGTGGCTCGCTGGTTATACAATGCTACTTGCTTATGTCCTCGTAGATGACATTCTCTACATGTGCTATTGGTTACTCAACTGACATCACAGCGCGCCGGACAGACACATAGGTGCTCAGTCTCCCCCAACAGATGTAGAAGGGTATGCATACTAGTCTGTGTCGTGCCGGGATCTGCAAGGGGAGAAAATAAGAGTACCACTGCGACCTACAGAGCATGCCGTAAGAGACGACTGATGTAGGGGCCTAGGTAAGCTACCCTAGTAAATAAAAAGCATCACAGAAATTGGATGTGCTGGCCTACTTGTACGTGCATAACTGGCACAGCGTACAATCGCTCTTAAGCTCAGATCACATAAAAATCACAAAGATTGGTTGAACAAATGGAGCGCCGATGAAGACTTATGATGTGAACACAGAAGATATACAGAAACAAAGTCAATGCTTTGGCTACAAAGATCTTTCAACAAAGATGCCAACTGTATTTGTTAATGTTTGTTAAAGTTAAAAAGTTAATTGCATATCCTTTACAGGACTTTGCGAATCAACCCCAGCTTTTAACGCTGTTTGTGATTTTCTAGGCATTATTACGTTCAGTAGTTTGCCATTGCTTTCTGAGCGGGTGGTGCCATCGTCCTTTTGTTAAAATCCACTCGAAACAATTTGCAACCAAACTGTCCACAGCGTGATTCGAACTCAGAGCGTCGGGTTTAATAGCTGAGTCACTAACCCAACGCCATCAATGTTTGTTAAACAGGTTGTTAATCATGTTTCAGATTAGTGTTGCAGCACTGCATCTATGTTTGAACCAACCATTTTCAGCTTTTCATTTGATCTTTTCAAGAGGTCAAAACCCTCATACAGTGAAAATCTGCAGTGGACTGGAAGACAAACATTGGATATGATTATGGAAAAGACAATATCAAAGACCTAAGCAGAACAGACTTATGGATATAGGGGAAGACTGCAGTAAAACTATGAAGCAATGGCGAAACATGTAAAAACAAAGTAATGTAGTTTTACAATAACAATACACAGCACCATTTTGACCAAAAGGCTTTTATCAGGCGAAGGATACAAGAGAGGTGAAGGATTTCACCTCTCGAACAACACACATTATGTAGAATCAGAACAGACCAGGTCATTATATTTCACCTATGTACTGGACACTGCAGACTCAACAGACATATAGACTAGGAATAAGTCAAACACGTCTGCCAGTGTCAGCAGGCGGATCAGACAGAAGCATATCCTGCAAGACCGCCCTCTCCTGGGTGAGCTGAGAAGCAACATGTGGCCACACCTAGTCAATCTAAACAACTACGCTTTGGGTGAAAGCTGACAGATCTGAAGCTGACTGTCCAGTTTGTGGTCCACAGTAAACTAAGCGCATGACCAGAGATCGCTGAGGAAGAACTTGTCTCTTCATTTTGAAATCAATTTTTGAAGTTTCGTGGCCTGGTAATAATTCCATGCTAAAATCTTTCTGTACAGTGTGTTATCTACTTGCACTCTTATCAATCGCCTTCATCATCGTCATCACTCCAAGTATCCATTGTTTGAGCCACAGCTTCAGGCAATGAAGCCTGACTCTGTTCTTGCTCTGCCTCTGCAGCTTCCCCTCTTGTCTTTCTTTCTATCATTTCCACTCTCTTTGCACACAGGTACTCATCGTAGTCTCGATCTCCACCTTTTGTCCAGACTAGAATTCTGTGATCATTACCTCCGCTGATCAACTGGTTTCCTTGTTCATGAAATGTACAGCAGTTAACACTGTTATAGTGTCCATACAGATGTGTGGCTCTTGCTGGGGATAAGATACTGAAAGTTGTGATGCTGGAACCTGTTGGAACAAAGGCAAAGTTTTCAGATCCACCGCTTGTTATGGAGAATTTCACAGAGCGTTTCTTTATATTACTGAGCGGAGGGTGTCGGGAGTTGAGCTTTCTACCTGTCCAGGTGTCCCACAAGTTAAGTTTTTGATCAGTTCCGATGGTCGCAAGATTAAGACCATCTGCTGTGAAGCAGACACCATTGACCGATCCATCATGTGTAGTATCTGAAATAAAGTAAAATTAGCTAGCAGAGCACAGAATTAATGTCAAGAAAACATGCAAATTATAAAGGGCTTTTGCATTACTGCATACAATTTATCAAAGAATTTAGTGTCCAAGTTATTGTATATAGATGAGATCGAAGATCAACCGGAAGCACTGCAAGACAGGCACTGTTTTGGAACATGCAGGGAAAGAGGAGTAGGGGAAGGCCTAGACATACCTGGAGAAGAAAGCTAGAGACTGATATTAAAAGGGTAGATAAAACATGGAAAGAATTGGAAGGGATGGCAGGAGAGAGACAGAGCTGGAGGAAGTTTGTTGAAGACCTGTGCTCCGTTTGGAGTTGAAAGGTGAAGAAGATGAGATTGTGGCGCTGGATAGGAAATACCTTGAGAGAATCCGAGATGAATACAACAAGAAGGGCCCTTTCCTGGAACCCACAAGGAAAGCGAAAGAGAAGGAAGCCTAGAAATATACAGAGAAGGGATGTGTAGGCAGAGATGGAAGGAGAAGCAAGATATAGCTAAAGATAGAAAGACATGGCATGAGTAGGTTGAGGGCATATGTCCCAATGATGGTTAAAAAGGCATGAGAGAGATGAGGTCACTGATAGGGAAGATGATAATATGTTATGTTAGTGACCATGGTCCATTGAAATTCTTATAGGCCAACTTGGCCAAAAATATTTGGTGTGCACATGGGTGGATTACAGGAGGTTGTGATCTTTGACTTTGGAATCTAAATTACAAGTACCATTGAAGTCAAAATAAGGCTTGCTTGAATAACGAGGGATACTGGTGATAAGAAAAGCAAGCATCCACTCAAAAATCATTCAGTTGCCATGACTATGCCTGAATTCATAGCGAGTGAATGAAAAAAAAAAGGTAAAATAGACATAATGTCCTACAAGTATGAAGCTTACGATTTCACAGTACTAGACATTATTTGAAGGCAATTAATTCTCTTCCTTGCTAAGCTTTACTTTCTCTAACTCAGTAAATCAGCTATTATAGCTGGGTTGGCTGAAGCACACTCTCTCCCTGTCTATTTTAATATTTCAGTTAAAAAAACTTAATTTATGTAAAGAACACTAGGCACTGGCTTGGTTAAACCTGTCAAGAGCACACAATTGCCACTGATTGAGCACTCAAGGGATTCTTAGAGCTATACTGGTGGCAGTTGTGTGCTCTTGACAGGTTTAACCAAGCCAGTGTCTATCCCTTGAGTGTTCAATCAATTCTCTCACTACACCATAGGGGGAAAACTGCTTGTTACAAACATACAATGTTTTTTGATTTACTAGTGAAAAAATCCCAAATTAGTTTAGTTATTACAATGATTTGTCAACTTGCCTGGTAAGTATCCAGATTTTTCTTTCCCGGTTTCCTGAAACTTCATCAGACATCCTTTAGCAGTACGAACATCCCAGAGCATTGCAAAGTTGTCAACACTGCAATAAAGTCAGAAAATAAAACTGTCTTGAGAATTACATTGAGTGAATAAATTTGACATTTTCTTGCAAGTGAACTTGAAATTAAAAAAAAAAATGAATGTAATCTAGTAATGACAGGGATGAAGTGTCTATACAGAATGTTGGGAGTATCAAGAAGAGACCGGTTTCGAAATGAATACAAGAAAAAAGTGGGTACAACATCAGTACTGAACTTCATCAAGAAACAACAAATTAAATGGCTCAGCCACATAAACAGATTACCAACAGACAGTGCACCTCAACTGGGCAACAACCCGGTAGCAGTGTGACGACAAAAGAAGGAAGAAGTGCACCTCAAAGAGCAATGCTACTTCGATACAGTGGATACAAAGCAAAAGGCTGTCCACGCAAAAGGTGGACCTAAAAAATAGCAGGCGCTGAAAAACACTATTTATGAAGCGCACACAAAAGCCTGTTCTAGAAATCTCTTCTTATTTTGATACTGTGAGGCAAAACAGGATTAGAGAAAGGAAAAAACAAAGATGAATATAATCTCGCTCAGCAAAGTCTTCTTCATTCACTCTCAGAAGTCCTCTTAAGGGCTTATCTCCTCTCAGAATATGTTCAATGAAAGCAGTGGTAAACCCCGGAATGTTGAGATCTTGTCCTGTGCTGACATGGATGATGGGCACATCAGTCTTCTCTGCTTCTTTTTATCTGTCAACTTTTTGTCAGTGTTGTAGTCACACATATTATAAGTTCATATATTTAGCTTGTTTCTCTCTCTCATGCTTTGCTGCCCTCAACTAACTCATGCCAAGTCTTCCTATCTTTAGCGATGGTCATGTGCATTTATGCGGTGCTGGTTGCTTTTTGTGGCGGTACGGCTGCTTTTTGTGGCGGTACGGCTGCTTCAGTATGGAATTAGTTCAGGAGATAGTTGTTAGCATTTCGTGTGATTTTTGTTGGCAAAGGAACGGAGCAATTATGGGGTGACGCGTTGCAGTGAAGTTGGAACCGTACGTACATATGAAATATCTTTAGCTATCTCCTGCAGCTCCTTCTGTATATTGTTAATCTCTGCCTCCTAACCTCGCCTCCATATATTTATAGGCTTTACTTCTCTTTTTTTTCTCCTGTGGGTTCCAGGAAAGGACCCTTGTTATATTCCCCTCAGATTTTCTCAATGTATCCAATGCCAGCATCTTTTCTTCACTTCTTGGTTCATTGGGATTCGTCTTGTTCTCTCCATAAGCTCCTCATTTTTTACCCTATCAAACCAGTTTTGTCGCTTTATTCTGCACAGACACCAGTTGATTATTTTATGCAGTTTATTCGTTATTATTTTAGTTCTCCATGTTTCTGACCTTCATGTATCTTAGAAGAACTGTAGGAGTGACAATAAGAGACAAAATTAGAAATCAGAAGAAAGCTGGATGTGAAATCAGTCATGTAATTCATAAAAGAACAACAGATTAAATGGTTTGGACACCTGACAAGAATGTCCTGGTATCAACTACCACAGAGAGCCACACTTAAAAATTATAATGAATACAGAGGAAGACCACGCAAAAGTTGGGGCCGACAGCATCAAGAACAGCCTTAAAAGAATATCATCTTCTTCTTCTGCATTCTCACTAGATTGGGATTTCGGATTCTCTAATAAAGGCAGCCGTCTGCCTCAGATTATCAGCCACGCCATACAGTTTGTCTTGGATGCTAGTGTAAGTGGGCCACCTCTTTCTTCTCAAGTCTGCATACTGGAGGGTCAGTTCTGTAGGATATAATTCCTATGATTTCTGCTTCCCGTTTGTGCCAACCTCTTCCTGCAGTAAGTTTTGGTCACTCTCGTGATGGTAGGTCTGACATTCTTACTGCGTGGCTAAATCTCTGAGGCAGATTGGCGACAGTAGAATCCGTTATCCCATTCCTCATTGTGAGGGGTCATTGCACCATGTTATGCCCCTTACGGCCTGGTGCATCCGTCTTCTGCAAGCATTTGTTTCGGTTTAGCATTCCCTAGCGGACACATGCATCCGATTTCAGCCAAACCTCTTTAGTCGCCTCTTACGACATGCATGGCAGGTAACAGTGGTTCTATTCTTTACACCCCAAATTTGGGCCCGGTAACCACTCGGGTGTAAAAGAATAGGAATAACAGCCAACAAAATTCCTTAGAACAAGCACACACAAGATCACTACCTTCCTCCCGAACACTTCTATAAAGAAGCAAATAATGAAAGAAGCCATTGTACTGTTCATGAAAAAAGCTAAAAATAGAATACAGAAGACAACAGAGGGTTGAGGTTTTATCCGACTACACATTCTAGTTGATAAACTGACAAGAAAATATATTTCAGTAATTTACCCTCCAGTTGCTAAGATAAATTCATCTCTGTTTGACCATTGCACAGCTCGGACTGCACCTTCCTTGTGACCACGCAGTGAGTGGATGGCTGAGCCAGCTCGTGGATCAACCAACTTGACAATAGAACTGTCGGTTCCCACGGCAATGAAGTTATGTTTTGTTGCAATTGTTGACATGTGGTGACAGTGTACAATGCCATTGAACTGATATTCTTCAGCCGTCTGGAAATAAAGATTTACAAAAAATATTATTTAAGCTTCGTAAAAAAGTAGATTTAGTTACTTATTTTCCCCCATGTTTGCCCGCTATTCTTCTTCGAACACTCCATATCGACCACTTGTTAAACCACTTTTGTGATTTGTATGTGATCTGAGCCTAAGAGGGATTGTGCCAGTTATGTGCCTAAAAGTAGGCCAGCACATCTGATTTCTGTGATGCTTTTTATTTACTAGGGTAGCTTCCTAGGCTCCTACCTCAGCCGTCTCTTATGACATGATTTGTAGGTCACGGTGTTACTATTCTTTGCCCCGGCAACACACAGACACAGGAGGCTGTCAGAACTGAATCCTGTCAAGCAAACTAGTTAAGATGTACATGCTGAATAGCTAAGACTGTTCACAGATAACACAACACTGAAATGAGTCCATCGATTCAAGTATCTAGGAACATTCCTAACATCAGATGGAAGATGTACAACAGAGATTAGGAGTAGAATAGCTCAAACGAAAGCAGCTTTTTGAAAATGAAAAACACATTATGCGTGAACTCACTACCAATGACACTGCGAAACGAGTACTCCAATGCTATATTGAACCAATTCTTATGTATGGCAGCGAATCATGGACACTGAACAAACAATCAATATGATCATTGGAAGCCACAGAGATGTGGTTTTACAGAAGAATGTTGAGAATTCCATGGACAGCAAAGAAAACAAACGTGGAGTTTTTAAATCAGGTCTGCACACAAAGAAACCTTATAAAAAGAATAAGAATCCGACAATCAAGGTTCTTCGGGCATATAATGCGAAGAGAAGGTTTAGAACATTTGGTGACTACAGGTAAAATTAAGGGAAGGAGAGATCGTGGAAGACAGAGGGAGAAGATGTTGGATGGCCTGACATCATTGTTCGACAAAATATCGACGTCAGAACTGATTACATGCACCAAGCAAAGAGAGTTGTGGAGAGACATGATCGCCTACGCCGGCAGGCATGGCACTTGATTGAGTGAGTTCACAGATAAAAATGCTAAAATTACCTTCAATAGATTTGCATCCCATATCTTGAGGACCCTATCGGCACCACTGGAAGTGAAAATACCAGTGTCCAAAGGATACCACTGGACAGTCTCTATGTTACGTTTGTGTGCATCTCGATTTCCGGCAGAGATTGAGCAGACAAGTTTGTAATTTCTTGTGCCGAGCATACCATTGTTATGTTCATCCTCTTTCAAAACCTCCAGATCATGGATAGCTAGAGACCCATCAGAGCCACCCGACAACAAACTGAAAAGTTTATTATTGATTCTTATTCAGACATACAATATAAAATTTATATATTATTGATTCTTATTCAGACATACAATATAAAATTTATACATTATTGATTCTTATTCAGACATACAATATAAAATTTATACATTATTGATTCTTATTCAGACATACAATATAAAATTTATATATTATTGAGGACACTGGTTATACATTACTGAGAAACACTTTTCTTTTTCTACTCTTCCACCATTTACTTCTTTATACAGGGTGTTCAACTTAAAAGCAGCCCCAGTGATAAATAGAAATTTGCCAGGTACGCATTGGATCTCGTCTATTTACTATTTAAACCGGTTTTGACTAGCTTGTCCTACGTCACATTTGCTCATCGCCCCTTCCGCTTACAATTACACACCATCACACAACCTTGACCTATACTATGTCATAACTGAACCTTCTCATTTCCATACATATATGCCAGATTAGCTCCATTCACAGGCTGCTTTTAAGTTGAACACCATGTAGAAGTGTTAGGGGGGAAAAGTAGTGATCTTGTGTGTGCTTGTTCTAAGGCACTTTGTAAGCTGTTATTACTTTTATTAAGGCTGTTGTTGATACCGTTACTCCACTTTTTACATGGTCTTCCTATTGCTCTGTACTCGTTATACTTTTTCAGTGTGACTCTCTGTAGTAGTCGATACCAGGGAATTCTTGTCAGGTGTACAAACCATTTAATGTTGTTCTTTTATGAATTGCATGACTGGTTTCACATCCAGTCTTCTTCCGATTTCTTCGTTTCTAATTTTGTCTCTAATATCACTCCTGCAGCTCTTCTAGTGCACATCATCTTCATCGTTATGATTTTCCACTCATTAGCTGCTGTTATTAGCCATGTTTGGTACTGGTAACATAGTGTTGGCCAGAAACACTTTTAATCAGTGTTTGATGGCAAATTTACATTAACAAATATTTTGTACCTTCCTTTTTTGTAATTCACATTAAATTATTTTAATTATGTATGAAGTTAATGAGTAATAATATTATTTTGAACAAAACTGAAAAAATAAAAATATGACAAATATAATTGCATCACTATGTTATATGTAAAATGGAACTAATTCAGGAGAAGTGATGAAATCAGAGAACTGGTCAACCACTCATAACAACTGTTATAAGAAGGAGAAGATGGAGATATGTTGGACACACCTTGAGAAAAATTATCAAAGAATATCAAAGCAGGCACTGAACTGGGATGCAAAGGGTTCAAGAACGAGAGAACGACCTAGGGAGACCCTGAAACGAACTTTGCTGAGTTAGGCAAGAAATATCAGTCTCAGTTCCATGGAGACCCTTGAAGTCGGCAAAGACCCACCTGCACGGCAAGGGACACCAGTCAAATGGTAAAGTAGGTTTTTACGCAAAAATCAGTTAGAAGCGCCTTACCAGGTGTTATGGCTAATGCCCGAATTCACAGCGGGTGAACGAAGAAGAAGTTCCATGGAGGAGATAGAGCGAGTTGCTCAGGATAGAGCGGTATGGAGAAATTTCTTGCAGGCCCTATGTAACATATAATGGTATGAGAAACACTTTTCTTTTTCTACTCTTCCACCATTTACTTCTTTATACAGGGTGTTCAACTTAAAAGCAGCCCCAGTGATAAATAGAAATTTGCCAGGTACGCATGGTATTATATTATTATGTTATATGTAACACACACACACACAAAATGAATTGTAAAGACAACACAATGTAAACATACTATCTATTTTCTGTTGCATCGATGTCTAAATCATTGACAGCTCCACTATGTACTGGCTGTAGATCCTTGTGTCTGCTTAGATCTAATCCTTGCATGAAATAACTGTTCATAGAACGTTGAATAACCAGTGGCTTTAACAGTCCAGTACTTTGATGAATTAAACATTTGATTAAAGAATGTCTTTTGGAAATGGTACCATCCTTTTTTAGTGAATAAGCTTCAGAATTCATGATGGTATTTTGATATACATTAGAATATTGTTGATATGGCTACCAACATTGTTCTCACAAATGCTTGTTGTATGTTACTGCGTTTATTCTGGGATCTCCACTGAAAAATAGTAATTGAAAACATATTTAAACACAATGGAAATAACACAAATTTGGTGATATCTATCATCAAACACAGGTTTAGTAATGAGTAAAAAGAAAAAGTTAAGGAACCCTTTTATACTACATGGTATAAAGGGTAATACAGTGTTAAGCCCTTATTTGTCATTGACCGTGGACACACGATGGGTAATGTGATCAACATCAAGCCGGCTGCCTTTACTTCCCAGTACTTTAATTGATACCCAATTGAGGCTGGCTTAACCTGAAAGCTGTTACGGTCTGAAAAAAAATTCCACGCCCACTGTGAAATTGAACTTGGACCACTAGCATAAGAAGTGAGTTCACTAACAACTACGCTACTGCAGATCTTAGTAATGAAATCTTAATAATTTACTATCCTTTTTCCCTAAGACATTCAGTCTTGTTAGTTATAAATGTCTCAGTTTCTGTCATGTTCAAGAAATCTATCACATTTTGTATCCACCTTTGGCTTGGTTGACACTGGGAGTGTGCATGATCTTAATACTGTGATGTTTGCTGCTCTGTGTTGATGAGATAGTCAATGCTATGCTAGTCAAGGTATCATAGTATTCATTCAAGACAACAATAGTTACTCTACTTCAGATATTGCAAGACTGACTAGTCAAGACAGCAATTGATATCTTAGATAAAGCATCTTAATGGTTTGCAATAGCATAGTTGATAACATGCTGCGATGCTAGGGGCCATATAAATTCAGAAGTCAGCTGGGTCACAAATTTTCAGTGTCCACACGCTATGCGGTTGAACTACAGGAAACCATAACCCTTTACTTATGGATCTAAATTACAAGTACCTCTGAAGCCGGAGTAAGGCCAGTGATAAGAAAAGCAAGCCTCAACGCAAAAAATCAGGCAGAGGTGCTATATTAGGCGCCATGACTATGTCTAAATTGAGAGCAGGGGGAAATAAAAGAAAAAGCATAGTATTGACGTTAATTAAACTGACTCTGTCAAGATATACAATTTGCGTTGTTATGAAATCCACCATTTGTTCATGAAACCTAAACTATTTTATTCCAGTTTGCGAATTCATTTATCTTTTTATTAAAAATAATTTCATGTATTTCACAACCTTGCAATATTATTATATTTGAGACATACTACCGAATAGAACAAACTTGCTTAACACAAGAAATGATGATAACATCAAACTTGCTTAGCACAAGAAATGATGATAGCATTATTGAAATAAACTGATGATATAGTTGGACCATGGTTGATGACTTAAATATTTAATCTAACTAATGATTAATTAAATAGTTCAGCATGATAACTGAATAGGACAGATTTGGACAAGCAGATTCTGGGTACATCCGGGCTGAGTATGCACAGGCCAATTTTCCCTGTTAGGAAATTGGAATGTTAGACATTAATCACTCTTTATGATCTGTAGCGTAGAGAACATGTGTACATTATGCTTCAATGGCATGTAGAACAGGTACATTCAAATTTCAGCCAAACATGATGTTTTGGTTTGCCTGATCTGACATTCCAGACATCGTCCATTTTTTCATGAAGTCGTTCATTCTTTATTGAACTATCAATCAATGCAGCTTGTAGATGATCTGAGCTGAAGAGCATGTATGTGCTTTGCTAATTTTCTGACATGGAGAGGTCGTTTCAGACAAGGCTGTAGTAAGTATTTGGCAAAAACTAGTTTAGTTAATAAACTTCTTTCTAGGTCACTTTCATAAAATAGAAAAATTACAACATACTGCGTATTAATACTTAATTTAAGTACTAGATAAATAAAAATTACAACATACTGCGTATTAATACTTAATTTAAGTACTAGATAAATACGAACATGAAGGAAACTATTTTCAAAGACTAAAACAATAAACAAATTGGTTTGCAAAGTAGTTCTTATTCTTTCTAATTTTCTTCTCATGCGGCGAATGCACAATAACTTTAAAGATCGAATTCATTTTCTAGGCTTAGTTATTGAGCCGATCTCATACTCTAGCCCTGCTGACAGAGCCATATGTACTCAAGTCTTTCTCAACAGATGATAAGTCATGCATGTTCATATGAATCGTTGGTTAAAGACCTCATTCTGTCTCTATAGACACTGGTCAGAGACTTGAGAGACAAGCCCTCTCGAAATATGCTTGCTCAGGTCTAAGTTAATGGTGATAGAACTGGGATGAAAAAATAAATATGTCAACCCACATGTACAGATATACAACAAGTACAAACTTTAATTATGTAAAATTTATATGGCTACAATTATGAACACTGAATAAAATAAAAAGACGACATATATACTTGCTAATTCTTACCTGTAATGTGAACACAATGTATAAACTTATGGGAGTAGCCTTTCTTTCCTCAAAGTTTATTGAGTAGCCTGCTCTTTGTTTATATTTATTTTCTTTTCCAGACAAGTTACTCAGTTACTGCTATTGGATTCTCTGCAAGGGGTTCATTCTGGTTTTTTTTTGGTGCTTTGTGGGCCTACACGCCCTGATATAACCAAAAAGGTTATTTCTTGGGTCGAAATAAGTGTGCTTCTGCTTATTGAGGCTTTAAAATTCTACACAACACAATCGACTCTAAAAGTTTACATCACATCAGACTAACAACATAACATAACTTACACATTTACAGAGTGTGGAAGGGGTATTATTGGTTACTAAATCGACGTTATAGTACTCCGGATAGACTCATGACCATGTCGTTATTTGGTACCTGCTCAGTCTTCCCAACAGACGTCGAAGGGTGTGCATGCTGGTAGTCCCCGAGGCACGCTGGTTAAACACACTCATTCATCCAGTACGCAGTGGTCTGCAGTAACCCACATATAGGTTTTGATTATGATCATAACATGACGGAAAATAATGACGGGGGCGAAACACGCCTCATTTTTACTACGGTAGTAACGTCAGTGCAGCCGAAAACTATACACATACTATTTTCTTCTTTTGCAATCAACGTTGACTGGGGTTCTGTCATAGGTCGTGAAGAAGGTTGTGTATCTATCGTCGTCGCTGGTCCCTCAGAGGCAGAGTCTCGCAGGACCCTTTAATGTAGGTAAATCATGAGACTCCAAACCTCCAAAGATGGAGTTGGTTTGGACATGTATGTCGTATGCCAGTGGGGGCATTGGCTAGGACAGCTCTCAGATGGACAGCGGATGGGAATAGAAGGCCTGGGCGTCCAACGGAAACATGGAGAATAATGGTGGAGAGAGAAAAGTTGAAGGAGTGTGGTCTGACTTGGGAGACGGTTGATAGAAAGGCAGCAGAACGGCAACAGTGGAAGTCTCTTGTGGAAGCCTTTTGCGTCAATCGGAACACGAAGAGGATATAGATAGAAACTGTGAGACTAAATTGTCCTTTTCGGAGTCAGAATATCTTTGTTTACTCATTTCTGCTGAGCCCATTTATGCTATCTAGCTCTGACTTGTAGTTCTCATTTACTTCACCCACTCCGTTTTCATTGATGGTTTCGTGATTATTTGTACCTTTTATTTTTAGGAATAGATGAAGTTGCTTCAGGTTTTCGACAGTCCTTGCCAGAACATCTGTTTTATTCTGAGAATATCATTGTTTGCTGGGAGCCACTGCAGGACCAGATCTGTTTATCTGGACAACAATCCAATGTTGAGTTTTCTTCTTGCATAAACCTGTCTCGATCTGGAGACTTGGGGCCCAAATTTGGGGTGTAAAGACTAGAACCACTGTTACCTGCCACGCATGTCGTAAGAGGCGACTAAGGAGGTTTGGCTGAAATCGGATGCACATGTCCTAAACGTGTAGAAGTCTATGCGTTTAGGAGCCTACAAATGTGCAACGTATACATGTTCTTGGCAAAGATCAAACATTTCACAAAGAGTGATTAAAATTGGTCGTAAAGAACGAACGCAAAGAAGAAGAATGACAATTTTAGGGGGAGACGCATCTTTGCTGTTTAGACTGACTGCAAGAACTGTTTTTGCCTCTGCTCTAAGTTAATGCATGTTTCTCCTGCTAGAAGAGAACATGTCTCAGTTTTCCCATTAAGGTATAGGATATAGATTCTACTGCCTCCCTTTCTGACAGCGTTTATAGCAGAACCATCCGTGAACACTCGTGTCCTTGTTTCTGTGGTATATTACACAAACATAAGTCAGAGTGCATTCCAGATTAACAGATTGGGATCTGAGTATCAAGAGAATGCAAAGTCTGTAATCTATCATGGATGTTACAGATCGACTAGTAACTGCTGCTCTAGCTGTGCTGCTATCATTACTTTCAAATCTGTGAGATGGTGCATGCAATTTTGCATTGTTTGCTCTACGTGCTATTTGAAAGATAGAATAATCAAAGGTTATCCAACAACAGAACCTGAGTCTCTGAGAAAACATGCATGGATGAAAGTCTGTGACTCCAGCTAAACCATCGCTTTAGTTACTGCCATGATTTCCAGTGAGACTGCTATAATGTGTAATTGCAAACTCCTTAAATTTCTGGATAGATTCAATATAAATTTTAATGTGTTCGTTCAGCAGGCGGTCACAGAAAAACTAAAAGACTCTGTGTCACCCATCTTCAACTACTCGGCGATCAATGCTGTTGATGCAAGCCTGTCCATTCTCTTATTGCTACAAACACATGTATACCCAGGACAGGTTAATCACTTAAGCCTCTGGAGGTTGGAAACTTTTATAGATGACACTTACTCCTACTGCTGCCTATTGTTTTGGAGCTTCTGAAGCATGGACTGAAATGCGGGTGCAATAATGGCCCCAGTAAATTGAGCTTCATAGTACTATTTTAAACGGTTTTAAAGCCGAAGGATTGATTTCATTGCACCGGGTGTTACCCTGTATGGCTCGGCCCCTCTCTGCAGAAATGGACGCCCTGGCGAGAATATTACATAAAGCATGAACTTCGTAGCTCCAGTAACAATCCTAGGGGGCTCTGGAAAAACTGCACTCGTGAACAGAACGGCGTGGTCCGGATTCGTACCCACGACCTTCGGTTCGCAAGGCAAAGGGCATAACCACTTAGCCACAGAGACTCCCTCATAGTACTATTGAAGGGTAACAGTCTCACCCTCAACCCTCATACATAAGATCAGCGGAGCCAACAGAGGCGTAACAAAGATCTGATGCGTGAGTTTGTTTTAATTTAGATATCTAACCATATTATCATGGACAGAGAAGAGAACAAATAGATATATACAGAAAGAACTCAAAATCAAAGAAAACTGGCTGATGCTACAAATAAGAGAAAATTGAGCTATTTTGGACATATAAAAAGACACTAAGGGTTGGAGAAGACCATCAGGGAAGGAAACATATCGGAAAAGAGGAGAAGAGGAAGACCACGAAGAAGATGGATTCGGGATGTAACTGATGGTTTGAGCATGACGGCTGCAGAGGCGGAAATCTGACCGAGAGAGAGAAAATTCAGAAGGACTGATAGAGTGGCAAAGATCTGCTCATGACAAGCTATTTAATGATGAAACATATTAGCTATGACATGATTAAGTCAGAAAAGTATCCAGCATTGCACACTAAAATAGGTAAATCTTTCTGGCTTTAGCCAGCCCCGTTTCCAGGCAGGCCAGGCTTAAAATTTAATAAAATTTCCTATCTGGCAGACTGTCTTCTTCTACCATTCGCTCTAAAGGAGGCATATCTCCCCAAACAAGACCCTGCAAGCTCTCGTGCACTTGGCTGCGGTTTTATAGCTGAGTATTTTTACTGGATGTTGTAGCTAATTCCACGCCAAACCTCCACATTAGCCGTATATTGCATGTGGTAGGTGTTAGTGGTTCTATTATTTACCCCAAATTTGGGCACTGGTAACCACACAGGCGTCTGATTTGTATGATGAATCATCTTTGACTCATTATTGGACAGAAGAGACGTGTAGGCGCATGTGCTGAGATTCTCTTAGTCTATATTGCGATCAGATCTCATATCAGACATGTATGTACATACCCTTCTACCTATTCCAAGTAGCTCTCCTTCGATCCCTACTCGCTTAGCCAGACATTAGTCTGTTACTAGGGCTACCACTTGGAGGTGGGGTAGGATCTTGATCAGTGCCAGCTCACTGACTCTGGCGCCACTATTTATTCTTATAATATTGCGCCTGCGGTCCCATCTGGCAGACTGTGCTTCAGGTTTAACCTTGGTTACTTTCTGGCGGGATAAGGATCGTCGATAGCATCAGGTCATATAGATAGTTAAGTCATAGAAAGGCTGTCAGAACCGACTCATCTTCCATGAAATAACATTTGATGTAGGTACAAAGAAGGGGCATAATTGTATTCGAGTTCATGGTTATTTGAAATACAGAGTTTCATCCCTTTTGTCATATTTCCTTATTACTGAAATATTGACAGTGTGTTTAAATATTCATTATGTTCTTTGAATACTCAGAACAAATATCAAAGGCTGTTAAGTTTTGTCCTTGAGTGCCCGTGTTCTGTGTGCATTGTAAAAAGAGCAGTTGAGATATATTTCTGAAGTTGCACTTGAGACTTCCTGAAACATAATATCACAGTAAACAAAAGAAGATAGGAGAATTTGATTAAAGGATGAGAGAAATAAAATTTAAAAATTAAATAGTTGAAATATATGAATGAGAAAATTTTTAAGAAATAGTAATCCGGGAGACAATTTACAGTTGTGATAAGAATATTACAGTTATTGGACTTTACCCACAACTTGAGCACTTCACAACTTCAATTCAGGGGTCTCTGTGACCTGGAGGTTAGATGCTCGTCTCTCGGGCCGAGGGTACCAGGTTCGCTCCCTCGCGGAGCCATCTGGATATTTTTCCAGAGATCCTTGATCTCAGTGTAGGTGAGATCGAGTTTCTAGTCATATCGGAGGTGGACGATAAAATGTAGGTCCCGTAACTTGAGCGCGTAAAAGAACACTTGGCACTGCACTTCTTCTTCTTCTTTCGTTCGTTCTTTACGACCAATTTTAATCACTCTTTGTGATATATTTGATCTTTGCCAAGAACGTGAATGGAGCAAGCAGGATTTAGGAAAGGAAGAGGAACAAATGAACACATATTTACCCTGCGTAACATTTTAGAACAATGTAGCGAGTGGCAAAGGACTATATATATCAACTTCATAGATTTTGAAAAGGCATTCGACAGCGTCCACAGAGACAGCCTATGGAAGATACTGAGACAATACGGCGTACCGCAGAAGCTTGTCAACATCGTAGCCCTCTTCTATAAAGATTTCTCCTGCAACCTAAAGAATTCCAACAAAACATTCCCAGTAAAATCTGGTGTAAGACAGGGATGCGTAATGTCCTCTCTTTTGTTTAGTATTACAATTGACTGGGTGCTAAAAATGCCATAAAACAACAAGCACCAAGAGGAATAAGATGGACCCTTTCGAGATGCTTGAGGACCTGGACTTTGCAGACGATATAGCCCTGGTGTCACACAAATATGAACATATACAAGAGAAAAGTACAATACTTCACAGCACGGCAAAGACAGTAGGCCTCAAAATAAACACAGGAAAAACAAAAATTATGACAAACAGTGAAATCCAACAACCAGTAATGTTAGAAGATGAAACACTGGAAAGGGTTGAGCAGTTTACATATCTTGGTAGCGTACTGACACTAAATGGTGGCACAGAGGAAGATATAAAATCACGTCTGAGTAAGGCCAGAACCGCTTTTGCCAGAATGAAACCAGTATGGAAGTCCAAAATCTACAATAGGACCACAAAGCTTAAACTCTATAAAGCATTGTTTTGCCAGTTTTGCTCTACGGATCGGAATGTTGGAGGATGACCAAAGGAGATACTAGCAGGCTGTCAGTTTTCCACCACTCTTGTCTTCGCAGAATCTTGGGAATCTTTGGCCAGTAAAAATATCCAATAACCAACTACTCCAAGACACAAGACAAGAGGCAATGAATGACATACTCAAAAGAGAAGATGGAAATGGCTCGGACATGTTATGAGAATGAGACAAGAAATGCCTGCAAGGATAGCCCTCACTTGGACACCAGAGGGAAAGAGAAAGAAAGGCAGACCACGGACAACATGGAGGCGCATGATGGAAGAAGAACTGGACACCGCATCTCTGACGTGGGGCTCTGCGCTGAAGGTTGCACGGGACAGGAGAGCATGGAAAGTCCTTTCTGAAGCCCCATGTGTCACTAGGCATGACGGGATTAAGTAAGTAAGTAAGAACGTGAATACGTTGCACATTGGTTTTGGTAGGTCCCTAAAAGCATAGTCTTCTACACGTTTAGGACACATGCATCCGATTTCAGCCAAAACTGCACTTCTCAAAATCGAGAAGAGCAGGCTGGAAAGACGTTACCCAGGCAAAATTCATTAGAAAAGATTAAAAATAAAATCCTACAAAAATATCTTCACCATCTTCAAAACTACATCGGGGTCGTTGTTACGAAGTTCGCGCACTGCAGCTGAGATCCTCCTGTGTAAGAAAGAGATTGGAGCACACATGGTTACTCACTGAAGTGCAATGATGATGGTCCAATCAATCAATCAACCCACAATTTGTGGCTCTGTTTAATATTTTGTAGCGTTTTGTTATTGATTACAAAGCCGGTTTTAAAGGGTTTTAAAGCCGAAGGATGGACTTCATTGCACCGGGTTTTACCCCATATGGCTCGGTCCCTCTCCGCAGAAATGGCACGCCACCTGCCGAAAGTATTGCACAAAGCACGAACTCCGTAGCTCCGGCAACAATCCTAGGGGTCTCTGGAAAAACTGCACTCGTGAACAGAAGGCCGCGGTCCGGATTCGAACCACGACCTTCGACTCGCAAGGCAAAGGGCTTAACCACTCAGCCACAGAGACCCTATTGATTACAAGGCTACAATTACCCTGTTCGAAACAAATATGTTAATTTTGAGATGGTTTTATTGTTGGAAAAGAAGAAGAGAGTGGATGGGCGGAGGATGTTAATTAGGTTGTACATATCACTCACTACATACATAATCTAATTCTGTGCAGTCCTCCATACACTTTGATTTCCTATTGAGCTATCTCGGATTCCCTGATTTCGTGATTTCCTCTTGTACTGTCTCCTGCATTTTCTTTCTCTTGTTATGTTTTCATATTCTCTAACTTTCTCTTGTGTTGTATACATATTCTCTGACCAGCTTGTGCTGTCTCCATATTCTCTAACTTTCTCTTGTGTTGTCTCCATATTCTCTGACTTCATCTTGAGCTGTGTACATATTCTCTGACTCCCTCTTGTACTGTGTCCATATTCTCTGACTCCAACTTGTTCTGTCTTCATATTCTCTGACTCCCTATTGTGCTGTGTCCATATTATCTGACTCCCTCTTGTGCTGTGTCCATATTCTCTAACTCCACCTTGTTCTGTCTTCATATTCTCTGACTCCCTCTTGTGCTGTGTCCATATTCTCTGACTCCAACTTGTTCTGTCTTCATATTCTCTGACTCCCTATTGTGCTGTGTTCATATTCTCTGACTCCCTATTGTGCTGTGTCCATATTCTCTGACTCCCTCTTGTGCTGTGTCCATATTCTCTAACTCCACCTTGTTCTGTCTTCATATTCTCTGACTCCCTCTTGTGATGTGTCCATATTCTCTGACTCCAACTTGTTCTGTCTTCATATTCTCTGACTCCCTATTGTGCTGTGTCCATATTCTCTGACTCCCTATTGTGCTGTGTCCATATTCTCTGACTCCCTCTTGTGCTGTGTCCATATTCTCTGACTTCATCTTGTGCTGTGTCCATATTCTCTGACTCCACCTTGTTCTGTTTCATATTCTCTGACTCCCTATCGTGCTGTGTCCATATTCTCTGACTCCCTCTTGTGATGTCGAAAGATTCTTTGATATTCTCGTGCACTGTCTTTCTTCAAATGAACTTTCGTATCTCTCTTCCTTGGTGAATTAAAGTAAAACTCATGCTTAGTCGGTTGCTATGAAGAAGTAAAAACCATCGCCAAAGGGCACTATAAAGCAAAGAGGAATAAAGAACACCCAAAACACAACAAGGATGATGGATATTACCAATTGTTTAGAAGGGACCAGACTGGCATACTTCGCCTCGGACGGGTCACAACAGAATGAGATACCACCTGTACACTAAATTCAAGATAGGCACCAATGACCTGTACTCCTGTGGCTTGGCGATGATGACAACAGAGCATATCCTACAGAACTGACCCCAGTATGCAGACCTGAGAAGAAAGAGGTGATCCACTTTCCCTAGCGTTCAAGACAAACTGAATGGCGTGACTGATAATCTGAGGCAGACGGCTGCTTTTATTAGAGAATCCGAGATCAGAATCTAGGGAGAATGCAGAAGAAGAAGAATGTGTGATTATATTGATAGATTCATTCAAGAGAGTGTCATATCTATCTTTTTGCCTCTCCAGCTAATCTCCAGCTAATGTCCAGCTAATATCCAGTTGTATTAGCTGTTAACTTGTTCTCTTACAGAAGATTTTTTTTTTTTTTTTAGCTTAGTTTTGCTGTGTCCCAAGTAAAATTTTGTAATGGGTGTCCGTCTTCAGCAATCTCTGGTCATGTGCTTAGTTTACTGTGGACTATAAACTGAGCAGTCAGCTTCAGGTATGTCAGGTTTCCCCTAAGCTTAGTTTTCAGGTCGACTGAATGTGTCCACATGTTGCTTCTCAGCTCACACAGGAAAGGACAGTCTTGCAGGACATGCTCCGGTGTCTGTTTCGCCTGCTGACACTGACAGAGAGCTGTTTGACTTAAATGGATTTTAAAACCAAAGGATTGACTTAATTACACAGCGTATTATCCCACATGGCTCGGTCCCCTCTCTGCAGAAAATTCCCACCACCTGCAAGAGTATTGCATGAACAACGTATCACTGTTAACAATCCTAGGGGTCTCTGGAAAAAACTCGTGAACAGAATGGCGTGATCCGGATTCAAGCACACGACCTTCGAGAGTCCCATAAACCCCCATTTTATTGTTAACACCCGTAAAAGTGAAAGTGTGGAACCGTTTTATATTGTTGGTTGACAAGAGTAAAGTATAACTAATTCTGAGACGGAAACTGCATCTGTGTCATTCTGCCAATAAGCAACTGCCTTCTTCTTCTTCTTTATTCTCATTATAGTGAGGCTGTGATTTCTGGACACGTCGGCCAGATATATCTGTTGCAAGCACATCATTTTTGAGACAGAGTTTACCTTCCATCCTCGATTCCTACTTGCAAGGTCGGAGTCTTTTACCAAGGCTACCAGTAAAAGGTGGAGTAGGGTCTTTTATCAACGCTGTCATTGACTTCTGTCATCTTATTCACTGTGCCCTATGGCCTACACCCCACTTCACATCCAAACACCAGTATTACGCAGCTGGGAACTTAGGCTAGAACCTTAAAGGGGGTCTCTTACTAAGCGGTTAAGCCCTTTCCTTATGAGCCAAAGGCCATGGGTTAGAATCCGAGTCGCATTGTTTTGTTCATGAGTGCATTTTTTCAGAGACCACTAGGATTGTTGCCAGAGCTACGGAGTTCGTACTTTGTGCAATACTCTACAGGTGATGTGACATTTCTGCGGAGAGGGACCTAGCCACATGGGGTAAAACCCAGTGCAATGAAGTCAGTCCTTCGGCTTTAAAACCCATTTATTAAATGCTAATATGATAGTGTGTCTTTAACACGTGTTACGTATCAACTGTCAGTCGGTTTACGCTTTCCTTTATTACGCGATTGTGTGTGTTGCTTCAATAATTTGTTACGAATTAGTCAAGAGAATTGTTCAATACAGTCTAACAAGAGTGCATTATCAGGGAAAGAGACCGGATATATTTAAGGTCCATTGCAGGCAACCTTTTGTTCTTTCCCAGCCCCTGAAGATGATGCGGTAATGACATATCCCGTGCGAAGCCGGGTAGAATAATTATATCTATAGTTTTCACAGTTTCTTTATTGTAAACTCTCTTTTTTGTCTTCACCGTTCTCTGTACTGTCTTTTAATATTCAACAATTTCCCATGTAATGTTATATTTCTTCTTTTATTTTGAAAATGGAGCAAATGCTCTCATACATGTTCAGCCGTTTGCTTTTAATCTGATGTATATGACAGAAGAAAGGTTTCGTTGAATCAATGGAGTTTTATTTATACCAAGCTTGAAAGGTTATCTTTCCTTTGATTCTTTGAAATATCTGTTTACATACGGACATATTCGTTTGTAATTAATGCGTGATATTTTAATAAAAAACAAATTAAAAGCTAGTCACATTTCTTGTCATGTGACATTTTCAGCGGCAACATTGTCAATTACTGGTTCTGGAACTCTGTAAATGTTGGATTAGGACAGAAAGGATTTTTTTTTATCAATGTCTCAGTTTCGTGATTTTCAAGGCGTAGTCTGCTTACATTTCTTTTGTTGGTTACAAAGTAAATTTAGAATAGCAGAGACGATAGAACAAAATGCGATTGTTTTAGATGGAAAACAGAATTATAGAATACAAAAAAACCCCTCCCAAACCAGTCGAACTTCTTTAGCTATCGTATTTGGCTTAGCAGATGGACAAATGTTGACTTGAAGTACCGCTTTGAGCTTAGCTTCTACGAAGTCGTCTATAAATCAATTGAACATACATCCTGATAGTGATTAACAAGACAGTGCCCTTGTTTCACGTCGGCTGTGTGGTTTATTTGGACGACAAACTTCCATCTCGGGCAGAAAGGGGAGTGGAGGGATGTGTTTGTCTGACTTCGCACTAATAACCTTTTGATAATGATGGAGGAAAGCTGTCGTCTGCTCTAGTTTGGACGTCGGGTATAAAACGAAATCATGGTAACCTTAGAGTGATGCTGTATTGATGGAGGTCTCAAAATTCAATTAGTGATCTAGAAATGGTTGAGTGTTTGTTCTACATTCTATGTCCAGAAGAAGGGATGATTGGCACTGATATCTCTCTCTCTGTCGATCCATAGTAATATATTTGCAAGTGCAGTTTAAACAGAAGTCGATTAAGTAGTTCAGCGCTGACGTAGTCAAGTGGTTAGTTGAAATTTCTGCTTTGCTTTTGAAAGAGACAAGGTTCGCGTCCAGGATTGTGTACTTTTCAGTGGACCCCGTTGACAAAGAGAATAACAGACTCACTGAGTAGTGGAAATGACAACGCTAGCGAGCAAAGCGAGCAAATAAGGCATCGATTTGTGGAGGGTGGGGATGGGGGGAGTGTAAAGATCTTCTGTACGTCTTGTCTAAATTCCTTTATTTTGTTGTTTCCTGTAATTGTGGTAATTTTTGGAAATCAGTCATGCAATTCATAAAAGAACAACAAATTAAATGTTTTGGACACCTGACAAGAATGCCCTGGTATCGACTGCCACAGAGAGCCACACTGAAAAAGTATAACGAGTATAGTTAGAGCAAGAGGAAGACCACGCAAAAGATGGAGTAACTGCATCAAGAACAGCCTGAAGAAAATGAATAAAAGCTTACAAAGTGACTTAGAACAAGCACACGCAAGATCACTACTCCCCTCCCCAACACTTATATAAAGAAGTAAATGGTGGAAGTGAAGAAGAAAAAGAACATTTGGGTTAACAATCGTTCTCTCTTTCTCTCTCTCTGTCATTTTAACCCGGATTGGAATTTAGGCCCTCAATCACCTTATGCCAAGTCTTCCTACCTCTAGCTATCTCCTGCAGCTCCCTCCAGCTAGCTCTTCTTTATATTGTTGATCTCTGCCTCCACATCTCGTCTCCATGTATTTCTCGGCTTTCCTTTCTTTCACTGTCCATGCGGGCTCCAGGCAAGGACCCTTCTTGTTATATTCCGCTTACCTGTTGCATCCCGTCATATATTTCTTCATCTTAAAGTCATCTCTACTTCCCACATTCCACAAAAAACCCACATAAAAACGATTAAAAAACCCCACAACACTAATGTATCTATTTCTGTTTCACATTTTGTGCTAAATATACGATCTCTTATATAAATTTCAAGCGACACGAATTATCCACATTTCTCACCCTTTACTGTTATTATGTCTGTCGCTTGTAGCAAGGCACACAAATCTCCGCCAAACCGTTCGATTTCCATCTAACTTTAAAACTGATGCACGCGCCGACAGAAATGTTTAAACAGACCTTCATCCTTCCATTGTTTTTATTTATTCAGGGATCTGTATGTTTTGTTTTCGAGATTAAAATATACGGGGGAAAGAGATAAAAAAAAACTTCGATAAAAAAAAGACGGTGGAGAAATCCATTAAATCCAAGTTCGTATTCTCACTATCTCGATGCGGAAAATTTGTGATGGCAATTTGAAATCTGTCTGTGCAATGCAGAAAAAGGATTGAATTGTCTGTTGCAATTTGTTGTAAATGTTTGCCTTTGTGAGCATGTTTTGGTGTTTTTTTTTTCCTTCAGAGTAGTATTATATCTCTTCGTTATAAATTGCTGCTTTACAGTGGCGCGTGTGGGAAAGTTAATTGGTTTCTCATATTGGGGTTTATATTATGATGTATATTATACTGAGTGCAGAAGTATGTATTAATATCGTACAGTTATACGTTACATAGGACTGTAAGCAGTTTCTTCATATCTTTCTATGCTGGGTAACTCATTCAATCTTTCTATGCTGGGTAACTCATTCAATCTTTCTATGCTGAGTAACCATTCAATCTTTCTATGCTGGTAACTCATTCAATCTTTCATGCTGGGTAACTCATTCAATCTTTCTATGCTGGGTAACTCATTCAATCTTTCTATGGAATTGAGTCCGATGTTCCTCGTCTTTCTCAGTAAAATTCTTTCTGGGTTCACTAGGTTTCATTTCTTCTGAACCCCACTTCAGTGTCTTCTTTTGTGATTCTTTATTCTCAGAGTATGTCAAATATATCTTCATTTTCTCTTTCTTATTACCATTGATACTAGTTGGCCGGGGTTAAAATAGTTGTTGATTGAAAGGGTTAACAAGGCAATATTATCTACAAACTTCAAATCTTTCAATTGTCTGTTTTCCAACTAAATCGATGCCAGTTTCGTCTCTCCCACACTTTCTCATCACTCAGTCAATGACAAATCTGAACAATAGCCGAGTTCCATGTCCTTCATTATTACTTTTTATCAGGGCCGTGCGGAATATTTTCTAAGTATGATGCAAGTCTTCTAAATATAATAATAATAATAATTCCTCTCGAACCGTTTTCTAAGTCTTCTAAATGCCGCCCGTTAAATCTGTTCTCTCTAAAATAACCTTCAATTGAAATTTTTATTGTGCTGCTTACGCCGCCCCCCTTAAGGTTCCGCCTGATGCGGCCGCCTCTCTATATCATATCACGACACGCCCTGCTATTTATAAACCACTATGGCGTTTAAAGTAACCAAAAGGACTTCTCATGAATATACACACATACAAGAGTACAATACTCAACAAACAGTTCTTTTTAGGACTGGCCCATGGCCACACCAAGCACAAATACGCTCTGATATAACCAAAACAGACATCGATCTTAGGTTGAAAGAAGCATGCCTCGACCACAAAGTGGCTTAATCCACCATCTAATAAACAAACAAACAACGTAACTAAAATATTTCAGTTTCAGAGACATTATGATGTTTATGATTCAATATTCTTCGAAGTTAACGTCTTGCTGGATGTCTATTTTCTCTGCTCAATGCGTTTGTTCTAAGAACTTTCTAGAACACTTTGTTTTAAAATATTCAATTATGTTCTACCTTGGCATCATAATTTCGTATTATTTGTATTTTGTATTTCTTGTTTGATGAATACCTTTTGACAGAAACGTAAACGTCGATACAGTCTACTGTTGTTTATTTAAACACTACGTTACGTCTTAGCTTGGTATCTCGTCTTTGGTATGCGGTCTTACTGTAGCTTCTTCGCTATGTGGTGGATTGATTGATATCTTTTTCTTCTTTGCGTTCGTTCTTTACGACCAATTTTAATCACTCTTTGTGGTATGTTTGAACTTTGCCAAGAACGTGTATACGTTGCACATTGGTTTGGTAGACCCCTAAACGCATAGATTTCTACACGTTTAGAACACGTGCATCCGATTTCAGCCAAACCTCCTTAGTCGCCTCTTACGACATGCGTGACATGTAACAGTGGTTCTATTCTTTACACCCCAAATTTGGGCCCCGGTAACCACTCGGGCGATTGACTGAAATAACCATTATTATTGTACGTCGGTGAGTAACCATGCGTGCTTCGATCTCTTTCTTACACAGGCAGATCTCAGCGACAGTGCACAAACTCCGTAGCACTGACAAGGGTCCCTGATGTAATTTAGAAGATGGTGAAAATATTTGTAGAAATTTTATTTTTCATTTCTAAGAATTTTGCCCGGGCAGCGGTTTTCCAGCCTGCTCTTCACGATTTTGAACTGCCAAGGGTTCGTTTACGTGCTCAACTTCAACACAGGACATACATTTTATCGTCCATCTCCGATAGGACTATGAGCTTGATCTTACCTACACTGAGATCAGAAGCCGCTGGAAAAATATCCCGAGGGCTCCACGAGGGAGCGAACTGAGTACATTTGGAACAAGAGGCGAGCACATAACCTCTTGCCACAGGATACTCCTGCATTATATGAGACAATGTTGAGTTTCCAAAACTCGTATGAGCGATACCATAGAAACACAACATATAGCATATGAATAATGACATCATATGTAGGTAATTTTAGATAATTCCATACATCTTGTCTGCGAAAGATCTTCGAGCATGTTCTGGTCAAATACTATCTTTAACCAAGAACTGTTTGCACAGTGCCAACAAGAGAATATGAACACCCATATGATTATTATTCATAGCTATGTGTGTTTCTATGGATTTCACCATAGATGTGTTTCATAGTACTGTGTTTCACCATAGAAACAACATATGCATATGAATAATGACATCATATGTAGGTAGTTTTAGATAATTCCATACATCTTGTCTGCGAAAGATCTTCGAGCATGTTCTGGTCAAATACTATCTTTAACCAAGAACTGTTTGCACAGTGCCAACAAGAGAATATGAACACCCTTTTATAAAAGATACGCTGGAGATGGATCGGACATGTGATACGCATGGAGATAGACTCTGTCACGAAAACTGCACTGAGATGGATACCAGAGGGTAAACGAAAACTGAAAGACCCAAAACCTCATCAGGGAGAACATTATAGAGGAGAATAAAGAGTTCTGAGAACCCAAGGGGAAGCACAGAAGCCAATAAATATGATCAATAAATAGCCAGCGGACAAGTATTAGGAGCTTCCGGAAAAACAAATTACCAAACACAGGATTCGAACCACATACCTCTATTTTTTACGGCACCCATTGCCAAGCCATACAGACGAGCGTTTTTCCAAGCATAACCAGCTAGTTCTCCGCTGCAGCTCTGGAATTTAATCATGTGATTACATGCATACGAAGCAAATGCACTAATCTCTATACTATCCGCCCGAGTGGTTACCAGGGTTCAAATTTGGGGTGTAAAGAATAGAACCACTGTTACCTGCCACGCATGTCGTAAGAGGCAACTAAGGAAGTTTGGCTGAAATCGGATGCACTTGTTCTAAACGTGTAGAAGTCTATGCGTTTAGGGTCTACCAAACCAATGTGCAACGTATACACGTTCTTGGCAAAGTTCAAACATATCACAAAGAGTGATTAAAATTGGTCGTAAAGAACGAACGCAAAGAAGAAGAAGACTATACTATCACTGCTTTTACAAACACACACGAACTTTTGTTTAGCATTGTAGACATTTGTTCTTATTTTTTAGTTGTCGCTGACAAAAGCGTTTGCTACCTTATGCTGCAGTTTATAGTGAGCATGTGATTTCTGTATTTCTCGAACCGACACATCAATTTTTCCTTCCGTGATTATTTTCCATCTTCGATCCCTAATCGGGTAGAGATTGTAGTGATGCAGCCTGTTACCAGGATCATTACTTGAAGCGGGAGTAGGTACTTGGTCAACTCTGGTTTGCTTACACGGATGCTGATTACGGTCATTTTTCCCAAGGCTGTCGTGAACCCTATTTTAAGATTGTGGCATTCATGCTAATGTTACTGGTTTTGCACACGTATGCTCACATAAATTAGGAACACATATGCGCCAGCGCCTACACACGCACTCGTAGCACAGTCATGATGATGATGATGATGATGCTCGTCCATCATGGGTGATGATGTCCACACAATTTTCATGCAAGAAAATGTAGTTGCATTATGTTTGTCTGTGTGTGAGTAGGGGTTTAAAAAGCCGAAGCATTGAATTCATTGCACTGGGTTTTACCCCATATGGCTCGGTCCCTCTCCTCAGAAATGGCACGCCACCTGCCGAGAGTATTGCACAAAGCACGAACTCCGTAGCTCAGCAACATTCCTAGGGTCTCTGGAAAAACTTCACTCATGAACAGAAGGCCGCGGTCCGGACTCAAACCCACGACCCTCGACTCATAAGGCAAAGGGCTTAACCACTCAGCCACAGAGACCCCAAGTGTGTGTGTGTGAGTAGATGACTAGCGAGCCCGATGTGGGCTTGAAATATTCCTTTACAGTGTGGGCAAGGTATACTTGCACGTGTGGGAAGTTTTACTGCCTTTCTATTTTGATGTTTTTGTTCCATCCGTGCTGTTCTACCTGCCTCGCAGGTCGAAGAACTGTGTCGAAGAAGTGTGGGCCAGGCTGATCTGTCTTGAGCAACATTCTCCCAGTTGTTGACATCTATGCACACTTATACAGACACAGACACACACGCACACCAAACACTACGTGAATTATTGTTTTCTAAACAAGTTTCCATGGGACGGATTAGTGTAGACGTTCACTTATCAACTCAGACTCCAAAGGGTTGTGGGTTCAGTCCCACAATCGAAATTCCACACATGAGAAAAGAAATTGGCCCTTCTACCTCCTGCACAATATGGCCTAGAAATATGAAGTGACAGACATTTCATGCTCTAAAGTCTGAAAAGTCTACGGATATTTTTTGACTCTATTTATATTTTATTAAACACGTTTCCAGCTGTTTTATATTAAGGACACATTCTCTCCCTTGAGGACAAAGCTATTATGTTTGATTTACAGAGGGCAATAAATGATCAGCCCCATAATTGCAAATGCAACCCGTTCAATTCGTTTTCTCGTAAGTCAATGTCCACGTATTTTGGGATCAGTTAGTGCGGAACGTAATTGGAATCAGTTCGCTCGAAATCGGTCATTTACTTTTTGCTTTAAAATTATATACAACAAAACAAGACATTGATTGAGATTTGGCTTTCGTATCCATTTTCGTCAAAACGATTATGTCCAGTGGCGGTTCGTCATTAAGGGCCAAGGGGACGGGGCCCACCAAAATATTGTGTAACGTGTATTTATTATTTTATAAATTAAAATATAACCTAACCTAAAACGATGATTTTTCCGAAAATTTGTGTCTGGCTCCACCAACAAAAATGAGTACGAGCCGCCACTGATTTTGTCAATTATAATATTTAGATAAGAGAATAAGACGTTTTAAGAAACCCAGGGAAAGCTTCGGGCCTGTTGTCTAAGATCAAAATGTAGTACCCACTTGTCCCCGGCCAAAGGGTGGGAGTATTAAAAAAACGCCAAAATGGCACAATAAAACCTACTTGAACAAACTCCGAGCGCTTTCATTCGAAAGATTGATGACGCTCGGAGTTTGCACGTTCAGTCGTTCTGGGCCCACTCGTTGTGACACTTCCGAGTAGGCCCAAATAAAAAAAAAAATCAGGAACTAATGAATATGAACAATAAATAGACAGAGAACATGTATTAACCCTTTCATACTTCTAAACCAATATACTGGCTCGCAATAATTTTTAAGATGACGAAAAGCCAGTATATCGGCTGTTTCAATATATATTGCAGTATAAATGCGCCTAGAGGGGAAAACATAATTACGGAGTTAAAGGGTTAACGGCTTCCGGAAAAAAAATAATTACCAGACACATAATTCGAACCACAAACTTTTATTTCTCACGGCATTTTAAAAAGGCCTAGCCATATAGACTGGCGTTTTGAAGAACACCACCATCTAGGGCGCCTCCAGCTGTCCCCATTACTACAACACCGAAAGATCAAGATGGAAGTAAAAAAGACGAATGATAAAACTATTTTTTGCTACCAACACTTTGTTATCAATGCCAAACTTGGTCACTGACAGCAACACATCACAGAAAGCTCACGACATGTGAAATGAAATGCTTGAAGAAGACAGTGGGAGTCACCAGGAAAGATAGACTACGAAAGGAGGACATCAGAAGCAGAGTGGGCATAACTTCATGCACCTAATACATTGATAGACAACAAATACAATGGTTAGGCCATTCAATAAGAATGGAATACAACCCGACCACAATAGCAGCAAGCAATAAAAATAGATCAGTTTATAGAACCAAGGGAAGACCGAGAAAAAGATGGATAGAGAATATCAAGACTACACTAAATAAACACGGATATAACACAAGGGCGACTCATATGGCCTTGTGGCGCAAATTAAAGCTCCCACCCTACGCTTAAAGGCAAGAGTGGACAACCAACTCCATTACTACCTGGGCAGAGCCACTATAAACTACACAAGGCTGTGCGGAAAGACAACAGACATTACTGATTTTTTCATATTTTTCCTTTCAAATCGTGGTTTAATTTTCTATGTGTCATAGCCGTTAATGTAACTCATACCCCCTTCCCTCTACCTTCATTGTACTGTAACTTTCCCCAATTGTCCATTTCTTGTCTATCTTTTTTTACCCTCGGTTTGTGTGTGTTTTGTTTGATTTCATTTTTGTTGGAAAACGAACTGTTAATGTATATATAAATACATCGAGTCATCGAGGCTGTGAGTTTCATATAAAACATGTCCCAGATACAAGCTTTCATGAAATTTCGCGAAAATCGATTTCAATCTATGCGTATGGTAATCGAACTGCTATTCCTGTTTAAAAAAAAGAGTTGGAGTCGAATTTAGCTCCGGAATCGCAGTGGTCGTGGGAATCGTTTAAAACAACTATGTAATCAACACAGTAATCGGGAGACGAATATACTTGCTCTACTTCCACTATTTGATCAGAAGATCGAGTATAAATACAATTGATGAAATCCGTCTGCGACAACTTGCCAGACGTTGTTTTTGTAGCCAAGATGACGCCATTGTTTCCGACGCACCCTGTGGTGCGGGCGTGCAGTTCACCCAACCTAATTTGTGTATTTATGTGAAATTTACACATCGACGAAAATAAAACCAATAACATGTATTTTCATCGCAACCCTTAACAAAAAGCGCATTGTTTCGACAGTTTTAGAAATATAAATTTTAAGATGTGCGTGCAAAAAAAAAAAAACGACAGTATTTTGTCATTGTTTTTGTAATTTGTAAAACTACAGTACTTTGTAATTACGTGTTTTGCCAATCAAATAGTTTTACTGCAGTTCCATATATATATATATACTATAACTGAAAAAACGAATGCGAAAGCTGTTTTTATTATAATAAATATGAAAAATCCTGATATCCCGCAAGCAGTGTTGCAACTCAACTTTTCAATATAAACCCTGATGTTTTTAATTTTTAACTATAAAAGCTTGCCCGCCTGCCCAGCGTGTTCGTAGCGCGTTGGACGACGGGTGACAAGCCCCTGTGAGTGCAGGTTCAATACCGCGGGCTGGCAGAAAAGACACAGGTTCTCCAGATTTACGGTGTTCGTGGCACCGAACCGAAGGGTTACGATGTCCATGGCACCGAGCCGAAGAGCTGAAAGCTCAGTGCTTCTAGATCGGAAACAAATTATTAAAAAAATTATGAAAGCCACATAAATACACTTTTTCATTTATTCTTGTTCTTTAATAATCCTGTTTTGCCTCACAGCGTCAGGATAATTTGCATAATTTATCCAAAATAACTAACATCCAAGCCCCTTAGAGCAGCGTAAGACAGAAACAGAAAACCATGATACTGGGCATCAACACAGTAACTGTGTTATGACCAAATAAGAAGTCAGATATTTCTTGCATCTCTCAATAAAGTTCGTTTCAGGTTTCCATAAGGCATCATTTCTTTCTTCAGCCATTTGTCTACAACAGCGTTTCACAAAGTGGGCGGTACCACCCCCAGTGGGCGCTGAAGCGTTCTAGGAGGGCGATAGTGGGTTCAGAAGAATTTGGGGGGTGTTTACGCGATTAGGGGTCGGTGGCTCCTTAAAGAAGAAATTAATAATAAGTATTTTAAAATAAATTATTTTCGTGATTTTGCTATTGAATAATCAATTTAAATTTTAATTCTGCATTTAAATTCATCTTATGTCCGTCTTACACGATCCATTTTTTAATCAATTTTCTATTATATGCATATAACCATTTGATCATGTATTACAGAAAAATATATTAATATTCTATGTCAAAGAGAAAATAGAGCATGTATATATGTGGGAGGGCGTTGACAAACTGTTATAATGTGGAGGGAACGTTACAAAATTTATTTTGTGAAAAGTGGGCGGTGGCCGAAAAAGTTTGGGAATCTATAGTCTACAGCTTTAATACCCGCTTTTTGATTCTTCGATCATTTCTCTTCAGGGTATGCAAAAGATATCTCCAACTTTTTTCTTATAACAGTTGTTACTGGTGGTAAAGCAGCGATTTCTCCGATTTCATCACTTCTCATGAATTCGTTCCATTTTATGTTCCTTATTTTTCGCATACATCTATTTTAAAATACAGTGTACTTATTTCCTATATCTTTAGTAATTTTCCAACTCTCACTTGACATATGTTACCATGACTACTAAAAAAGCATTGTTCAACATTATCTTTTTTCCGACTTTATGCTATCAGTGACAAACCTCAGTTAGAAACAAAAGAGAATCACAGGGAGCCAATGGAGGACAGCAACAACGACAGGATAACATTAGTGACGACAGAGATGTAGTGTCTTTGTAGAGTTATGGGAAGAAAGGAGCAATTTAGTAATAAAGACATACGGGAAAATGTGGGTACAGCATCAGGGCTGAACTTCATCAGGAAACAACAAATTAAATGATTCAGCTACATAAACAGATTACCAACGAACAATCTGCCACAATGGGCAATGCTATTCATATACAGTGGAAACAGTGGATACAAGGAAAATGTAGATCACAGAAATAACTGAGGCAGTGAAATACATCATGTACGAACCGCACACAAGAGCCCGTTCTAGAAATCTCTTCTTATCCTGACACTGTCATGTAAAACACGATTAGAGAAAGAACAAGAAGCTGACATTTGTTAGAATTGAGACAGCATTGGAATTGAAAACTCTAATTTAGTACTAAAACTTGTAATTTAGTTTAAAACTAACTTGGCGTTCCATATTTTATTTAGGCTTTTAAAAGCTAATGTTACTTTGACAATTCGTGATATAATTTTTTACATGAGAAATCATTGATTAACTAACCATAACGTGCTAATGGCGTTAAGACAAATATCTTGTTGGAATCTTCTGTTAAACGTTGCACAAAAAAAATTAATTAATAAAATAATCGAACAAAATATCGGAAAACAAATTCAATAAATAAAAAGAAAATAAACATTATTTCTAAACAGATAAAATTAGCATAAATAGAGAGATCAAACTTTCGTTAAAATGTTGTCATGTGATAATCTGTTTTTTTATCTTCTTCTTCTTTTGTCGTCACACTGCTACTGGGTTGTTGCCCAGTGTCGTTCACTGCATGCTACTCCCGGGTTGTTGCCCAGTGTCGTCACACTGCTACCGGGTTGTTGCCCAGTGTCGTGGTTTTCTGTTTTTGTCTTGCGCTGTTCTGGTGGCTTGTGTGATTGTTATTTTTGCTCTTTCACAGGATTCTGCTACACCATCTAACCATCTTTTCCGTGATCTTCCTCTTGCCTTCTTTCCTGATGTTCTGTTGTAGAAGACTGTATACTGTGGAGTTTGGATGCATTCTTATTAAGTGGCCAAACCATTTCATTCTTTGTTTCTCAATGTAACTCAAGCAAGGTTTTGTGCCAATGTATTTTTTATCATTTGAAGTAAAAGTGTTTTTAATACTATAATTAACAAAATTACTTTATAATAATGTGGTACTGATTAGTGTAATGTTTAAGCATTCGTCTTTCAACTCGGTCACCAGAGGGTTGTGGGTTCAATCTCACACTCGACGTTTCACACGTGAGGAAAGGAATTGCCCATCCTACCTCCTGCACACTAGGGTCATATGTGAAGTGACTTCATACTATAAGGTCTGAAAAGGCTAAGGGGATTATTTAAATTTTTACGCCACGTTTGACGGGAAATTATTTGCGTGGCAAAATTAAATTTTATCGGGGGCATTAAAGTTTAAGATATATTTTAAATATCACACTTAAAGAGTTCAGAAATTGTCTTTAGAAATTGTCCCACAATGTTTACTAGATTGGCACTGCAGGAATAAGAGTGTCGATGTCTTGGCTAAGGAGGACAGTGTCAAAGAGCAAATTTACCAAACCCTGTTTTTTCAAGAGGTCAAAACCCTCATAAGGATATAATCTGCAGTAGACTGGAAGACAAACACTTGATATGATTATGGACAAGACTTCTTCAAAGACCTCAGCAGAACAGACTAGGTCATTATATTTCGCCTACGTACCTGACACTGCAGACTCAACAAACACTTATATAGACTAGGGATAAGTCAAATAGCTCTCGCCAGTGTCAAGCCGGAAGAACAAACACCGGAGCATATCCTGCAAGACTTCTGTGTGAGCTAAGAAGAAACTAAACTTTGGGGAAACCTGACAGACCTGTGACTGCCCAGTTTGTGGTCGACAGTAAACTAAGCGCATGACCAGAGATCGCAGAAGAAGAAGAAACATTGCTGAACTGAAGAGTTGGACGTGTATGATGGAAACAGAAATAAGGACATCCTGGTGAGATATCTCAATTTATAGGATACATATCTTCTTCTTTGCGTTCGTTCTTTACGACCTATTTTAATCACTCTTTGTGATATGTTTGTCAAGAACGTGTATACGTTGCACATTGGAGTGGTAGGCCCCTAAACGCATATACTTCTACACGTTTAGGGCACATGCATCCGATTTCAGCCAAGTTACCTTAGTCACCTCTCACACACTGCGGCAGGTAACAGTGGTTCTATTCTTTACACCCCAAATCTGAACCCCGGTAACCATTCGGTAAATAACATAATGAAAGGGAGAAAAATACGCAAATTAAATGTTAAACACGTAAAACATAAGTTCTTAAACTAGCATGAGATGAAAAGTGAACTTCCTTACTTCTTTCTAAACCGCTCTGTTTTCTTTCAGTTTGCTTTAAATTTGGTCTATATACTTAATGACAACATATGGTTGTGAGACATGGAATATTGACAAAGCGGCAGAGAAGATCATTAATGCCTTTGAATGTAAATGCTACAGAAGAATACTTAGAATATCATAGACAGAGAAAAGAACAAACGCTTCTGTTCTGCAACAGCTTGATATTAAAGAGAGTTGGCTATTACAAAGCATAAAAACAAGGACAATTAAATGTTTCGGACACATCAAACGACACGAGTGCATAGGGAAATTAATTTTGGAAGGAATGGTGACTGAAAGAAGAACGAGAGGAAGACCTAGAAGACGAAGGGTGCAGGATGTCATTGACAATCTGAGAATGACTACTGCAGACGCCGGCCATCGCACAGAACAGAGTTTTTCAGGACTGCTGTCATGGGAGCCAAGTTCCGGAAGGGACAAGCTACTTGATGATAATATACTTATTATTTCTTGTATAAACTTCAGTCTTTTGTAGCTCACACAGAAGTCAGTGCAATTTTCATTCAAGTGTTATTTCACTGGGCCATTGAGTTTGTATTTGTGTATCATAGTCGGAGAAATCTTGAAGTATGTTTTCTGCAGTCCGAGTGTCAAAGACTGAATTGTCGATTTTGAATTTTGTATACATGTGAAAATGAACATGTGAATACTGTAAGACTCTCTCAGAAATATGTGTCTACATCATCCCTGGGAGCCTACGTTCTAATTGTTCGGTCAGATACTCCTCACTAGTTATATATGTTAGAGAGTTTTACAGTACCATATAGAACCAGTGTCTGACCGAATGGATTAGAGAGGAGGCTCCAATGGAAGATGTAGAATATATATGTTAGAAAGAGAGTATTACAGTACCATATAGAACCAGTGTCTGACCGAATGGATTAGAGAGGAGGCTCCAATGGAGGATGTAGAATATATATGTTAGAGAGTATTACAGTACCATATAGAACCAGTGTCTGATCGAATGGATTAGAGAGGAGGCTCCAATGGAAGATGTAGAATATATATGTTAGAAAGAGAGTATTACAGTACCATATAGAACCAGTGTCTGACCGAATGGATTAGAGAGGAGGCTCCAATGGAGGATGTAGAATATATATGTTAGAAAGTATTACAGTACCATATAGAACCAGTGTCTGACCGAATGGATTAGAGAGGAGGCTCCAATGGAGATGAGAATATATATGTTAGAAAGGAGTATTACAGTACCATATAGAACCAGTGAAGAGTGTTTGATCGAATGCATTAGAGCGCAGGCTCCAATGGAGGATGTAGACATACATTTTTTTTCTCGATCCAGAAGCATTTGAGCTTTTAGCTCTTCGGTTCGGTGCCATGAACATCGTAACCCTTCGGTTCGGTGCCACGAACACTGTAAATCTGGAGAACCTGTGGCTTTTCTACCAGCCACGGAATTGAACCGTACTCACAGGGGACTTGTCACTCGTCGTCCAACGCGCTATGAACACGCTGGGCAGGTGTACATGTAGACATATATATGCGAGAGTCATACGGTGCTATATAGATGTCTACAGTCTCCTTGTCATTTATCTAAGAAATTATTTCTGTCACTAACACAAATTTGAAAATAGACGTGTGTGATAAAATAAATGAACTTAAATTTGAAATGAATTCAGAAGTGATGAAATTTAGAGAAATGTCTAAGTCAACCACTTGTAACAACTGTTATAAGAAAGAGAAGATGGAGATATGTTGGACACGCCTTGAAAGAAATGACCAAAGAACCTTCTCTGCAAGCTCATGTGACAGAATGGTCCAGGAAGACAGTGGTGCATTTCGTATGACAAAAAGCAGCATGACAACGGAAGTACTGGCGGTGACTAATGCACTACTCTGGCTGGAGGCACACAACTACACTCGTGCGTGCATTCTGAGTGATTCATTGAGTATGATCCGAAAGTTAGAGGCTGGTTCGGTGCGCAGGCAATGGACTGAATCACTACAAGAGTCAACCGTTTGCAGAATCACACTTATCTTCGTTCCGGGGCACATGGGTGTCGTTGGCAATGAGAGAGCAGACAGGCTGGCTCTGCCATCATATCAGATGGCCAGCCAATGGATAGAGCTGATATTTTGAACGCCCTCATAGAGTGTGGCCGCAAGGAAGATTTTCATTTAAACCAATCCACGTCAACTACTAGATTGCAGGATCTGGGTTTGGAGATAGCAAGAAAAGAACCGCATAACATGGTATGTGAGTAGGCTCATTAATCAAAATCGAACTGGTACGGTCAGTCGCTGACGTGTGGAGATATTGCGAAGGAGATCGGAGCACCTATGGACATGTCCGGAGTGCAATGAAGATATTCCAAACTGAAACTGATCAAAGAATATCAAAACAGGCATTGAAGTGGGATGCAAGGGTTCAAGAAAGAGAGGGCGACCTAAGGAGACAATGAAACGAACTTTGCTGAGAGAGGCAAGAAATATTGATCTCATTTCCATGGAGGAGAATGATCGAGTTCACCAGGATAGAGCTGTATGGATAAATTGCTTGCAGACCCTAAGTAACGTATAACTGTACGAGATAAATTATTATTATAACACAAATCACACAACTCAAAAGTTGACATTATTTTGGTTGTTTTATATAAGACATACAAGAACCGTCATACAAGATTAATGATATGCAAACTGAATATATATATATATATCACATTCTTCATCAAATTACAACTGTCAACAGTCACATATACACATTATAGCTTGGATATCTATACATATTGGTAATGGTATCACTCTCATTGATTGGTATACGATGTCATAGTAGTATCTTACTAGTACATACATGCATGGGCGCGTCCACATACATTTGTCCAGGGAGGGGCAACATGAATAAATATTTTTTATTTTAGTTGGTAGTTTAAAAAAGTTAATTGCATATCCTTTACAGAGCTTTTCAAATCAACCCAAGCTTTTTTAACGCTGTTTGTGATTTTTCTACAAATTCTTCTCTTACGTTCAATAGTTTGCCATTGCTTTTGAACGGTGTACCATCGACTTTTTCTAAAAATCCACGCGAAACAATTTGCAACCAAACCGTCCACAGTGTGATTCGACCTCAGAACGTCGGGGTTAATAGACTGAGTCACTATACTCAAGCCACAGACGCCACCAGTTGGTAGTTTACTAGACGAAGAAGGAGATGACCAGATTCACATGAAACTCTTTGTTTTATCAAAATCTTTTTGGCACACACCCTTCCTGCATAAACATATGGACGCCCATGGCTGTAGGTGTCCATGACCATATGATGTCTCTTTCCATCGTATAGCCATTATCGTGTGATGCTCCATGACTTAATCATCGTTGATGCCCATGAGCGTATAAATGCCCTCTCATATAGAAGTCAATGTCTCCTGTATCTACCATACTAATCCTTGTCTACGTATACACATCAAATATCTATTTCATATAAATTCAATTCTTTCTTTCATACTATACACATTCAATTCTCTCTCTCTCTCTACTTCATCTCTTTCTCTCATCTATACACATTCAATTCATACTATCTTCATCTCTCTTCTTTCATACTATACACATTCAATTCTCTCTCTCTCTCTTCTCTTCTCCTCTCATCTATACACATTCAATTCTCTCTCTTCATACTATACACATTCAATTCTCTCTCTTCTTTCATACTATACACATTCAATTCCCCTCTCTCTTCTTCTTTCTTTATCTATACACATTCAATTCTCTTTCTTTCATACTATACAATTCAATTCCTCTCTCTCTTCATACTATACACATTCAATTCTCTCTTTCATACTATACACATTCAATTCTCTCTCTTCATACTATACACATTCAATTCTCTCTCTCTATACTATACACATTCAATTCTCTCTCTCTATACTATACACATTCAATTCTCTTTCTCTTTATCTATCTCTCTCATACTATAAACATTCAATTCTCTCTATCTTTCTCATACTATACACATTCAATTCTCTTTCTCTCTTTCTCTCATACTATACACATTTAATTCTCTCTTTCTCTTTATCTCTTTCTCTCATACTATACACATTCAATTCTCTCCACCTCTCATTCCTCAGACTAACCACTTTAACTTTTCTCTCTCTCACACTCATTCTTTCCAACTATGCACATTAACCTTTTTCATCGCTCTCTCTCCATCATCTCTCCTCTCTCACAATGGTATCATGTTTATATGTATAACACATGAGATATATATATATATCCAACACATGCTGACTGAAGAAAGAAAGAATATATATATATATGGCATAATATACAGTATTATTTAACGTTACCACTTATCATTATACCTGATCATATACATGGAATCATAGGGAATATAACAGTACAACAGCAGACAGAATATAATACATTATTTGTTATACAGTTTCAATATGAGAATATAACATATAATGGCTCTCAGTGAATTCCTACCTAACATACATATATATCATTTACTTGTGTTGCACATCAGATTAAGTACTTTTGCCTACTGTCTTTCTTAAGGTGGATGATGGAATTGGTTGTCCACTCTTGCCGTTAAGCGTAGTGTTGGGAGCTTTAATTTGCATTCCAGGGCCAGATGAGTCGCCCTTGTTGTGTTATATCCGTGTTTATTTAGCGTAGTCTTGATATTGTCTCCCCAGGTGGATGATGGAATTGGTTATCAACTCTTGCTGTTAAACATAGGGAGCTTTAATTTGCATTTCAGGACCAGATGAGTCGCCCTTGTTGTGTTATATCCGTGTTTATTTAGCGTAGTCTTGATATTGTTTGTCTCCCCAGGTGGTTGATGGGATTGGTTATCCACTCTTGCTGTTAAGCATAGGGAGCTTTAATTTGCATTTCAGGACCAGATGAGTCGCCCTTGTTGTATTATATCCGTGTTTATTTAGCGTAGTCTTGATATTGTTTGTCTCCCCAGGTGGTTGTTGGAATTGGTTATCCACTCTTGCTGTTAAACGTAGGGAGCTTTAATTTGCGTTCCAGACCAGATGAGTCAGCCCTTCTTGTGTTATATCCGTGTTTATTAGTGTGGTCTTGATATTGTTTATCCATCTTTTTCTTGGTCTTCACTTGGCTCTAGTACCTGATCTCTTTTTATTATATACTGTTATTGGTGGTTGATTAAGTACTATCTCTATATATCATGCAATATCGACTGTGATGAAACTTCTATATGTTGTGATACAACTCATAACTGTGGATCTCTGTGAAAAGTGGGTTCCCATTTTTGTTTGTATTCTGAATCATGTGGGTTGAATCCCTTCTTCTTCGAACACATATGCACATCAGATTAAGTACTGTCTGTATATATATCATGAAATATCGGCTGTAATGAATGTTCTATTTGTTGTGATGCGGACACCTTCCAGGAGGTCTCTGCAACAAAATCATTTAGCAGTCTTGCGTTCGAAAGCAAGTGGGTTAGAATCTTACTTCTTCTTTGAACAAGTCATATGCTGTAAACTGATTAAAGGAATTCAGTCCTTCACTTTAGAGTGCTTTAGACTCATAAGCTTAAATTCATTATGTTATATGAGAACCCCTTGATCACTGTCTAATTGCCACCTGATGGTCACTGTCTTCATTTTTGTCATCAATCTTTTTTTATGGTAGTTTCCACAACATCCGAGTGGTTACCAGGGTCCAAATTGGAGTATAAAGAATAGAACCACTGTTACCTGCCACTCATCTCGCAAGAGGCGACTAAGGAGGTTGGGTGTGGGACTAGCTACCCCACCCCGTAATAAACACTAGATGGCTAGCGTGGTTGTGGAAGGCCTTGGTTGCAGACCTATGCTTCCCTAGGGACGAAGGGTGAACGGACTCCATAGCACCAGCAAGGGTCTCTATGTAAGAAGATGAGAATTTTGTAGGAATTTTATTTTTAATCTTATTCTAATGAATTTTCCCTTTGCAGCATCTTTCCAGTCTGCTCTTCTAGGTTTTGAACTGCCAAGGGTTCTTTTACATGCTCAAATTGAACGCACGACATAAGTTTTATCCGTCTTTGCCCGCTGCCGCGTGTCAGCGCTGGACTACGGGTGACAAGTCCTCTGTGAGTGGGGTTCAATTCCGCGGACTGGCAGAAAAGCCACAGGTTCCCCAGATTTACGGTATTCGTGGCCCCGAACCGAAGGGTTACAATGTCCATGACACCGAGCCAAAGGACTTTCAGCTCAAGTGCTTCTGGATCGAAAGGGAGGGAGATCATCCGTCTCCAATAGGACTAGGAACTCGATCTTATCTACACTGAGATCGGGGATCTCTAGAGAAATATCTGGATGGTTCCACGAGGAAGCGAACCTTTGGAACGAGAGACGAGCACCTTTGAAACTCTATATCACAGAGACACCCTGTGACAAGTGAATATTTATTTATCCTTGAATAAGTACATGCTAAGTTTACTTAGAATGAACTTTGCATGAAACAATCTTTAAAAAAAAAAAGCAACAGCAAAACAATACATGTAAAAATACCACCAATAACTGCTACAACTCCTCCTTTACTTGGTGAAATTACTAGTACCTCTGAAGTTGAAGTATGTCTCGCCTGAATGACGAGAGACACTGGTGATAAGAAAAGCAAACCTTCATGCAAAAATCAGTCAGAGGTGCCATATTATACGCCATGACTAAGCTTGAATTCATAGCGAGCGAACAAGAAACAAAACCACACAAAAACTGATATAACTTTATATATTCATTCAACAATTCAATGAAATTAACATGACAAATTAAAAAAACATGGGAATTTTACAGATGATGTTTGAAGTGAATAAAGAAAGTATTAGGATATAAGAAACATTGTGATGTCCATACAGCGTTGAATTATTATCAACTAGTTGATTTTTTCTCTCTCACTCACATCGTACAGAACACTCGTTACTAGAGTCAAAATTTAACAATCAAGTAAAAAAAAAATGTCAGCCTAATCTTAGAATTTCATTTCTTCAAGAATGTTACATTTTATCCACTACTGATTCAAATATAATGTACTAAAACATGTTAAGAATTAACTCATTCCTTACCAACTGCTGCAATGTGTACAGAGATTGTCTATTAAAATAACTCAACTGCTGTACACTGCGCCAAGCATTATTTTATGTAAAATTATGCTAAATTTATGTAATTCTGATCCAATTTCTGGTTTTTATCTACAGCAAACTTATCTATTTATACATTATGGTCCGATTATGAGTTTGTGTAACATTTGATGATTGGATGAAATTTATATATAGTTTAAAGCTGGAAAATGTGAACAAAAATTAATTCGGCCACATAAATTAATTCGGCCACATCATGTTTTTCAATTCGGTATTGGAAGTGTTAAATAAACTTTTAACATAAAATCTTGGCAGATTTGTTATTAGATTAATTATTTAAAACAATAATTGAAAGATTAAACTACTAAGTAAGTTTGTTTTAATAAGTACAAGAAAAATGATGGAACAATTTAAGTGAAATGCTTTATTTTTTATCATCAAGCAAAAGGTATAAGAAAACAAAATTGCACAATATATGAAATGATTAATTGATTGATACGACCATCATTATTGCACTTCGGTGAGTAATCATGTGGGCTTCTATCGCTTTCTTATACAGGGAGATCTCAGTGCAGTGTACGAATTCTGTAGAACCAGCGAGGGTTCTCAATGTAATTTAGAAGATGATGAAAATGTTTTGTAGGCAATTTTTTAAATAATTTTTCTAATGAATTCGTTAATTTGAAATAATAAAATATAAATTGTTTTGTTTGTGTTTCTCCTACATTATTATAATAGCATTTTTTGATATAATGTAACATTTGGTCTCTTACAGCAATATGTCATAATTCTATGAGTATAAATTAGATTGATGATGATGCTCGTCCATCACAGGTGATGATGACCACACAATTTTCATCCAAGGAAATGTAATTGTGTTATGTTTGTTTTTGTGTGCATAGGATAAATTAGATGAAACCACTGTCAGCTTGCTAGGCCTGTCACAGTGGCTTCAGAATAGATGTCTCACACAGTGCGTTAGTCTGCCACATTTAGGCTAGAATACACATATTCATCTAAAGGAAACAGAAAATCTACTTCGGTTAGAGTGTGATGGATGCTGCTATCAAACGATAGTTACAACAGAGATGAAGTGTCTAGGCAGAATGCTGGGAGTATCAAGAAGAGACCGGTTTAGTCACAACAGAGATGAAGTCTCTAGGCAGAATGCTGGGAGTATCAAGAAGAGGCCGGTTTAGAAATGAAGACATCAGGAGAAAAGTGGGTACATCATCAGTACTGAACTTCATCAAGAAACAACAAATTAAATGGTTCGCCACATAAGCAGATTACCAACAGACAGTGCACCTCAAAGAGCAACGCTACTCCGATACACAGCAAAGGTGGACCCCAGAAATAACTGAGGCAGTGAAAAACACTAATTTGGAAGCGCCTGTTCCATAAATCTCCTTTTTTTTAGTTCGTTCTTACGACCAATTTTAATCACTCTTTGTGATATGTTTGATCTTTGTCAAGAACGTGTATACGTTGCACATTGGTTTAGTAGGCCTCTAAAACGCATAGACTTCTACACGTTTAGGATATGTACATCCGATTTCAGCCAAACCTCCTTAGTCGCCTCTTACGACATGCGTGGCAGGTAACAGTAGTCCTATTCTTTACACCCCAAATTGGGCCCCGGTAACCACTCTGGCGATTCTCTTCTTATCCTGATGCTGTGAGACAAAACAGGATTAAAGATAGAAGAAGATAGTAATATGTGGATAAGCATCCTATATTCGGCTTATATATTTCAAATAAGGGGAATATTTGTGTCAAAGAGATTAAGCTGATTTTCTTGTTTTATGAAGATCATGGACCAGTGTCAAACATGGCCAATAACAGCAGCTAATGAGCGGAAAATCATAACGACAGAGATGAGGTGTCTTAGAAGAACTGCAGGTGTGACAATAAGAGACAAAATTAAAAATGAAATCAGAAGTAGACTGGATGTGAAACCAGTCTGCAATTCATAAAAGAACAACAGATTAAATGGTTTGGACACCTGAAAAGAGATAGTTCATGAGGACCGATGAGCACATCAAGAAAGCCCACAAAAATGAAAAATGAGTACAAAGGCAAAAAGACCACAAAAGATCAAGGCTTCCAAGAACAGCCTTCAAAAATAATATAGGTGAAAGAAGAAGATCGATTAAAATCCGGACTATCATTTGACCCTTTATCAAATTAATTTCTATATGATTTTGATGAGCACAGTTTAATGATTTGCAGAATTTTCGCAATTTTGGGCACACTGAAATATCACAGGACTAGCATTTATGTTATCTTTCTCTGTTCTTGACCTGAGATGAACAGAGCAATCAGTGGTGGGCATTACTTCTAGTGTCAGCAACTTTCTCCAAATCTGCATCTATTCTCTATACAGTGAGCTCCCTCTGGTCTGTTTGAAGATTCTTATTTCAACTTAAATAAAACAGTATCTACAAGTGATTGCTTATGACTACTCATATCTAACAACATGCTACGGAAGATGTGACACTAAAAAGCTGGGTTTGATTTCATCTTAAGAGCATCCCATCTGTGTAAAGTTGTGCCCTATTAGGCAATATTGCCCGCCTGCCCAGCGTGTTCATGGCATGTTGAACGATGGGTGAGAAGCCCCCTGTGAGTGCGGTTCAATTCTGCGGGCGGGCAGAAAAGCCACAGGTTCACTAGATTTACGGTGTTCGTGGTACCGAACTGAAAGGTTACGATGTCCATGGCACCGAGCCGAAGAGCTGGATAAAAAAAAATAATAAAGCAATACCAAAGAAGTGTGCTTTGTGCAACACTATCAGCAAGTAGCGTGCCTTTTCTGTAGAGAGAAACAGAGCCATATGGGGAACCCAATGCAATGAAGTAAATCCTGCTGTAGCGACCAAGTGCCATGAAAATTCTGCGGTTCAAGGACAGTTTGGATAAAAAGTTTGCTGCGCACACAATTTCGCCATTGGACTTCTTCTTCTGCGATCAACTTTTGCTATGCGACTACTCCGGTATGTGTCATAAACAGGGCGGTGCGCTTGAGGTCTTCACCGGTTCCCCATAGTTTGTCTTGTAGTGTTGTTTCTGTTGGCCAGATCTCCAATCTTTCACTGCTCAGACTAGGGCAGTCTTGCAGGGTGTGTTCTGGGGACTGCTTTGGTGCTCCACAGGTGCAGGCTGCCGAGTCCCTGAGACCCATTCTGTTGAGGTGTGCTCTGAGACTGCAGTGTCCCGTTCTAAGTCTGCAGAGCCATTGGACTAACATTAAACCCTGATTCTTTACTTGGGGATCTAAACTACAAGTATCTCTGAAGTTGAAGTAAGTCTTGCCTGAATAATGAGGAACACTGGTGAAAAGGAAAGCAATAAAATAATATAATGTGTTTGAGGTTAGCATGTAAAAGAACCCTTGGCAGTTGAAAATAAAAAAAGGAACAGACTGTCAAACCAGTTGCTTGTCGTGATAAAGAAAGTTAAGTTTCATTTTGACCAAATATACCATCATAAGACAACTGGGAGACTTACTGCGACAATAATTCATGGGGAATAGCAGTTCTAAAAACCTGTCTTTACTGCCTGTCTTACTGATTTTTAGGGCAGTGAAAAACAGAGCGGACATGAACCTGAGAAATTTAATGGTCACATGGCTAGTGCAGTCATCGTGAAATTGTTCAGGTTAGGATTTTTTCTTTATAGCAGCTCAACTGTAAACAAAGTACAATGTACTCAAGATTCAATCCGCCAGTGTGTGGCTCACAAGGGGAGCAAAGAATAGCAACACTGTGACTTACAAGACATGTTGCAGAAGACGACTAAGGTAGGGGTTTAGGGAGCTACCTAATAAATAAAAAACATCACAGAAATCAGATGTTCTGGCCTACTTGTGGGCGCATAACTGGCACAATTTACAATCACTCTTAGGCTCAGATCACATACTAATCACAAAGAGTGGTTTAACAAGTTGTTGTTATGGAGCATTTGAAGAAGATTCAATCACAGTAAATCATCACAAATTATAGGTTATAAATGGTTGTACTAGAACAAATGAAAAAGTTAATCACAGAATTGAGTTCATGTAATTGTTTCCTATTTATAAATAAAACACTGTAGAAACAGGGCAGCTAGAATCTCTCTGCCTCTCTTGAAGACAGCATCACTTCCCATAAACATTGGCATGAAGAAAGTTGCTGTTTTTCTTCTTCACAACCCAGATACATGTTTCTTGAAGATCAATCGGTATGAAGCTGCCAATATTATCAAAATGATAAATTCACACAAATCACATGTAACCATAAACAATCACACATGCATCTGTAATTCAAGACAATACATGCATCAATGTGATTGACAGCTTTAACTGCAGAGTCTTTAGCAGCTAAAATATTCAGGTTTCACAGAGTCAGTATCGACTCTCATTACAAAGGTACTTTGTTTGCTCCCTTATCGAGCTAATGGAATATTTTTTCCAGAGATCCCTGATCTCAGCGTAGGTGAGTTCAAGTTTCTAGTCCTTTTGGAGACGGATAAAATGTAATTCGCATGTTCAAGTTGAGCATGTAAAGAGCCATTGATAGTTACAAATTGAGATGAACAGGATGGAAAGCTGCTACCAGAGCAATATTTATTCAAAAAAGAAAAAAAAAGAAATTGCAAACAAAATATTTTCACCATCTTCAAAATGACATCGGGGACCCTCGCCGGTACTACAGAGTTTGTGCATTGCTGCAGAGATCTTCGCGTGTAAGAAAGAGATTGGAGCATACATGGTTACTCACTGAAGTACAATGTTGATTACACGTGTGCCATATGAGCGATGATAGAATCCCAAAGAACATTCTATATGGTCAACTCGCATCTGGTGATAGACAGCATGGGCGCCCATTATTACGTTTCATTGACACCTGCAAGCATGATCTAACTTCATGCGGCATAGACAAAAACACTGGAAGCGGCTGGCCAAAGACAGGCAAGCATGGCGAGCGGCAGCTCAAAAAGAAAAGAAGAAAAACAACATCACATGTGGAGGCAAAGAGAGCACAGAGAGAACATCCATGCATCGGCTCTAGTCTCCAGTTTTACCTGCAGCAACTGTGGCAAGGATTGCCACTCCAGAATAGGCCATTACAGCCACATGAAACGTTGTGATTCAGCACAGAACATACTACGTGACGCAACACCTATTGTCTCCTGAGACAAAGAGGCCAATGACAATGTTGATTGTCCTATCAATCGATCAGGGTCAATATCTATTTAAAGCGATTGGTAATTCTACAAAATACAATACCGCAACGGTGTAAAGTGTTAGAGGCTTCATGGTACTAGGTCTAAGCACTTGAAGGTAAGGTGGCCAATTCTCTTTTCATTTCTGGCTAACTTTTCTCTACAAAATCAGTACAAATAGCTTTATTATGTACATGATTAGAATAGTCATGTACATAATTAGTCATGTACAGGTTAGAAAAGAAAAAAATTATCACCTGTGAAATGAGATGCTTGAGGAAAGTGGTAAATAAAATAAGAAGAGACCATATAAGAAATGAGGAAATTAGAAGAACAGTCGGAACAACACCTGCTATTAGATTCATTGACGCCCGTGTGGTGCTGGGGCCCGCAAGGAAATCAAAGAATAGTACCACCGCAACCTACAATGCATGTCATAAGAGGTGACTGATGTAGGCCCTAGGGATGCTACCTAGTAAATAAAAAGCAGTGCAGAAATTGGATGTGCTAGCCTACTTGTAGGCGCATAACTGCCACAATGTACAACCGCTCTTAGGCTCAGATCACATACAAATCACAAAAAGTGATTTAACAAGTGGTCAATATGGAGCATTCAAAGAAGTATAAAGAAAATAAAATGAACAGGAAAAGATACTTTAATGAAAGAAAAGAAATATACCTGGTATCAAAGCTGCACAATTATTTGTCTACAAAACCCCTAGCAAGTCAATACATTTTTACCAATGTCTCACTAGTTTTTTAAACCTGTCTATAAAGTAATCATTGATTTAGTTTTTGAAAGTATTTCCTCACTTCAGACTTCACCACAGCTAAAGTACTGGCCCAACAAGTGTTCCTTTAGTTTTATAAACAGCTGACAATCACTAGGAGCCAGGTATATGTAGGATGTGGCAGCATTGAAAAGTTCAGATGCTGAATTGCATCCCTAGTTGCTGCACTTGTGCGAGGTTTGGCATTGTCATGTTTAATTTGTGTCAATCGTCTAATTCTTCTTTTTAAATGCAGTAAGAGTTTTGATGCAACATTCAGTGCTTTTTCTTTTTTTTAAGGAACCCTTTCATACCTTGTGGTATATAGGGTAATACAGTGTTAGGCCTGTATCGTTCATTGACCGTCAGCATACGATGTGTGATTCATTCAGTGTTTATTGTTGTTTATTTTTCATGAAAGTCTCCAAGAACAACAGCCTAAGAATTTAAAAAAAAACAATTAACATGACCCTCTCAGCCTTTTTTTTGGCTGAGATGATTGCTTATAGTGTGATCCCAGTATTCTCTATCTTTGAAACGATTTACCAAGAATTTTCACGTACTCACATCAACAAACTGATAACATAAACGGCTTGCATACATTTGTTAATTTCATCTGAACATTTTCATCTGTTGAGAATTTAATAATTGCATGTCTAAACATTACTCCATTTCGATGTGCACTGGTTGGGAAAATGTTAGCATTTTTGTGTACAAGGTCAATCATGGTGGTGAAGAGATGCCATGCAACTGTAGAGAATTGGATTTATCAAAATATGTGCGATGTTAACTAAAAATATAAGTGGGGGCAAGCAAAACTGTTACGCCCTCACTCGTATCAACCACATAAACTATATTCACATTATCAATACAAATAAAATTTATATACTTTGTAGTACATATGCTATTAACAATAATTTTAATAAGTAACAAATCAGGTAAAGAAAACATTGTTGACATTCTTAACTTAACATCATCAAAACATACTCACAATTTTAGTTAATATGTGATTGCGTTAGACTGACATCGTGAGTACAGATTGTCATATTGTTACAATTTCAGAGAAAATATATATTTCTTCATCTTCTCTCATCACTAGGTTTTATATGATTTAGATATGTTGTGTCAAACACAGGATGCCTACTTTCTGTGAGATGTACAATATCATGACATTGACACTCGTACATACTCAGGGATCGAGTGCAGTTCCTACCGACAAAATCACTGTCTAACTCTCCAGAGCAAAAATATTTCTTTTTCATCCAAACACAAATAAAGGATCTTGACTTATATTTCATTTCATATTTATTTTGTATCAAATACAACAAAGCTATTCATTATGAGCTGTTTTTTTGTTGTTTTCCCCATTGTAAGCTATTTATACATTATCATCAAGTAGCTTGTCCTTCTGGAACTTGGCTACCAACACAGTAATCCTGAAAAACTCTATTCTGTGCAGTGCAAGTTGACCAGCGTCAGCAGCAGACATCTTGCACCCATCGTCTTCTAGGTTTTTCTCTCATTCTTCTTCCAGGCACCATTCCCTCCAAAATTATCTTCTCTAGGCACTCATGTCATTTCATGTGTCTGAAATATTTAATTTTTCTTTTTAAAATTCTTTAATAGCCAACTGTCTTTAATAACAAGCTGTTGCAGAACAGAAGCTGTTTATTATAGATTCTTCTTCTTCAGCGATCTCTGGTCATGCACTTAATTTACTATGGACCACAAACTGGACAGTCAGCTTCAGGTCTGTCAGGTTTCCCTAAAGCTTAGTTTTCAGGTTGACTGGGTGATTTCTAGTTCAAGTCACATACAAAGAAATTGTTTACACTTACAGAGCAAGGTGAAACATTTTACGTGAGGTATCAAATCATGTCTACCTATGATAATGATTAACCTCTGAACTTGGAGAAGGCACGCCTTTATGGCGGAGGGAAACACTGATAAAAATGAAAGCAGGCCTTCATGTAAAAATCAGTCAGAATCGTCATACTAGACACCCTGACTATGCCTGAATTCAAAGCAGGCAAACGCAAAAGAAGAAGAAGACATGGTAATGTTATATTTGTTACGGCTATCGTGAAGAGAAAGGGGTGAGGGAGAAACTTAAAAACAAACTTCGATCAACCTGGAATGTACATAATTTAAAAAAATGAAATGGTTCATAGGAAACTGAAGGTTGACTGACCTTAAGTTATTTTTTACTGCTATTTGGAAGTAAGTGTATTTAGTCTTGGATGGATGGAATCTAAGATAATATTATCTGTAACAATAATGAATAGTTACTAAAACATATAGATAAGAGTAATCTCATGGCATATATATGAGACATGACGTGTTATACAACCTCACAGGACTTAGCATTGGAGGTGAGGTAGTGAAGCTCTCTTAATTGCTAACTTTCCTTCACAAATACAACTAAGTGGTAGCAAAACCATTCCTATTTTTATTTCTTTGTCTTCCCTAACTAAAATATGTGGCAGTAAAACAATTCCTATTTTATTCCTTTGTCTTCCCTAACTAAAATATGTGGCAGTAAAACAATTCCTATTTTATTCCTTTGTCTTCCCTAACTAAAATATGTGGCAGTAAAACAATTTCTATTTTATTCCTTTGTCTTCCCTAACTAAAATATGTGGCAGTAAAACAATTCCTATTTTATTCCTGTCTTCCCTAACTAAAATATGTGGCAGTAAAACTATTCCTATTTTATTCCTTTGTCTTCCCTAACTAAAATATGTGGCAGTAAAACTATTCCTATTTTATTCCTTTGTCTTTCCTAACTAAAATATGTGGCAGTAAAACAATTCCTATTTTATTTCTTTGTTTTCCCTAAATAAAATATGTGGCAGTAAAACAATTCCTATTTTATTCCTTGTCTTCCTAACTAAAATATGTGGCAGACTCAGTAAAACAAGTGATATTTTATTCCTTTGTTTTCCCAAATTCAGAATCAGAACCCAATGTTGTCTAATCGGCTCACATTTAGCTGTGGATTCCTAACAGCGGTATTGCATAAGACAAGCTAACATTAAGAGCATTACTTCCAACGAAATATTGAATGCACATACAGTGATTTTTACTTTTTAAAATGGATAAACATTATAGATTACTATTTAAAATGGGGGACTGCCTAGAGTAGTTGATAGTAGCTCTGCCTGCTAGCTGTGAGACGGCTCATAGCTCGGGTTCGAACCTATTGTCCGGCATTTGTTCGAGTCCCTGGTCTTACTCAGGATGATAACATGAGTACCTCTGAAGTCGGAGAAAATCTGCCTGTATGGCGAGGAATACTAATTACGAGTAATTGAGCACACGGCTGCCAGTGTAAAGTAATTTACAATGTGCACGCTGCTGCCATTGTAAGAAATTGGAAAAACGGATTTTCACGCAAAAATTAGTTTCAGAGATGGAACTTCGTCTGAGTTGAAAGCAGACAAAAGAAAAAAAAAAAAAAAAACTATTTAAAATAAAGTTATAATTCAAAATTTAATCAATTTTGCATCAATTTTTTGGTCAGAATTTTTGCTGTCAGATTTATCTCGTGTATAACTGTGAATGTTTTGAAATTGTCATTCTCCCCAGACATCTTTATATTTACAAAGTGTTGAAGAATGTCCTATGTAGTGTGGTAATATATAACGTTTCACAGCGAGTCTCTGCGGGTAAGTGGTTAAACCTTTGCCTTTTGTTTCAAAGGTCATGGGTTCGAATCCGGGCCACAACATTCTGTTCTCGAGTGCATTTTCTTCAGAGTCCTAGGATTGTTGCCAGAGCTACAGAGTTCATCTTTTTTTGTAATACTCTTGGCAGGTGGCGTGTCATTTCTGCAGAGAGGGACTGAGCCATATTAGGTAAAATCCGATGCAATGAAGTAAATCCTTTGGCTTTAGACCCTTTAATGCTCATGTGGTGCGGGGCCGAATGGAAGCAAAGAATAGTACTACTGCGACCTACAATGCATGTTGTAAGAGGAGACTGATGTAGGCCCTAGAGATGCTACCCTAGTAAATAAAAGCCAGAAATCGGATGCTGCAATGTACAATACGCTCAGGCTCAGATCACAACAAATCACACAGAGTGGTTGACAAGTGGTCGATATGGAGCGTTCGAAGAAGAAAACCCTTTAAAAAAAACCCAAAGTTTCCCACCATATTCCCAACAAGGTAGATAAGTTACCTGTGACACTATGAGGTTAAGTTTGATTTTTGATCATCAAGATCCGTCCTTTCGTTCGCTTGAAATATTGTCTATATATTCAATGTTGTCTCTCATCCATCACAGGGCGAGCGCCATAACGTTTCAAATATATAGACATACTCATTTTCCGTAAGTGCGTGACAACCTGATCGCTATAGTGCAGCTCTTGGCCTGTCGCCTCCGACCCGCACTCTTTTTTCTAGAGCAGACTGCGGTCTAACTCGAATAGATCACCTAGATAACTTCACTGACCAATTACAATAAACGACCATAATCACAACTTATAAAACATTTAACCTGACACAAACACTGTAGCCTGATCATATTTTCTTGTACTATTTAAACATTTGTTTGTTTATAAATTACAGGATTCATTATTTTGTGATGATCCCTCATGTGCTGCCTTTATCTTTTGTTGAAATTTGCTGTGACGCTAAGTGGCGCACAAATTTTGTACTATACCTACTTGCTAACAACATTTACTTTGAAAGTTATGCAGCAGACAGAGTCAAATCTACAGCTCATGAACATGACATGTGATCGCTTGACTACTTCTGTCTTACTATGTAAATCACAGTCGACTGGGCGAACTAAATTTCTCATCACAGAACTGAACTTCAATCACTGTTCACTTTACATTCCTGCACTGTAAGATCAGTGCTTGCTGCCATAAGAGTACTGGGGCAGATAAGCTGCTTCCTCCCTCATGCTCTTGTTTCAATGCTGCTGGTTTGTATACAGTATCCAACACATCCATTTAGTGTCTAGAAATTTCATCCAGACTAAATTAGCTATAATTACAATCATCCTCTTGTGCATAACCTGACACCCTGGCACACAGGCAGAATGATATCACAATTCCAAAAACCTGAAATAAAGCCAAAAACAACATTGTTTTTAAATAACGACATTATTATTAAAATGACATACTTTGTTTTTAAATGATATAACAATTAACTGAGGTGCATCTTTCCAGCCTGGAAGTGGCGTGGGGGACACGGATAAGGAAAGCAGGCCTTCACCCAAAAATCAAAGCACCATACATGCATCCTGACTATGCCTGAATTCATAGCTGGCGAAGCAAGAGGAAGAAGAATCTACTTATAGTGAGTAATTATTAACACATCTCTACTAAATTCAACATGATGTGGCAGTTATTTTGTGTAAACATTTTTATTCCATGGATATAAATTTCATATAATTATCAAACTGTTTTCTAAACTCTCAATCGAACCACAGTGTAGAAATAGATAGATTTGCTGTAGATTAAAAACTGGAAATTAAATCAGAATGCTTTGATGTAAATTTATACTAATTTAATTGAATAAAGCTTGATGTAGTGTGGGTAGTTGGATTATTTTAATAGACGCATCCTGTGGCAGTTAGTAAAGAATGAATTAACTGATCAACATTTAGCTGAACTCAATTTTAGTATTTATAGAAGGGCAATTGTTGGGTACAAAGCAAAAGGCAGGCCACGCAAAAGATGGACATCAGAGATAACAGAGGTGAGAAAGACAATATCTACAAAGTGCACAGAAAGGCCCATTTTAGAAATCTCTTCTTGACCTGACGCTGTGAGGCAAAACAGATTGGAGAAAAAAAAAGGGCAATAAAGACTAATATTATGATCATAAAACTAATGGGCATGGCCACTGAGCAATTCCTATGTGGTGATTCCTCCCCGTCAATGATTGCTGATTGAGTTGTCCAGGATATGCCTGTGTGTTGCTGGGGTCCTCAAGGGGAGTAAATAGTAGTAACACTGCGACCTACATGGCATGTCATAAAAGGCGACTATGGTAGGGACCCAGGAAGCTACCTAGTTATAAAATAGCGTAGCAGAAATCGGATGTGTTGGTCTACTTGTATGCACATAACTGGCACAACGATCAATTGCTCTTAGGTTCAGATCACATAAAATCACAAAGAGTGGTTTAACAACATGAGTCGACATGAAGCGTTCAAGAAGAAGACGCCCAGGATATAGCGATATGGAGAAATTACTTTCAGGCCCTATGTAACATATAACGGTATGAGACAAATATAATAAAATATTCACATAACATCCTTGAGGCAACTCTGAATTCTATACTACAGTCAATCACTTTGGATCCTGCTAAATATGAAAAGTCTGACACATCCTGATTAACAGCTTAAGAAGTAAAAACAAACGAAACAAATAAATATTCTCATTAGCTTACTGCTTTGTATTAATTTATCTTTTTAATTTATTGATTCTTTTAATCAACTTTCTCCTCATTTTCCATTCTGTATATTAATTTTTTTGACTTCATATTTAGTTTTAATTTTTACAATTTATGAAACTTTCCGCTTTCCTCAAGCATCTTATTTCACAGGTGGTAATTTTCCTTTGAAGAAAGCGGTAAATAAAACAAGAAGAGACCATATAAGAAATGAGGAAATTAGAAGAACAGTCGGAACAACACCTGCTATTAGATTCAATGATAAAAAAAAGACTCAAATGTCTTGGCCACTTGGTGAGAATGAACCTGAATACACCAGTTGCAAGATCATACAGCCTGAAAATGTAATCATCAAGAGGAAGGGGCAGAACAAAAAAAAAGATGGATTGATGGAGTTACAGACATTTTAAAACTCTACAATACCACAGCATATCAAGCAACCGAGTGTGCATTATCTCGGAAACCAATCATCAGTTAAACCTGCTATGCCTAACGGCAAAAAAAGCAGAGAATGACAAAAGATGAAACTTATTCTTGTTTTCCTCTTTGCTTCTTCTTACATTAACATATCTTAAAATAGCCCCAGGTATATGTTCTCTCTCTAATCTCACTGCATGTGATTTTCAAATCAGGACATCATTACAGATGGTAATCATGGCTACATATGGAAACTATTTTAAAAATGCAGCTCAAGTAAGGAAAGGTCATGTTTCTTTCTGTATTGTTTTGTATTTTTTTTATTTGAAAAATAAATGGATGCTTTGTTTGAGATTGGAATTCTAGTTTGCTGTTGAATTGTTGCCTGGAACCAGATTACTAGGCTCTGGCTAATACAAAAGAAATGACAAAAATGGCTTAACAATGCAAGAATCTTTTAACTCCCTCTGTCCCACATTTTAGTGAATAATAAAACATTCGCCAGGGCACAATATAACAGTCCCATTAGTGCAGATTTCCGAACATTCTGCAACTATTCTGAAAAATCTTTAGTTATTAAAATACAGATTATCTGACAATTTTTTTGGGGTCTAGGATAATCTTTTCTTTTGCATTTTTGTTATCATTAAGGTCATTGTTGTTTTATTATGTATCCAACATTCATTATACTGCAAGTTATATAGTATTATTAAAACTAAATTACACATTTTCTATTCAAATGTTGTATCAATCCTAACTTATGCTAGTGAGAGTTGGAAAATGACTAAAGATATAGAAAGCAAGTTGAATGCATTTGAAAATTGATGTCTGCGAAAAATAATGAATATAAAATGGAATGAATTCAGAAGTGATGAAATCAGAGATATGTCTGGTCAACCACTAGTGACAACTGTTATAAGAAGAGAAGATGGAGATATGTTGGGCCCACCTTGAGGAGAAATGATCAACGAATATCAAAGCAGGCATTGAAGTGGGATGCAAAGGGTTCAAGAAAGAGAGTCGACCTAAGGAGACCCTGAACGAACTTTGCTGAGAGAGGCAGGAAATATCGGTCTCAGTTCCATGGAGGAGATTGAGCGAGTTGTCCAGGATAGAGCAGTATGGAAAAATTACTTGCAGGCCCTATGTAGCAGTATGATGCGAGAGGAATTATTATTATTATTATTAACATTCATTATCTCAAGGTCATTTCTGTCTACTCTGTTTTGTTGGCAACAATCATAGCACTCTATTTGACGTCTGTAGTTTCTGAAGATAAGTGCTGAATAATTGCTTAGTATCAATTAGTATGATAACACCAAGTAGTATGTTATAGTAGGTGACTGTGGAGGGTTATGGATGAGTCTAGACAGCTTGTCAAGTACAATAAACTGATATTACTATCATAGTACTAGACTATATGAAGGGCTTTGGTGTATGTTTCGTGTTAGGAAAATAACAGAAAATGGAAGAGGAATGGTACAGAATGAGAAAAATGGAACTATTGACGAGTAATGAGAAAAATAGAACTATTGATGAGTAATGAAAAAATGGAACTATTGCAGTAATGAGAAAAATGAAACTATTGACATGAGTAATGAGACAAATGAAACTATTGAGAGTAATGAGAAAAATGAAACTATTAGAGTAATGAGAAAAATGAAACTATTGACGAGTAATGAGAAAAATGAAACTATTGATAGAAGTAATGAGAAAAAATGAAACTATTGACAGTAAAGAAAAAATACATTGTGACAGAGGACAGATGACAAGAAGAACACATATGACAAGAAGGCACAGCTGACAAGAAGAAAACATATGACAAGAAGGACACAGCTGACAAGAAGACACATTGACAAGAAGGACACAGCTGACAAAAGGACACATAGACAAAAGGCACAGCTGACAAAAGGACACAGCTGACAATAAGGGCACAACTGACAATAAGGGCACAGCTGACAATAAGGACACAGCTGAGCTGACAATAAGGACGCTGACATAAAGAGAACACTGACAGAAGTGCAATTTACTAGAATGACACATTTGACAGGAACGACACATTTGAAAAGAATGAAACACTTGACTAGAATGACGCATTTGACTAGAATGACACATTTGAAAAGAATGAAACACTTGACTAGAATGACGCATTTGACTAGAATGACACATTTGAAAAGAATGAAACACTTGACTAGAATGAAACACTTGACTAGAGTGACGCATTTGACTAGAGTGACGCATTTGACTAGAATGATGCATTTGAAAAGAATGACACATTTAACAAGAATGATACATTTGACTAGAACGACACATTTGACTAGAACGACACATTTAACAAGAACGACACATTTGACTAGAACGACACATTTGACTAGAACGACACATTTAACAAGAACGACACATTTGACTAGAATGACACATTTGACTAGAACGACACATTTGACTAGAATGACACATTTGACTAGAATGACACATTTGACTAGAACGACACATTTAACAAGAATGACACATTTGACTAGAACGACACATTTGACTAGAACGACACATTTAACTAGAACGACACATTTGACTAGAATGACACATTTGACTAGAATGACACATTTGACTAGAACGACACATTTAACAAGAATGACACATTTGACTAGAACGACACATTTGACTAGAACGACACATTTAACTAGAACGACACATTTGACTAGAATGACACATTTGACTAGAATGACACATTTGACTAGAATGAGATACCTGATAAGACAAAGAAGAATTGCACAGATGAGAAGGAAACACATGACAAGAGTCACACAATTAAGAAAAAAAAAGACATGGTTGGCAAGAATGAGAAGAAAGACAAACTATTCATGTACTGATCCTTGTAGTAATCTAGTTTTATTATGGGTTCTTCCTATATTCTTGTGCTGTCATCATGCAGTGTTTATATATTGCGCACAGCTTCTGACATTTGAAAACATGACGATGAGAAGAAGTTAAATACTCATACTCAGGATAATGTGAACAGGATTCTAATAACCAGTCAACTGAAGATAAATGTCAATTGTTAAGTGCATAGGATGCATTTCTATAGAGGATAGAATAGTTGATTAATTCTTCTTTCTTTAATTCTGTTTTGCCTTGCAGAGTCAGGATAAGAAGAGATTTCTAGAACTGGCTTCTGTGTGCACTTCATAAATAGTGTTTTCATGCATGTTATTTCTGAGGTCCACTTTTTGATTTGTATCCACTGTATAAGTTGCATTGTCCTTTGAGACGCACTGTTTGTTGGTAATCTGCTTAACCTTTTGAACCCGCCCTCCCGATATTAGCATTAGTACATGTATACAAGGGGTGCCTACATATCGGGATGAGAACCCCTCCTCGTTATTTGTCGGTGTTCAGCGATAATTTGTGTACTAGTGTGACGTCAAACACAGGAAATGCTTCCTTTAAAGGTTGATCTAAATTGCGGTTTGCATCGTGTTTTGAAACATAAAGTAAAAGTAAAGGAACCCTTTCATACCTCGTAGTATATAGGTCAATACAGTGTTAGGCCTGTATTTTTATTGACCGTCGGCACACAATGGGTGATGTGGTCAGCATCACGCCGCCGCCTTTACTTCCCAGAGCATGTCTGGTACCCAGTTGAGGCTGGAGTGCGACCTGAAACCGTCGTGGTAGGAAAAATTCCACGTGCATTGCGGAGCTGAACCCAGACCACCAGCCTTGCAGTGGTTAACTAACAACTCGCTGCGGCTCTCATGATGTTTTGAAACAGTGATTTGATATTTGTTTATTAATTTTAAAAAGATGAAACAACACGCTGAAAATTTCGGAAATGATCACTCGAAAAGGATAACAACAGAGCAAGCTGTTGAACTTCTTTTAAATGATTCTGAAGATGAATTAGACTTAGAATATGATTATTCTGATAACGAAATCGAAAGTGAGTCGGATGATCATTTAGAAGAAGAATTATTTGAACCGACTGATGTTCAAATATAACAAACATGTCAGTGAAGACAAAATTTTGGTGCAATATTCTGTCAAAATTTCCTGTGTCTAAAGGAAGGATCTACATGTTGGGAAGACTGACATAGTAAGCAAGAATACTGGAGATGATGGGGTAAGTCAATAAAAATTATAGGACATTTAATTCTGCCAAACTATCTTGTTTTTCAAACAATTCTGATATGTGCTGTTTTTGTTCAGGAGCCCAGGGGAGAGGGTTTTTAAGGTATAGGTGGTCAGGGTTCAAAGGGTTAAGGGGGGATTTGGTGGTATGGGGATCATGAAGCTATTTTCGTTGTTTTTACATTAATGTAAAATTTGTATAACCATTTTGAAAGATAATGACTTAGAATAGTAGAAAAAATAAGTAAAAAAATAAATGTCAAAACGTTGCCATGGAAACATTACAAAATGGACACCAAAAACAAAATTTAAAATCCCTAAGGCTCTGAATCTAATGAATGTAAATGAATTCTGTTTTCACTCTAAGGTGCCCAATTGTAATATCTAAAATATTACACATGATTTTTAGGATATATTAAATATTTAAATTTTTTTTAAATTTTTGTTAAAAATTCCCTCAAAAAAAAGCTGTTTTTAGTGGGTGTGTTTACCCAAAAATTCATTAAAAATGTAATATTTAATATATCTTAAAAATCATGTGTAATTTTTTAGATATTACAATGCTCATAGAAGTGAAACAAATTCATTATATTTATTAACTTCAGAGCCTTAGGATTGAAATGTTTGTTTGAGTGGCCATTTTTATTGTTTCCATTTATGAATTTTTGTTTAATAATTTTTTCTACTATCTAGTCATAATCTTTCAAAATTGATATACAAATTCTACATTAATACCAAAGCAACGAAAAAAGTTTCAAGACCAGAATCCCCCTTAAGTGGCCAAACGATTTAATTTGTTTTTTCTTGATGTAGTTCAGTACTGATGTTGAACCCACTTTTTTCCTGGTATCTTTCATGTGTCAACAAGTGTGATGAGAAGCAGAGGTGATAGAAAGCATTTTGTCTTACTATAGATTTGACATTTTTCTCATAGATCTGTGTTTGTTCTAAGTTCTAATTGCTCTCTTGCTGTTTACAGAAATGTTTTTTGCACAGGTTAATTAAGTGATCATTTCATTTCAAGTAAGCACTTGAGCTTTCGCTCTTCGGCTCGGTGCCGTGGACATCGTAACCCTTCAGTTCGGTGCCACGAACACCGTAAATCTAGGGAACCTGTGACTTTTCTGCCAGCTCGCAGAATTGAACCCGTACTCACAGAGGGCTAGTCACCCGTAGTCCAACAGGCTGGGCAGGCGGGCATGTGATCATTAAACTCCATAGTTTGACAATGTCTTCAACAACTTGATTCCTTTCTATGCAATTAAATGCTTTTTTTCGGATCTCTGAACACGGCGTATTGTTAGATAAATAGATGACAAAGAAATTGAAACAAGGTAACAGAAGGTCAACAAGTTAGAGCACCTGTATACTCATACCAATCCTCTGTTATCAATGTCAAACATAGACTTTAGCTAAAGTGCAAGATCACAGTGTGTGAATTTAGAAAAGTCGTCAATGTTATCGGAAGAAAAGACAGAAGAATGAGAAGCACAGACACAAGAAACATAGGAGGAACAGATCTGCAGTAAAATATATGGAGAGACAGAAAAATAAATAGTTTAGCCATCTTATAAGAATTAAAACCATTAGGCCAGCGTTGTCCCTGCCTGCCCGCAGATCAATTGCATCAGTGTGATACATACCTGTGCCCTATTTTACTTGCCAGTTTTAACGCTAATAAGAATTTCAGTATGAGTGGATGTCGTCTATAGACGTTTCTAACCTCCAGAGGTGTATGTGGATATACTGTCCTGGGCATGCGGGTGTTTACGGTAATGAGAGGCGGCCAGGCTTGCATCACCAGCATCGATTGTTGGGGAGTTGAGAATGGATAAGGGGGATGTTCTTCGGTATCTTTGCGACTGACTGTTGGATGAGGACACTAAAATCGATGTTGAATCAATCAAGCAATTTAGGCAGTTTAGAGTTACCCGTTGTACAAGTCAAACTGGACGCCTGAGAGGCAGAGTGAGAGGTGTGTTTAATCAGCGAGCCACGGGAACCATCAGTATGCATACTTTTCTATATCTGTTGGGAGAGACTGAGCACCTATGGGTCTGACATCGGTTTAGTAACCAATAAGAATGTCCAGAAGAAAAGTATTTTTGAATAACATTGTTTTTCAGTTTTTGTAAGCACAATATAACAAAAAATTAATTTAACTTTTAGTCAGGATTAAGTTTTCACATGTTATTATTTTTAAAATTAATGTTACTATTAATATTACTTTATTGTTATTAGTAGTAGTCTGCTTCGAATGCTCAATAGCAACCACCTGTTAACCACTCTGTGTGATTTGTATGTGATCTGAGCCTAACAGCGATTGTACTTTGTGCCAGTTTTGCACCTACAAGTAGGTCAGCACATCCAATTTCTGCTATGCTTTTATTTACTAGGTTAGCTTCCTAGACCCCTACATCAGTTGCCTCTTACGACATGCCTTGTTGTAAGTTGCAGTGGTACTAATTTTTGCTTCCCTTGTGGCCCGGCACACATGGACGAGTAGTTATAAACATGCTGAGAGACATACTAAGGAAAGATCAGAGCACTTATGGACTAATTGTTCTGATGTCCAGTGATGATGATCTGACAAACTATACAAATGAACATCAATATTGTAGATAATCTTCATCATACATACCAGAAATGGAGGCACAATGGCTGCTACTGCCCCAGCAACTGCAGAATACTTTTGTAGATGGTCTATTAATTTATCATAGCAGCCCTGAAAAGAAAGCATGTGGAAACTAGACATTATTTATATAACTCGTGTCTGTATCTCTCTCCATGCGATCACGCTTAGACTGGTGTACCAGGTTTCCCCATAAATCTCATTCATGTGGAAATCTGATTCATGCAGCCTTAGCAATGGTGTAGTTCATCGCATCTTTAGCGCCATTTGGAGCTCTTGTGCTTATCCTTCGGCGATGTGTCCGGTTTTAGCCATCGTTTACTGGGTTTGCTCTCCGTCAGCTTTGGGCTGTCTACGACCTCAACACAGGTTATGTCTGTATTATACCATCTCTTATGTCTTCTATTTCTACATAGACTTTCTAGGAGAGCTAGCTGGTTGTGATCTTAAAAATGCTCATCTGTAAAGCTAGGCAATGGGTGCCATAAGAAATAAAAGTTTGTGGTTCAAATCCTGTTTATGGTGATTTAATTTTGCGGAAACCTCTAATACTTGTTCTTCTCTTTCTTCACCATTTACTGCTTTATAAAAGTGTGTGTGTGGTGGTAATCTTGTGTGTGTTTGTTCTAAGGAACTTTGTAAGCTTTTATTAAGGCTGTTCTTGATTCTGTAGCTCCATCTTTTTGCATGTAGTCTTCCTCTTGCACTGTACTTGATTATACTTTTTAGTGTGGTTCTCTGGTAAATGATACCAGGGCACTCTTGTAAGATGTCCAAGACATTTAATCTGTTTTCTCTTATAGTTTCATGACTGGTTTACATCCAGTCTTCTTAGATTTACTCATTTTAAAATTTTGTCTCTGCAAATTATGACATCAGGTGGTACCTACAAAATAACTAATCTGAAGTACTGGATGACAGCAAGCAAATGTTCTAGCTAATACATTGCTCTCAATTATTAACATCAGGTGGTACCACAAAATAACCAACTCTGAAGTACTTCAACATGCAAACTTCACTCCCTCATAGGCATACTAGCAGAAGAAGACTAACATGGCTAGGACATGTAGAAGAATGGACAATATGCTGCATAGCCCCAGCAGGTGTTGTTCTATAAACTTTGGAAGTAAAGAAACTCCCAAGGCAGATCATTGTCTCGTTATAAGTATGTCCCACAAGGTCTCAGAGAATATACTTTTCTATAAGGCAAATAACAAATGGAAAAAAACTAGCTAATGACTGTAGTTATGTGAAAGACAACATTACACAATGGTACCAGAATCTTTGGAAAATATTCCTGAATGATGGGTGAAAGGCAAGAGAGACAAGTGCTAACTCAGAAGTTGTCACAATAACTGCACTCCCAAGGTTGACTGTAAAGACAAATAGAAGCTTTCAAAACAGGTGTTACAGAAAAGTTCTTAGAACATCCTGGACAAAGAAAACATAGACATCTACAAGACATACATACGAGGAGCATTGGTACTAATATAAAACATCAGAGTCCTGCAAGATGAAATATTTTGGTTCCATTAAACGCTCTCAGTAGTTTGTGAGAGAACAGTAATGGGAGGCATGGTTCCTGGAGTATGAGGCAAAGGACAACTAAGATGAAGGTGGCAGCAGAAAATCAAGGAGACCTTGAACATGACACTGCAGGAGAACTTGCTAGAGACAGAGAGTTTTTCAGGCGGGCTGTGATAAAAGTCACATTCCGTAAGGGACATGCTACTTGATGAAAGACAACAAAGAAAATATTGCAATATAAGTGTGTCAAGAGTAAAAAAACAAAATAATACAGAATGAAAGACTAGAAATGCTGACAATATACTTACATTTGTATACAAAAAAGGATTGGTTCTACTCAGTTCTTTATTGTGTCCCTGAAAGAATCGTGGAGGACCTGGAAACTCTTTCTCTCCGATACATAAATGGAGGTCACCGGGTGCACAACAACTATCTGGCACTCGTCTGTTTAGGCTTTCTGTTGGTAAAAATGCCTAATTTATCTCAAAGATAATGTTCATTAAAATGTTTTGTTAAATTATGAAAATGACAAGAATGTTTAGATTTCTGTTACTGACTAATGGTAGTTGCTTAAATTACATTGAGAAACAAAGAATGTAGTGATTTGGCCACTTAATGAGAATGCATTCAAACTCCACAATATAGTCTTCTACAACAGAACATCAGGAAAGAAGGTGAGAAGAAGACCATGTAAAAGATGGTTAGATAACATAGCAGAACTCTGTCAAAGAGCAAAAATAACAATCACCCAAGCCTCAGAATAGAAAGTAAAGTAAAAGAACCTTTCATACCTGTGGTAATAGGTCAATACAGTGTTAGGCCTGTATTTTCATTGACCATCGGCACACTATGGGTGATGTGGTCAGCATCACGCCGGCCGCCTTTACTTTCCCAGAGCATGTCTGGTACCCAGTTGAGGCTGGGTCAACCTGAACCGTCGTGGTCGGAAAAATTCCACACGCATTGCGAGAGCTGAACCCAGACCACCAGCCTTGCGAAGCGAGTTCAATAACAACTACGCTACAGCGGCTCTCTCCCCCAGAATAGCACAAGACAAAAAACAGAAAACCATGACACTGGGTAACAACCGGGTAGCAATGTGATGACAAAAGAAGAAAACTAGTGGTACATATACAAGTTTATAAGTAAGAATAAATTAGTATGAAAAGTTAGTTAATTTTTGTGTGTTAGATGATGACTACGCAGAATACTAAAAATAAACTGGCAGGACAAAATTCCAGATAGCGAAGTCCTCACAAGAGCAAAGATCCCAAATGTCAACACCCTGTTGCAGAAGGCCCAAGTGAGATGGGCTGGTCACAATGCTCGGATGCCTGATAAACGTATCCAAACAGTTGATGTATGGTGAACTTGAAGGGGCAGACATTCTGCTGGTGGACACAAAAATACTTCAAGAACACTCTTCTTCTTCTTCTTGCGTTCGTTCTTTATGACCAATTTTAATCACTCTTTGTGATATGTTTGATCTTTGCCAAGAACGTGTATACGTTGCACATTGGTTTGGTAGGCCCCTAAATGCATAGACTTCTACATGTTTAGGTAACATGCATCTGATTTCAACCAAACCTCCTTAGTCGCCTCTTACGACATGCGTGGCAGGTAACAGTGGTTCTATTCTTTACACCCCAAACTTGGGCCCGGTAACCACTCAGGCAAAAGACTCTTAAAAGTGTCTCTGAAATGCTTCGATATTGACACCACGTGCTGGGAATCCCTTGCTCAAGATCACCAAGTGTGGAACTGTAACAACACAAAAGGAACCCGCATAACTGAATCGTCGTGCTGTTGAGACAGAGAAAACGAGTCGTGTGACAAAAATAATATACAACACCCACATGTCTAACCTTGATCATGTATGCCCCACCTGTGGTAGGGGACTGTGTTCTAGGGTTGGACTCTACAGTCACCTCTGCACACACCAGAGAGGTGCAGCAGCATCCGTCTGAGGCTGTTGTCATCATCGCTTGCGATGGACGGCTATTATTCTTATGTCATGTTTGGAACCAAAGATTATAGTATAAGTGACAACTTACTTTTCACATATGCCCATTGAGTTTTATACATGAAGTACGTCCATGAATCCGAGGAATTAACATCTCCTGTCACGCCACAACACTCCAGCTGTAAGACACATACACACAAAACTCAAGATATTGTTGTATATTGTGTATATGTGTGTATTATATTGTAACGTGCGTGCACACACATACAAAAGTCAAGACATTGCATGTGTGGGCATGCATTATACAGGGTGTTCAACTTAAAAGCAGCCTATGAATGGAGCTAATCTGGCATATATGTATGGAAATGAGAAGGTTCAGTTATGACGTAGTATAGGTCAAGGTTGCATAATGGTGTGTAATTGTAGTGCGGGAAGGGGCGATGAACAAATGTGCGTAGGACGAGCTAGTCAGAACCGGTTTAAATAGTAAATAAACAAACGCGATAGGTTATCTGGCAACTTTCGATTTGTCAATGGGGCTGCAATTATCTTGAACACCCTGTATTTTAGCGCACACACATGCTCAAAATTACATGGCATACAAACACAGATATAAATGAAAATACTTAAAGTTATACATATAAACCCATACAAACATGTCAAGACATCACACACCGGTATCTAATTTAATGGAATCAAACGGTGAAGGCGCCCAAGTTGTTAGCTGGGCCCAAATTAGGGGTGTAAAGAATAGAACCACTTTTACCTGTCACGCATGTTGTAAGAGGCGACTAAGGAGGTTGGTAGTGGGGCTAGCTACCCACCCGTAAAAATACCCCAATAAACTTACAAACAAGACAAATATAAAGTGTAACTCTCAGTGCTTTAAACAAAACGAAAAGGAGTCTCTATGGCGTAGAGGTTAGTGGCTCGCCTCACATGCCAAAGGTATTTGGTTTGCTCCCTTGTGGAGCCATTGGGATATTTTTTCAGAGATCTCTCATCTCATAGTAGGTGAAATTGAGTTCCTAGTCTTATTTGAGACAGAAGTTAAAACATAGTTACTGTGTTCAATTTGAGCACATAAAAGACTGCTTGGCAGTTCAAAATTGAAAAGAGGAGGCTGGAAAAGTGCTGAATGGGCAAAATTCATGAGAAGAGATTAAAAATAAAATTCCTGCAAAATATCTTCACCATTTTTAAAATTACATCGGAACCCTCAGTCGGTGCTACGGAGTTTGTGCACTGCAGATGAGATCTTCCTGTGTAAGAAAGAGATCGGAGCACACATGGTTATTCACGAAGTGCAACGATGATGGTCCTATCATTCAATCAATCAAAACAAAAGTCATGTTATTTGTAAGTGAGAAAGAACACATTGATGGACAATGTTCTTTCAAAAACTGTTTGAACACCTGACACAAAAACAAGTAAGCATATCAATGAGAAGATGTGAAATACAATAAGTTATAATGGTTAACAGAATGTACACAATATCTACCTGTCTTTGCATAGCATCCCAAGCTTCTGTAATTCTTCTGTTCTCTGTATTTGTGCGTACTTCATTACCATAGTTCGTAGTAAGTGTATCTCGCATTCTGGTTTGTATTTCAAGTGCGAGCTGGAGATTAGAAATACTTATGAACAAATGTTGAATGGAAGATTAGTTATGATTTTAGGGATCTTGAAATAAGCATAAGGAAGATGGTCAAAATCTCAATGATCTTTATGGAGAACTGATCTCTGGGAAGAGAACGACTGGAAGACCCCAGATATGATATAAGGATGTCTGTAAACAAGATTTGAGAGCTCTTGACATAAACACATACACATGGAAAATAGTAATCAAAGACATATTGCATCATCATCATCATCATCAAGTAGCTTGTCCCTTCTGGAACTTGGCTTCCATGACAGCAGTCTGAGAAACTCTCTGCTCTGTGCTAGTTGACTGGTGTCAGCAATGAATGTCATCTTGAATCCATCGATGATTGCACCCATCATCTTCTAGATCTTCCTCTCATTCTTCTTCCAGGCACCATTATCTTCAAAATTATCTTCTCTAGACACTCATGTCATTTGATGTTTCCGAAATATTCCATTTTCCTTGATTTTATGTTCTTTAATAGCCAACTCTCTTTAATATCTAAAGACAGATATACTTGAATAAAAAAAAATGGGTAGTGTAATTGTTGCATTTTAAGTTGAATATGATCAAACAAGCAGAGAAAAATGAGACTTTACTTAAGGATGTAATACCATCTTGAGAGACCTGCCAAATAATTTAAGTATGAGAAGTGTGGCAGATTGCCACTCACACAGCAAATGTTAGTCACATACATAACTTGGACACACTTTTCCAGTGGCATAACTGTATGGGGCCTTGGAATTGAAAGATTTCTACTACTAGTACGAGACAAACTCTTCATAGATGCCAAAAGTTTCAAGCTGGTCACTGCACATTTTTGTGAGTGTGTGAGAGAAAGGGTGTCTTGAGAGTAATAATGTGCGAGAGAAAGGGTATCTGAAAGAAATAGTGACTGTGTAATGGAAAGTGCGTCAGAAGAAAGGGTGTCAGATGACTGATGGCATGTGATAAAAGAGTGTGAGAAGTGTTACGAGAGAAAGGGTGTGTGAGGGATAGAGTGTGTGAAAAGTGTTACAAGAGAAAGGGTGTGTGAGAGATAGTGTGTGAGAAAAATAGTGAGAGAAGTGTTACAAGAGAAAGAGTGGGAGAAACATAGTGAGAAATATGAAGAAGTGTTACAGAGAAAGAGTGTGAGAAAGAGGTGTGAGAAAAAAAGTGAGAGAAAGTGTACGAGAGAAAGAGTGTGTGAGAAAGAGTGTGTGGAAAGTGAGAAAAGAGTGTGAAAAGAGTGTGAGAAATAGAGTGTGAGAAAGAGTGTGTGAGAAATAGAGTGTGTGAGAAATAGAGTGTGTGAGAAAAGAGTGTGGAAGTGTACGAGAGAAAGAGTGTGTGAGAAATAGAGTGTGTGAGAAAGAGTGTGTGAGAAATAGAGTGTGAGAAAAATAGTGAGAGAAATGTCAGAAGAAAGGTGTGCGAGAGAAAAGAGTGTATGAGAAATAGAGAAAAAGTGTTTTTGAAAGGGTGTGTGAAAGAAATAATGTGCGAATGAATGCGAAAAGAAGATTCCAGTGAACCACGAGGTTAAAAAAAAGATACTGATGCTGGATAGGACACACTTTGCGAAAACCTGAGGGAATATAACAAGAAGGGTCCTTTCTTGGAACCAGCAGGAACAGCGAAAGAAGGGGAGGCTGAAAAATACATGGAGATGGGATGTGGAGGCAGAGATCAACAATATAGAGAAGAGCTGGAGGGAGCTGTAGGAGATAGCTGAGATAGGAAGACTTGTCATGAGTTGGTTGAGGGTCTATGCCCAAATTCGGGTTAAATAGGCAGTGAGAGAGAGAGAGAGAGAGAGAGAGAGAGAGAGAAAGTGAGAAAGAAAATGTGAAAAGAACTTCAAGAAATATAGCGAGAACATATGAAAAGAAACATGGAAGAGAAAGAGTGTAGGAGAAGATTGAGTGTGCAAGAGAGAGATTGAAAGTGCACAAGAAATAGTTTGTGAGAGAGCTTTTAGACCTACAGCATTGTTTTCTGCCAACTTACCTCACTCTTAAAGAAAAATGCTAACCCACATGCTGCTCCTAACACAATGAGAACAATTGCAAGTGTTGTCCCATACTGAAATAAATTTGTATATGTTTAACATATGGATCTGAAGCATGGACATTTATTTAACAATGCAGGGGAAAATCATATGTGCTTTTGAATATAAGTGTTGCCCGAGTGGTGCCGGGGCTCTCAAGGGGAGAAAATAATAGTAACAATGTGACTTAAAAGGCATGTCGTAAGAGGTGACTGAGGTAGGGGTCTAGGAAGCTACTCTAGTAAATAAAAAGCGTAGCAGAAATTGAATGTGCTGACCAACTTGTAGGCACATAATTGGCACAAAATACAATCACTCTTGGATCACATACAAATAACAGAGTGGTTTAACAAATGGTCGATACTGAGCGTTAGAAGAAGTAGAATATTTATTATTACTTCTGGTTAGTAGAGATGAAATATGGAAGCTCCTCTTGGTGAAAGTCTAAAGCAGCGTTTCCCAAAGTGGGCGGTACCGCCCCCCAGTGGGCGCTGAGGCGTTCTAGGGAAGGGGGATAGTGGGTTCAGAAGAATTTTGGAGTTGTTCAGATGATTAGGGATCGATGGCTCCTTAAGGAAGAAATTAATAATAAATATTTTAAAATTAATTAATTTCATGATTTTGCGATTGAATAATCATTTAAAATTTGAATTCTGCAGTTTAATTAATCTTATGCCTGTCCTACACGATCTATTTTTTCATCAATTTTCTATGTCAAGAGAAAATATAGCATGTGTGATATATATATATATATATATATATATATATATATATATATATATATATATATATATATATATATATATATATATATGTAGGAGGGCGTTGGCAAACTGTTATAATGTGGAGGGAGGGCGTTACAAAGTTTATGTTGTGCAAAGTGGGCTGAAAAAGTTTGGGAATCTATGATCTAAAGTCTGTGTATGGTGTTCTTGGTTACAAGTCACGTTTTTGAGCCATAAAGAAACAATGATTTTACACTGCTCAAACATCACGTCCAGATTTCAAAATCTAATTTTTTAGGATGGTCCATTTTTCTTTTCATTAACCATGTAGATCTCACTAGTGCTCAAACCCAAACAACAACATAAAAGTGCACAGTTGTAGATAAAACTCTTTGTGGAAAGTATGCAAAGTTGTAGATAAAACTCTATGCGAATAGTATAAAAAACTGTAGATAAAACTCTGTGTTCAGTATACAAAATTGTTGATAAAACTCTATATGGATTGTGTGTAAAGTTGTTGCTAAAACTCTATATGGATTGTGTGTAAAGTTGTTGTTAAAACTCTATATGGAAGAGTTGTAAAGTTGTTGCTTTAAAACTCTATATGGAAAGTGTGCAAAGTTGTTGATAGGTACTGACAATGAAGTCAATTTTGTTAGTATTCAATGGAGTAATTAATTTCTTTAGGACTCACAGTAATATTATTTGCTTTAGTCCTGAAACAGACTTCTTTAGTACTTACAAAACATCATTTCTACACTACTAAGCAAGAAAATTAATATTTTTAGCACTCAACAGAGGATTAATCTATTTACTATTCACAGACAAAATCATGCATTGGGCACTCAGAAGACAATTCATGTATTGAATACTCTAAGACAATTCATGAACTCAATACTCAGAAGACAATTCATGAACTCAATACTCAGAAGACAATTCATGAACTCAATACTCAGAAGACAATTCATGAACTCAATACTCAGAAGACAATTCACATATTGAATACTCTAAGGCAATTCATGAACTCAATACTCTAAAACTATTCATGACCTGTGCAACGTGTTACTAAACAGACACTCTCCTTCAATTCTACATCAAACTAAACAGAACAAATAAAACTGAAACCAGCAACACTGAAACTTATTAACTCCGTGTGACCAGAAGACACTACCTGACCTAGTTGGAACCGTTTACAGGACCACATTAAAGCGTTTTTATTTAAAACATACTTGCCTTGATCCACTAAGTTAACTTCAGCGACAGAAATTATTCTTGTGATGTAAAGCACAATATAAACTTAATCATCAACCATCTAAGCACTGAAATACTTACAAAGGAAAGCACACACTTGTCTTCACGTATAGTACCGCAGCACCCACAGAATGCCAGCAAAGCCACAGCTCCTCCACCAGCTATTAATAAATATGTGGTGACTTCGTACAACTGGTTACCAACAATGGGAGTCACTTTTCTGGCACCAAAGTCTGTGACCAGCAGCCATATTCCTATTCCTAGTGATGCACATCCAATTAACTGGAACAGACACGCAATACATATATTTCAAGTATACACACAATACATATACTTCTTCTTCGAAAGCTCCATATCAACCACTCGTTAACCACTCTGGTGATCCGAGCCTAAGAGCGATTGTACACTGTGCCAGTTATACACCTACAAGTAGGCCAGCACATCCGATTTCTACAACGCTTTTATTTACTAAGGTAGCTTCCCTAGGCAACTACCTCAGTTGCCTCTTACGACATGCCTTGTAGGTCGCAGTGTTGCTATTCGTTGCTCCCCTTGTGGGCCCCAGCAAAAAAACAGGCGACATATACTTCAAGTATACACAATACATATATTTCAAGTATACACAATATGTTGGCGTCTGTAGCTTAAGCGGTAGTGACCTCAATTACAACTCAAGCGTACCTGGTTCAAACTCTGCGGTGGGCAGTTTGGAAGCAAATTTGTTTGGCATATTTTTTTTACAAAGGGTAAAAATAGATCTCACAGTTCAGAAAGCAATGGCAAACTACTAAATGTATAAGTGGTGCCTAGAAAAATCGACGACTGTAGTCCGTTTACAAATGTTTGCCCTCAGTCAAGTTCAATTTACTCAAAAAGTATCTGTTGTATTGATTTGAAATTTTGCATGCAGTCTTATATTTACGATGACCAAAGGAATATGTCGTTGACAGGTCGAAATGCAGCTCAGATTTTGCATATCGGCGAATTTCTTTGATGTTTTGCAAAAACTTTAGCAAAGCTATGCAAAAGAACTAATTTTACAGTGATACACTTCATATAGGTTAAGGATGTCATCAAAGGCGGATCCCTATTCATATAGTGATGGGTGCCATGTATATAATTAACATAGACATATAATTAGCATAGACATATGGAAGAATTATAAAATAGAAAATGACTGGAGTATGACAATAATATATTTCTAACCTTATTCTGTGTCGGACGAGTCCAGTAGATTGATGACTGTTCTAGGTTGAATTAAATGCAAACAATCCTTTCTCCAATATTCATCTTCTTCTTTCAAGACATGGTCCTCACATTTTATCCAGTAAGCTTTATCAACATTTGATAGCGCAGCGTGGGTTAGTATCTTGACGTCAGACAATTTGAATGTAGTATTTTCAGTTGCCACTTGTCCTTTAATTTTAGCCCACACAAGTTCTATTGGGTTTAAATGTGAATGGTACTGTGGAAGTCTCAAACACCTATGACCATGCTCCTCTATCAACTTGTCAATTTGAAATTTCTTTGACTTTTGTGTCTGCTTTACAAGGGACAACAATTCTGGTTTGAAGTAAGTTTCATTGAAAGGAATATTTTCTCTAATGAGCCACATCTTTTGTGCATCTTTTGTGCTCGATTGTAGGTATTTTGTCTTCTTGTGATATAACATTGTGATATGATGCATTGTCCATTATGAGACAAGATGGTCTATCTAAAGATGGAAGAACTGTTTTCTCAAGCCAATTTCTAAATATTTGGCCATTCATCTCTTCGTGATAATCTCTATTGTCTGTAGACTTTGAAAGCGAAAATAAATTCAGCATTCTGCAATAACCCATTATGTCTACTACCACCGTGGCTATGACTAAACGTTGTCCTTTACTACTTGGTACATATAGCTTTATCCTTCCATCTACTGACTGCCATTCCTTTACATTGGCGTGATGTGCATTGATTCATGTTTCATCCAAATACACAATATCATAACTTTCTTTGCACATTTCTCTTACTTCACGTAGGTACTTGCTTCTCATGACTACTAAATGCGGCTGCTCACAAATAATATTTCTTCCACTCATATACTTTCTAAAGGTGAAGCCTAATGTCCTTATAACTTTCCACAACGTACATTTAGATAACTCAATGTCATTGTTCTTCCTTAAACAAGTCTGCAGCTTTCTTACAGTCACTGTTTCTTTGCAATCCAACATTTTCACAATTGCTCGTCGTATAACCTCCTTGTCAAAGCTATCTACAATTGACTTTATATCGGCTATTTGCTTATTGTTTGGAGGGTTTATTCTTGATTCATGCATCCATCAACGAAATGACCATTTACACAAACCCAAAGCATGCACTGTTCTCTTTTTGGGGTTTAAAATAGATTGATAAAGTCTTCCACGATCAGCTTCTCAACTAAAATATAAGTACAGCTTCATTTCAATGCTTTGAAGTGTGCAGAATTTCACTTTCAATCCCATTCTGTAATATAGCAAGAATCATCCAACGTTTCTGGTAAACTCACCCACTGCCTGTATTGGTATAGACTTTAACTCTGAGCATATCCGTTCAAGTGTTACACCAGCTTCTAAACGGCAAAAAAACTGTGCGCACAAGAAATAATGTTGTTGACCACAGAAGTTTGGGTGTGAAGCTGTAAAATCTTTAAAAATGTGTCCTTTTACACTGTCAAGAGTTTTATATACCCCATATAAACAAACATGGAAATAAGCTGTACAATCTACAAGACAAAAATGTTTTTATTTGGTCATTCATATTTCAAGTTTGAATGCAAAATTTCATCATCGTAAGTTGAAATGGTTGCAGAGTTATAGATTTTTAAACAGGGGCAAACATTTGTAAACGTACTATAGTTTACTGTGGTTGATGGTGAAGTTCTGTTAAGGATATGTTATGATTTTTCTTTTCATTTTCATAGACTAAGCACATATTTCAAACACACACAATACACATACTTCAAGTATACACAATTCATGTACTTCAAGTCTACATAATACCTTAACATTCCATCAATACAGCTAGAAATTGTGAATACTTTCACCAGTTTCCATCAATACAGCTAGAAATTGTGAATACCTTAACATCCCATCAATACAGATAGAAATTGTGAATACTTTCACCAGTTTCCATCAATACAGCTAGAAATTTGAATACTTAACATCCCCTCAATACAGCTAGAAATTGTGAATACTTTCACCAGTTTCCATCAATACAGCTAGAAATTGTGAATACTTTCACCAGTTTCCATCAATACAGCTAGAAATTGTGAATACCTTAACATCCCATCAATACAGCTAGAAATTGTGAATATTTTCAGTTTCCATCAATACAGCTAGAAATTGTCAGTACCTTAACATCCCATCAATATAGCTAGAAATTGTGAATACCTTAACATTCCATCAATAAAGTAAAGTTTTTTTCACTTTAAAGTAAAGCCACTTCAATCTTCAATCCAAACTTTTACAATCTAGCAGCTGACATGGATTGGTTTAAATGAAAATCCTCTTTGCGGCCACACTCTATCAGGGCGTTCAGAATGTCAGCTCTATCGGTTGGCTGACCCCTGATATGGTGGCAGAGCCTGTCTGCTCTCACATTGCCATTGGCACCCATGTGCCCTGGATTGAAGATAAATGTAATTCTGCAAATTGCTGACACTTGTAGTGATTCAGTCCACTGCCTGCGTAACAAACCTCCCTCCATCTTTCGGATAATACTCAATGAATCACTCAGAATGCATTCATAAGTGTAGTTTTGTGACTCCAGCCAGTGAAGTGCCTTAATCACCACCTGTACTTCCATTGACATGAAGATAAGTCATCATCATCATCATCAATAGCTTGTCCTGAGCAGAACTTTGCCACCCCAACAGTCCTCGGGAATTTCTCTCTCCTATTATGTTGCATTCCATATTATTGTTAGGGTTTTCTAGGCATTGTCTTGGAAGGTAGTCTGCCATTGCTTTCCTTCCTGGCAGTGACCATACTGGTCCTTGACCGTAGCCATTATCTCTATTACAGAGATCCTCTGTCTACCGCCATGAGTTTTGAGACCATAACCATTGATACTCTGTTGGCTGCTCCCATGCTTCCATGACCCTGCCGAAAGGGGACTAAACGGGTACTCCACCTTATAAGTACAAAACAAAAAAAAATGTTGTATTGGATAGTGTTAGTGGTACATGTTCTAGAGCAGTGCTTTCCTAATGGTGCATCATCATTCTGGAAGTTAAGGAGCCTTATAAAATGTTGTGAGCTGGGTGAAATTCTCTATTTTTTTTACTCAAGCAACACACATGCATGCTATGTTAAAATTATTTCTTCAGTTTGGTAAAGTAGTGTGGCCATTTGATCAAGTTTAACGCTTCACAGCCAGAATGATGCTAGACACTACATAGATGTATCAAGAGACACTGCCTACAGCAAGGTAGGTGTAAAAGAGGGAAAAGAGCGGATGTCAGAAGAAATATGTTGAAGTCTGAGCTACTGGGTCAATATGATAAGGCTCATAAATCGACATCGACCTGGTACTGTTAGTTGCTGGACGCAGTTGGAGATATTGCGAAGGAGATCAGAGCACATTTGGACATATCTGGAGTGATATGAAGAGATTCCAAACTGAAACTGGGAAGTAAAGGTAGCCAGCAGTATACTGACCCCATCACTCATCGTGTGCTGCTTGTTAGAGAAAAATATGTTTCTAACACAGTATTCCCTAAAAGAACTGCAAACATTTATCAACTGCTGTCTGTGCAGAATAGAGGGACTAAGAGGTATCATAGGGTTACAAATGAGCATCTTATGGAGAGAACAAGACAGACTCTAGTGGACCAGGTTAAAAAAAGATGCAGGCACTGAATAGGACACACTTTGCGAAAACCTGAGGGAATATAACAAGAAGGGTCCTTTCCTGGAACCTGCAGGGACAGCGAAAGAAGGGAGGCCAGAAATACATGGAGATGAGATTTGGAGGCAGAAATCAACAATATAAAGAAGAGCTGGAGGGAGTTGCAGAAGATAACTAGAGATAGAAAGATCTGACATGAGTTGGTTGAAAGCCTATGACCCAATCCGGGTTAAAAAAGGCAGAGAGAGAGATTCCTAAAAGACCACATGGTATTAAAACAGGTTTCTTACTTACTTATTTATACTTACCAAGATTAAAACATTATAGCAATGTAGTGTTCCTCTTAAGCAGGTGACACATCCATCCTCATTTTGCCGCCGTCTGGCTGAGGATGTTGTACTGCGTGCTGATCTATTACTTCTCTGCCGCTTCAACGGCTGAAATGATAAATAATACAGAAAAAGAGGTTAGAAATATACTAGAAACTCTTGTCAGATGTGTGTCTTTTAGAAGATTAGCATAATTGTGAGTGGTGAGACAGGTAACAGGCTGCATCATTGTCTTTTTGCTAGTAAGTAAGGGGTCAATGAGTAAAAGTAAACTAACCCCATAAGTGTTGTTCTGAAAATGGATGTCTGGTCGAAAGGTATCGAAACTGCAGCCTCAATGTAAAATGCAACACAACATAACAAACCACCTTTACAGGGTGATAGTGATGAAGAAGACATTTAGTTTTTGCACTGTAGGTACCTCATAGGTGCTCTGTCACTTTCAGCAGGCTGAAAGTGTTGACAGCACAGCACTTATAAAATGATCCCTGGAGATGATTGTGGACTCACCACAGTTCAGATATTCTGGGTACCAATCTTTAAATGGGTGACTTAAGAATCAACTGTACTGGGATTTGAACATTGTCCACTGGTATGCAAATCCAGATCACTGTCACTCTACCTTTATCCTGTGATGACTTGTTGCTTAATAATAATTCCTCTTGTACCAGTATACGTTACATAAGGCCTGCAAGTAACTTCTCCATACCGCTCTATCCTGGGCAACTCGCTCAATCTCATCCATGGAACTGAGACCGATACCTCTTGCCTCTCTCAGCAAAGTTTGTTTCAGGGTCTCCTTAGGTCGACCTCTCTTTCTTGAACCCTTTGCATCCCACTTCAATGCCTGCTTTGATATTCGTTGATCATTCTCCTCAAGGTGTGTCCAACATATCTCCATCTTCTCTCTCTTATAACAGTTGTCACTAGTGGTTGACCAGACATGTCTCTGATTTCATCACTTCTCCTGAATTCATTCCATTTTATCTTCATTATTTTTCGCAAACATCTATTTTCAAATGCATTCAACTTGCTTTCTATATCTTTAGTCATTTTCCAACTCTCGCTGGCATATGTTAGGATTGATACAACATTTGAATTGAAAATTCGTAATTTAGTTTTAATACTTGTTGCTTAAGGCAACAAAAAAGAAAAGCATGTCATTCCTCCATGTCCTTGGTTGTTTTCTATATTTTGTTCCAGCATTCATTCATTTCTTTCAGTTTCTGTTCTCCTGTTCTTCTACAGGTGGGCTGTTTTCATTTGCCCTCCTGAGTCCATCCATCTTAGTGCAGTTAACATCCACGCATAATGTATGTTCAATCCATCTCCAGCATCTCTTTTGAATGATGACATCCATATTTATCTCCTGACATAATGTAAGCAGTTCTTGGTAGGAGAATCACTGTTGATAGACTATCTCATCTATGGGAGGACAACATTACAAGATAAACAAAGACAAACATGTTGAGCTATACAAAATGGGTAAGGAATAAATATTGCAGTCAACTTTCAATGTAGGACATCCTTATGCTACACTTATCTAATCTTAGTAAAGAAATTTTGTTTACTAATAGACAAAGATGAAAGCCACAGTAGCATAGTAATTAGTGAACTTGTTCTAGGCTAGTGATCCGGGTTCAGTCCATAGTGGACATGGAATTTTCAGACCGTAACAGCTCTCAATTAATTAAGAGAAATAAACAACAACTATTAAGAGAAATAAAATTCAGACAAGTAAAGTATTTTAGGCACATAAAAAGACATGATACCATGATAAAATATTTACTGAGGGAAAGTTGAGGGAATAGCAAGAGGAAGACCGAGAGATAAGTGGGAGGAAACTTTAAGAAATGGACAGGTTACAGTCTGGCAGTATGCAACACAAAGGCGAAAGACAGAGGATGCTGGAGAGTCATTGTAGTCAACCTTTGATGTGGAGACGGCACCTGATGTCGATGAACAGCTCTCATGTTGACCCAGCCTCAATTGGGTAACAGGAAAAGCATTGGGAAGTAAAGGTGGCCGGCAGGATGTTGACCACAGTACCTTTCGTGTGACGACGATCAATGAAAAATACAGGCCCACCACTGTATTACCCTATGTACCACATGATATAAAAAGGGTTACTTTACTTTACTTAAATGACAAAGATTGTGAGCGGTTGGTCAGAGACAGGTAGGCATGGTGAGTGGCAGTGAGGGATGGCTAAAAAATAAAATAAGAGAAGCATCATCACATGTGGAGACAAAAGAGAGTGCAGAGGGCAGAGAGACTGTCCTTTGCATCAGCTCCAGTCATAACTTTCACCTGCAGCATCTGTAGTAAGGATTGTCACTCCAGAATAGGCCATTACAACCAAAACAGATGATGTGATTCAGCACAGAAAAAGACTATGTGACGCTAAACCTATTGTCTCCTGAGACAAAGATGCTGATATCTAAATTTAAATCTGAACAGAAATAATGAAGCAATAATGAAATTCTGCTTAAATCAGGCAATTGATCATAAAATTATTGTATGCAATAAGAAGTAATACGATGTATGAGTGTGAAATATGGACATGTGACAAGGCAGAGGAATAACATATATCTGCTTTTGAATATACATTAACCTGCTGCCTTGTAGGTTGGCTGGGGACAGCAAAAGGCTAATGGAGAGTAAACTCAGTAAACGCTGGTTGAAATCGGACACTTCACCGAAGGATAAGCACTAGAGCTCAAATGGTGCTGAGCGATGTGACGTAAATTGCGTTCTTGGCAAAGGCTGTGTATATATCACAATAAGAATGATAAACACAGCCGAAAAAGAGCGATCGTAGAAGAACATACATTGTTACAGAAGAGTCCTCCGTATATCATGGACAGAGAAGGTAACAAATTTATCCAGAAAGAACTCATGATTAAAAAAACGGCTGATGCTACAAATAAAGAACCCTTTCATACCTTGTGGTATATAGGTCAATACAGTGTTAGGCCTGTATTTTCATTGACCGTCGGCACACAATGGGTGATGTGGTCAGCATCACGCGGTACAAATAAGAATGTAAATGAAGTATTTTGACACATAAAAGACACAAGGGTTGAAGAAAACCGTTATGGAAGGAGGCATCCCTACAAAGAGAATAAGACCACGGAGAAGATGTATTCAGAATGTAACTTATGATTTGAGCATGATAGATGCTGTGGTGAGACATCTGGCCTTTGAGAGTGAGAAATTCCGAAGGACTGTTAGGGTGGCAAAGTTCTGTTCAGGACAAACTATATGATTAATAAGAAGTTCAACCAAAACGAGAAAACTATATCGGATAAAGTAGTCTAACTTATAGATAGAAGAATTCTGAAAATTATTATACTGTATACATTTTTTCTCGTTAATTCAAGTGTGAAGAAACCTGACTATTCAAGGTATTGAGATACTTAACTCTTTCCACGCTTTAAGCCGCACACTGCGTCATAGAGTTGCTTCCCTTATAAGAAGTCTTCTAGTTTTACTTCTACTATTTTACTTATAGTACTTTTTAACCTTGTTATTCTATTAGGTTGTCCAGTTTTCTTCAATTTAGTATATAATAATATATATATATTATGTTTATTTATTGACAAGTAGTTGGGATCGTAATTTAAAATTTTTTTTTACTTCCCTTGAATTAACTGCTAAAAAATTGAGGAAATAAATGGGCGTGGAAAGAGTTAATAAAGATTTCTAAACGTATTGGCTATTACATTGACAAATCTCTTCTTATCCTGACACTGTGAGGCAAAACATGATTGCAGAAAAAGAAAAGAAAGACATTGAAAAACAATATGTGGTTAAACAATTTGTTTTTCATTTGTTCACTTTGCAGGCGTATGTAAAAATAAGCTGTAGTTGTCTTATTTCTCTGTTAAAAAACAAAACACACAATTTAATGAGTGAATGAGCTGATGCAAACAATTGATTGTAATTTTGTCAAAAGCTACAAAGTCTAAGAGTAAATGAAATGTGACAACAATAAGAATGCATTAGCATGTCAATAAGGAGTTTTAACTCTTTTCACGCTTTTGGCAGCACACTGCGCCACGGAGTAAGTCCGCTGCACGCCATTAGCAGCACACTGCGCAATAGAGTTGCTTCCCTTAAAAGAAGTCTTTCTAGTTTTACTTTTACTGTTTTACTTCTACTACTTTTCAACCTTGTTATTCTATTTGGTTGTCCAGTTTTCTTCAATTTAGTATATATATATATATATATATATTTTTTTTCCCGATCCAGAAGCACTTGAGCTTTCAGCTCTTGGCTCGGTGCCATGGACATTGCAACCCTTCGGTTTGGTGCAACGAACACCGTGAATCTGGGGAACCTGTGGCTTTTCTGCAGCCCGCGGAATTGAACCCGCATACACAGAGGGCTAGTCAGCTGCAGTCCAATGCGCTACAAACACGCTGGGCAGGCGGGCAATTTTAGTATATAATAATATATATATGTTTATTTATTGACAAGTAGCTTGGATTTTCTTCTATTTTTCCTCCCTTGAACTAACTGTTTGAAAATTGAGGACATAACTCCGCGTGGAAAGAGTTAAAAACCCCTGGGAAGTACTGGAGCCAATGAATATTGTAAATAAAATAGATAGTAGACAAATATTAAGGGCCTCAGGAAAAAATAATTTACCAAACACATGATTCGAATCACAACCTTACTTCTTACCGCACCCATATGACAGCCAGTGTAGGAGCTAGCTGACTGTGCTCTGAAAACCGCTTGTTTGCAGGACTAGGCAATGGGTGCCTAGAAGTATGGTTTGAATCCCGTGTTAGGTAAATCGTTATTTCCTGAGGCCATTTATTTTACCGAATACGTAACTGTACATGACACATATGGGATAGACAAACAAACACTAGCTATATAACACTTAGTAGTTAATGAGTTAATCACCACTATCCTAGCTCTGTTACAAATCTGATCCGTCTCACTTGTGTTATGACAACAATAAGATAATGGTTAAAACTCAATTTTTATACATTTACATAAACCAACATATTCCCTCCTCCTGCTGACTTGTAGAACTGCATTTAACTCTTCCCATACAATAAATCTAGATGTCTGCGAAAAATAATGAATATAAAATGGAACGAATTCAGGAGAAGTGATGAAGTCAGAGACATGTCTGGTCAACCACTAGTGACAACTGTTATAAGAAAGAGAAGATGGAGATATGTTGGGCACACCTTGAGGAGAAATGATCAACGAATATCAAAGCAGGCATTGAAGTGGGATGCAAAGGGTTCAAGAAAGAGAGGTCGACCTAAGGAGACCCTGAAGCAAACTTTGCTGAGAGAGGCAGGAAATATCGGTCTCAGTTCCATGGAGGAGATTGAGCGAGTTACCCAGGATAGAGCGGTATGGAGAAATTACTTGCAGGCCCTATGTAACGTATAATGGTACGAGAGGAATTATTATTTACACAATAAATGTTATTGAACATAGATGCAATAAAGCACATCAAACCATAGGACAAATTGCACCAATTTGAAAAACAAACTTTATCATGAACACTAAAAGAGCATTGTTCAACACAATATTTCTTGCAACATTATGCTAACATTGCCAAGCCTGGACGCTGACATCAAACAATAGAAGAAAGCTTGTCACGAAAGAGATGAAGTGTCTATGCAGAATGTTAGGAGTATCAAGAAGAGACCGGCTTAAAAATAAAAACATCAGGGGAAAAAAGAAAGTACAAAATCAGTACTGAACTTTATCAAGAAAAACAAATTAAATGGTTCGGCCACATGAGCAGAATACCAACAGACAGTGTGCCTCAAAGAGCAATGCTACTCCAATACAGTGGATACAAAGTAAAGGCTGTCCGCACAAAAGGTGGACCTCAGAAATAACAGAGGCAGTGAAAACACTATTTATTTATGAAATGCACACAAAAGCCTTTTCTATAAATTTCTTATCCTGACGCTTTGAGGCAAAACAGAACTAGAGAAAAGAAGAAGAAATATTACCAGAGTTTGATTGCAATTGTTTCAGAACACCAAAATTTGTATAACACAAAACTTTTGTATTTACATTGTTTGCAGAAGGTATCACATTAATATATATCATCGAATAGGCTATGCATGTATATATTTATTTTACACTTTAAGTTACAGTAACAACTTCAAAGGTTACGTACAAAGTGAAAGCAGGTGCTCTACATGAAATTCAACTATAGTGACTTATGGCGTGATTAACCCAGATTTCTATGCCAGTAAAGTGCTCAACGGTATGGAATGAGTTAAACTGTTCTTGTATTTCTTGATTGCTTATTCACCTATTGTACCTCCGATTTACTCTGATCTCCCTTTTAAAGAGATTGTTGACAGTAAATAAAACACCTATCTACATCAGGTGTGACAAATTTTGACTCTTAAAAATGTTATGGAGTGAAATGGTTAAAACTGTGGATCAAACAAGTGCAGCTTTTCTATATGTGAAAAACAAATGTACCAGAATTAGTGAGGCAAACATTAATGTAGGTGTGTTGGTTCTGACATTTGCAAACTTCTAAAATACAGCAACTATGATGACGTTTTAGAAGGCAGTGGTGTGGGAAGCACTCAAAATCATGACATACAATTCTAAAGGAAATCAACAAGCTGAAAATTATGAAGAAATGATTAGAAAATTGCTTCAGATCTACAATGAATTCGGGTGCAACATGGTGCTGAAGATACATTTTTCTAGACTCTCATTTGGGTTCTGTTTTTGAACATTATGGGGCAGTGAGTGATTTGCACAGGGAAAGAGTTTCATTAGGTCATCGCCAGTACGCGCAATACTCTAGGTAGGTGGCGTGATAGTTTTGCAGACGAGGATGGAGTCATATGAGGAAACCTGGCGCAATGAAGTCAAGCCTTCGTCCGTATACCCTATTTAGATCGCTGGTATAGTAAAACATTATCAGAGAAAATGAACAACTATATTGGTACACACTATTATTGAACTGTACATTGGGGTGTTCAAGATATTGTGCATTTGAGAAATGCAAAAAAATAAAATGCAGAATGTGAGATATACAAAATGTATGATATAAATAGTTTTGTTTAAAACAAAACATTTCTTTTAGTCTAAATATACCTTATTTAGGAAATATTAGGCATTACGAAATATCTAAGAATATGTTTTGATATTATTGGTCACTTATTCTATACATATTATATATATTTGTGTGTGTGTCTTTGTTATATATATTTTTGAGATGATTTTCTTGGAAGCGTGTGTCAATATTGCTTTTCAGGTGCATAATATTCTAATTCAGATCTCCAGCAAATAAGAATGAACATATTTCACTGCAGATACAAAAAAGAAATAAAATTGTGTTGGCCTGTGCTCTGTGTTACTAACAATATTTGAGGTGTGCTATATTTGTCGGTCAATTTGTCTATACAGATAAATATTTCTTCATCCAGAAACTATCAATACAATGTAGAAGTAACTAAATTTAGATATTGTAGTGTACAGTATTAAAAGAAAAATGCTAACTTAAACAGCTTTGCTGTGACTACACTAGCCATGCGGCCATTAAATTCCTCAGGCTCTCGTCCTACACCATCCTAAAAGCGGTACTACAGGCAGTAACAAAATTTTATTTTTAGCGTACAGTACTTTATAAAGTGCCAGTCATGTTTTCATTTCTTCCTCTTCTTCCTTAGCCTGTTATGCTCTTAGTGCTTAGAACAGCAACAAAAGCATACTATTATTCTATGTTCTTGGTCATGCTCTGTGTTGTATTCCAGCTGTGGTTAATTATTTTCAGTTTATGTTCTACTGTTCTCCATGTTATCTTGGGTTTTCCATGTTTTCAGATACCCTCCAGTGTCCATCTTAGTACATTGTTTTGACAGAATTAGTGAACACGATTTCATTTTTCAAACTGAACAAGGGTCTAAAAGTGAAAGATTGACTTCATTGCACAGTTTCCCATACGGTTTAAGCCACAGCCTGGCTCTAGCACAGGCCAGACAACTGGCCGGGTATTCCCTGACCTAGATAAGAAAGGGATCTGGAAATTACAGATGTTTGATAGAACACTGCACGCTTTTGCAATTTTACTCAATTGGTGAGTCTATGGTTATTGTTGGTGAAACATATTCATTATATTGATATTCCTTATTGTTAAACTTAACTTGTTGAATAATATGACTTCGAGTTAGCATTTTGTGTTGATTTTAAAATGAATTGTCTATATACACCAATACTGGAATGCGAGGTCACGTGGTGTAGTTGGGTCTGATTTCCCATAATTCTTACATAGCTGATCCAGTAGTTTATAGTTGCTCTGGTTAACCCTCTCGACAGATATAGCACGCTACCTGCCGATAGTGTTGCACAAAGCACAACTCGTTTACAACATTAATCTAGGGATATCTGCAAAATAATTCACCTGTGAACTGAATGTTGCGATTAAAATTCCAACCTACAACCTTCAGAACACAAGGTAAACGTCTTCGTCACAGAAACCCCCAGAACAAGAAAGACAAACAAACTTAATATTTAAAAAAACTGTAGAAAATTAGAACACACATCCCTTGGAAACACAAAATGTATCAGCAGAACACCTATCCAACAAACCAACTCTGTGCAATAATACAACAAATATATTAACAAAAGACTAATATTCAGGCGAAAGCAACATTTAAATTGGAAACTATGACAGATGTAATAAACCTTAGTCTTCTGCAGAGCTTCTATGTGTGTTGCTGTTTTAACCAAACTCTGAAACAGGTAGGAAAATAAATGGCAAATGACACAACACTACCAATACAAAATAAGTATCACAATGTACTTGAAAGATAACTAATCTTGATCTATTTTCATGTGATAAAGTAATTAATATCAATCAATCAATCAATTACAGATTCAAAGTTCTCAAATCTAGCAATGAAATTATTTACGAAAAGATATTGATCACATACTACTGTATAATATAATAATCATGACCCCAGCTGTACAAGAAATATGTGATCTCTTCATGTACTGATCCACTTTGCTCATTTAGATAATGAATATAATACTTTTGCTAGACCACACAATTTATAATCTTCTAGAAGCTAGCTATATTAACATCTAACCGGGACGTCATTCAGGTATTTTCTAAAAGTGCTCTTAACCTCTCTATCCCCTTACTCAAAAACATCTTGTCAATCAGTAGTTCTCCAGGTTTTGTAGGTTAAAGGGTCTAAAGGCAAAGGATTGAGTTAATTGCACCGGGTTTCTCCATATGGCTCCTGCCCCTCAACATAAATGACATGCCACCTGCCAAGAGTGTTGTGCAAAGTAAAAACTCCACAGCTCCAGCAATAATCCAAGAGGTCTTGAAAACTGTACATGTGATTTGGTTAGAATTTGAACCTACGATCTTCAGCATGCAAGGCAAATGTCTAAGCACTACAACCATAAAGAACCCCTTTGTAGGTTTTTACTCCCTCCCCTTGATGTTCATTTATGTTATACATACAAGGTCCTCCAATCTACCTAATGGGTGTTCACACACACATACAGCCACAGATATATGACAGCTGCGATAGCATGGTGGTTAGAGTACTTGCTAACATGGTTCCAGTATCAAATTCCACAATATGAGTGGGTATTTTTAAAATGTTAAAGCTGGATCAATTCTCAAATGGAGTTCACAGAAACACTAGGAAATTAAGATGGCTGGCATTATGTTGACCACATCACCCACAGTGCATCATTAGTCTAAATTAAAAATACATACCTTAGAATGCATTCCCAATACACACACATAAACACACACACATCCACATATCCATGCACACATACACTCACTCATACACACAATATGTATATATTAGTCAAACAGAATAACAAAGTACACATTTGTAATTATTTTTCACTTATATCCTAGTAACATGATCGATTGGTTTCAGACCACAACCCTACGGCAGAAATTGTCATAAGGCGGAACCCTGCTTTTTTTTTTTTGCACACTACCCCTACCCAGAACCCATCATCAAAACATAAAAACACTCATTGAAAAAAAACAATTGCAAAAAAAAAACCCAACTGAATAAATGTATGATTTGGTAGCTGTTCATAAGAATATACTTTCACAAATTTTTACTGTATTTGAAAATATAACGCAGTTTTAAGAAAAAAAACTAAATATTAGTATGCATTAAAAATTGAATTTAGGGGAACAGAAATCCAACTTATCAAGGGCCTTGAGGAACAATAGGTTGAATAAATCAGTCCAACTGCTTTCATTTATAAAGTTAGTCCATTTATGAATACAATAACATTAAGAATATTGTGAATGGATGTATGGCTTGCTAGCTGTTTATAAACTACTATCACGATCCTCAATGAAGAAATTTCCATAAAAATTCGTAAAAACTCAAGATTTCACATACTAGACATCCATGTTTCATAATACATAATCAAAGTCAGAAAAATTAAATATACAGGAGAGTCTCTGACACTGGAGCGAGTGCGAGAATTAGGAGTTAAGTTTGGACATGCCAGACAGTGTCGTCTTCATGGTGGAGAGAGAAGATATACTAATCAACTTCACTTATGTAGGGTGAGCAAACGGACTTTGGGATGACTGCTGCAACGGAGGACAGAGCACTCATGGGATTGCCCAATGTGCCATGACGTTGATCGCATAATATAATATAACAACATAAAAGCACTAATGATTTAGATTGGTTAAAATCATTGATTAACAGAAGTAACACTTGTAAGAGATAATCTTTTCTGTGCAATAACCCTTAATCTGTTGGTATTAAGTTAACCCGTAATCTGTTAGTATTAAGTTATCATCTATAAACTATTCTTTAAAGATATCTATAGCAACTTATTTCTTAGCATTGATCTTTCAATAGAAAGGAGGTGTAGAGATATTTCAGAAGTCTTATATACTGAAAGTGATAAATGTTGAGGCGGGGTATGAGTGTATACACAATCCATTGCTGATTGTCATTAAGTGCTTACAAATTTAGAAGAGCATCTAGCCGAATGGATTAGAGTGCGGTCTCTCATTTGGGAGATCTAGGTTTGTTTCCCAGCTAAGGTCAAGAAGGTTTTTTCAGTTGGGGGCAACAGGAAAAAATCTTAACCTGACAGTTTTGCAAGGACTGCACTAGCCGTGCAACCATTAAATTTCTCATGCTCATATTCACCCTGTTCTACACTACCCTAAAAAAGCAATAAAAGACAGTGTGGTTTTTGTGAAGTTCTACATAACACAAGTTGTAACAGTAAATGAGATAGGTAGTTGATGTGGTATCAGAAATCAATTTCTTAATGTCTTGCCCCAAACAAAAATTTGTTGAGTTACCTAAAACTAAAATAAATAATTATCACAAACACTTAACCTGTTCGCCCTTCCGTGCTGATATACTGTCTTGCATTAATTTTTAAGATGACGCAGCCAGTATACTGACTAGTTCACTATATAAATTGCAATATAAATGCGTCAGAAGCTAAATAATAATACGGAGTGAAAGGGTTAACTGCATCAGATATTAAAATAAATAAGTTAATCAATGGTTCTAATTTTCAAAACTGGTTTGCAGAAATATTTGATTTGGATGTCACAGGGTTAACAGTTTTTAATGTTATAATCTATTGATCTAAACAAAATATCAAATTGAAAAAAATCTAATTTTATAATTTAGAAAAAATAGATGCAACTTTCAACAACTTATCCAAAATACAGCAGTAACATTAGCAATTAAAAAATTTACCAACAAAACAGCAACAGTTAAATTGTAACAGAACTTCAAATTTGCATTTCTCTAATTTCATCACTTCTGAATTTGTCCCATTTTAAGTTCATTACTTTTCGCAGACAACTATTTTCTAAAGCATTTTGTTCACTTTCTATACCATTTGTCCTTTTTTAGCTCTCGCTGGCATATGTTAGGACTGATACAACATTGAAATTGAAAATTCAGAAATTAGTTTTAAAACTATATAACTGGAGTTAGCCTTTGTATAATGGACTAAAAATATCATTTTGATTTCAAATCAATTCATGCAAAATGAATATCTAAAAAAATAAAAAACAAATTTTATAATTACGAAAGAGAAAAAAACAGCTACAACTTTCAACAGTTGATCAATGAATACAGCAATATCATTAGTAATTTTAAGAATATATCAACAGAAAAGTAACAATTAAATTAGAACAGAACTTAAAATTTGCAATAGTGTCACCAGTTATGAACCTTAGGCTGCTGCAGACCATCTATATGCATTGTAGCCTTAGCCAAAGTCTGTAACAGATTGAAAATGGCAAATAGTTCTAACAATTATATTTATATAAATGTATATATCATAATATATAGGATATCCATTTCATATATATATACCATTTAGATTGTACTTCATTTGTAAACTAGATACACTTTGTATTATTATTATATTTCTCTAGTACCGTTACATATGGTCTGCAAGCAATTTATCCATACCGCTCTGTCCTGGGCAACACGTTCAATTTCCTTTACTCTTCTATGGAATTAATTACAATATTTTGTTGTCTCTCTCAGTAAAGTTCTTTTCAGTGTTTCCTTAAGGCGCCCTTTCCTTTCTTGAACACTTTGCCTCAAACTTCCATGCCAGCTTTTCTTTCTTCTAACAGTTGTTACTAGTGATGGACAAAACATTTCTCCGATTTCATTACTTCTGAATTTGTCAAATTTTATGTTCATTACTTTTCGCAGACAACTATTTCTGAAATCATTTAACTTTACTTTCTATATCTTTAGTCATTTTCCAACTTTCGTTAGCATATGTTAGGACTGATTGATACAACATTGATATTGAAAATTCAGAAATTAGTTTTAAAACTATATAACTTGAGTTACCCTTTGGTATAATACACTAAAAATATCATTTTGATTTCAAATTTCTGAATGCTTGCAAATTTACCTGAAGTAAAAAATTTAGTTTTGAGCAGAAATTCTAAAATGAAAAATTGTAGAGCCCAATAAGAAAATTGGCTATAGCTTGTTAGCACATGGGACATTTATTCCAGAATAACTGTAATAGGATGCTGCATGTAAAGAATATAATCCACAGAACTGTTTCAAGATTCCGTGCAGAAGATTGTCATGTTCCAGAAAGGCATATTCCACAGTAACAACAACGTCACCCCCAACAATAACAACATCTAGGATAGATGACAATATTGCTACAGTTTAAAATGGTTTGAATGAACATATGTTTCTAGAATTTATAGCTATTTATAGAATTTATATCCAGCTCTAAACAAAAAGTTCTCTATAATTTTTAATGTGTGTTCTAAACTTCATAATTTCATAGAATGAAATTTACAGATGTTCATTCATACATTGCCTGAAATAATTTTTACACTTAGCAAATTTAAGTGTGTAGAGATATGGAACATCATGTACCTCAAATATAATGTCTGGTATTGTTCTTATCATCAACTTTCTTGTTATTAAAAAATAAATAATATCAAGTGAACTAATGTATTTATATGCTGTAACAAAAAAAATAACTGATTGGCTAAGGAATCTCTTTTTAAAGATGCTTTAAGCGCAACGCAGCACCATATCTTTTCAAAGTTGCAAAATATTTTGTTGCTTTTCACATACTTTTTGCTCCTATTCTACTTTTATATTAACTGAAACCTACTTAAAAGTTAGTGTAAATGATAATGAACACATATCATTATGGTGTTTCCTAGAAGTTTAACATTCGTTCTAAATTACACTGAAAAAACAACCATGTCTATAATTTAGAAGCTGAAAATGGTCTGCTATTAATTCTGCCTGTATGGCTTACGGCTGCACAGACACAAGATGGTTGCAAATAGTTATGGATAGTGAAGACAGTGAAGTTTCTGATTCTCCCCCAAAAACCAACCCAGAAGTAGGTAATTTAAATAGATCTATTAGTGGTAGTAGTGTCAGTGCTTCACAAACAGCTATGAGGGGGCAGCACCCGATCCAATATTCTAATTGGATTATAATACAATTTCTTGTATTTCTGGTAACATTTTAAAAATATTTCTGCTTTGATGAGCTTATATATTATGAGACATGTATATCTTGTTTGTTTTTGAAAGCTTCATATCAACCACATGTTAACCACTCTTTGTGATTTGTATATGATCGGAGCCTAAGAACAATTGTATCTTATGCCAGTTATGCGCCTAAAGTAGGTGAGTACATCCGATTTCTGTGATGCTTTTTATTTACTAGGGTATGCTTCCCTAGGTCCCTACCTCAGTCGCCTCTTACAACATGCCTTGTAGGTCACAGTGTCACTATTGCTTGCTCCCCTTGCAAGCCCAAACAATACATGGTTGCGACATGGATGCGAAATCTTGAATTTGACTTTTTATGGAAATTTCTTCACAGAGGGTTAATGATGCTAGTGTATGAACAGCTAGCAAACCATACATTTATTAACAATATTCTTAATGTTATTGTATTCATAAATGGACTAACTATATAAAGGAAAACAGTTGGACTGATTATTATTCATCAAGGTCCTTGATAGTTGGATTTCTGTTCCCTCCAAATTTGATTTTTAACTCTGTGTGGACTATGGTAAAAGCCAAGTTTTTAAAAGAGATTTATTTTTAGAATAAATAAAAGCCTTTTAGTGTATCTCCTGGTAAAAGGGTCCAACCCAAACCCCCAACGTGTGGATTTGGTCCACAAATTTACTTCTTCACAGTTAAAACTGTATTATATTTTCTATTGCAGTAAATATTATGTGAAAGTAACATTCATTTGTCTCTAATTTGACATATAAAAAAATCATGCTTTAAATCAGATTTAGTAAAAAAAATATTTTAGTTTAAATAAACTATATGTGTGATATTCTTGGAGTTAAAAAAAATAATTCTGTCCAGAGGCCAAAAATAAACTCTGTAGCGAATCAGTTAAGGAATAATGAAGTAGATAAATTTATCAAACAATTTAGTCTCACTTGATAAATTTTGTTAGTTTTTGCTGATGCAGTCTTCTTCTTCTTTGCATTCATTCTTTACAATCAATTCTAATCACTCTTTGCGATATGTTTGATCTTTGTCAAGAACATGTATACGTTGCACATTGGTTTGGTAGGCCCCTAAACGCAGACTTCTACACGCTTAGGACACATGCATCCGAATTCAGCCAAACCTCCTTAGTCGCCTCTTACGACATGCATGGCAGGTAACAGTGGTTCAATTCTGTACACCCCAAATTTGGGTCCCAGTAACCACTCAGGTGTGTTGATGCAGTAAAATCTTTATTGTCAATAAGGAATTAACTTTTCCATGCTTATCAACTAGGTTACCCACACATATTTTTTAAACAGTCTAGGCCAGGACTATTAAATTAGAAAACACTTTGAAAGATCTTGCAAGGGTCAGATGGAAGACAAAATATTTAATTTACTACTAGAATTTGTAAAGTTTACTAGCCTGTTGAATGTCATCCAACTTTCCCACTGCATTTTATAAATATTAACAAAATAGTAATGTTTTATAGCCCAAGGTCTTTGGTAGCTAATTACACATATTTCCACTACTTTGTAGGTGATGGGACTCTTGTGTCTTAATGGCCTGGTAAGCAATGTCGGAAGAAACATTGCTCCTGACACAGTTGCCCAAGCTGAACAAGTCGAAGAAGAGAGGTCAGACTAAATGTGGCCTCTTAGTCATCCAGGTTAAGGGTTGTGAGGAGAGCTAAGTGCCCATCCATATTTAAAAAATGATGCATTTACAAAAACTAAACACCTTTGGAGGATTCTTAGACTGAAATGGTATGAAAAGTTAATTGCATATCCTTTACAGGACTTTGCGAATCAATCCCAGCTTTTTAACGCTGTTTGTGATTTTTCTAGGCATTATTACGTTCAGTAGTTTGCCATTGCTTTCTGAATGGGTGGTGCCATCATCCTTTTTTTGAAATCCATGCAAAACAATTTGCAACCAAACTGTCCGCAGCGTGATTCGAACTCAGAATGTCGGGTTAATAGACCGAGCCACTATCCCCTAGGCCACAGACGCCACCGAAATGGTATGACAAGTGGTAAACTCAAACCTGTGAATAAGGATAGGGCAGAAACCCATGATGACTAGGAGAAGAAAATGGAGGTATATCGGGTATACCCTGAGAAAGACACATTCGAGCATCACTAGACAAGTACTTTAGTGGAACATACAAGGAAAATGGGGGAGGGGTCCCAAGCAGATCTGGAGATGGAATCTTCTTAAGGAACTGTAGGATTCTGGATTATCCTCGCAAGCCATAAGAAAAAAGCCAGAGACCAGGTAAAGAGGACAACAACTGTTGAGGCCCTATGCCCCACAAGGAGGTGAGAGGAATAAGCTTCAATGTCAGTTGAATGAGATCAATTTACTAAAACAACCAAAATTATCAAGTACTTCTAGTGTTAATAACCACTTCTATTTGAGGAACCTAACCTGTGTTAGTTCATCCAAAACTTCAGCTGGTAGAATCTGCATCAAGCCAGCAGTAGAGTATGTCCTATTGCTCCTGGATATACGCGCAAATCTGAATGGCATCATTTTATGTATGGTTATTATTATGTGTATAAATATGGTAGTATGAATAATTTGTTATATGTAAAGTGAAAGTAGCATGTATAAACTAAGATTGTTGGAATGTCATGCTGCTGTTGTATGTCTGCAAAGCTCAGTGGCAGGAAGCTGAAGTTGTGCACTAGAGGACTGTGTTTAAATCCTGAATTGTAAGTTGAGGGAAAGTTGTCAAATATTGCTCTCTGTTGCTGATACTTTTAACTAGCTTGAGGTGAAAGGGACCAATCATCTATGGGAATGACCTGTGTTCATAGAAATTGATTCTGGTCAGTTATTTTAAGATTTTTCAACCAAGCAGATAATAATGATGTTCTTGAGCAGATTATAATTTCAGAAGAGACAGCAGGTCATCCAAGATTTTCCCAACCAAGCATGTTTTTAATTACAATATAAGGTCACCAGATCTCGCCAGTTTTCAAAGATTCTGCCCACCATGCGGATATGAAAGAAAATGTTCTTGAACATATTCTAATTTCTCCTAATGCATCACGTTTTTTCATGATTTTCTCAACCAGGCATATAAGAATGAAGATGTCCTATCTTGATCAGATTATAATCTCAGGAGATCTAGCAGGTTTTTCCATGATTTTCTCAACCAGGCATATAAGAATGAAAATGTCCTGATCTTGAGCAGATTATAATATCAGAAGATCTAGCAGGTTTTTCCATGATTTTCTCAACCAGGCATATAAGAATGAAGATGTCCTGATCTTGAGCAGATTATAATCTCAGAAGATCTAGCAGGTTTTCCATGATTTTCTCAACCATGCATATAAGAATTAAAATGTCCTGATCTTGAGCAGATTATAATATCAGAAGATCTAGCAGGTTTTCAATGATTTTCTCAACCAGGCATATAAGAATGAAGATGTCCTGATCTTGAGCAGATTATAATATCAGAAGATCTAGCAGGTTTTCCAAGATTTTCTCAACCAGGCATATAAGAATGAAGATGTCCTGATCTTGAGCAGATTATAATCTCAGAAGATCTAGCAGGTTTTCCAAGATTTTCTCAACCATGCAGATAAGAATGAAGATGTCCTGATCTTGAGCTGATTATAATTTCAGAAGATCTAGCAGGTTTTCCAAGATTAGCCAGGCAGAGAAGAATGAAAATGTTCTTGATCAGATTATAATATGACAAGCTCCAGCAGGTTTTCCTAGATTTTCTCAACTAGAAAAAAAATCATAATGCTCAGGTCAACAGATCTAGCAAGTCTTCCAAGATTTCACTAACAGGGCAGATAGGAATGAAGAGGATCTTGAACAGATTATTAAGTTAACAGATCAGTCGGTTTCCCTCATATCCTACTATACGTCATCAATATAATTGGGCAAAATATAGCATCAGAAAAATGCTGTTAATGAGCTTGCTTAATTGGTCAAAAAGAATAGCATAAGACACAAAATACAGCAGATTTACAATGGAGATCAAAAGATATGGTTTATTAAACATGGGGGAAACAAAACGAAAACTACGAGCACCCAAAAAATGGAGCTTGGTTCCCTCACTCACGCAAAGATATATAATATTAACATAATAAAATGCATAATAAAATTAATCCATGAAGGAAAAACAATTTATATTAAGCAATGCACACATACTGTTTTTCTGAAATGACTAAATTTTATTATACAGGTTTACGTATTTCGAACATGATAATCATAATGGCTTTGTGGTAGAAATGCTAATTTGATGCCATCGTTGATAAATTATCACGTGCAGTCAGTAGCTAACGCATTTCCCTGATGTTTGGATTGGTAGGAATCGGTTTTGTTGCTCAGCTATTGAGTTGGATACTTTAGTGCGACTGCATGCGATATTCATTTCATTCAGGATGCTCTTTGTTTGTGTCCACATTGGTTGTGTTTTAACTGTATATAATATATTCATATAATGGTAGACGACTGCTAGAGACGATCTGACGACTGTCTTATGCAACAATGCGTGTGCGGATTGCTGGCTCTTGTTGTGATTGCTGTTTCATTGAATATGAAATTCAAGTGTCGAACAGTTGGTTCTGTACTCTGGCGATAGCCTTATGCATTTAATGTGAATTGTTGCCGGGACTGTTATTTCCTTCACGAGTTCACTTGTGAGAATGGGGCCGCATTGTCACATTGTGTACGATTTTTCTCTGGCATTGGAACGGAGCAATATGAGACCCGTTGTAGTTGCCGTGAAGCTGAAATCGACACTAAGTGACTAACATAACAGATCGTAAAACTTCTCTCTTACGACTAGTAAACTGTTGTGACTTGGACGATAAGATGAAAATGTATTGTTTTGTAAATTATATTTGTGCAGACTACTTCTAAGTTCTAACTAAGACTAAAGTCTAAAGTGTAAACTGAGTAAAGTAAGATTTTTGCTCGTGTGTCCAATTGTTTGTTGATGTTTACTTTTCCAACTGTATGTTTGATTCTATTAATGCTCACCACTGTTTATGCAATGTGAAATGACAACATAATTTCGAATTAGTCATAACTATCAAATACATAATTTAAAAAGAGTGAATAACTTTAATTTGTGCTTACTGCTGATTGTTTCTTGCCGCCATCTTCACTAATGCTCAGAGTTGCCAGATTAAAATTTTAAGTTTAAGCCAAACAAGACTAGAAAGAAAACACAAGAAAAAAATGAAAACATTTAAACATTTTTCATATTGACATAATATGTGAAAGCTCTAGAATCCGTTCATTACTGTCATTCTCACTGTAACAAGTGGACCACACATCATAAACCTTGTCAGATGTAAGTTTCAAATCAAGTTACAAGAAAGAAATTTATCTCCACACGAAATTACTATATATAGTGTTATTATAAAAACAGAAGTGATAAGTGCTTTAACTTTAATTTACTTTAAATACATATTGCAGTATACGAAAAATTAAATACACCTTCTTGTAGCGTGTGTTTTTATCCAATTGACAAATAACATATCTCTGCATTTATCTTCAAACGCAGTGATGTTGCTTTCTGCCAGGTGTATAATATAACTGTAAACTCAGTCTTTGGTAAGTTTCAATATTCGATATACTTTTCAGTATATCTAGCACAAGGAAGAACTGTAATTTGACCGAGAATTTATCTATAAACCACATACTTTTTTCTTTGACAGTTTTTATTCATAGATGAGCTTCGATGATATTGTTTTTCTTCAGGAACGAACGACATTATATTAAGAATTGTATGCCAAACTTAATTTGGTGAATAATATCTTTCTTCTCATTCACGTTATATAGTCTATTTTCAAGATTGTTCCGGTGTAAGAATAATTCTTGTTAAAAGTTCATAAAGATCTGGTGTTTGGTTGAAAAAAGGCTACACTGTATTTTCATTACATGTGTTGCAAATACGATTAACATGTATTGCTTGTTTGAATAACTCGTATTCTGATCGCAATTGACAAGGACTTGTGTTGCATATAATGCTTCTCATTTTCAGGAACGATGTTTTCGCTTGCCCTATTCTGCTTTTTATTTCAGATCGGCATCTGCCATCTGATGTTACCAGGACTCCGAAATATTTAAATTGCTATACTTGTCTTAGCTCAGTCCCATTTACGTGATGGTGTATTTTGCCATTCCATAAATTATGGATTATTAAATCTCAACATATTTTATTTCGTTACAATTTGTTTTCATTAATTTTTTTTATATTATTTTATTTAGTTTCTTATATTTCTTCCGTTTTAAATATTTCTTCTTTTTTTTAAGAAATACATTTCACGGGTATAAAAACCCCGTAGAAATGGAAGCGGTCTTGCTTAACGTGCAACTTGTTTCTATCAATATGTTATAATTTTAGTTGCGAGATATAATTTCACCATGTACTGATATCGTTTTATCTGAAAACCATCTCCTGCTCTGCAAAAGTGTAAAAAAACCACCACAATCTCTTGCAAGAGATTTAAGCAATGCGTAAGCTGCAGTCGACATGACTAGTATTTTTGCAGAAATATTTAAGTGTATCAATAGTATTAAGGTCAAGAGGTTATAATTATATGGTTTTGTTACAAATATATACATACACGAAGGTTAACTGTTACTTAAAAATACTGACATATCACGCTGAACTCCTTTATTTGGAGATCTAAATTGCAAGTATTTCTGAAGTCTTTGTAAGGCTCGCCTGAATGGTTAGGGACACTGATGATAAGGAAAACAAACGTTCACGCAAAATTAGTCCTATGTCATTTATTAGGCGTTCTGATCTTCTTTAATTGGAGATCTATAGTACAAGTATCTCTGAAGTAGGTACGCTGACAATAAGCAAAACAAGCCTTCACGCAAAAATCAACCATAGGTCCCATATTAGGTGCTCTGATCTTCTTTACATGGGGATCTAAATTACAAGTACCTCTGAAGTCGGAGTGAGACTCACCTGAATAGCGTTTGACACTGGTGATAAGGAAAGCAAGTATTTACGCAAAAATCAAACAGAGGCCTCATACAAGACTGCGTCTAAAATTTATAGAGGGCGAACGAAAACAAAAATATTTCAGAACGAAACCAAAGTTAATTAATTTATAACTAGTTGAAACCTGTCAATGCTGACAGGGCAAAGGTGATTCTACGATTATCCTTGTGATTCGACCGTTGTCGAAACGTACGTGCTTGTGATGCAAATCGCTGTTATATTGGTAATTGAATTAGATAATTTCAATAGTATGAGAAAGTTACTGACATCCAAACAAATTACAAACAGGCTAAAAATGAGAATGATCAAATGCTATATATATCCTATATTAATGTATGGCTCGGAAATATGGACAATGAACAAGCAGTTAGAAGACAGAATTGATGCATTTGAGATGTGGATATATAGAAGAATAGGCAGAGTTTCATGGACAGAAAAACAGACAAATAAACAAGTTTTAGGAAAACTAGGCATGAAGAAACAATTATTAAGAGAAATAAAATTCAGACAAGTAAAGTATTTTGGACACATAAAAAGACATGCCACCATGATAAAACATTTACTAGAGGGGAAAGTTGAGGGGGAAGAGTAAGAGGAAGACCGAGAGATAAGTGGGAGGAAACTTTAAGAAATGGACAGGTTACAGTCTGGCAGTGTGCAACACAAGACGAAAGACAGAGGATGCTGGAGATTCATTGCAGCCAACCTTCAATGTGGAGACGGCACCTGATGATGTGTAGCAATTAGTTGTGTTGCTAGTACTAGTCAACTACATTGTGAAGCAACATGTTGTTGTAGAAGAATATATCTATGGCCGACAGAATCAATGGCCGCCCGTGTGGTTGCCGGGGCCCAAATTGGGGTGTAAAGAATAGAACCACTGTTACCTGCAACGCATGTCGTAAGAGGCGAGTAAGGAGGTTGGGCGTGAGGCTAGCTACCTCACACCGTAAAAAACACTAGATGGCTACAGAACGGAGACCGAACCGAGTAAACGCTGACTGAAACCGGACACATCGCCGTAGGATAAGCACCAGAGCTCCAATTGGCGCTGAAGATGTGACGTAAAACACACCAATGCTAAGGCTGCATGAATCAGATTTTCACATGAATAGAATTTATGGGAAAATCTGGTACATCGGTCTGGGCGGTGATCGCGCGCGAGAGAGAGAGAGAGAGAATCAATGAGGTCATAAAGTAATGTTTTTAAAAATTTTAATTTTCGTTTGCTTTGCTATGAATTCAGGCGTAGTCATGGCGTCTAATATTCGCTTCTGGCAGATTTGTGCGTAAAGGTTTGATTTCCTTATCACAAGTGTCCTTCTTCATTCAGGCAAGTCTCGCTCTAACTCCAGTAAGCAAGTAAAAGAACCCATTTTTCTACCACATAGTATATAGAGTAATACGATGTTCGGCCCGTGTTTTTTCATTGACCGTCGGCACATAATGGTTGATGTTATCAACATCACACCGATCGTCTTTACTTCCCAGTGATTTGTCTGGTACCTAATTGAGGCTGGGTCGACATGAGAGCCTTTACGGACGGAAAAAATTCAACTCTAACTTCAGAGATACTTATAATTTGGATCCACATGTAAAGGATCAGGGTCTCATGTAGCACAAACGTGTACCGTGTGCACACGAAGAGATTTTTATAAATTATCAATCTCGCACCAAACTGTAATTTTCACGGCAGGAGGTCACTAGTGTAGGCTTATCAACTTCGCCCAAGATAATGTAGTGTTAATGATGTATATCCTGGTTCTGTTCGACCGACATTCACGACACTTACTGAGAATGTAATATGTTGACATTTCCAGAAGTTTTTTAAAAATTGACAGCCGCCTGTGTGTTGCCGGGCACCGCAAACGGGGCGCAAAGAATAGTATCACTGCGGCCTACAAGCCATGTCATGAGAGGCGACTGAGGTAGGGGCCTAGGGAAGCTACCCTAGTAAATAAAAAGCATCACAGAAATCTGATTGCTGGCGTACTTGTTGGCGTATAACTGACACAACGTACAATCACTCTTAGGCTCAGATCACATACAAATCACACAGAGTGATCGATATGGAGCGTTCGAAGCAGAAGAAGAAGAATAAGAAGAAATTGTGACAGCAAGGCATGACAAATTCAAAGGTCACAGGTCACTTCAACAGACGCCATTTTAATCATTCAAAATGCACCATGCAAGTCATTCTCTTCCAGCAACGTTACGTTGAAACGCCAGCATACGACCCCATCAGGTGCAGTTCAGAATTTGTTCCCCCGCAGAAATCATGCACAAAATATTCGCTTTACCTCTCACATCTCTTCTTTTTGTGTCAACTTTCTTGAAATTACTATCACTATACACCTATCCACTATCACTACATCAGTATATTACAAGTCTACTGATGCACATAGTTTTCTCCTTTATACTTCTTCCCATCCCCAGGCTTGTCGTGATTCTTTGCCATTTTCACAGCTCTTGCGTATTCGTCGCCTTTGAAGCGAGAACGATGCTTTTCTTGATAGAGCTCGCGAGATGCTTGATTTCTTCCGCAAGCGCCTATACACAGAGAAGGTGCTTCTATCTGCTACCCATCAAGTTCAGAAAATTACTCACCAGCAGGCCCTTACCAGCCAGCATAGGACTACTAACTCTGACAGGGTAAAACTTATCTTAACTTTCCACCCATAGTTCACTGGTGAAAAATGTTTTATTCCGTCATCTGTCTATCTTAAGTCAGATCCTTAGACTCGTTCAGTCTTCCCCAACTACCCTTTGGTGGCTTACAGATGGGACAGAAGTCTTAAGGATATGTTGGTACACAGTCGCCTTAAGTCTAATATCCAGAGTCATTTTGACACTGCCCAGTGTGGCCGTCGGCGTTGCAATACGTGTGTTTATGTAATACAGACTCGTACTGTATCTTTTCCTTTAGCCACGTTTGTTATTGAAGATGGTTTCACATGCGAGTCCCAAAATATATTCTACGCTATCACTTGCAAGCGGTGTTCTAAGGCATATATCGGCGAAACAGTCAAAATGCTCAGTGACCGTTTCGACCAACACTTCGCTGATATACTTCAATGCTCTGTGACCACTGTAGCCACTCATTTCAATGGAACTGACCATTTGGGTGCTCGCGACGTCCAGGTCACTGCCATCCGATCATGTTCCTCTGATGATCGTAGTCGATTTGTTCTGGAAGATCTCTTTATTTCTTTATGTGGTACCTTGCGACCTCATGGACTCAACACTCTACATTCCTATGCTTCTTAGTACTTTCTCTTCTCATGCTCTATTTTTTTTTTATATGTTAAATGTATATTAGTCATATATTTACTTGATTTTTGTATTGTTTCTCTTATTTTTCCACTTATAGTTTTTTTAAATATTTATTTCGTTTTTAGTCACATATTTTAATTCGTTTTTAACCGTTGCTATATCTTTGTTAAAGTCTATATTTAGTGTTCTGAGTTTTTCGTTAGGTTTGTTGTATCGTTTTGCTTGATAAAGGTCTTTTTGGTCGAAACGTTGCTGTGTATTGTCATTGTATTTGTATTTTGTAAAACTACAGTACTTTGTTTTACGTACTTCGCCATTATACATAGTTTTACTGCAGTCTCCATCTATATTGATATTATTTTGCAGAAATCACGCTATCTAGGAATAAAAGAGAACGAAAATATAAAAAACCGTAAACGCAAATGTATGCTTAATATTAATCTTACTAGAAATCTACGGGAACTTAATTTGTTAGGCTATAACTATCAGTCATGTGGATAACGTTTCGCTTCATCACATACTACATTTTGAAACGTAGCAGCTATCATTGAAAAGATCTAAGAATTTTTAATTTTCCTTATCGTTACGTCTAAACTCTGACGTCTTATTCGCTCACTGCTCAACGTATGTCGTAGATCCCCAATGTCAAGGCTGCTGATAAACCGGTTCATGACATCTACAAGTCAAAGTAAAAGAAACATAGAGAAGAAAAAAATCAGACCTGACCCATTTCGCTGTCCTCAAAGATCATCATCATTAAGTGTCATCTAGCAGACGTAGAGTATCATGTTCTACCACAACTATTGTTCTAGCTATGCGTTCTAAAATTGTTTTCACGCAGTTACATGATGTTGATACAATTCCGATCAGAATGCGAGTTATTCAGTGCTACATAGAACCAATACTGACATACGGATGCGAGTCATGGACAATGAGTACACAGAAAAATCTCTGAGTGCCACAGAAATGTGGTTTTACAGAAGAATGACGAGAATCCCATGGAGTCTAAAATACTAATGTTGAGGTGTTGAATGAGATCAAGACACAGAGAAAGCTTATCATCAATATAAGAAAGAGGCAGTCATTATTTTTCGGGCATGTGATGAGGAGGGAGGTTTAGAACACATTGTGACAACCGATAAAATCGAGGGTAGACGAGACAGAGGAAGACAGAGAGAGAAATTGTTGGATAGTCTGACTTCATGGCACGGTAGAGCGTCAACATCTCTGTTGATAGCAAACACCAACGACAGAGATTTGTGGAGATCCATGATCGCCTAAGCCAGCTGGCACGGCACCTGATGATGAAATGATGTTGAGCTGTCTATAATCTTTTCCCTCTGTCTATCTCAGCATCTTTTCCCTGTATTTTGCCTGCTGTCACAATGTATTCAAGCTTTTCTTTTCTAATAACATGTCCAAATACTGTTGATTCTTTCTGATGCGTTTCGTAAACAATCTGTTCTCGCCTGCTTTCTTGAGAACATTGATTGATTGATTGACTAATTGATATGACCATCATCATTGCACTTCGGTGAGTAACCATGTGTGTTCCGATCTCAGCGGCAGTGCACGAACTCCGTAGCCCCGGCGATGGTCCTCGATTTAATTTTGAAGAAGACATTTTTGTAGGAATTGTTATTTTTAATCTTTTTTTTTTCTAATGAATTTTGCAGGGGCAGAGGAACAAATTATCTTGTTTTGAATAACACTGATATCTGCTGTTTTTGCTCAGAAGAAGGGGTTTTAAGGTAGAAATGGTCAAGGTTCAAAAGGTTATTAAAGAGAACATTATCATTTGTCATATCTTCTGTTCGAACTTCTTCTTCTTCTTTGCGTTCGTTCTTCACGACCAATTTTAATCACTCTTTGTGATATGTTTGAACTTTGCCAATAACGTGTATACGTTGCACATTGGTTTGTAGGCCCCTAAACGCATAGACTTCTACACGTTTAGGACACATGCATCCGATTTCAGGCAAACCTCCTTAGTCGCCTCTTACGACATGCGTGGCAGGTAACAGTGGTTTTATTCTTTACCCCCTACATTTGGGCCCTGGTTACCACTCGGGCGTTTTCTGTTCTAGCTATTGTCATCATTCTTCTCTTTTTTTTTTTTTTCCAGAAGCACTTGAGCTTTTCAGCTCTTCGGCTCGGTGCCATGGACATCGTAACCCTTCTGTTCGGTGCCACGAACACCGTAAATCTGGGGAATCTGTGGCTTTTTCTGCCATCCCGCGGAATTAAACCCGCACACACAGAGGAATAGTCACCGTAGTCCAACGCGCTACGAACACGCTGGGAAGACGGGCATCATTCTTCTCTAAATCCACATCTCTGTGGTCTCTAATAATTTACTACTAGTTATTTGATGTCCATGATTCACATCCTTATGTGAGAACTGGGTTCTAAACAGCACTGCAATAATCTCTTTCTCACTTTCCATAATAAGTTTTTATTACACAACATGGCGAAGGACACTGATGATATGAAAGCAATCCTTCACGCAAAAATCAGCGAGAAGTACCATACTTGACGTTTTGACTACACCTGAATTCATAGCGGCCAACGAGAAGAAGAATTACACAGCATGTTTTTCATTTTTCAGAAAGCTGCCTTCGATTGGTTGATTTAAGGTGATGTTCGTGGGCACTCTTCATATGCTGCTACTATGCCCATGTTGCATTATGGGCCTTAGTGCTTTCACTAATCACCACCGGTCCAGGTGCAACTCTTTGGCTGCTACCACTCACCCTCTCCCTTACCCAACATAACCAACACAGACAGTATAGCCTCAGCCTGTCAATGGCCCAGTCTCCTCTCGTCACAGCTATGAAAAAGTACACTAAGTGTAAGCTTCTTACGCAACCTCTGATGATATTTGGGAATAATTTTCGACACATATTTGTACAGATGAGCTACTGATACGATTGTATCAACATTAAACCCCACTTTATACTACCACATCCGATTTATACTGTAGCATGGTGAAAGATATTATTGATCATACGTGAGACCGTCAGAGCAGACTCTTATTTCTTCACGTGTTAGTGTTGAATACGCCTCTGCTCGCTGCTAGACTAGACGTCTGCAAGATTAGCAGCGTCACGCTCCTTGACAACCAATACAAAATAAATAATTTACAAGAACGAAGTGAGGTCTTGAAAGCTGTTTATAAGAGAAATTTCCTTGAATTAACATCAAATATGTAATAAGAGAAACGAAACAACATAAGGAATGAAAATAAGAATCAAAATGCAGTGGGAGTCTGTGAATCGAAACAAACAACATGAAAGAAGTAATTCCAGAAAGAATTAACTAATGCCGTTCCACTCTGTGTTAAAACACATCTCCACTGAATGTATTTTAATGGGATTGCACTTTGCCGACTGCTTTCAACTTGTTATAATGCAAAACGATCAATGTTGCAATTCAAAGAATAAATGTGAATTGGTTGTAAATTGTATTTATCTCCATTCCTATATTTTTTGTGCACGCTACAGTTCTGTTTGTTATCTTTTAGCGTTAATTTTCCGAATCATTCTTATGGTCGATTCCTCTCTAGTCCACCAAAATAAAAAAATGGGTAACACGATTTTCTGAAAGTTATGTAAATAACTCGTGTTTCATATTCTTTGTTGTATTAAAGAGTAGGATCAGGGGTGGCTCGTCATTAGGGCTAGTGGGTCCGCCCCACCAAAAACCGAAAGGGAATAACTTCCAGGAATAGACAAATAATAGTAATACTCCAAAACCATGCTTTTTCCGAAATGTTGTGTCTGGCCCCACCAAGAAAAATGACTACGAGCCGCCACTGAGTAGGATGTAAGGCCGCATTTTTCTTTAATGTGGTTCATATGACACCGGCCTCCTTTACTTCCCAGTGTTTCTCCAGTATCTAATTGGAGAAGAGAATAAGGAGTTTGAAAACCTCAGAGGAAGCACTGGAGCTATTGAATATTATCTATAAATAGACGCCCGTCTGCCCAGCGTGTTCGTAGCGCGTTGGACTACGGTTGACTATCCCTCTGTGTGTGCGGGTTCAATTCCGCGGGATGGCAGAAAAAGCCACAGATTCCCCAGATTTACGGTGTTCTTGGCACCGAACCGAAGGGTTACGATGTCCATGGCACCGAGCCGAAATGAAAAGCTCAGGTAGCCTAGATTGAAAATCAATAAATAGACAGGAACAAGTATTAGGGATTCCGAAGAACCCCAAATTACCAAACATAGGATTCGCTCTCTCGTGATCACCGCCCAGACCGATGTACCAGATTTCCCCATACATTATATTCATGTGGAAATCTGATTCATGACTTTAGCATTGGTGTGTTTAACGTCACATCTTCAACACCATTTGGAGCTCTGGTGCTTATCCTTCGGCGATGTGTCCAGTTTTAGTCAGCGTTTACTGGGTTCGCTCTCCGTCAGCTTTGGGCTGTCATCAGCCGACCTGCAAGGCAGCAGGCTGCTGTTTTCTTTTAGGATAGCTACCCTTAGACAACCTTCCCTCCTGGGTTGTTGAGCGTCATCTTCCCTGGTTACCAGTCTTTTTTTGGACTACTTGGTTTGCCGTCCAGTTTTGTGTAGTAGTTCTCTGCGAGAGGAAACGTGGTTTTCTCCAGTATCTAACTGGAGAAGAGAATAAAGAGTTTGAAAACCTCAGAGGAAGCATCGGAGTTATTGAATATTATCAATAAATAAACAGGGAACAAGTTTTAGGGGATTTCGAAAATCTGAATTTTGCCTAGCTCTACTGACGACCGTTTTTAAGAACACAACCAGCTAGCTCTCCAATAAAAGTGCTTCACTAAGTCATGTCTTTCATAAACAGTGTCGACTGCTAACACAGACTAATAAGGTCACACTCCACCGAACACATGCGATAAGCACTGTGTGCTTGTATATATGAGACGTAACAGCAGCATACATGCACGTAAGTATACACATATAACAAACACGCACACACCATTCATAGGTAGATACAAGTTCTATCTATGGTAGATTCTAGTTGAGTCTGGGTCGACCTGAGAGCTGCATGCGGTCTGAAAAATATATAACTACAAATAGGGGTTTCGAACGTGGGGGACATCCGCCTAGGAAGTGAAGGCAATAACCGCTGGGCTAAAGTGGTTCTGAAAACTTTATGAGCTGACGGAAACCAACTCAGTCTCCTGACTGACACAGTCATCATTAGAATCGGTGTAGAAGTGTTAGAACGATGTGACTTAATGATAGCAATTTTATTGGGTTGTTTATTCGAAATCGCTAGCACATTATTTTCTTTGAGCAAGGCGCTTGTACTGTTCGGAAAGATTAGTGGTTCGAATCTTCATTGTATCCAGTTGCTGTTTGCGTCCGCTCTACCAACCACTTGTTAACCACTCTTAGCGATTTGTATGTGATTTTCTGAGCGTTACAGAGAACTCATTTCTTCCTAAACGCTAGGGCAGTCTAATTCTTTTTTTTCTCGACGGGGCTCAAAATTCCCAGACCCCGAAGCTCTTCAATAATATGTTTAACATAAATACCACATGATATAGAGTCGACGGACAAATGCACAACACTCCTCGGTCGTTGAAGAATAAAAAGAGGCAGGAAGAAAAGAAACCGCGTCGTGGAAAAAAAGAAAGGTGGGCTTCACAAAATCGCATGCATTAGAAATAGATGCGGAGTAACATTTGTAGCCTTACATTTCTCTGAGAACAAGATCAACTTCAGATCCACAAGTTTTTGAAGCGCCTTCGTCAGCGTGTGCTACGATAGTTGCGATAGATAACTATAGAACATCAACACTTCAAATATCTATAGAACAATTTTCAAGTTCTGTTCAAGCTTATTTTCTTATCTCCTTTGCTATGACATTAAGCTGGTCCAATTAAGGTCTTCGTATACAATGGAATGCTCATATTGAACCGGAGTTCAAACCAATCAACACACACTGAAGCACATTACAATTGAAGTGATATACACTTGAAATGCAATGACAGAAACAGATCACAAAAAAACTTTAAACTTTTTCAACTGTTTGTATCACATCATCAGGATAAGAAGAGATTTATAGAACGGACTTTTGTGTGCGCTTCATAAACAGTGTATTTCATCGCCTCTGTTATCTCTGAGGTTCCCCTTTTGCGTAGGCGGCCTTCTGCTTTGTATTCACTGTATCGGAGTAACAATGTTCTTTGAGGCACACTGTTTGTTGATAATCTGCTTATGTGGCCGAACCATTTAATTTGTTGTTTTTGATGAAGTTCAGTACTGATGTTGTACCCATTTTCCCCTGATGTTTTCATTTCTAAACCGGTCTCTTTTTGTTACTCCCATCATTCTGCATAGACACTTCATCTCTGTCGTGACTAGTTTTCTTCTTCATTAACAGACTATTACATATAAAAATTCAGTATCGCAAGATAGAGATTCACAGTATCGCAAGATAGAGATTCAGAAAATGATATCATCGAAAAAAATCAAGAAGGCAAGACAAACTTTTTCCATGATCAACAAAATCTGGAAAACAAAAGGACTAAATCTTAGGACGAAACTTAAAATATAAGAAAGTAATGTGGGCTGAGAAGTAGCTATATATACAGTAGTGAATGCTGGAAAATGACCCAACACATAATACACAAGTTGGAGACATTTCAGAATAAATGTTTAAGAAAAATCCTGCAAATTTTCTGACCAAATACCATAACAAATGAGGAACCTTTGAAACGAACAGAATGTGCATCCTTGGAGACCATCATTAAAAGACGAATATGGATGTGGATTGGATGTGTATGTCGTATGCCAGTAGGGGCATTGGCTAGGACAGCTGTCAGGTGGACAGCGGATGGGAAGAGACGGCCTAGACGTCCAAAGGAAATATGGAAAAGAACTGTGGAGAGAGAGTTGAAGGAGTGTGGCCTGACGTGGGAGACGGTTGATAGAAAGGCAGCAGAACGGCAACAGTGAAAGTCTCTTGTGGAAGCCTTATGTATCAATCTGGACACGAAGAAGTTATAGATATATTAATAGGAAAAAACCCCCACAATTGTATACTGGACGCGTGAAATCCCCCACAGTTGTATACTGGACGCGGGAAAACCCCCAAAGTTGTATACTGGACGGGAAATCTCCACAGTTGTATACTGGACGCGGGAAATCCTACAGTTGAGTTAATATAATGGAGGATGAACACAAAGAGAAACAAATGAGCAGAATACATGGTAGCGTAGTTGTTAGTGAACTCGCTTCGCAAGGCTGGTGGTCTGGGTTCAGCTCCGCAATGTGCGTGGAATTTTTCCCGACCGCGACGGCTCTCAGGTCGACCCAGCCTCAACTGGGTACCAGACATGCTCTGGGAAAGTAAAGGCGGCCGGCGTGATGCTGACCACATCACCCATCGTGTGCCGAAGGTCAATGAAAAATACAGGCCTAACACTGTATTGACCTATATACCACGAGGTATGAAAGGGTTCCTAAAAAAAAAAAGAATACATGGTTATATTCTATGATGATGATGACATACGTTACATCTGAAGTAAGAGAAGGCACGCCTGTATGGCAGGGGACACTGATAATAAGGAAATCATGCCTTCATGCAAAAATAATCAGAAGCGACATACCTGACTACGCCTGAATTCATAGCAGGCGAACACAAGAAGAAAAAGATGACATACCTTAAATATATATTGAACTCAACCCATCATTACTATAGGGATGTAGACATTTACGTACGTCATTCATACCATTGTCAGTGTATTCTTAGACATTTTGTAACGTCATTCATTACATGATGTGTTTTCTTGCATTTGTGTCTATACATCATTGTCTGTGTGTTTTTAACATTTGTCGTCATTCACAATTGTCAGTGTTTTCTTAGACATTTCGTACGTCATTCATACCATTGTCAGTGTTTTCTTAGACATTTCGTACGTCATTCATACCATTGTCAGTGTTTTCTTAGACATTTCGTACGTCATTCATACCATTGTCAGTGTTTTCTTAGACATTTTGTACGTCATTCATACAATTGTCAGTGTTTTCTTAGACATTTCGTACGTCATTCATACCATTGTCAGTGTATTCTTAGACATTTCGTACGTCATTCATACAATTGTCAGTGTTTTCTTAGACATTTCGTACGTCATTCATACAATTGTCAGTGTTTTCTTAGACATTTCGTACGTCATTCATACAATTGTCAGTGTTTTCTTAGACATTTCGTACGTCATTCATACCATTGTCAGTGTTTTCTTAGACATTTCGTACGTCATTCATACCATTGTCAGTGTTTTCTTAGACATTTCGTACGTCATTCATACCATTGTCAGTGTTTTCTTAGACATTTCGTACGTCATTCATACAATTGTCAGTGTTTTCTTAGACATTTCGTACGTCATTCATACAATTGTCAGTGTTTTCTTAGACATTTCGTACGTCATTCATACAATTGTCAGTGTTTTCTTAGACATTTCGTACGTCATTCATACAATTGTCAGTGTTTTCTTAGACATTTCGTACGTCATTCATACAATTGTCAGTGTTTTCTTAGACATTTCGTACGTCATTCATACAATTGTCAGTGTTTTCTTAGACATTTCGTACGTCATTCATACAATTGTCAGTGTTTTCTTAGACAACATGAGGTCAACTCCATTACTATGATGTGTGTTTCTTCTTTTGCCCCTGAGGACAAATAATTTCGCCTGTGTGTTTTCTTCTTTTGCCCTGAGGACAACTGCATTTCGCCTGTGTGTTTTCTTCTTTTGCCCCGAGGACAACAGAATTTCGCCTGTGTGTTTTCTTCTTTTTGCCCCGAGGACAACTGCATTTCGCCTGTGTGTTTTCTTCTTTTTGCCCCGAGGACAACAGCATTTCGTCTGTGTGCATTTTAATTTTGTCTATTCCTTTCCATCTTGTTTCGAAGATTTCTAGAATATCTATCCCGATGTTCTTCAACTTTGTTGCGAGTGGGACTGTTTTGCCATGCTCTAGCAACGTTCTCACGTTTCAGCAACCACTTCTGGCAGTTTTCCCGACAGGACAGAAGATTAGTCGGCATCACCGGATCCTTTCGACTTTCCGGCGATACATCATTTGCCCCCCTGTTTTTGGACGTTGCCCTGGTTTGGATGATTCTTCTTCTTTCTTTTGTCCTTCTCTGCTTTTTTGCCGCTAGGCGTAGCAGGTTTAACTGATGATCGGTTTCGGAGATAATGCACGCTCGGTCGCTTGATATGGTGTGGTATTGTGGTTTTACAAGATGTCTGAACTCCATCAACCCATCTTTTTCTTGAGTTGACCTTTCCTCTTGATGATTCCATTTCAGGTTGTACAGGCTCTTGCATACCGGTGTATTCGGGTTCATTCTGACCTGTGGCTTTGGATGATTGAGTTAGGTTATTTCTTATTGCTGTTTCTTTCATGTTTGTTGACGATTTGTTGGCTTATTTTTTACGGGATGAGGTTGCCAGACCACACACCCTACCCTCCATAGTCGCATCTTACGACATGCCTGGCAGGTACACATTGCTCCATATTCTATCCCTCCCCTTTCGGGCACCGGCAGACATGGGCGTAGCGTCATCTTGCTTTCTAGATTTATACGAGTGCTCATATGCTGTCGACAGTATTTGAAAAACTTCCACTTATGTCCCTATTTCCACATATCATGTTTGTTTCGCAGATTCAACTAACCTCAGGCGGTAACGAAACAAACAATTTAATTATTTCGACCTTCCTGTTATTCTGCTCTAATTCAAAATATCGTGCGTTCTATAGCAAAAATATATTGAACGATATTAATTCATAACTCACAAAAACGTATTCCCATTTCCATCATTTTATTTAGTTTAATCATATTTGTATATTATTTACTTGCATCATTTTTTCAATATGTTTGATATATTTATAGCTTTTATTATTATTATTACTTAGTTTAAGAATTTAAGTATTGCGCCATAATTTTCCATAGTTGAATGATATGAATTAAATTGTTGAGAATCTAGGAAAGAAATAATAAATCGGTGCACAAGTGTCGCCCGTGTAGTGCTGGGGCCCGTAAGGGAAGCAAAGAATAGTACCACTGTGACCTACAAGGCATGTTGTAAGAGGCGACTGATGTAGGGCCTAGGGAAGCTACCCTAGTAAATAAAAACGTCGCAGAAATCGGATGTGCTAGCCTACTTGTAGGCGCATAGCTGGCACACGTACATTTGCTCTGTAGGCTCAGATCACATACAAATCACAAAGAGGTATATAATAAGTGGTCTATAAGGAGCGTTCGAAGAAAAAGTTGCAAAAATGTGAATTATTTTATGTTTCTGCATGTTTTTTTTTAACACTCCGCAGGTGTGTTCGTTGCCTTCCAGCGTCGTTGTCCTAACCACTTTCAGAGAATTAGGTTGAGCACACATGGATTCCCACATGCGTATACACTGAGCGACTCAATGAATTTGCTCAAGACATTTCAGGCTCGATGTATGAGGCAGGAATGGCTTGTCACATTGGGCATATCCTGAATGAACCATTTAACCTTTATTTTTGTACCAGGACATGCGGAAGTACTAGGCAATGAGCGTGCAGATCACATGGTTGATACAGCAGTGGTCGAGGAAGGACAGTAAATATATAGTTCAGACATCATTAAAATAATAAACGAAGCAGGTAGTATAGATGATTTGGTGAACGTTTATAAATCTACATCCCTGTCTAGAGTGAAGCTGTGAGTGTGGGTTCAATTCCACGGGCTGGCAGAAAAAGCCACAGGTTTTGCGGTGTTCGTGGTACCGAACCGAAGGGTTACGATGTCAGCCGAGTCGAAGAGCTGAAAGCTCAAGTGCTTCTGGATCTGAAAAAATCTAGAAGTGAAGGCGATTGGAACTGAGAAACAAGAATGGGGGCGTCTGTAGAATATAAGTAAAACACGTAATCACAAAGTACTGTAGTGTTACAAATTACACAAACAATGACAAAATACAGCAGTTTATATTGTAGAATATAAGTAGTGAGCTAGATCGCAAGTGTACCTGGTTCAAACTCATATAAGTAGTGAGCTAGATCGCAAGTGTACCTGGTTCAAACTCTATGTAGTGAGCAGACGCAGACTGTTAAATCTTATTCTGCGCGTGTGGTAACCCCCAGCTAAGAATTTCGTGGTAAAATGTAGACCTCACCGTTCTCCGGTAGAGGTTGACACCAGTGGAAAGAGGCAGTGATCATTTTTCGGACATGTTATGAGAAAGGGAGGTTTAGAATACATTGTGGCAACCGGTAAAATCGAAGGGAGACGAGACAGAGGAAGACAGAGAGAGAAAGTTTTAAACAGCCTGACTACATAGCACAGAAGAGCTTCAACATCTGAGATGATAGCAAGTACCACAAAACAGAGAGATTTGTGAAAATTCACTATCGCCTACACGATAGCCGGCAAGGCACCTGATCAGTGGCGGCTCGTAGTTATTTTTCTTGGCCAGACACAAATTTTCGAAAAAACATGGTTTTGGAGTATTTACACTTGACTACATGCACGGAAGACCTTCGATATTGAGATGAGCAGCACCACACTTGAAAATCACTATGACACGAGTCGCCCTGCACCTGATGATGACAATGAGAATTAATTCAAAGCATAACACTGCACAAAATTCAAATTTCAGTCTCAAAGACATACTCAAATAAGCAGGTAAATCTAGGTGTGCTACATCTGCGTCAAGATATAGATAACCAAGTAAAGGTACATGGTTTATTTTAGATTTCCATTTTTTGAAATATATGTCTTGTGCGTTATCACAAACGTATGCTCGCGCAGGTAGTGAGCGCCGTCTGTTTGAGACGACACAAAACATAAAACAAACCACCAGAGATTGTAGGGAATTGGATTTGCTTAAAGGGAACACATGGATTCTCACATTGTATAATGTTAACATTTTTTTTTTCCCGATCCAGAAGCACTTGAGCTTTTCAGCTCTTCGGCTCGGTGCCATGGACATCGTAACCCTTCGTTCGGTGCCATGGACACCGTAAATCTGGGGAATCTGTGGCTTTTCTGCCATCCCGCGGAATTGAACCCGCACACACAGAGGGATAGTCACCGTAGTCCAACGCGCTAAGAACACGCTGGGCAGACGGGCAGTGTTAACATTTTAAGAATGACGTGTTGATTCTATCTGTTCTGCTTCGTCTGTTCATGATTTTATGTCTTTTTTCGTGTTTAGAAGCATTTTTCAATATCTGTAAGAAAAAAAATCTCGATATTTTTCCAGTCTCTGTCAAAATTACATTAACCTCTGTCGATATCTCAGTGAATCTTTTCGATACCTCTGCATAGTTTATCGATACCTCCATATTCCCTTTAGATACCTCCATATTTCCTGTAGATACCTACCTCCATATTCCCTTTAAATACCTCCATATTCCCTTTAACTACCTCCATATTCCCTTTAACTACCTCCATATTCCCTTTAACTACCTCCATATTCCCTTTAACTACCTCCATATTCCCTGTAGATACCTCCATATTCCCTTTAGATACCTCCATATTCCCTGTAGATATCTTGATAGATACATTAAAGAAATAATACATGTCTTTCAAATGTGAATATATTATCTGTATTTGTCCACTCGTTCTATAATCACCAGTGTGTTGCCAGGACTCGCAATGGGAGCAAAGAATAGAAACACTGCGACCTACAAGGCAAGGCATGTCGGAAGGGGCGAAATAGGTAGGGGCCTAGGGAAGCTACAATAATTAAATAAAAAGCGTCGCAGAAATCGGATCTGCTGGCCTACTTGTATCGAAAAAGGGGGAAGACTGCAGTAAAACTTGGTAAATAGTGAAACACGTACAAACAAAGTACAATAGTTTTACAAAATACAGAAACAGTGACGATAGACAGCAACGTTTCGACCAAAAGTCCATTTGTAAGTGTTCTCTGAAATTCGTCACTCCTGTTGTGTCGTTTGCTTGATAAAGGCCTTTTGGTCGAAACGTTGTTGTTTATCGTCACTGTTTCTGTATTTTGTAAACTTTGTACGTGTTTCGTTATTGGCCTACTTGTAGCCGCATAACTGATACAACGTACAATCGCTTTCAGGCTCAGATCATATACAAATCACAAATAAGTGGTTCATATGGAGCGTTAGAAGAAGTTCTATAATGAAGAGTTACTGCAAAAACGCAATTTAGTTGGCTCATGTCAGATGGTCTGAGTATAGTTAGCATGCCTGATGATCGTATACCAAACCAGTTGCTGTACATTAAGCTCAGAAGTGTGAAGCGCTCAGTTAAAAAGATCAGTCTACTGTCTGTTGTCTTTCCTCAGGTGGATGATGGATTTGTTTGGCCACTCTTGCCGTTAAGTGTAGGGATCGGAGCTTTAATTTACGTTCCAGGGTTAGATGAGTCGCCCTAGTTGCGTTATATTCATGTTTATTTAGTGTGGTCTTGATATTGTTTATCCATTTTTTTCTTGGACTTCCCTTGGCACCAGTACTTAATCTCTTTATATTGTATGCTGTTATTGATGGTTGGTTGTATTCCATTCTCATTAAATGTCCAAACTACTGCATTTGTTGTCTTTCAATGTATTCGGTGTATGAAGTTATGCCCACTCTGCATCTTATGCCATATTTTCGTAGTCTATCTTTCCTGGTGACCCCCACCGCTTTCCTCAAGTATTTCATTTCACATGTGGATGAGATTTCTGTGATGTGTTGCTGAGTAAAAACGAAATCTCTGAAAATTGTTAACACTGCGTCATTTCAGGTGAGATACTTGCTCAAGACCGAATACTCTCGCATAGTAGCAACTTATCAGCATCGTGGTGCACGATAGAATGGCTGAAACGAAAACGACCCACGCTAACTGAATCATTATTTTCTTCCTCTTCCTCGTTCGCTCTTCACCAGTCACTTGTTAAACCACTCTTTGCGGTTGGTGTGTGATTTACTCTTAGCTAGAGCTTCGAGTTCGTTGTGTCAGTTTGGTTCCTACAGATCAGTAAACCAGCACATCCTGTTTCTGCAAGTTTTTTCCCCTTCAAATTTGACTTCGTCTCACTACGTAGGGCAAAAAAATAATAAACTGAATTAGGGAAGTCAATCAACACAGGCGTGCTAGAATCCCGTTAGTTTTTGCATTCGAGGTCAAAGTTTCCCGATATATACTACTTGTAGATGGGGTGGGCTTCTGTGTTCTAAGGGTTTGTCAGCAGGCTAATAATTTTCACTTTTCGCCCTTCCAAAGAAAGACTAGCTGACCCCGAACTCTGCTGGTTGTAGAATCATGCACCGAGCACACCATGTAGACCTAGGTATCCACATTCTTATGTTTAACGTTGGTATTAAATGATCTAAGGGTCTCTGTGGCTAATTGTTTACGCCCCTGATCTCAATGCAGGTAAGATCGAGTTTCTAATAGTATCGGAGACGGACAATAAAATGTAGGTCCAATATTCAAGTTAGGCACATAAAAGAACCCTTGGTAATTGAAAGCCGAGAAGGGTAGGCTGCATAGACGATTCTTAAGTAAAACTCCTTAAAAAAATTAAAATACATTTCCTGTAACATTTTTTCATTATTTTAAAATTGCATTAGGGTACTTTGTTGGTGCTACGAAGTTCGTGCACTGCAGCTAAGATCTTTGTGTGTACAAATGAGATCGGAAAACACCTGATTGTCGATCGAAATGCATTGAAGATTGTCAACCAACCGACCCACCCACCCACCATTCAACCAACCATTCAACCAACCAACCAACTAACAAGACAGCCAGCCAACCGATCAACCAACACCAGCCAGCCAACCAACCAACCACAGCCAACCAACCAACCACCCACCCACCACCACACCAGACCAACCAACCAACCAACCAACCAACCAACAAGACAGCCAGCCAACCGATCAATCAAGCATCCAACCAACCAACTAACAAGACAGCCAACCAACCGATCACTCAACCAGCCAACCAACCAACCAACCAACCAACTAACAAGACAGCCAGCCAACCGATCAATGAACCAGCCAACCAACCAACCAACAAATAAGTCAATCAATGTTCTCATTTATTTTAGGGCGGGAGGATTTTGGAAATGCTCAATATTTTGTAACACATAAAATTACTTCTTTGCTATATTGCATCTCAACTTACCAGTAGTTTCTTAGAAATTCTCTACTTAACGTATAACGGGGAAACACCTGTACTAGCAACAAATCTGTCTGCTATAACGCACGATCATGTTGGATTACTACTACTTGTTGACACTAAACAGCTGTATATCAACATTAATTTGTATTAAACCAGAAGTCAAATGTTCATTAATCCATATCTTTAAGTCATCGCTTCATGTTTGTTTGTGTGTATGTGTGTGTGTGTGTGTGTGTATACACAGGGCAGTGTCGTGCTATGATACAGCGAGGCGTCCGCATCAGGCGGCGAGGTGTCCGCATCAGGCGGCACCGTAAGGGGAGCGACATAAGCAGCAACATCAAAATTACAATTGAAGGTTATTTTAACGAAAGGAAAAAAAAAACATATACGGGGCGGCATTTCGAAGACTTGCATCATACTGAGAAAATATACCGCAAGACCCTGTGTATATATATGTATAGTTATTTGAGCGGGATTGTGTTTTGAAAGACTTTGAGCTAATCCTGGTCCATGTTTCTATTTGCACGTGTTTGCTTGATAAATCTGGCATCATGATTATTCAGTGTGTATTATGAAATAAATATACCACATTTTTTCGACCATTTTGACTGCTGACTATTTTTCTGGCGAAACACGTAATCACAAAGTATTGTAGTTTTACAAATTACAAAACAATGATAATATACAGCAACGTTTCGACCAACAAGGCCTTTATCAAGCAAACGAACAGGAGCGACGAATAAAAAAAAACCCAAAAACATATGGACGACTACATACAAACGTTTCTAATGAAAATCTGGGAATAAAAACGAATAACGAAATAAATGTAACACAAAAACACACATAAAAACTAGAAATAGAAAAGAAGAGAAACAATAAAAAATCAAATAAATAGATAACTTGAATACATACAACATATGCATATATAGATTACAAGGCATGAGAAGAGAAAGTACTAAGAAGCATAGGAATGTTGAGCCCACGTGGTCGCAGGGTACCATACAACGGTCTCATCTATATTGTGACTATTTTTCTCGCACAACTTTATATACCCTTTCACTAGCTTATTGAAGTTTATGACCAGACTTTTATCGATAAAAGGAAAGTTTTTGTACTTTGTAAAACTAAATTACTTCGTTTTTACGAGCATCGCCTTTGCTATATAGTTTTATTGTAACTTCTACTTAGTCGATAAGAATATCCGCCATTTTGCTGCAAAACACTAGAACTGCGCAAGACAAAAACGTAATACCACGACACTATGCAACAACCCGGTAATAATCTTATCTTATCTTATCTTACCCACATTTGCCGTGAAGAGTCGTGGGGAGATTTAGTTTTCTATCTTCTGCCAGGTGTGTTGCGCTTGATATTGCGCTTGATGCTTTCGCAGGAACTCTGAGATGTTATCTATCCATCGTGTTCTTGGCTTGCCTTGTGCTCTGCGCCCTGAGAGTCGATTATTGTAGGCACGTGATGTAGTAAATGTGGTTCCATTCTCATTAGATGGCCGAACCACTTGATTCTTTGCTTCTCGATGTACTATATGCACGGTATAGTACCAACGATGCTTCTGATATTCTCGTTTCGCACTCTATCTTGCCTTGTAACGTTGATAGCTTTTCGTAGACATCTCATTTCACATGTTGTAATCTTTCTTTGTTGTGTCTTAGCTAGGGGCCATGTTTGTCACTGATAATCATCATCATCAGGTGTCATGCGGGCTGTCGTAGGCGATCATGGATCTCAACAAAACTGTCTCTGGTGTTTGCTATCAACTCATATTTTGACGCTCTACCATGTCATGAAGTCGGGCTATCCAACATTTTCTCTCTCTGTCTTCCCTGTCTCGTCTACCCTCGATTTTTACCGGTTGTCACAATGTGTTCTAAACTTCCTCTCCTCATCACATGTCCGAAAGATGATGACTGTCTCTTTCTTATATTGATGATAAGCTTTCTCGGTGTCTTGATCTCATTCAACACCTCAACATTAGTCATTTTAGCAGTCCATGGGATTCTCATCATTCTTCTATAAAACCACATCTCTGTTACCCTTAGAGAATTTTCGATATATATTTATAATTTCTGTTATAAAATGTTTTGCTCTGTGTGTGTCCATTTCCAATTGATTCAGTACTCATTGTATCTCTCTTCTCATTCCTTTTCTCATTTCAATCACAGTCACTACCTCTCATTTTTATCAATAACACAGTCATATTTTGTCGAAGTTCTTCACTAAACATTTAAACTTTCCATTATGGTTCTCTCCCTGCAACTCTCAAGGGGAATAAACAGCTCGAGGAGTCAGAATGGAAATACGTTTCAACCAGAGTGGTGTCCCTTTCCATTATCACCAATCTGGCAAGTAAAACTGTCAGTCGTGACAGACACAATTCTCATTGGAACAAAAATCTGTCCAAAACTCTACGACTTCTTTTGTCTAATCCTGTTTTGACTTTCAACGCCAGGTCGAAAAAAGAGACACACGGAGTGAGCCTCCTTATGCGCTTTGTCTTCTTCTTCTTCAACCTTCGCCCCTAGGGAGGGATAGGTCCGCAACCAAGGCCTTCCAAGCCCGCCTATTCAAGGCCGTCTTTTCCAGGTCTTTTCACATTTTTTTTGCATTCCGTCTCCAGCTCACGTCTCCATGTGTTTCTGGGTCTTCCCCTACCTCTATTTCCCTGGGAGTTCCATCGGAGAGCCTGTCTCGTTATGATGTTAGGGGGTTTCCTCAGTGTGTGTCATATCCATTGCCACCTTCTACTCTTTATATGCGCTTTGTACAAGGTGGAATTTAGTGCCTCGGATATTCCGTCGCTCCATCGTTTACGTGGTCGTCCTCGGGATCTGTTGCCGTTGTATATGAGTGCTAGTGCTCATTGTGGGAGACTGTCTTGTTGTAACCTTGATACGTGTCCGAACCATTGAACCTGGTGCTTCTTTATATATTGTTGCATCAGCAAGGACACCCACTCTTCTTTCTGCGTTTCTGATTTAGGACTTTCACGCATAGTGTCCACTATATAGTGGACACCTATTATTCGTTCGTTTAATAGCTAAGGTGGCGTCTGTGGCCTAGGGGTTAGTGACTCGGTCTATTAACCTCGACGTTCTGAGTTCGAATCACGCTGCGGATAATTTGGTTGCAAATTGTTTCACGTGGATTTTAACAAAAGGACGATGGCGCCACCCGTTCAGAAAGCAATGGCAAACTACAGAACGTAATAATGCCTAGAAAAATTATAAAAAGCGTTACAAAGCTGAGGTTGATTCGCAAAAGTCCTGTAAAGGATATGCAGTTAACTTAACTTTAATAGCTAAACATGCGTGTTACGTGACCTCTGACGCATTCAGTGCACTGCTTGGGAATTATATGTGGACGGTGTGTCTATTATCAAAGTAGTAAATTAACTTGTACCTCTACTGTGTAGTCAAGGTGGCGGACAAGACAATATTCATCCCAAAAATGCATGCACGAAAGGGTTAATTTTATATTATTAGAGCCCAAAATACAGCAACGAAGACCATGGGATATAAATATTTCAGAGATAGAAACTGACAAAACTGTACATTGTGTATACAGGTGGTACCAGGGATCTGCGCGCGCGGCTATCGTGAGTCAAAAGTAGGGAAAAAAATTGCACAGGTGCAGTGCAGACACTCGGAAAACATACACGGTGCAAATCGGCAATAGATAAGAACATTAATAATATTTTTATAAATACGACACATGAAAATTACATATGAGTTGTAAACGTAAGCATTTATACACACGAGCATGCTGTCTCTCTCTCTCTATCTCTCTCTCTTTCTCCCTCTCTCTCTCTCTCTCCGCACACAAACAGCGATAGCTTCACAACTAAATAAAACCAGATTCGCTTCCTGGTGTAGGCATGCTTAAGTATTACAAGTTGTATTAAAGAACTTAGTTGGTTGAGCTGATGTAGGAAAGTTTATGAAAACGAGTATTATATTTGTGCGGTGGGGAGTGGTGGGGGGGTGGAGGGTGTCTCTTTGCCGTAGAGGTCAAGTACTCGTCTCTTGTTCCAAACGTACTGGATTCGCTCCCTGGTGGATCTCAATGTAGGTGCGATCGAGTTCCTAATTCTATCGGAGACGGATGATACAACATAGGTCCTGTGTTCAAGTTGAGCACGTACAGGAACCCTTATCAGTTCAAAATCGAGAAGAGCAGGCTGGAAAGTCGCTGCCTGGGCAAAAGTAAAATAAAATTTCTACAAAATATTTTCACTATCTTCTATATTACATCTGGACGCTCGTGTGTGCTACGGAGTTCGTGCAATGACGTTGAGAACTTCTTGAGTAAGAAAGAGATCGGAGTACACATGGTTACTCACCGAAGTGCAATGATGATGTCCTACCTACCGAGTATTTCGAGGAATTTCATTTAAACCAATCCATGTCAACTGCTAGATTGCAAGAACTTGGAATGAATTTTGGAGTGGCCAGAAAAGAACAGCATAGTATGTATATGTCATCAATCAACATAGAACTGGTACCGTCAGTCTCTGGATGATGTTTAAGATATTCGTTTTCTTCTGCGTTCTCACTAAATTGGGATTTCGGATTCTCTAATAAAGGCAGCCGTCTTCCTCAGATTATCAGCCACACCATACAGTTTGTCTTCTGAGTTCTCACTAAATTGGGATTTCGGATTCTCTAATAAAGGCAGCCGTCTTCCTCAGATTATCAGCCGCGCCATACAGTTTGTCTTGGACGCTAGTGTAAGTGGGCCACCTCATTCTTCTCAAGTCTGCATACTGGGGACAGTTCTGTATGATATAATTCCTATGATTTCTGCTTCCCGTTTGTGCCGACCTCTTCCGCAGTAAGTTTTGGCCACCCTCGCATAGGAGATCGGATCACATATAGGCAAGTCCAGAGTGCAATAAAGATATTTCAAACTGAAACTGACTATAATTGTCCTTACACAATGACTCTCTTTAGCCTGTTACGCCCTTGGCGTTTAAGGGCAGCAACAAACGTACACCATTCTTCCCTGTTCATGGCCTTCCTCTGTGTTGTGTTCCAGCTATGATTCATTTCCTTCTGTTCTTGCTCTATCGTTCTCCTCTAGGTCGTCTTGGATCTTCCACGCTTTCGCCTACCCTCTGGAGTCCATCTCAGTGCAGTTTTCGTATCGGATCAAGTCTCCATGCGCATCACATGTCCAATCCATTTCCAGCATCGTCTTCGGATGATAGTGCCCATATTCTCTTGTTGGCATCGTCTATCTCGAACCAAGAATTGCTTGCACGATGCCAACACAATGACTAATATTCATTTTTTAGCGAATTTTCTACGGTCCTCGAGGTCTGGTTCATTGCTCTTATCACCAAATACTTATGGATGTTATCGATGATCTATTACCATTATGCATGCATGCATGGCATAATTACCTCAATTAATATACTTGTTCGCAATAAGCAGATTTTTTCTTGTTATAAGTTGATATTAATGTTTAAACATTTTTCTCTGTTCTACACTGATTCCATCTGTTCGCTCACTCGCTCACTTGCTCACTCACTCGCTCGCTCACTCACTCACTCACTCACCTCACTCACTCACCTCACTCACTTTGTCACTTTCTCGCCTGCACACCCACCCACCCACTCACACTCGCTCACTCACTTGGTCACTCACTCGCTCACTCGCTTACTCGCTCACTCACTCACTCACTCACTCACTCACTCACTCACTCACCACTCACTCACTCACTCACTCCTTATCCAACACACTCATTCACATACTCACAATCACTCACTAAAATTATAAAATTACATACTACCTCAAAAACATACTCACTCATTCATTCACTCACTCACTAACTCCCTAACAATCACCCACTCACTCATTCTATCACACAAGTCAAATGTTGTTGATACTGTTGCCAAAAAAATATAGCAAAACACATGCACACGAAAACAGGAACACTGAATCGAAATCTCTGATTACTCACATGGTGCTCAGCCCATTTTAACTAACCAAAAGTATCAGCATCATAGTATTTTATATAACACCCTAAGACATATGGAGAGCAGATTTTGAGTTTTTCCCCAATTCAAATAACCCACTTCCTTCTGGATCTTCGAGAAAACCACCGAACCGGAAATTAAACTCGCCAAACTGGTTGCTGAATCCATTGCTGTGCTACTGTGCCACATCGACTCACAATCCCAACTCTTCCTAACAAACATACCTCATTGTCAGTACAAAAGTTAAAGGTCTATGTTGCGTAGAGATCCATGATCTCAGTGTAGGTGATATCGAGTTCCTAATCCTATCGGAGACGGATGATACAACATAGGTCCTGTGTTCAAGTTGAGAACATAAAAGAACCCTTGGCAGTTCAAAAAAATCGAGAAGAACAGGCTGAAAAAAAACCGCTGCTCATACAACATTCATTAGAAAGATTAAAATAAAATTTCTACAAAAATATTTCCACCATCTTCTAAATTACACCAGGGACCCGTGCCGGTGCTTCGGAGTTCGTGAACTACCGCTGAGAACTTCTTGGTAAAAATAATAATAGGAGAACACATGGTTACTCACCGAAGTGTAATGATGATGTCATACTTATCAATCAATCAATCAATCAATCAATCAATCAATCAATCAATCAATCAATCAATCAATCAATCAATCAATCAATCAATCATCAATAATAAATAAATAAATAAATAAATCAATCAATCGATCAATCGATCAATAAGTCAATCAATCAATCAATCAATCAATCATCAAAATGTATGCCTCACACAATCATTAAAATATTGTTAAACCCACGTTTTTAAGCAATAGAAACAATTATTATACCAGTTGGAGCTACACAGAAAAAGTATAATGAGTACAAGGCAAGAGGAAGACCACGCAAAGATGGAGCGACGGCATCAAGAACAGTCTTACGAACACGAATATCAGCTTACAAAGTGCCTTAAAAAGCACACAAAAGATCACTACGTTTCACCTCCAACACTTCTATAAAGAAGTAAATGGTGGAAGAGAAGAAGCACACAAGATCACATAAGTATTGACAGTCAACATCAGTAGAAAGTACAAATGCTAAGAGAATAGAACTAAGTTACAAAAGATCACGTTTCACCCCCAACACTTCTATAAAGAAGTAAATGGTGGAAGAGAAGAACAAGCACACACAAGATCACTACGTTTCACCTCAACACTTCTATAAAGAAGTAAATGGTGGAAGAGAAGAACAAGCACACACAAGATCACTACGTTTCACCCCCAACACTTCTATAAAGAGTAAATGGTGGAAGAGAAGAGCAAGCACACACAAGATCACTACGTTTCACCTCCAACACTTCTATAAAGAAGTCAATGGTGGAAGAAAGAGCAAGCACACAAGATCACTACGTTTCACCCCCAACACTTCTATAAAGAAGTCAATGGTGGAAGAGAAGAAGAACAAGCACACAAAAGATCACTACGTTTCACCTCCAACACTTCTATAAAGAAGTAAATGGTGGAAGAGAAGAACAAGCAAACACAAGATCACTACGTTTCACCTCCAACACTTCTATAAAGAAGTAAATGGTGGAAGAGAAGAACAAGCACACACAAGATCACTACGTTTCACTCCAACACTTCTATAAAGAAGTAAATGGTGGAAGAGTAGAAGAACAAGCACACACAAGATCACTACGTTTCACCTCCAACACTTCTATAAAGAAGTCAATGATGGAAGAGAAGAACAAGCACACACACGATCACTACGTTTCACCCGGCAACACTTCTATAAAGAAGTCAATGGTGGAAGAGAAGAAGAAGAAGTAACTCTACATAAGTATATGTGACAAGGGGTAAGCATACAAGTTAGAAATACAAATGCTATAAGAGAGAAATACGATATCCCTGATAAGTTAATAAAATCAATCATTGACAGCAAAACATATTCTAAACATTGAGATGTAAGAAGATAAATTACATTGTGTTTGCTGTATTCAGGGACATGGGCGTGTACATAAATTGTTCCAGGGGGAAAACAAAATGAATTTTAAAAAATAGCTGGTAGTTTACTATGATATAAAAAGACACGAAAGGTGGGATAAGACCATCATGGAAGGAGGCATACTGGCAAAGAGAAGAAGACCACGGAAAAGATGGATTTAGGATATAATTGGTGGTTTGAGGATGACGGCCGCAGAGGTAGGATATCTGGCTTATGAGAGATAGAAATTTCGAAAGATTGTTGGGGTGGAAAAGTTCTATTCAGGACATGCTATTTAATGATGTGGTAATATAACAAACAGAAAGAAATATCACGTTGAGAACATACTAGGGAATACAACAAATAGGGTTATTCACATACCTGGGGAGCATTTGTTCAGCAAATGGAAGAATAACTAATGAAATTCAACACAGATGCAACAAAGCAAATCAAATGATAGGGCAAATGGCTCAAATTTTAAAATGCAAACATGTCACCATGAACACAAAAAGAGCAATGTTCAACACAATCTTTCTCCCACATTATGTTACCAGTGCCAAACCTGGACACTGACAACAAATGATAAAAGAAAACTAGTCACGACAGAGATGAAGTGTATACGCAGAATGCTGGGTGTAACAAGAAGAGACCGGTTGAGAAATGAAGACATCAGGAAAAAAGTGGGTACAACATCAGTACTAGACTTCATCAAGAAACAACAAATTAAATGGTTCGACCACGTAAGCAGATTACTAACAGACAGTGCACTTCAAAGGCATGCTGCCGATACTGGTCAAGCAAGGTCGGCACGCAAAGATGGACCTCAGAGATAACAGAGGCGACAAGACACTATCTACGAAGAGCATTCAAGGACCCGTTTTAGAAATCTCTTCTGACGACGCTGTGAGGCAAACAGTTTTAAATCTCTTCTGACGTGACGCTGTGGCAAACAGTTTGAAATCTCTTCTGACCTGACGCTGTAGGCAAAGTTTAATCTCTTCTTGACTGACGCTGTGAGGCAAACGTTTTAGAAATCTTCTGACCCACGCTGTGAGGCAAACAGTTTTAGAAATCTCTTGACCTGACTGAGGAAACGTTTAATCTCTTCTGACCTGACGCTGTAGGCAACAGTTTTAGAAATCTCTTCTGACTGACACTGAGGCAAACAGTTTTGAAATCTCTTCTGACCTGACGCTGTAGGCAAACAGTTTTGAAATCTCTTGAGTGACTGTGAGGCAAACAGTTTTAAAATCTTTCGACCACTGAGAGCAAACAGTTTAATCTCTCTTACGACTGGAGGCAAACGTTTGAAATCTCTTCTTGACCAGCTTGAGGCAAACAGTTTTAGAAACTTCGACCTGACTGTGAGGCAACAGTTTAGAAATCTCTTGACCTGACTGAGCAACAAGATTGAGAAGAAGAAGAGAGTTCTTCATGAACTACAGGAAACAAAAGAAATGTAAGCTTAGAAATACAGAAGAAGATTTGGGCAGATAACTAACAATGCTGGTCTATCACGGTGATGATGACCACCATTTTCATCCAAGGGAATGTAGTTGCGTTATGTTTGTCTGTATGTACGTAGATGACTAGTGAGCCCGATGCGGGATTGAAATGTTCTTGTACAGTGTGGGCAAGGAATACTTGCAACTGTCGGCAGAGATTGATGATATACGGATGAGCTGGGATAATCTGCCGGAGATAGCTAAAGATAGGAAGACCTGGCTTGAGTTTTATTTTGGATCCAGAAGCACTTGAGCATTCAGCTCTTCGGCTCGATGCCATGGACATCGTAACCCTTCGGTTCGGTGCCACGAACACCGTAAATCTGGAGAACCTGTGGTTTTCTGCCAGCCCGCGGAATTGATTCGCACTCACAGGAGCTTGTCACCCGTCGTCCAACCGCAACGAACACGCTGGTCAGGCCGGCATCTTGAGTTGGTTGAAAGTTATACCCCATTCGGATTAAAAAGGCATAGAGAGAGAATGACAGAGAGAAGAGGAAGAGAGAGAGAAGAGAGAGAGGAAAGAGAGAGAGAGAAGAGAGGAGAGAGACAGTGACAGATCGTCTGCTTTCAGTGATTTTGTAACAGTATCCAATCATATTAGTTACCTAACGCCCCAGGCACAGTAAAACAACCATACAACAATTTCCATTTCTTTAAATGCCATTCTCCATCCAAACTCAGCGGTATCGAGATAAGAATTACTTGAACTTGTCATTCAACTTCGATGAGTAGTCGACTTCGATGAGTAGTCGACTTTGATGACTTGAAGCTATCGAGTTACACTAGAAGATTGATATCTATATCCGTAGCAAGGTTGAGTTGAAGACATTTGACATCAATAATCAAGACAGGGAGGGCTCGCCAGGACAGATTCAGCTAAGACAAGGCTCTGATAAAGGGTATTTTTATTTTGAATCCAGAAGCTCTTGAGCGTTCAGCTCTTTGGTTCGGTGCCACGAACACCGTAAATCTGGAGAACCTGTGGCTTTTCTTCCAGGACGCGGAAATGAACAGTATTCACAGGGGGGCTTGTCAATCGTCGTCCAACGCGCTACGAACATGCTGGGCAGGCGGGCGATAAAGGGTATGAGAAATGGTGGTGCCAGGCTAAGAAAATTTGATGACACAAAACGTGCAGGAGAAAGTAAAATAAAACCCATAATTTCTTCGTCTTGGAACGCTCCATATCGACCGCTTGTTCAGTCACACTTTGTTTTTTGTATGTGATCTGAGCCTAAGAGATTGTACGTTGTGTTAGTTTGCGCCTTCAAGTATGCCATCACATCCGATTTCTGCGACGATTTTTATTTACTAGATAGTTTCCTATTCCCTAACTCAGTCGCCTCTTACGACATGCCTTGTAGGTCACAGTTACTATTCTTTGCTCCCCTTGCGAGCCCCATCAACATGCATGCGTACTTATCCTTACAACAACGAGTTGGGTTTTTAGTAACATCATCGTCGTTTGGGTTCTGTGAAAGTACTCCATCACGATTACAGTATGTTTGGTTTGAAATACTGCTGTTATCGAACCACTTAACCAAACTAGAGCCTCTATACAAAATTAATATCTGGTCAGAGACTAAATTGTACTTCCAGACACTCTCGGCCTATTTCTAAACCACTAACAGTGTTCCTATTGCCTATTAAACGCGGCAACCGAAAGCGGCTTTGATGGAGTAGCTGATGGGACCGATAGCTATTATAAGGCAGATGGAATGAGAGAATGGTGGAGACCATTACCATTATGGTGTGGTCAGTTGATCGATCTGTCTTGTAAGATAGTACGCAAGACTACTGTCTGCGGCTGGGATTGTCATTACCGTGTTTGTTCCCTTAAAATCGATACACAATGCGCTGAAAACAATCTCATTTATTCCCGATTACTGCAATGCGAGTAGTTCAAATCACATTAAATCAAACGTCTGCACCGATATTTTGAAAAGTACACGTTTAATAAAAATTTTACTTTAAGTATTACCGAAAGAGTACACATTTCATATAAAAAACTCAGCTTATTTAATAGTAAACATCTACTGATTTTAATCTTATGTTGTAAAATAGAAGTTGATGACGAATGGTTTAAAGGTTTAAATTCGAATGATTGATGTCCTTGCGCCGGGTTTGACCCTCCCCTCCCCATATGGCTCAGTCCTTCTCAACAAAATGACACGCCACCTGCAGAGCGTATTGCACAAAGCACGAAATCCGTAGCTCCTGTAACAACCCTAGGGATCTCTGAAAGAAATACACTCGTGATGGCAATGTTGAGTCTCTTGTGCTCCAGGGGGAGCAGCAATTTTAACTATTATTATTAATATTTTAAATTATAATATTATGGCTTATAACTCTTGTTAAGTAGGATAACTTAGAAATCACACGCTTCATAAGAACGGTCAGCTGATAGTACTCGTAATTTAAATAGCCCACATTCAATAAGAAACGTCGGTTGATCCATTAATTAAGGGAGTACACACTCAAAAAGAAACGTTGGATGATCATAATTTAAAGTGCATACACTCAATAAGAAACGTCGATTGATCCATTAATTAAGGGAGTACACACTCAAAAAGAAACGTTGGATGATCATAATTTAAAGTACATACACTCAATAAGAAACGTCGATTGATCCATTAATTAAGGGAGTACACACTCAAAAAGAAACGTTGGATGATCATAATTTAAAGTGCATACACTCAATAAGAAACGTCGATTGATCCATTAATTAAGGATACACTCAAAAGAAACGTTGGATGATCATAATTTAAAGTGCATACCTCAATAAGAAACGTCGATTGATCCATTAATTAAGGAGTACACACTCAAAATAAACGTTGGATGATCATAATTTAAAGTGCATACACTCAATAAGAAACGTCGATTGATCCATTAATTAAGGGAGTACACACTCAAAAAGAAACGTTGGATGATCATAATTTAAAGTGCATACACTCAATAAGAAACGTCGATTGATCCATTAATTAAGGGAGTACACACTCAAAAAGAAACGTTGGATGATCATAATTTAAAGTGCATACACTCAATAAGAAACGTCGATTGATCCATAAATTAAGGAAGTACACACTCAAAGAAACGTTGGCTGATGATAATTTAAATAGCATACACGCAAATCTAAAGGGTCTAAAATACGAAGGATTGAATTAATTGCATCGGGTTTTATAGCTTGGACCCTCTACTCAAAAATGGCAGACCACCTGACCAGGCTATTGTACAAAGCACGAACTCCGTAGTTCCGGCGACAATACTAGGTGGTCTTTTGAGAAATTGCACTTATGAACAGAACGGCACGGTCCGGATTCTAACCCACGACCTTCAGAAAGCAATGCAAAGGTTTGCCACTGAGCCACAGAGACCCGGCATTACCCATGCAGCAGATGTTAATTAAGGAGGACACGCGCAGTAAGATAAGTAAACAGATAATACATTCAAGGAGGACACGCGCAGTAAGATAAGTAAACGGATAATACATTCAAGGAGGACACGCGCAGTAAGATAAGTAAACAGATAATACATTCAAGGAGGACACGCGCAGTAAGATAAGTAAACAGATAATACATTCAAGGAGGACACGCGCAGTAAGATAAGTAAACAGATAATACATTCAAGGAGGACACGCGCAGTAAGATAAGTAAACAGATAATACATTCAAGGAGGACACGCGCAGTAAGATAAGTAAACAGATAATACATTCAAGGAGGACACGCGCAGTAAGATAAGTAAACAGATAATACATTCAAGGAGGACACGCGCAGTAAGATAAGTAAACAGATAATACATTCAAGGAGGACACGCGCAGTAAGATAAGTAGACAGATAATACATTCAAGGAGGACACGCGCAGTAAGATAAGTAAACAGATAATACATTCAAGGAGGACACTCGCAGTAAGATAAGTAAACAGATAATACATTCAAGGAGGACACGCGCAGTAAGATAAGTAAACGGATAATACATTCAAGGAGGACACGCGCAGTAAGATAAGTAAACAGATAATACATTCAAGGAGGACACGCGCAGTAAGATAAGTAAACAGATAATACATTCAAGGAGGACACGCGCAGTAAGATAAGTAAACAGATAATACATTCAAGGAGGACACGCGCAGTAAGATAAGTAAACAGATAATACATTCAAGGAGGACACGCGCAGTAAGATAAGTAAACAGATAATACATTCAAGGAGGAACTGCATGCAGTAGATAAGTAAACATAATCAACATTCAAGGGAACATTGAGTAAGTAAGTAGACAATATACTTCAAGAGGACAGTCCATAAAATAAAAATATAGCATTTAAAGGAACACACTGATTAATTAAGTAAAAAACAGTTGAGACGATGGTTTAAAGGTTAAATTCGAAGATATGTCCTAGCGCCAGGGTTACATCTAACGATATGCATCGAGACACGCGCAGTAAAAATAACGCACCGGATAGTGCATTGCAAAGGGCACGCGAAATCAGTAGCGGTAACATGGATCGAAAGGAACACGTCGTATAAACAGATATCTTCAGGAGGACTGCAATTAAATATATTATACTATTTTAAATTAAAGACATGCTATAATAATGTTAAAAGATAACTCATTAGAGAACACTCCTTCATAAGAACGTCATGATATATTAATTTAAATAGCCGCATTCAATAAGAAACGTTGATAATACATTCAAGGAGACACCCATAAAGAAATTAAGATCATAATTCAAGTGATACACCGCAGAAAGAAACATCGGGATATACATTTAAAGGCATACCCAGTAAGATAAGTAAACGGATAATACATTCAAGGAGTACACCAAAGAAAGTTAGCGATGATAATTAAGGATACACGCAATAAGATAAGGAAACAGAAATACATCAGGAGTTGACACAGCACGGTATTAAACAGATAATCATTCAAGGAAACGTGCAGAACTGACCAGGCAGTACATACATCAGACTCACGTCGGTAAGAAATAAACAGATAGTCTTTCAAAGGTAGACTTCGAAGATAAGAAAGGGATTGAATTCAGAGACCTCGAGTAAGAATAAACGGTATCACATTACCACAGGGGACACGGCATATAAGAAACAGATAATACATTCAAGAGGACACGCGCAGTAAGATAAGTACAGATAATACATTCAAGGAGGAACTGCAGTAAGATAAGTAAACGGATAATACATTCAAGGAGGACACTTGCAGTAAGATAAGTAAACAGATAATACATTCAAGGAGGACACTGCAGTAAGTAATAACAGATAATACATTCAAGGAGGACACTGCAGTAAGATAAGTAAAAGATAATCATTCAAGAATACTTTCTTCTCAATGCTCCTATCGACCACTTGTCAACCACTCTGTGTGATTTGTATGTGATCTGAGCCTAAGAGTGATTGTACTTGTGTGCCAGTTATGCTCTACAGTCGCCGAGTGGTTACCAGGGCCCAAATTTGGGGTGTAAAGAATAAAACTACTGTTACCTGCACGCTGTCGTAGAGAGACGACTAAGGAGGTTTGGTTGAAATCGGATGCACATGTCTAAACGTGTAGAAGTCTATGCGTTTAGGGGTCTACCAAACCAATGTGCAACGTATACATATTCTTGGCAAAGATCAAACATATCACAAAGAGTGATTAAAATTGGTCGTAAGAACGAACGCAAAGAAGAAAAAGCTCCTACAAGTAGGCCAGCATATCCGGTTTCTGCGCTGATTTTTATTTACTAGAGTAGCAACCCTAGGGCGTACATCAGTCGCCTCTTACGACATGCACTGTAGGTTGCAGTGGTACTATTCTTTGCTTTCCTTGAGGACCCCGACACCACACAGTCGATTAAAGAATAAACATAAGCTTTTAAAAAAAATGAAATCGGTCAATGTGTCACTATTCTGTAATCTTCTTCCTAGAAGAAATCAATCTCACAGAAGTTCATCAATCATCCTGCTACCTTTAAACTTGCTGTTTCTTCTAATTCCTGCTTTTTGTGTGCTTACAAATCTTCAATCTACCTGACGTATAAGCAAGTTACCACATCTATTAATCACCGAGTTGATTATATATATTTTATCCACTGCCATCTTTCAGTCTAAGAAAAGGCTGTTGCTATTAATTTATACTTCCATTTGGTAGAATCTTCTATTTCTTGCAACATCCTAAATATATCTTTACATTGGTTCGGTATGTCATTTATTTTACAGCACAGAAGCACGTGAGGTGAGTTCAGACATCTACCCCTTCTAGAGAAGGTTATGGTCTATTGAATGTTAGAACCCCCTCCCCACACTTCTTCCCCAATCTCAAGTCAACAGAAATATTATTTTTAGACCAAATTCAGAAACGGATTAGTTCAAAGAAGAAATCAAGCGTTCGCTATCTCCAACCGTGGTTCTCAAAATTTTGAAGTGGGAACACTTGAAGTCATTAAAAAAATCGTAGGCACACTATAAACAAAAGTTAAAAAACTTGCAAAAAAACTTCTACTGCTGTAGTACCGCTTCTTTAGGGGGTGTAGGACAGGTGGGACGAGAGCCTTGAGGAATTTAATAGTCGCATGGATATTGCAGTCGAATCGAAGCTGTTCAGGTTAGGATATTTCATTTATGCTAAAGACAGAAAAAATCCTTGGCCTTACCGTGTATTGAACACGGGTCTCCCCGTGTGAATGGGAGACATGGGCTAATCCATTCGGTCAGACACTCCTTCCCTGGGATAAATAGGATGCAAAAAGCAAAGAAATAAAGAAATAGTTGGAAAAGGCTACGTAGATTTTTCCATCATTAATTTCTGATAATATAAGAAGCATGGGCCGGGTGCGTCTTGGCGATTTTTTTAATCCTGGTGCCTGTTGGAACCGCATTGCCGACCACTGATCTGGGACTTTCTAGGACGCACCTAGAAATGTCACCGGACACACTTAGTGCGCATTAGCACACCCTTCTACTGAGAACCACTGATCTACACAGAGTAAATCGATTTTCGTGACGTGTCATCACGAGATATGAGTGATATTTTCCCAAGTCATACTGTACACCTTCTAATTGTATGTTTGATATGTTTCACTGTGGTATAACTATTCTGTATCGGGGCGGAGAATCGTTTATTACACGTGTCATGCTCTGTTTGTAAGATTGGATGAGAATCGTGCAAATATCTGCTGTGAGGATGTATTAAGTATTTAATGTGGAAATCTATGAGTAAACATGTGGATATATTATATTTCAATGTAATTTCGCCCGTGTGTCGTCGGGCTCAATGAGAGCAAAGAATAGTAACACTGCGACCTACATGACATGTTGTAAGAGGCGATTGAGGTAGGGGCATAGGGAAGCTACCTTAGTAAATAAAAAGAGTCGCAGAAATCGGAAGTGCTGGACAACTTGTAGGCGCATAACTAACACAACGTATATCACTCATAGGCTCAGATCACATACAAATCACAAATTGTGGTTAACAAGTGGTCGATATGGAGCGTTCGAAGAAAAAAAAAGAACGTAGTTTGTATATGACTGACTTGATTTGATTTATTCCTCTCAGCTCCTCGTGGAGCATAGGGCATCAACAGTTGGTCGCCACTTTTCCAGATCTCTGGGTGTTTACTTTATGTTCTTCCAGGATAGTCGAGCACCCTTCGTTTCCTCAAGAAGACTTTGTCTCCAGGTCTGTTTAGGACGTTCTCTTTTACGTTTTCCCTTTGGGTTCCACTTAAGTGCTTGTCTAGTGACACTCGACTGTGTCTTCCGTAGAGTATGCCCGACAACTGCCATTTTCTCCTCTTAACCTGGGTCATAATGGGTTCAAGGTCTGTTCTTATCCAGTCTGTGTTTGAGCTGTATCCATCTAGTGAGATAGTATTATATGGGAATGTAGTATTATATGTGATTGTAGTAGTATATAGTGTTGTAGTATTATATGTGGTTGTAGTATTATATGTGATTGAAAGTATTATATTGGTTGTAGTATTATATGTGGTTGTAGTATATATATGGTTGTAGTATTATATATGGTTGTAGTATTATATGTGATTGTAGTATTATATATGGTTGTAGTATTATATGTGGTTGTAGTATTATATATGGTTGTATTATTATATGTGATTGTAGTATTATATGTGGTTGTAGTAGTATTATATGTGGTTGTAGTATTATATGTGGTTGTATTATTATATGTGATTGTAGTATTATATGTGGTTGTAGTATTATATGTGATTGTAGTATTATATATGGTTGTAGTATTATATATGGTTGTAGTATTATATATGGTTGTAGTATTATATGTGGTTGTAGTATTATATATGGTTGTAGTATTATATGTGATTGTAGTATTATATATGGTTGTATTATTATATGTGGTTGTAGTATTATATATGGTTGTATTATTATATGTGGTTGTAGTATTATTTTGTGTTGTATTATTATATGTGGTTGTATTATTATATGTGATTGTAGTATTATATGTGGTTGTATTATTATATGTGGTTGTAGTATTATATATGGTTGTAGTATTATATGTGATTGTAGTATTATATGTGGTTGTAGTAGTATTATATGTGGTTGTAGTATTATATGTGGTTGTATTATTATATGTGGTTGTAGTATTATATATGGTTGTATTATTATATGTGATTGTAGTATTATATGTGGTTGTAGTAGTATTATATGTGATTGTAGTATTATATATGGTTGTATTATTATATGTGGTTGTAGTATTATATATGGTTGTATTATTATATGTGATTGTAGTATTATATGTGGTTGTAGTAGTATTATATGTGGTAGTAGTATTATATATGATTGTATTATTATATGTGATTGTAGTATTATATGTGGTTGTAGTATTATATGTGATTGTAGTATTATATATGGTTGTAGTATTATATGTGGTTGTAGTAGTATTATATGTGGTTGTAAGTATTATATTGGTTGTAGTATTATATGTGGTTGTAGTATTATATGTGGTTGTAGTATTATATATGATTGTAGTATTATATATGATTTGTATTATTATGGATTGTATTATTATATTGGTTGTAGTATTATATGTGTTGTAGTATTATATGTGGTTTGTAGTATTATATGTGTTGTATAGTATTATTATAATGTTGTATTATTATATATGGTTGTAGTATTATATATGGTTGTAGTATTATATGTGGTTGTAGTATTATTATATGTGGTTTTTATTAGTTTATGTAAATCTTCGTCTTCTTTGTCTACACAGTTATCGGATTAGTTGCAGTATCATCATGTTTTCTGTTTTTGTCTTGCGCTGTTCTAGTGGCTTGGGTGATAGTTTTGCTTTTTGACAGAATCTGCTATGCCATCTATCCATTTTTTCGTGGTCTTTCTATCGCCTTCTTTCCTGATGTTCTGTCGTAGAAGACTATGTATACTATGAAATTTGGTTGCATTCTTATTAAGTGGCCGAACTACTTCATTGTTCTTTTTCTCAATGTAACTCAAGCAAGGTTTTTTTCCCAACTGTTTTTCTTATGCTGATGTTGGTGACTCTGTCTTTTCTGGTGTTGTTCACAACTTTTCGTAGGTATCGCATATCACATGTAGTTATTTTTTGCGTCAGGGCTTTGCTCATTGCGCATGTTTGGTTGTGGTAACGCAGAGTAGGCATGAATGTGTTTATGTGAATGTAGTATTAAATGATTATCTTTAACCAAGAACTGTTCGCAGGATGTCAAAAAGAGAATATGAGCACCATCGTCCGAAGACGATGCTGGAGATGGGCATGTGATGCGCATGGAAACTGGCTCTGACACGAAAACTGCACTGATATGGACTCCAGAGGGTAAACGAAAACGTGGAAGACCAAAGACAACCTGGAGGAGTACGATAGAGCAAGAACTGAAAGAAATGAATCATAGCTGGAACACACTACAGAGGAAGGACATGAATAGGGAAGAATGGTGTGCGTTTGTTGCTGCTCTAAATGCCAAGGGCGTAACAGGCTAAAGAAAGAGAAGTTTTAAATGTGATTGCAGTCTAAACAAGGGACTAAAGAAGACGAAGGCTTGACTACATCGGACCTTGTTTCCTCACTGCTCAACCCTTCCGGCAGAAATGGCACGTCATAGGCCGAGAGTGTTGCGCAATACATAAACTCCAGAGCTCAAGAAACAGACCTAGGAATCTCATAAGTTGCCCATGTGACTCGGTCCGGGTTCGAATCTACAAACTTCAGAACGACTGGTCGCTCGTGTGGTGCCGGGGCCCAAGAAGCAAAGAATAGTACCCTGCAACCTACAATGCATATCGTAAGAGGCGACTGATGTAAGCCTAGGGATGCTACTCTAGCAAATAAAAAGCAGCGCAGAAATAGGATGTGCTGGCGTACTTGTAGGCGCATAACTAGCACAATGTACAATCGCTCTTAGGCTCAGATCACATACAAATCACCAGAGTGGTTAACAAGTGGTCGATATGGAACGTTCGAAGAAGAAGAAGAAGAAAGAACGGCAGATTTCCTAACCACTTCGCCCTACATATGATTGTATTGTATTATATAAGACATTTATCGACTTTACAGTAGGTTAATTGGCAAGTATTTTACTGTGACAACTTCTGAGTTCGTATTGCCTCCCTCGCCTTTCAGCTCGTTCTAATCCACTATTGAAAACGAGAACTATGTCATCTGACTACTTAGAGTTCTGAAATAATACTTCCCCTAATATTCTTCTTCTTCTTCTTCTTCCTCGAGCGCTCAATATCGCTGACTTGTTAACCACTCTTTGTGATTTGTATTTGATCCGAGACTTTAGATCGATTGTAGGTTGTTCCGTTTTGCACCTACAAGTAGGCCAGCACATCCGATTTCTGCGACGTTTTTATTTACTAGGATAGCTTTCCTATGCCCCTATCGCAGTCGCCTCTTACGGCATGCATTGTAGGTCGCAGTGTTACTATTCTTTGAACCCCGTGCGAGTCACTTCAACCAGAGCCAACTATAAACTTATGGACCTTAGGACTCAGGTAAGAATTGTAGGAAATCAGACCACAACTACACCACGTGACCTCGCATTCTAGTATTGGTGTATAGGGACAAATTCATTTTAAAATCAACACAAAATGCTTAATCGAAGTTATATTATCCACAAGTTAAGTTTGACAATAAGGAATATCAATATTATGAATCAGTGGCGATTCGTGATCATTTTTGTTGGTGGGGCCAGACAGACATTTTCGAAAATATCATGGTTTCGGTTAGGTTATATTTTAATGTATAAAATAATAAATAGACGTTACACCATATTTTTGGTGGGGTCCGGCCCACTGGCCCTTAATGACGAGCCGCCACTGTTATGAATATTTTTCACCAACAAATAACCATAGACTCACAGAATTGAGTAAAATTGCAAAAAGCTTGCAGTGTTCTATCAAACATATATATATTCCAGCCTCCCATTCTGATCTATATCAGGGATTCCCCAGTCAGTTGTCTGGCCTAATTATCTAGAGTTGGCTGTACTTCAACACACAGGCAATTTCCCGAATATACAACGGATCAATATATGCGTGATTTTAGGTCATTCTTGAAATTTCTCATTATATTTCATTACAAATGTTAGCGGAATATTTCTTTCCAGAGATCCATGATCTCAGTGTAGGCAAGATCGAGTTTCTAGTCTTATCGGAGACGGATGATAGAAAGTAGGTCTCTTGTTCAAGTTGAACACGTAAAAGAACCATTGGCAGTTCAAAATCGAGAAGAACAGGCTGTAACGCCGATGCCCGGGCAAAATTCCTTACAGAAATGAAAATAATAAAATCCCTACAAAATATTTTCACCATCTTCTAAATTACATCATGGGACCCTCGCCGGTGTTACGGAGGTCGAACACTGATGCTGAGATCTTCCTGCGTGTGAAAGGATCAGATTACATGGTTACACACCGAAGTGTAACGATGATGGCCTATCAATCAATCAATCAATCGATCAATCAATCTAATTATATTTTACATATTTATATGGAATCATACCTTTAATTTGCACAATACTAATAACATTACTAATCTATGGAACTGTCTAAATTACACCGGGGACAATCGCCGGTGCTACGGAGGTCGAACACTACCACTGAGATCTTCCTGCGTATGAAAGAGATCGGAGCACACATGGTTACTCACCGAAGTGCAATGTTGATGGTACCAACAATGAATGAATGAATGAGAATGGAATGGAATGGGAAACAATCAATCAATCAATCAGTCAGTCAGTCAGTCAAATTAATTAATCAATCAATCCCAAACAATCAATCAATAATCAATCAGCCACTCAATCAACCAATCTCATTATGATATTACTGCATATTTCTATACAATCATACATATAACCTACACATTACTATTAACATGACTAACCTATACAACTGTAGTTACCCAAGTAACAGGGGAGATCAATATGATGAAGAGTTATTCATTACTGAAAGATCTCACAAAATCTATCCAACCGGATGCTATGGGCAGTAAATTCGATTTGCCTTCCAGCTCCACTGAACCGATAAAATGCGTCTCATTCGTTCATTCTTTGCTGATGATATGAATATGATCCTATCTAGCTAATTTCCATGGTTAGAACGACTCTTTCATGGGCTATTCTAAAAATGTGGGCTACAATGCTGTCCCTTTGTAAGCGCAATATTTTATCTTCGCGATTTGGTTCTGAATTGTATACACTTTTTTTTCTTGCGTGTTCAGTACGTGATAAAGGCTTTTTTGTTGAAACGTAGAATTAGTCTAGCTCGTGTGTTGTCGGGCTCTCAAGGGAGCAAGAATAGTAACAATGAGACCTACAAGGCGTGTCGTAAGAGGCGAGTGAGTAGGGGCCTAGGAAGCTATCCTAGTAAATAAAAAGCTTTGCAAAAATAGGATGTGCTGGCGTACTTATAGGCGTATAACTGACACAATGTACAATCGCTCTTAGGCTCAGATCACATACAAATCACAAAGAGTGGTTAACAAGTGGTCAATATGAATTCGTAGAAGAAGAAGAATTCGTCTGCCAGTTTTACTAACTTGAACAAAATGTACGTATAATCCAGGTGTTGGAAATGCATAAGAGGAATATTTTATACTTAACTTAGCGACCGTCTGTTGCATAAATAATTCCATATGTTGTGGAATTGACTCATGTATATTGCATATCAACACATGTGATTACAGTGTTTCACAAGTAGAAATAGGCACAAGTAGATCAGAATAAGGATGGATTACGTGTCATTACTGGAACAAAAGCTACTGCATTCTTCTAGTCCACCGTTTCCCAAAGTGGGCGGTACGCCCCCCCCCAGTGGGCGCTGAAGCCTTCCAGGAGGGGCGACAGTGGGTTCAGAAGAATTTGTGGCGTGTTCAGGTGATTAGGGTCGGTGGCTCCTTAAAGAAGAAATTAATAATAAATATTTTAAAATAAATTATTTTCGTGAATATTCATTACAAATTTTAATTTTGCCTTTAAAATCATCTTATGCCCGTCTTACACGATCCATTTTTTCATCAATTTTCTATGTCATGCATATAATCATTTGAAAATTGACCATGTATTACAGAAATATATATCAATTTTGTAATGTCAAAGAGAAACTAGAGTATGTTATATATGTGTGTGTGGGGGAGGGCGTTGAAACTGTTATAATGTGGAGGAGGGGGCGTTACAAAGTTTATGTTGTGCAAAGTGGGCGGTGGGCCGAAACAGTGTGGGAATCTATGTTCTAGTCTATTATGAACAACAAGTGAATTTCACGTATAATTTCCATAAAATCACACACGCGGTGGCTGTGCTCAATACTGATTAAGGAAGAGAGTAGAATTTGACATAATTAAACCCACAGCAAACACCCACACGATCCCATCAGCAGACTATACAGAAAGCAGTAAACAACAATCTTTCGACTAAGTACAGATCACTGCAGGCTCAACCACCACATGCACAGAATAAAACCTGCTCAGATTGCATAGTGTGCATGCCAGACAGAAACACAAACTCCAGAGCACATCCTGCAGTCATGTCCATCATACATACACCAACGAAACGAAACATGGCCTCATAAACGAAGCCTACAGAGCAAGCTATGGGAAACTCTCGAGGAACTCCAACTGATATGCAGCTTCATAGAGGCAACCCATCTCATGATTTAGACGAGCATACGAAACTGAACGCAAAGAAGAAGGATTTGACATAAATTGTCTAAAGTTAGACAGTATAATTTGGCATAATCAAAACAAGACACTGTAATATATTAATGCAACCAAACAGTATACTACAGGGAACAATTGATTCAAGTTCCTAACTCCAAAGATTTACGTGGATCTACTGTCCTGGGCGAGAGCCGCTGTAGCGTAGTGGTTAGTGAACTCGCTTCGCAAGGCTGGTGGTCTGGGTTCAGCTCCCGCAATGCGCGTGGAATTTTCCCGACCACGACGAGTTTATACCCTCAACTGGGTACCAGACATGCTCTGGGAAAGTAAAGGCGGCCGGCGTGATGCTGACCACATCACGCATTGTGTGCCGACGGTCAATGAAAAATACAGTCCTAACACTGTATTGACCTATATACCACGAGGTATGAAAGGGCTCCTTTACTTTTTTTTTTTTTTAGTGTCATGGGCATGCGGGTGGTTGTGGTAATGAGAGAGCGGACAGACTTGCATCTGCAGCATAGATTGTTGGGGAGTTGAAGATGGATAAGGGGATGTTTTTCGGTCTCTTCGCGACTGCCTGTTGGATGAAGATACTAAAATAGATGTTGAATCGATCCAGCAATGTAAGCAGTTTGGAGTTATTCGTAGTACTTGTAGAACTGGATGCATGAGGGACAGAGTGAGGAGTGTGTTTAATCAGCGAGCAACAGGAACCATCAGTATGCAAACTCTTCGATATCTGTTGGGGAGACTGAGCACATATGGGTCTGTATGGAGCGCAATGACGTCAGTTTAGTAACCAATAACCAATGGATTCAAGTATACGCCGATGGATCCGCAGCCTGAGCACTAAAAATAGTAGTGGTTATTGTTGGTCTGCTGTAGGTTAGTAGTTTTAATGATAACTTCTCATGTTCTTCGATCACGACCAACTGGGCTTAAGACTGTCATTGGCGATATTTGTCAGTGTTAACATTATTAATGTATCTACGACTAATGTTAGCCACTATTAATCAATGACGCATTCCTGAGCAATTTTTATGGAGTAGCTGAGGTGCCCAAGCGTCAACTACCCCCTCTCGACTTCGCTGGTAGAATCCAGAGGAGTGCAAGCACGACGTCTGGTATCAGTTTGGCTGCAGGAGCTGCCTGTAGGGAATCATATGATGCCTGTCCGCCTTAAGGGCTCCTTTCCGGATTTTCTGTTTGGGTTTACTCCCGTAGACTTTGCCTCTCCCTAGGCTCCCACAAGGCAATGTGGCTATTTATCCACATCTGGGAGTCTGGTTGTTGGATAGCAGAGTAAATCCACTCATATCACAAATCTGGGGGCCAGACCTCCATCGAGATTTTTTGTCGGGTTTACTCCCCACATGAGTGGCGTCTGTGGCCTAGGGGTTAGTGACTCTGTCTATTAACCCCGACGTTCTGAGTTCGAATCACGCTGCGGACAGTTTGCTTGCAAATTGTTTCTGTTGATTTTAACAAAGGACGATGGCGCCACCCGTTCAGAAAGCAATGGCAAACTACTGAACGTATAAGTGGTGCCAGGAAAATCAACGACTTGTTTACTGTGGTTGATGGCTACGTCCTTTGGGATATGCCACGATTTTCATTTGAGAGCCGCTGTAGCGTAGTTGTTAGTGAACTCGCTTCGCAAGGCTGGTGGTCTGGGTTCAGCTCCCGCAATGTGCGTGGAATTTTTCCCGACCGCGACGGCTCTCAGGTCGACCCAGCCTCAACTGGGTACCAGACATGCTCTGGGAAAGTAAAGGCGGCCGGCGTGATGCTGTCCACATCACCCAACGTGTGCCGGCGGTCAATGAAAAATACAGGCCTAACACTGTATTGACCTATATACCATGAGGTATGAAAGGGTTCCTTTTTACTTACTCCCACATGACATTTTACATCTGAGGCAAGTGTTAGCCTCTATTACTCTGTGTATTACAAAGGACGATACATCTGCGACTACTGTTAGCCGTTATTACTCTGTGTATTACAAAGGACGATACATCTGCGACTACTGTTAGCCGTTATTACTGAGTGTATTACAAAGGACGATACATCTGCGACTACTGTTAGCCGTTATTACTGAGTGTATTACAAAGGACGATACATCTGCGACTACTGTTATCCGTTATTACTGAGTGTATTACAAAGGACGATGCATCTGCGACTACTGTTAGCCGTTATTACTGAGTGTATTACAAAGGACGATGCATCTGCGACTACTGTTAGCCGTTATTACTGAGTGTATTACAAAGGACGATGCATCTGCGACTACTGTTAGCCGTTATTACTCTGTGTATTACAAAGGACTATTCATCTATGATAGACGATTCAAACCGATTATCCGATATTATCTCCCATGTTATCTCCTGTCGATATTTGTTTCTCGTTTTAAGCGCAGACCACTCGAAAATGGTATTTGACATGCCATATAATCGTTAACCGTTGTCATAATCACAGTATCTTGTAAAAGAAGATCGTTCAGCTGGAGTGGAAATTCAGGAAAATCATTTTTTTTCACATCACATGACCTTTTCATTCCAGTGTTGTTAGATTCGGACGAGTTTATTTAAAAACAAAACAAAACACATAACACGTGAAAATAAGGTTATATTATGTCACACTTTTAACTAAATTTTTCACATACTAAGTCATTTCAGTGTTATTAACATTTTTCACACACTAAGTCATTTCAGTGTTATTAACATTTTTCATATATAAATAGCCTTGGGTTCGTATTATCATGTAAAATTGTAATAAAGCTTACAATGGTATATCAAACATATACAAAAGTAGGCTATCTAACGGTAATTTCCGATTTTCCTATTGAGCTGAACGGTCTTATGTTACAGGAAACTGAAGTCATAACCATCCACAGAGCCACGATAGCACAGTGACCAACGCACTTTTCTCGTAGACGTTGATAACAGGTACAAATCCCCAGTTAGAGAGAGAAGAAGAAGAGAGAGATAGTAGAAGAGATAATATATATATAGATAACAGATAGATAGAGACAGAGAGAATAGAGAGAGAGTGTGTATGTTTTCAACTCTACTTGAATTCTCCGTATGAAATTATTTTTTGGGGTGTTTGTTGACCTACACGCTCTGATATAACCCCAAAGACTCATTCTTGGGTGGAAATGTACGTGCCTCCACTTAAAGATGCTTTAACCCACATACATAACAACAACCAACAACATAAGAGAGTGTTACTGACTGCAGCAGTTCTAAAACCGTCCCAGTCTCAGTTGTGTAACAAAGAGAGTGTTACTGACCGTACGGTTCTAAACCTTCCCAACCTCAGTTGTGTAACAAAGAGAGTGTTACTGACCGTAGCGGTTCTCAAACCTTCCCAGCCTCAGTTGTGTAACAAAGAAAACTGAAGTAAGGCAGCTATATCACCTATCACGACTGTTGGTAAATAAAAATACAGGACGCACATTCTATTCCTTAGTATACGAATTTGTCTGAATACTGGGTATTAAACGTCACCTAAAAAAATTCCAGTTTAAAATTATTTTGAAAGTGCGTTGGATGTCTCATATGGTCAAGAAGTCCTTCCGTTACTGCTGCCCTCCATTGGCTCTTTGGGTACTCCGTTTACTGGGACCGTTGTTGTATCTGTGTCTCAGTCGTTGGTATTTTGGATATTCTGCAATCAGGAATTTGAACCACATGTGATCATTGTTTAACACACGACAATTGCAGCGGGAAAGTGGATTAAAAGAACGGCACATTTAACGTTGTTTTCAATTTGGTAATTTGTAACATATTCTATGTGGCCAAGTGGTAAAGCTCTTTGCCTTGTGAGTCAAAGGTCGGGGGGTTCGAATCCGGATCGCGCCGTTCTGTTCACGAGTGCAGTTTTTTCTCAGAGACCCTAGGTTTGTTGCTGGAGCTACGGAGTTCGTGCTTTGCGCAATATTATCGGCTGGTGGCGTGCCAATTCGGCGGAGAGGGACCGAGCCATTTGGGGTAAACCCCGGTGCAATGAAGTCAATCCTTCGGCTTTTTTTTTTTATCCAGAAGCACTTGAGCTTTCAGCTCATCGGCTCGGTGTCATGGACATCGTAACCCTACGGTTCGGTGCCACGAACACCGTAAATCTGAGGAACCTGTGGATTTTCTGCCAGCCCGCGGAATTGAACCCGCACTAACAGAGGGCTAGTCACCCGTAGTCCAACGCGCTACAAACACGCTGGGCAGGCGGGCGTCCTTCGACTTAAAAACCATTTTATATTAAAAATACAAAACATCAGTGATTATATTAAATTCCATTACCACCAATCATAAAAACTATTTTTACACTCAATTCTCTCAATAAATGATCATGTTTCGTATCTTAAATTAACAACGTTCGATTTTTAAATAATTAAAGTAATTAAAAATCTGGATGAATAGAATCTACTGAGTAATAATAAACTTCATTAACAAAGAATATTTGCGTGCATTCTATAATTAATGTCGTGAAAAAAATTACTTCCATCGCGACAGGGACAAAATGTCAATAATTAGACGCAACTTTGTTTTTATTTTGCAAAGTTGGAGACGGGTAGTATGCACCAAAAACAGCTATAAAAATACAAGAAAGAAAATTGCATTAAACAGAGTAGTAAACTTAGACCCTAAGGAAATGTGGGATAGAGCGGGACAACGGGAGGTGGAGCAAGTGATAAGGAGCAGAAGGTGGAGATGGATAGGACACACACTGAGGAAACGCGCCTGACAGCATCACTAGACAGGGTCTCCGATGGAACCCCCACGGCAATAGAGGTAAGGTCAGACCCAGGAACACACGGATACGGGAGTTGGAGACGGAGTGCAAGAAAATGGGGAGAGAGTGGAGAGATCTGGTAAAGATGGCATTGGATAGGCGGGCTTGGAAGGCAGTGATTGTGGACTTATGCCTCCTAGGGCGAATGGTGAAGAAGAAGAAGCGTTGACCCTGGTTTCGACAGAAGTTAGTTATTTGTCTTAGTAACATAGTGAGATATTATGATACCATCATTTGAGAGGCTACAAGTAAAATGCTTACAAAATATTTCTACCATCTTCCAAAATTACTCCAAGTTCTGGCAATGTCATTATTTTCCTGTGTAAGAAGAGATCTGAGCACACATGATTGTTCAACAAAGTGTAATGATGATGATCTTAAAAAATTCAATAAATTAATCCACTAGCAACTATTATTTCGGGATCTGCAAATATTTTCATTATCAAATAGTTTGTCCTGAGCAGAACTTTGCCACCACAACAGTCCTCTGGAATTTCTCTCTCTCTCTCTCTTAGGCTGGATGTCCCGCCTCTACAACCGTCATGTTCAAACCATTAGTTACATCCTGAATCCATCTTCTCCGTGGTCTTCCTTTTCTTCTCTTTGCCGTTATGCCTCCTTACATGATGGTCTTCTCCAGCACTTCATGTCTTTTTATATGTCCAAAATATCTCAATTTTCTCTTTCTTATTTGTAGCATCAGCCAGTTTTCTTTGATTTTGAGTTCTTTCTGGATAGATATTTACAAATATTTGCAAATATTTTACTTTCTCAGAAAACAACCGAAATTTAACTCGATTTAAATAACATTAGCGATCAATGTTTTGTACAAAACCGTTTCTAGTCCCATGTAGAAGATATATTGGCACACATATAAAGACACATTTGAAAAATTATATAGAATATTAAGAAATTAATATGAAATCTACGAGAATGTATGTATACTCGCTGTTTGAATTGCTAACAACTTATGCCAGTTTCACGAATTGTGCAAACACTTGTATTCGTTAGCCGAGCTACAAAAGTGTCTCCATTCCTCAAGAAAAAGCAAACACTTGTGGTCATTAGGCCTAGTCCAAGACGTAAACATATTTGTCCACTTATTGTAAAACTTCTTATATTTGTGATCGTTATTTCCAGTGGCGGCTCTTAATCATTTTTGTTGGTGGGGCCAGACAGAAATTATCGGAAATATCATGGCTTTGGTGAGGTTATAATTTAATGTATAAATAATAAATACACGTTACACTTTATTTTTGGTGGGGTCGGCCCCACTGGCCCTTAATGACGAGCCGCCACTGGCTATTTCTTATTTGTAAAAAGATCTAAAATTCTTTACTGGATTTTTTGGTGGATATTTTTTCTTCCTTTGTCGTTACAATGTTACTGGGTTGTCGTCCAGTGTTGTTTTATCTTCCGTGTTTGTTTTGCGTTTCTTGGAAGGTTTGTGTGATGGATTTCTGCATGTTTCTTGCTCTATCGCTAGTTTTGTTTAATATATACACAACACTAACCCTATCAGAAGCTTTCTTCTCTTTCTTGTCTTTAATCCTGCTTTGCTTCACAGCGTCAGGATAAGAAGAGATTTCTATAACTTACTTTTGTATGCGCTTGATAAATAGTGTTTTCCCCGTCTCTGTTATTTCTGAGTTCCACCTTTTGCGTAGATGACCTTTTGCTTTGTATTCACTATATCTGAGTAGGATTGCTCTTTGAGTCTTATCTATGTTGTTATCTATGTTGCCAAATCACTTAATTTGTTGTTTCTTGATGAAGTTCAGTATTGATGTTATATGCCCGCCTGCCAGCTTGTTGGTAGCGCGTTGGACGACTGGTGACTAGCCCCCTGTGAGCGCGGTTTAATTCCTTGGCTACAGAAAAGCCACAGGTTCTCCAGATTTACGGTGTTCGTGGCAACGAACCGAATGATTACGATGTCCATGGCACCGAGCCGAAGAGCTGAACGCTCAAGTTCTTCTGGATCGGGAAAAAAATAAAACAAATTGATGTTATACCCACTTTTTTTTCCCTGAAGTCTTCATTTCTAAACCGGTCTCTTCTTGAGACTTTTGGCATTCTGCGTAGACACTTCATCTCTGTCTGGACTAGTTTTCTTCTATCGTTTGTTGCCAGCGTCCAGGTTTGGCACTGATAACACAACGTTGAGAGAAATATTGTGTTGAACAATGCTCCTTTAGTGTTCAAGTTTACATTTCAAAATATAACAGAATTTGTCCTATGATTTTGATTTATTGCATTTATGTTGGATTTCGTGAGTTATTCTTCCATTTGCTGAAAAGCGCTCCTTGTGTATCAGAAGAAAACAAAGCAAGTGAAAGTAAATCTGCAACAGAAGATACTTAGAACACAATCTGCTTAATAAAGTTCTTTTGTTAAATCGACCAAAAAGCGAAATATGAAATAAAAACATCTCATGTCACACAAATTCATCACATGAAAGATACAATATGAGAAAGAAATGATACTAAGTACATAAAGCTTAAAGATAAAGAGGCCATTAAGTTCGTTTAGTATAAAGGCCAACGATTACTAAATTATGCAGTTTGCAGAGGTCAAATACCATTTATTTTGTACTTAACCGAGAAGGTCAGATTTGAAAGAGACAATGAAACACGATTTCTGAAAGCTAAATCAGTGACATACTAACTGGCATCAGTGCTGACGCAGTTGAATATCAGAATACAAGTTAAAGAAAGCAGGACCGTGCCGTGTTATGATACGGAGAGGAGGCCGCATCATTCGGCAACGTAAGGGGGCAGAATAAGCAGCGAAATCAAATATACAATTGAATGTTATTTTAAAGAAACAATATTTAAGGGGCGGCATTTCGAAGAATTGCATCATACTGAGAAAATATACCGCACGGTCCTGAAAGAAAGGTTATCTATATCATATTTTATTTCGTCCATCTGCTAGGAATTCAGGTGTAATTATGGCGCCTAATATGACACCACTGATTGATTTACCTAATGGTTTGCTTTCCTTATCACCAGTGTCCATCGCTATTCAGGCAAGTCTTACTGTGCCAGCGAACATCACTCAAAATGCTCATCAGTGTCTCATGTGAAATTGTTAAGGGAAACATTAAGTCCTGACATATGTCACAGCTTGCACATATATTAAACGTATAAGGTAGCCGCCGAGGTGCCGACACAAACCATCCACCAATTTTGTAATTTCCGTCCAAGGAAACAAACGTCAGGACAAAGTAAGAGTTCATTCAAGGATTATTTCTTAACGCAACCACTAATTTGCTGACGACTAGCAGTCCGGCATTTTATAATTATGCATTTCACAACACAACCACCGTGGAAGCAAAAAAAAAAAAAAAAAGTTTCGAATAAAATTCACAACTCACACTGTCGCATCACGCACCCAACTCAGTATTGACAACAAAGCCAGGTCCTTCAAGTTCCAATATGAGGGAAAATGCACTTGTGACCGTGTTCAAAGTCGACCAACACTTCAAAGAGAGTCTGTGTCTAAGTAGTATTCTTTGCTTCCGTTGCTTCCCCTAGGGTTCTTGAAAAAAAAAACCTCCTTGTTCTCATCTAAGCAGTTGAGCCGGTGTCTTGTGTTCTGAAGATCGCGAGTTCGAATCCGAATGAGCTATTCTGTTCACGAGTGCATTTTTTCCTAGAGATATCTCGGTTGATGTCGTAGCTACTGAATTCGTGCTTTGTGCAATACTTTCGGTAGGTGGCATGTCATGTCTGCGGAGAGAGACCGTGCTATATGGGTTCATGGAACCCGGTGCAATGAAGTCAATCCTTCGACATTTGAACCTTCAAATTTAAGATCTTAACAAGTCTTTCCACCATGTTGGTCAGGTAGTCAACTCTATATCTGTGTTGATTTACTATTCTTGTTTACCTTCCAGCAAACAGCTCTTTTCTGACTCAATCATGTTTGCTTTGATATTCTTGCAGTCTTGTTAAGGTTGCAGATTCACCCTGATTTTTCTGACCTTTTACGCGTTCTATCTCTATTATGGCTTTCATAATATCACCCGAATTTTTCTGACCTTTTACGAGTTCTATCTCCATTATGGCTTTCATAATATCAGCCTAATTTTTCTGACCTTTTACGAGTTCTATCTCCATTATGGCTTTCATAATATCAGCCTAGTTTTTTGTTTGTTCGGTTTCTACGGTCTCCATAACCCTTACGCATATTAACTCAGTTAATCTCCATTTGAGTGTCATTAAAAAACCCGACTTTTGTCATGATAAACTTTCTTAAAGTGGTAAAAAAACCACTTGCCGCCTACAACCCTATATGATCTGAGCAGAGAGCATGAGTACGGTCAAGAGACAGATGGAAAGACAACGGTAACGAAATACTACAACATTATCGCCTCTCAGAAACCGCTTCGACAAATATTGCCAAATAACAAAACCTTAAAATTTTCGACGAAAATTGCGGAATAAGTAGTTAAACAAGACAATGTACTGAAAGTCAAGAAAACAAACCGTGCTTTGTCTTTCCAGTAAGAATTGGGAGTGTGTCTGTCTAAAATTCATACAAAGATATGCTTATGAACACAGTTTTCGTTTCATAACGGAGTCGCCTAGTTTCTTTAGATTTTGTCCTGGTCTCCTCCCGGATCTAACGATATATATATTTATTTTTAAATGCAGCATTAGACTTTCTTGATCATGTTTTTTTAATACTGTTCGAAACCGTGTTGAGGGTCTCCTGGTAACATAAAGGTCGTTCAGCTCAATTGAGAAATCGGAAATTCCCGTTGATATTGTTCAAAAAGTATAGATATGTTTTGATATTCTTCTTCTATACACTTCATATCAACCAATTGTTAATCATTCTTTGTGATTTGTATGTGATCTGAGCCTAAGAGAGATTGTACGTTGTGCCAGGTATGCGCCTACAAGTAGGCCAGCACATCCGATTTCTGCGATGCTTTTTATTTACTAGGTAGCTTCCTTAGGCCCCTACCTCAGCCGCCACTTACGACATGCCTTGTAGGTCGCAGTGGTACTATTCTTTGCTTCCTTTCGGACCCCAGTACCACACGTTCGTGTTTGATATAATACTGTAAATGTTACTATAATTTCCCAACATTCTATCTACTGTTTATTATTTATTCATGAAAAGTTGCAATAACACAGATATTTCTTAGCGATAAATTCAATTTGTGAAATAATGTAACTTTCTTTTCGAATGTTGTGTTGTTTATAGGATGAATTCGTTGTTATTTAACAATAATGGTATGCAAGGATCACGTGACGTGAGTGGTCTGATTTATGGGGTTTTTCCTTGAGCTGAACTTGTCTTATCAAGTTAAAGAGATATGAGTGGACAAACAGTATCGTGTTAGAATGTATATATCACAGTCAGTAAGTTCAAGAAATGTAGATGGACAAACAGTATCGTGTTAGAATGTATATATCACAGTCAGTAAGTTCAAGAAATGTAGATGGACAAACAGTATCATGTTAGAATGTATATATCACAGTCAGTAAGTTCAAGAGATGTAGTGGACAACAGTATCGTGTTAGAATGTATATATTACAGTCAGTAAGTTCAAGAAATGTAGATGGACAAACAGTATCATGTTAGAATGTATATATTACAGTCAGAGATAGATGGTGTCTAAAATTTATTGTAGTCAACCTTGGATTTGGTTACGGTACTGACCTGATCTTTATAATAAAACCACATTTTAACCTAACTATTGATGGCAAGGAACGTTTAGCGTAGTATGTTAAGCTAACTATTGATGGCAAGGAACGTTTAGCGTAGTATGTTAAGCTAACTATTGATGGCAAGGAACGTTTAGGTATATGTTAAGCTAACTATTGATGGCAAGGAACGTTTAGCGTAATATGTTAAGCTAACTATTGATGGCAAGGAACGTTTAGCGTAGTATGTTAAGCTAACTATTGATGGCAAGGAACGTTTAGCGTAGTATGTTAAGCTAACTATTGATGGCAAGGAACGTTTAGCGAAGTATGTTAAGCTAACTATTGATGGCAAGGAACGTTGCGTATATGTTAAGCTAACTATTGATGGCAAGGAACGTTTAGCGTAGTATGTTAAGCTAACTATTGATGGCAAGGAACGTTTAGCGTAGTATGTTAAGCTAACTATTGATGGCAAGGAACGTTTAGCGTAGTATGTTAAGCTAACGCGTAGTATGTTAAGCTAACTATTGATGGCAAGGAACGGGTTGGCGTAATATGTTAAGCTAACTATTGATGGCAAGGAACGTTTAGCGTAGTATGTTAAGCTAACTATTGATGGCAAGGAACGTTTAGCGTAATATGTTAAGCTAACTATTGATGGCAAGGAACGTTTAGCGTAGTATGTTAAGCTAACTATTGATGGCAAGGAACGTTTAGCGTAATATGTTAAGCTAACTATTGATGGCAAGGAACGTTTAGCGTAATATGTTAACCTAACTATTGATGGCAAGGAACGTTTAGCGTAGTATGTTAAGCTAACTATTGATGGCAAGGAACGTTTAGCGTAGTATGTTAAGCTAACTATTGATGGCAAGGAACGTTTAGCGTAATATGTTAAGCTAACTATTGATGGCAAGGAACGTTTAGCGTAGTATGTTAAGCTAACTATTGATGGCAAGGAACGTTTAGCGTAGTATGTTAAGCTAACTATTGATGGCAAGGAACGTTTAGCGTAGTATGTTAAGCTAACTATTGATGGCAAGGAACGTTTAGCGTAGTATGTTAAGCTAACTATTGATGGCAAGGAACGTTTAGCGTAGTATGTTAAGCTAACTATTGATGGCAAGGAACGGGTTGGCGTAATATGTTAAGCTAACTATTGATGGCAAGGAACGTTTAGCGTAATATGTTAAGCTAACTATTGATGGCAAGGAACGTTTAGCGTAGTATGTTAAGCTAACTATTGATGGCAAGGAACGTTTAGCGTAGTATGTTAAGCTAACTATTGATGGCAAGGAACGTTTAGCGTAATATGTTAAGCTAACTATTGATGGCAAGGAACGTTTAGCGTAGTATGTTAAGCTAACTATTGATGGCAAGGAACGTTTAGCGTAATATGTTAAGCTAACTATTGATGACAAGGAACGTTTAGCGTAGTATGTTAAGCTAACTATTGATGGCAAGGAACGTTTAACGTAGTATGTTAAGCTAACTATTGATGGCAAGGAACGTTTAACGTAGTATGTTAAGCTAACTATTGATGGCAAGGAACGTTTAGCGTAGTATGTTAAGCTAACTATTGATGGCAAGGAACGTTTAGCGTACGTAGTATGTTAAGATTTTGATCTTTCAAATGAGCAACTTCAGAAGGTTTGCAGGTTTATTTCTGCAAGCGCAACTTGCATCATAGGAAAAGGAATTGACTTTTCTTATTTCCTTCATAGCTGAATATTGATGGCAAGATATGAAAAGTGACAAGAAGTTCATACCTTATGGTTTATAAAGGTTAAGTAACATATGCATTTTTGTTTCATTTTTGGTGAAGACCACAAGATGTACTTGAACTATTCATTGTGTACTCTCCCTCCACCCCCGCCCTCCCTCCTTCACACCACCTCCTCCTACCACAACCACTCCCATCCGAATTTTTTTTCCCATTTCACAAATATGTTCCAAATCTAGTCTTGAAATAGGCGATTCTACTAGCATGCTGTAAAACTCCATTTTGAAACTGAACGCAATTTAACGACAGTAGAATTCCTCAAATCACGAGCAACATGTAAACGCATTTCCAAGCCAAATTAAGGTAGACGATTTTAGAGTACGCACAGTAAGCACAAGTAATTTCGCTTTGGCCGAGGTGTAACTCTGCTCGGAGATGCTAATCAGAGACTCATGACTAACAGGCAAATCGTGTTAATTATAAGAATTTCAAACTTCTTCCGCGAAAAACCCACCAAAAAAAAACCAAAATACATAGCAGCAGATTTGGTTCTTCATCATTATCAAGTGCAGTACCGACTAACGTAGGCGATCATCATCTTGTTCTTCTTTGCGTTCGTTCTTTACGATCAATTTAAACCACTCTTTGTGACATGTTTGATCTTTGCCAAGAACGTGTATACGTTGCACATTGGTCTGGTAGGCCCTTAAACGCATAGACTTCTATCCGTTTAGGACACGTGCATCCGATTTCAGCCAAAGGCGATCATCGATCTCTACAAATCTCTCACACTGATGTTTGCTATCATCTCAGACGTTGACGCTCTACCGTGCCGTGAAGTCAGGTAATCCACAATTTTCTCTCTCTGTCTTCCTCTGTCTCGTCTACCCTCGAATTTACTAGTTGTTACAATGTGTTTTAAACCTCCCTTAAACATGCCTGAAATATGATGACTGCTTCTTTCTTATATTGATGATAAGCTTTCTCTGTGTCGTGACCTTATCCAACTTCTCCACATTCGTCAATTTAGCAGTCCATGGGATTCTCATCATTCTTCTGAAAAACCACATCTCTGTGACCCTCAGAGATTTTTTTTTCTGTTTGTTTATTGCCCATGACTCGCATCCTTATGTCACTATTCGTTCTATGTAGCATTGAATAACTCTCATTCTGATATCAATTGACAAGGACTTATTGCATATAACGTACAACACATTATAGCCACGTTTATGATATCATATTTCAAAAGCTTTTACAACGATCATGCAGTTTCGTGAACTTTAAATTATATATATCAATAAACACACAAAAGCTCTTCTGTTCAATGATCGATCTATCGATTGATCAGTTTGTTAACCTATCCTTCACGATCGATCTCATTTATCTCTTCTTTCACCTATGAAGTCGATGAAGACCCGCCAGCATGGCGAGGAACCCCAGTCAAATGGTAAATCAAGCTTTTACGCAAAAATCAGTCAGAAACGCGATACCAGACGTCATGGCTAACGTTAAAATTCACAGTGGGCGAACGTAGAAGAAGAAGAAGAATCTCTTCTTTCTACATCATTACTCTATTTAAACTAACGTCTATAACTCTATCCCAACAGAAAAAGTATGCAGAAAAGTAGTCAGGTAAAGTAACTTAAGATTACACTGATATCTCAGTCTCATGAGGAACAAAAATTCCAGACATTGAAATTGATTCTTAATCTTTATTCATAACTAGCAGCACTCAAGCAATGAGACGAGTGTTTTAGATTTAACGATCAGGCATATTTCTACACAAATAAAAAGAGTTATAGCCTGCTGTTTCTTTGTGCTGCAACGCTAGTCTTTTCGTTAAATTATAAACAAACAGTGAGAAAACGATGCTTTAACAAACATTTAACACTTGACGTTCGGTGTTAGAATGTTCAAGAATATAATTAGGAACACACGATAAATTATATTATCTAAGACACAATATTGATTGATTGATTCATTCATTAATGATAGGACCATCATCATTGCACTTCGGTGAGTAACCATGGGTGCTCGTATCTCTTTCTTACATAGGAAGATCTCAGCTGCAGAGCACGAACTCCGTAGAACAGGCGAGGGTCCCGATCTAGATTTGAAGATGGTGAAAATATTGTTATAGGGATTTTTTATTTTACAACTTTTCTAGTGTATTTTGCACGGGAAGCAACTTTCCAGCCTGCTATTATTGATTTGAACTACAAAGTGTTCTTTTACGTGCTAAAAAAGCACATTACGTTCAGCGTTAGAATGTGCTAAGAACAGAATTAGAAAGACTCGATACATTCCGTTATCAAAGATAAAGTACGTCAGCCTTGGTTATTGGTTATTAAACTGACGTCATTGCACTCCGGGTAGACCCATAGATGCTCAGTCTACCCCAATAGATATTGAAGCGTATGCATACTGATGGTTCCGTGGCTCCGATTAAACACCTCTCACTCTCCCCTCAGGTATCCAGTTCGACTTGTACAACGGGTAACTCTAAACTGCCTAAATCGCTTGATCGAGTCAACATCCATTTTAGTGTCCTCATCCAACAGAAAAGTCGCGAAGAGACCGAAAAACATCCATCTTATCCATCCTCAACTCCCCAACAATCGATGCTGTTGATGCAAGCCTGTCCGCTCTCTCATTACCGTAAACACCCTGCATGTCTAGGACAGTATATCCACGTACGTCTCTGGAGGTTAGAAACTTCTATAGTCGACATCCACTCATACCGACACCTGCCCTTCTGGATCTTGTGAAGTTAGCCTTAACAAACATGAGTACCTCTGAAGTTAGCGAAGGTTTGCCTGCACGGCCAAGGACACCAATCAAATAGTAAAGCAGGCGTTTACGCAAAAATCAGCCAGAGTGCCATATAGGCGTCATTCACTAGTGCAACGCAGAAAAAGAAGAAGAAGAACAAGCATGAATGTTCAATGAAATCATAGAGAAATTGATGATTTTATATCTTGGAACATAGTATCGAAGGATAGTGAAATCACTGGAAAAATCAAGAAAGTGAGTCAAAACAGTTTGAAATCCAATAAAATCTGGAAAGCTAATTCAGTCAAGGATTGACTTGTTGCTCACGGTTTCACCATATGGCTCCGTCCAGTTGGCAGAATGGCATGATCTGCGAGAGTGCACGCACGAACTTGTAGCTCGGCAAAGCCATGGATCTCAAAGGTTACATTTAACCAAACGTAAAATATAATAGAAGCAATGTTTTGAGTATTACAATGTATATTCTCAACTCAGGCTCACGTCCACCTGTCTAGACAGCCTAAAAGTGGTGCTACAGGTGTAATGAACAGGTTTAAACAATATATTTTTAACAATGATATATAATGAAAAAAATATTATCCGTTTGTACAGGGCCTGCAAGAGAAGCAAAGAATAGTACCACTGCGACCTACAAGGCTGTCGTAAGAGGCGACTGATGATGATAGGAAGCTCCAGTAAATAAAAGCGTTGCAGAAATCGGATGCTGGTTATTGTAGGCTCATGATTAGACAACCTAGAATCGTTCTTGTAGGATCAGACCAACAAACCACACAGAATGGTTAACAAATGATCGTACGGACCGTTCAAAGGAAAATAAAGAAAATATTGATTTGATAAAAGCAAACATGACAATAATTCAAGAATAATTACATTTTATGGATTAACCCTCTGTGTTGTCTCGAGCCTAAAGAGGAGCAAAGAATAGTAACACGCACCTACAAGGCATGTCGTAGAGGCGACTGATGTATGACCTGGGAAGCTACTCTAGTAACTAAAAGCATCCAGAACATTGAATGTGCAAGCTACTTGAGCAGCATAACTTGCACAACGTATAATAGCTTTTAAGATCAGATCATACAAGTGCACACCAGAAGGTTAAAAATGATCGATATGGAACGTTCAAAGATGAAGAAGGGGAAGAAAGACAAATTTGGTTTGATAATGCTAACAGAACAATGACTTCAAGAATAGTTAGATCTAATGGATTAAACACGGACGTAAATAGAAACGACGTAGATGGAACAGACAACAAAAAACAGAAAAATAGTCAAAGTTCAAATGCACAGAGCATTCTCATATGTGGACGCTTTCAAACATTATTCCTGCACGCGAGAGAGTTCGTTTCAACATAATTACAAACATTGAGTATCCATCATTAAGATAACTGACGTCGCTAGCTAAAATGCGAATTCTATGCAATCAGTTTGAACTAGAACTGTTTTGCAGAATGAAACGTCTGATTCCTCTAACCAGTAATCGATCCACAGTTCTGCCTGAATAGGATATAAACAGGAGAACGCTAGGCTTAAGACTCATTTTAACAGATAATACATGATTATATTTAGTTACAAACATTATGGATTTACAAAAAATTAAACAACTAAACAACAGTATAGGACGGAACTGATAGGAAAACAAAGATCATAATACTAAGAGATGCATACTTACCATTGAGGAACGTAAGGGGTGAAGATGGACACTTAATAAGGCAGTGGAAACATATGTGTCTTTGAGTATAAGTGTCACAGAAGAACCTTCTGTACGCATAGAAAGAAGAGAAACAATAGATCTATCCAGGAAGAACTTAAAATAAAAGAAGCTGTTATGCACAAATAAGAAAGAGAAATAGAAGATATTGACATAAAAAAGACATGAAGGACTGAGAAGACCATCATGGAAGTAGGCACACCGGCAAGAGAAGAAGAGGAAGGCCGGAGAAGATGGATCAGGGTGTAAACAATGGTTTGGATGACACTCAAGGGAGACATCTGGCTATGGAGAGAAATTCGAAGGACTTTGAGTGAAAGTTTCAGGTAAGCTTTTTGATGATGATGATATTGAGTTTTGGATTCTAGATCGTGACTACCTTACTCAGTCTGAATATTGAGTAGAATCGTTGAGAATTAACTCAAATTGTGACCCTAGTAAAATCTACCATATTACAGTCTACCATATTAGGTCACATATTACAGTCTACCATATTACAGTCTGACTGTGAGAATAGTAATAAGGAGAGAAAACCTCAGTCCCTAAATGTTGTAGTAAGATGAACTGTTAGACGAAACTCCAGATAATATCACTTTGCTGCAAACTGTGACAAAAACCACAGTCCCTAAATGTTGTGTTAACGATGAACTTGTTTGACTGAAACTCGCAGATAATATCACTTTGTTGCAAACTGTGACAAAACCCCAGTCCCTAAATGTTGTGTTAACGATGAACTTGTTAGACTGAAACTCGCAGATAATACCACTTTGTTGCAAACTGTGACAAAACCCCAGTCCCTAAATGTTGTGTTAACGATGAACTTGTTAGACTGAAACTCGCAGATAATACCACTTTGCTGCAAACTGTGACAAAACCCCAGTCCCTAAATGTTGTGTTAACGATGAACTTGTTAGACTGAAACTCGCAGATAATATCACTTTGCTGCAAACTGTGACAAAACCCCAGTCCCTAAATGTTGTGTTAACGATGAACTTGTTAGACTGAAACTCGCAGATAATACCACTTTGCTGCAAACTGTGACAGAACATAACAAACGCCATTTGCAGGACACACAAAGAAGAAGAAAAAAGACTTTTGCAAATATAATCAGTAATTTATTTTGGTTAAGTACACTACTATACATTAGTTGACAAAACCAATACTTCTTCTTCTTCTTTTGTCGTCACACTGCTACCGGGTTGTTGCACAGTGTCGTGAAACAATACAGTTGGACGAAATGGCGTAACACGAAGACATTTTCGTTAAAAAGAATTGTAGATTAAAATTCACAACCGATGTTTCATAACTGAGAAAATGAACTGGCCTGTCTACCTCCAATATACTTGGGTTACGAAAAGAAAAAAAAAGGCATTTCAGACGCTACTGTCAGCGAAGTCTTTGGAACGTTCTAATTGTTTTTAAAAATGATCAATGCGACGTAAGAGTCTAATTTAAGTTGAACTGCGATTGTCACCAGAAGGAGTTTAAAATGTACTGACCATATATTGGAAGGAGGGAAAAAAGAGATTGCTGAGGGGTGGGGCTGAAAAATGGGGGCAGGGGAGGGGGCTGCAAGTATGTTGATCCATTCCAAATTTCCAATTTCCATTATCGGAATTTGTTTTTCTGAAATACGGCAAATAAGAATACATATTGCAGCAACGGTTACCTTTTTCGTTTTAACCCTTTACTGCCGCAGAGGGTGGTAACCAGTCATGTTTTAAACGGGTGAAATCCCGATCGTCCTCATCCTTTCGAACGAAATCTGCTCGAAAATTTTAAATTTTGTGTAGTTGCCTATTGACTCTATGAAGGCTATCACCCCTTGGCCTCGATAAAGTGTGCATCAGCACTTTGATCTTAGCTGCAAGATCATTTTCCTTTTTGTTTTTCTATCGGTCCAGTTTCGTATGGTTATCTAGTTATGGTTATCTAGTTATGGTTATCTAGTTATGGTTATCTAGCTATGGTTATCTTGCTATGGTTATCTAGTTATGGTTATCTAGTTATGGTTATCTAGTTATGGTTATCTAGTTATGGTTATCTAGCTATGGTTTTCTAGCTATGGTTATCTTGCTATGGTTATCTAGTTATGGTTATCTTGCTATGGTTATCTAGCTATGGTTATCTAGTTATGGATATCTAGCTATGGTTTTCTAGCTATGGTTATCTAGTTATGGTTATCTTGCTATAGTTATCTAGTTATGGTTATCTTGCTATGGTTATCTAGTTATGGTTATCTAGTTATGGATATCTAGCTATGGTTATCTAGCATAGTTTCTAGATTATGGTTATCTTGCTATAGTTATCTAGTTATGGTTATCTTGCTATGGTTATCTAGTTATGGTTATCTAGTTATGGTTATCTAGCTATGGTTTTCTAGCTATGGTTATCTAGTTATGGTTATCTTGCTATGGTTATCTAGCTATGGTTATCTAGCTATGGTTATCTAGCTATAGTTATCTAGTTATGGTTATCTAATTATGGTTATCTAGTTATGGTTATCTAGTTATGCTTATCTAGTTATGGTTATCTAGTTATGGTTATCTAGTTATGGTTATCTAGCTATGGTTATCTAGTTATGGTTATCTAACTATGGTTATCTATCTATGGATATCCTTCTATGGTTATCATCAATGATCCTGAATCTCATAACCGCCCGAGCAGTTACCGGGGCCCAAATTGGGGTCTACGGAATATAACCACTGTTACTGCCACGCATGTCGTAAGAGGCGGCTTAGGAGGTTAGACGTGGTGCTAGCTACCCACACCGTAAAAATACTAGTTGGCTATAGAACGGAGACCGAACTGAGTAAACGCAGGCTGAAACCGGACACATCGCCGAAGGATAAGCACCAGAGCTCCAAATTGTGCTGAAGATGTGACGTAAAACACATCAATGCTAAGGCTGCATGATCAGATTTCCACATGAATAGAATTTATGGGGAGGTTTGGTACATCGGTCTGGGCGATGATCACGAGAGAGAGAGACACATAACTAGATCGATATTCTAGAAGAGCCATCAAGCTATTATCGACGTCAGACAATTTATTAATATGTGTCTTTGGAAATCTTGACACCCCAAAAAAAAACCAAAAAAAAAAAACCAACCAGTTTACTCAATAAATTTGAAGAACAAAAAAATGATAGAATAAATTTAATAGAGATAATATCCAGTCCTTCGAAACTAAATGCTACAGAAAGATCCTACGAATACCATGGACAGAAAACAAGAAAGAACACTGATGTCCTGAAAGAACTAAATGTTAAAGAGAATTGACTGATAAACAACATACTATATAGAAAAATTAGATACTTTGGTCACATTAAGCGTCACGATGGCATAGAAAGAACACTACTAGAGGGCAGGGTCCCAGGAGGCAGAGGCAGACCAAGAAGAAGATGAATACAAGATATTAAAGAAACCATGAATATGACCATCAACGAAGTGGGTGAACTAGCTAGAGACAGAGTGAATTTCAGATGTGCTGCAAAGAGAGCAACGTCCTATAAAGGATACCCACCTTGATGATGAATATTTAAGCACATAATTTCAAATACAGTTATAATAATGAAGAATAACAGTTTATGATGATAACAGGATGATTCTGTCGTCGTTATATAAGGACACATGTTTACTTCCATTTTCTGTGTTCATTTCAGAAATGTCAACAACTGGAAACATATGAATTCAATCTAAGGTTAGCAAACAAAAATATGACACAACTAAATGACGTTTGGGTATAATTATTGATCAGGACAAAGTACACGGGGAAAGCTAATCAATAATAGATTTTAATGTTCGGAGCATTTGATTAAGACAAGGGAAAGTAAAAGTAAAAGTAAAGGAACCCTTTCATACCTCGTGGTATATAGGTCAATACAGTGTTAGGCCTGTATTTTCATTGACCGTCGACACATGATGGGTGATGTGGTCAGCATCACGCCGGCCGCCTTTACTTTCCCAGAGTATGTCTGGTACCCAGTTGAGGCTGGGTCGACCTGAAACCGTCGCGGTCGGGAAAAATTCCACGCGCATTGCGGAGCTGAACCCAGACCACCAGCCTTGCGAAGCGAGTTCACTAACAACTACGCTACAGCGGCTCTCAAAACAAGGGAACTAACAATAAATTATCAAAATAAAGTATTAACTGTTTATACTGTCTGTTTATGAACGCTTTTTAGGACGGTGCAGGACAGAAGGTGGGGTGGGGGCATAGGCATGAGGAATTTAATAGGTCGCATCGCTAGTTCGATCACTGCGAAACTGTTCAAATTAGGATTTTTTTTTATGTTCACGACAAAAAAAACTTATCGACCGTACCGGGGATCAAACCCGGGTCTTCCAAATGAGAGCCCGCGCTCTAATCAATTCTATCAGACGCTCCTCTTATATAGTAACATATATAGGGAAGGAGGTTAAGTGCTCGCATCTCATTGCAAAGTTACTTGGTTTGCTCCCTCGTGGAGCTATCGAGATATTTGTACAGAAATCCATGATCTCAGTGTAGTTGAAATCGAGTTCCTAGTCCTATCTCAGTGTAGTTGAAATCGAGTTCCTAGTCCTATCTCAGTGTAGTTGAAATCGAGTTCCTAGTCCTATCTCAGTGTAGTTGGAATCGAGTTCCTAGTCCTATCTCAGTGTAGTTGAAATCGAGTTCCTAGTCCTATCTCAGTGTAGTTGAAATCGAGTTCCTAGTCCTATCTCAGTGTAGTTGAAATCGAGTTCCTAGTCCTATCTCAGTGTAGTTGAAATCGAGTTCCTAGTCCTATCTCAGTGTAGTTGAAATCGAGTTCCTAGTCCTATCTCAGTGTAGTTGGAATCGAGTTCCTAGTCCTATCTCAGTGTAGTTGAAATCGAGTTCCTAGTCCTATCTCAGTGTAGTTGAAATCGAGTTCCTAGTCCTATCTCAGTGTAGTTGAAATCGAGTTCCTAGTCCTATCTCAGTGTAGTTGAAATCGAGTTCCTAGTCCTATCTCAGTGTAGTTGAAATCGAGTTCCTAGTCCTATCTCAGTGTAGTTGAAATCGAGTTCCTAGTCCTATCTCAGTGTAGTTGAAATCGAGTTCCTAGTCCTATCTCAGTGTAGTTGAAATCGAGTTCCTAGTCCTATCTCAGTGTAGTTGAAATCGAGTTCCTAGTCCTATCGGAAACGGGCGATGATATGTTGGTTCCATGTTCAAGATAAACAGACTGTAGACTGTAGAGTTTGGATGCATTCTTATTAGAAGTAGCCACAATATTTCATTCTTAAGAACCATTGGCAGCTCAAAATAAAGAAGCACAGGTGGAAAGCTGCTGCCTGGGGAAAATTCATTAGAATAAAGAAATTCGATAAAATATTTTCACCATCTTCAAAATTACATCGGGTATCCTCGCTGGTGAGAGCCGCTGTAGCGTAGTTGTTAGTGAACTCGCTTCGCAAGGCTGGTGGTCTGGGTTCAGCTCCCGCAATGCGCGTGGAATTATTCCCGACCGCCAACCTCAACTGGGTACCAGACATGCTCTGGGAAAGTAAAGGCAGCCGGTGTGATGCTGACCACATCACCCATCGTGTGCCGACGGTCAATGAAAATACAGGCCTAACACTGTATTGGCCTATATACCACGAGGTATGAAAGGGTTCCTTTACTTATCCTCGCTGGTGCTAGGGAGTTCGTGCACTGCCGTTGGGATCTTCTTGTGTAAGAAAGAGATCGGAGCACACATAGTTACTCACCGAAGTGCAATGATGAGGACCTTATCAATCAATAAATCAGTACAGCCCTATCCATCTCCAGCATCTCATCCCTGTATGCTTCCTTCTACTTGTGTCGTCACACTGCTACCGGGTTGTTGCCCAGTGTCGTCACACTGCTACCGGGTTGTTGCCCAGTGTCGTGGTTTTCTGTTTTTGTCTTGCGCTGTTCTGGTGGCTTGTGTGATTGTTATCTTTGCTCTTTCACAGGATTCTGCTACGCCATCTAACCATCTTTTCCGTGGTCTTCCTCTTGCCTTCTTTCCCGATGTTCTGTTGTAGAACACTCTGTATACTGTGGAGTTTGGATGCATTCTTATTAAGTGGCCAAACCACTTCATTATATGTTTCTCTATGTAATTCAAGCACGGTTTTGTGCCAAGTTTCTTTCTTATGCTGATGTTGGTAATTCTGTCTTTTCTGGTGTTGTTGGTAACTTTTCGCAGGCAACGTATTTCACATGTAGTTATTTTGTGTGACTGCGATTTGCTCAATGTCCATGTTTGGCTCTAGTAACACAACATTTTAATTTATAATTGCATTTAAAAAGTAATTCTTGGTTCTAAACTGTCGATACTGCCTGTAGTACTGCTTTTTTGTGCGGTGTAGGACAGGTGAGACGAGAGCCTGATAATTGTAAGGCCCGCATGGCTAGTACAGTCGCCGTGAAAATGTGCAGATTAAGATTTTTCATTTATGCCAAAAACAGAAAAAATCCTTGGCCATACCGTAGCTTGAACCCGAGTCTCTCGCATGGGAGCAACGCTCTAATCAATTTGACAGGCGCTCCTCTTGGTTGCCCGTTTAAAATATTGGCGAAACTCGTAATAACAAAGTACTGTAGTTTTACAAAATACAAAAACAATAACAATACACAGCAACGTTTCGACCAAAAGGCCTTGCTTTCGACAAAAGTCATTGTTTTTGTATTTTGTAAAACTTAGTTAGTTGTTAGTTTGTTCCTTTCGTGTCAAAGGCGGCAAATAGGGCAGAGGTTTTAGATCTCTATGTGATACGGCTCGTTGCTAGCAGTTGGAGATCTTGTATGGTTTTACATCCCAATAGTTTACTTACTTTCTTGTTGGATGGTTCTTCGAAGAGTGGTCTTAGGTCTTCCACGTTTTCTTTTCCCAACTGGTGACCACATAAGGACTTGTCGATTTAGTCTCTTTTCGTCTGATCTAAGAACATGACCTAAATATTTCCACCCACGTTTCCTTATAATATTTGATACGGGTTGTTGGTGTGTTCTATCTCTCACTGTGTTGTTAGAAAGTTTGTAAAACTACAGTACTTTATTATTACATGTTTCGCCATTTTGTCATAGTTTTACGCTAGTCTCCCCCTATATCGCGTTAAAATATTCGAAAAGTTTTCTTATTCAAGTTGTATAGAATTCTGTTACATGGAACCAATACTGACATACGGATGTGTGTGATGGACAATAAACAAACAGATCGAAAAATATCTGAGGGCCACAGAGATATGGTTTTACAGAAGAATCCCATGGACTGCTAAAATGACTAATGTGAGGTGTTGAATGAGATCAAGACACAAAGAAAGCTTATCATCAATATAAGAAAGAGGCAGTCATCATTTTTCGGGCATGTGATGAGGAATCAAGATTTAGAACACATTGTAACAACCGGTATAACGGAGGGGAGACGAGATAGAGAAGACAGAGAGAAATTTTGATAGCCTGACTTCATGGCACGGAAGATCGTCAACATCTGAGACGATAGCAAACATCAGATACCGAGATTTGTGGAGACCCATGATCGCCTACGCCAGTTGCCATGGCACCTGGTGGTGAAGATGATGGAATTCTGACAGTCTGGTTTTTTCTCATCGTTTTTGTTTGTTATTCTCCAGAATTCACATCTTGACAAAAATACTTGTATCAGGGCCGTGCGGTATATTTTCTAAGTATGATGCAAGTCTTCGAAATTCCGCCTCTTAAATGTTTTTCTTTAAAATAACCGTCAATTGTTATTTTGATTTCGATGCTTATGCCCCCCGCCCCTTAGCGGCTCCGCCTGATGCGGCCGTCTCTCTGAATCATAGCACGGCACGGCCGTGAGTTGTAGTTCGTTACTCTTTTATATTCTTGATGTTGTTTTTTAATATATGTTAGAATTGGAAGATCTCCAAACGTAGTTTAGATTGGCAAAAGTAATTCTGGCTTTATTTAACCTTTTGTTGGTATTCTTGTCGGTACTTCTGTCTCATGTTACTACACTTTTCAAATGTGTGAAGGTATTTGTTGCTGCCAATTTCTGGTTCCCTATTTTTACTGGTGCTGATTTCTTAAATGTGTCTTCATTATGTCTGATTTCTTGAGGTTTATTTTCAGTCTAACTTGTTGGCTGTATTTGTATAGTTTGCCAGTTTTTTCCTTCCTGAATATGTTGGTAAGAATGTGCTAACAATGCAATTTCATATACTTATTACAAATCTTCCATTGTGGTGAGCCTTGTTAATTGTATTTCCATAGGTGTATCCTTTGAAGTCTGTCTCATCATCCAGTATATGACCGTATTACCCAGTCTGTCTCTTCATCCAGTCTAAGACCTCATTACACAGTCTTTGACCTAATCGCACAGTCTATGACCTCATCGCCAAGTCTATGACTTCATCTTCAAGTCTATGACCTCATCGTCCAGTCTTTGACCTAATCGCACAGTCTATGACCTCATTACACAGTCTATGACCTGATCGCACAGTCTATGATCTCATCGTCCAGTTTATGACAGTAAAAAAATATGATTGAGATATCGCACCTACAAAACTAACGCTTCGAAATACTAGAAAACCTCGAAAACTAATACTTCGAAGTATCAGAAAATCTTGAAAACTCATCATCATCAGGTGCCGTGCCGGTTGGCGTAGGCGATCATGGATCTCCACAAATCTCTGTCGTTGGTGTTTGCTATCAACTCAGATGTTGACACTCTACCGTGCCATGAAATCAGGCTATCTAACATTTTCTCTCTCTGTCTCGTCTACCCTCGATTTAACCGGTTGTCACAATGTGTTCTAGAAAATTAACACTTCGATATACTAAAAAACCGACAAAACTAACACATCGAAATACAACAAAAATAATTCAGATATTCTAGGCATAATGTTTAATGTAATAAGAAAAATTGACACTTTATCGAGAACAAGAAATGATAATGGTGTTATATAGACAAGATATCGAGTATCTTACAAGGGTAATCCGATATGAACAAAGAAATTCTTAGAATACTTTTTTTCGTCCCAAGGAAACACAAGACGTTAAATAAGGATTAATACGCATGAGACAATTTGATAAATATATAGTAAGACAGCAAATTGAATCTTACACCATGGAAGCGCCCGTGTGTGATCGGGGCTCGTTAGGGAAGCAAAGAATAGTAACGCCCCGGCAGAGGATAACCAAGGCAAAGGCGGTAGTAGGGCATTAAAGAAACCTTGAACATGACGTTGGAACTTGCTAGAGACAGAGAGTCTTTCAAACATGTTGTGATGAAACAACATTCTGCAAGGGACATGTTACTTGAGGATGATGATAATGGTATTCTTAGCATTATTGTTTAAAACCATATTTCTGTGGCCTCCAGATATTTTGCTCAATAAATTATATATATATGATATAAAGGATATGCACTTTGATGATATATATATATATATATATATATATATATATATATATATATTAGACTAAGATGGTCGGGACATGTGAGAAGAATGGAAATTTGTCGCATACCAAAACAAATGGTGTTCTGTGAACTTTCGGAGAGGAAGAGGCACGAGGGCAGGCCATTAGCATCAAGGTGCGTATCCTTTATATAACGTTGCTCTCTTTGCAGCGCATCTGAAATTCACTCTGTCTCCAGCCAGTTCACCCGCTTCGTCGATGGCATATTCATGGTTTCTTTAATATCGTGTCGAGGGCAGGCCACTGCTCAGACATAAAGATGTCTGCAAGGCGTCAATAAAGAACTTTTCTATAGGTCCCAGCACATGGGAAAAACTAGCTGATGACAGAGTTGTGTGGAAAGCAATATTGCGCAAGGGCACAGAGTCTTTTGAGAAGAGACGTATGAGCTGAAAGACGAGAGAGAAAAGCGAAAACTCAGAGGTCGACACAGTAAAACTCTTGCTAATTGATCGTCTGTGGCTTAAGGGATAATGACTCGGTCTATTAACCCCGACGTTCTGAGTTCGAATCATGGTTGCAAATTGTTTCGCGTGGATTTTTACAAAGGACGATGTCACCACCCGTTCAGAAAGCAATGACAAACTACTGAACGTAATAATGCCTAGAAAAATTACAAACAGCGTTAAAAAGCTGGGGTTGATTCGCAAAATCCTGTAAAGGATATGCAATTAATAAAATTGATCGTCTGTAAAGACGAAAAAGGCCATACATAATACACACACACACACACACACACATATATACAATCGACTGAGAAAGTATATAAGAAGATAGAAAACGTAGGAATACATAAATACGACAATGGACGTAATGGAACAACATACAAACGTAGAACAGTGATTGACGCTTGGATAACTCAGAGACGAATTGAAATGAAAGTAATGGGGAAAAAAAACCACAAGCAATTAAAAAAATAATGTATAAGAATAAAAATAATACATGAAAAAAAAACCGTTATGCTTGAAATCACACGTCGGAGCGATTATAACAGCGGACGGAAACATAACAGACTGATGAACAAAATACGTTGTTATGTTGCAAGATGGGTGACAGCACTGACGTAAATATTCAGGACAACTGCGAAGGGCTATCAATACTTGTTGTGTCTAATTGCATATGTTATACAGCGTATAAAACGGAAAGATGTCAAGCTAATATAACATACAATTAGAGACATTTAAAACTTTGATTTTGGACAAGAAATAATGACACATCATCATCATCATCATCATGACCAAATAGCTTGTCATGAACGGAACTTTGCAACTCTAACAGTCATTTTGAATTTCTCTCCGCATCTGCAGCCGCCATGCTGAAATTATCAGTTACATTCTGAATCCATCTTCTCCGTTGTTTGTCTCTTTGCTGGGATGACTGACTCCTTTCATATTTTTCTTCTCCAACCCTTTGCCTTGTTGAAAATGAAAATCGTGTCATATAGCCTAAAGGACGTAGCCATCAACCACAGTAAACGAGTCGTTGATTTTCTAGGCACCACTTATACGTTCAGTAGTTTGCCATTGCTTTCTGAACGGGTGGTGTCATCGTCCTTTGTTAAAATCAACGGAAACAATTTGCAACCAAACTGTCCGCAGCGTGATTCGAACTCAGAACGTCGTGGTTAGTAGACCGAGTCACTAACCCCTAGTTAGATGTCTAAAATACTCAAATTTTTCTATTTCAGCCTGTTTTCTTGGATTCTGAGTTTTTTTTCTAGATAGATCTATTTGTTCACTTCTCTGACTACAGCATACTAAAGTGTCTTCTGTAACAGTTATATTATATTCAAAAGTACATATTGTCTTTCAAGAGGTCAAAATCCTCATATAGAGAAAATCTGAAATATACTGGAACACAAACAAAGGATACGATTATCAGAAAGACTCCCTCAAAGATCTAAGCAGAACAGACCAGGTCATTATATTTCGACTACGCACCGGACACTGCAGACTCAACAAACACTTATATAGACTAGGAATAAGTCAAACAGCTCTCTGCCAACGTCAGCAGGCTGAACAGACACCATGGTATATCCTGCAAGACTGTCCTCTCATGGGTGAGCTGTGAAGCAACATGTGGTCACACCCAGTCGACCTGAAAACTAAGCTTTGGGGAAACCTGACAGACCTCAAGTTGACTGTCCAATTTGTATAGGAACCCTTTCATACCTCGTGGTATATAGGTCAATACAGTGTTAGGCCTGTATTTTCATTGACCGTCGGCACACAATTGGTGATGTGGTCAGCATCACACCGGCCGCCTTTACTTTCCCAGAGCATGTCTGGTACCCAGTTGAGGCTGGGTCGACATGAGAGCCGTCGCGGTCGGGAAAATTTCACGCGCATTGCTGAACCCAGACCACCAGCCTTGCGAAGCGTGTTCACTAACAACTACGCTACAGCGGCTCTCTGTCCAGTTTGTGGTCCACAGTAAATTAAGCGCATGACCAGAGATCGCTGAAGAAGAAAAGTACATATACATTTAACACAACGTTTGAAGATTAATAACAGTTAAACCTACCAGATTAGTAAATACCATATTCATAGCTGCGTCAAACAAGTCATGTTATGTAGTCGCCCTGACAGCCATTCTATGAACAATCAGATCTAATACCATGCTACAGTATAACACCAGATGTGATACTTTAAAGTGGGGTTTTTCTATTTGTAAAATCTTACAGTTACCCGTCTGTATACATCTCCTAACTGACAATTGTAATATGAAAATGGAAATCGTAGCATATCCTTTACATGACTTAGCCATCAACAACAGTAAACGATTCGTCTATTTTTCTAAGCACCTCTTATACGTTCAATAATTTGCCGTTGCTTTCTCAACGATGGGGTGTATTTTTACCGTTCTTAAAAATCAGTGGACACGAATTTACTTCCAAACTGCCTGCCGCGGTGTTTTAATCCGGTACGCTTAGGTTGTAATCGAGCTTACTACCGCTTAAGCTACGGACGCCCAAGTATATTGTAATATGACTAGGTAATGAAAGTTGCATGTATCGAGGAGCATTGGCTCATAGACAATATCATGTGCTGGAATACGAAGTATTTCGGTCACATTAAACGACACAGTGCTTTGTACTGTAATGAAAGCATGGTTCGTGGATGCAGAGGCAGGGGAAGACTAAAGTGAAGGTGGCAGCAGGACATTAACGAAACCTTGAACATGACGTTAGAAGAGGCAGGAGAACTTGCAAGAGATTGAGAGTTTTACAGGCAGACTGTGACGAAAGCAATGTTCTGTAAGGGACATGTTTCTTGATGATAATTATGATGAAAGTTAGAAATTATGTTAGCAATTTCATATTGGACAGTTGTAATATTCATGTTGAGGAGCGACTGGCCGAATGGTTAGAGCGCAGCTTCCATGCGGGAGACCCGTGTTCAATTCACGTAAGGCCAAGGAATTTTTTCTGTTGTGGGCATAAATGAAAAATTCAAACCTGAACAGCTTCGCGGCGACTGCACTAGCCACGCGGCCATTAAATTTCTCAGACTCTCGTCCCACCTGTCTTACACTGCCCTAAACACCACCACAGACAGTTAGTTAGTTAGTTTCCTTCGTGCCAAAGGCGGCACATAGGGCAGAGGTTTTAGATCTCCATGTGATGCGGTTCGTTGCTAGCAGTTGGAGATCTTGTATGGTTCTACATCCCAATAGCTTACTTTTTTGGTAGGATTTTTCTTCGAAGAGTAATCTTAGGTCTTTCACGTTTTCTTTTCCCAACTGGTGACCACATAAAGACTTGTCGATTTAGTCTCTACCATGGGCGGCTCGTCATTAAGGACCAGTGGGGCCTGGCCCCACCAATAATCGAAAGAGGGAATAACTTCCGGGAATATTAAATACTAAAAAAACCATGATTTTCCCGAAAATGTGTGTCTGGCCCCACCAAGAAAAATGACCACGAGCCGCCACTGGTCTCTACTGCACGAGCCGCCACTGGTCTCTACTATATGTTACGTGCTTTTTTTCTCATTCACAATACAGGCAGTAACGACAGATAATATACATGATTATAATGAGATAATGAAAGTTGGAAATCATGTTTAAAATCTCTTACCTGACAGTTGTCAAGGTTGCCATATTCATGCCTATCATATGTCATTATATTCCCGTTTTGCTTTAAGTTTAAATCTGTTTCCATACTTTGATTATGTCAAGCGACACATCTAATCCTACATATGTCGCAACTTTATTCTGCATTCTGCAACTTTATGTGATGTGAGTATCATTTATCTTATGTCAACGGATACCAACTATATTTTTTTTTTACTTCAAAAGTTTCTGAAGTGTGAGTTTCCTGTGTTTGACATTTGATGTTCTGGTATTTTCAGTTGACCTGAACAATTCAGGGGCGTAACTAAAGTGGTTAAACAAGCACATATGAGAAAGACGAATCCTGGGTTCCATTGTCGAATTGTGGTAGATACAAATAGAGGAACAAATTTGTAATTATAAATCGAAAAAAGTGGAAGATTCTAAAAGAAGATAAGTTTGTTTAAAGATAAATAGAATTTGATGTGGTTTGTATCTCTTGATAAATCTGACGTTTATTAAACTGATAGATCTGACATTTCGTCAACCAATAGATCTGACATTTCTTCAAACGATAGATCTGACATTTCTTCAACTGATAGATCTGACATTTCTTCAACCGATAGATCTGACATTTCTTCAAACGATAGATCTGACATTTCTTCAAACGATAGATCTGACATTTCTTCAAACGATAGATCTGACATTTCTTCAAACGATAGATCTGACATTTCTTCAACCGATAGATCTGACATTTCTTCAAACGATAGATCTGACATTTCTTCAACCGATAGATCTGACATTTCTTCAAACGATAGATGTGACGTTTTGTCAAACGTTACCACACGGGCAACACTTGTGATATAGACTAGAGCGCGAACGCATTTGATCTCTCTTTCTTTCTATCTTCAATCTTTTTTTTTTACTCTCTCTCTCCCAAACACACATGCACGCACATAAGCGTACACAAATCCCCACAACCTAGTTATGTCTTCTTTCTATCTTTAGTCAGCACACTGTTACTGGGTTGTTAACCCAGTGTCGTGATTTTATGTATTTGTCTTGAGCTTCTCTGGTGACTTGTGTGATGGTTTTCTTAGTCCCCTGGCAGAATTCAACTATGTTATCTATCCACCTTATGTCTAAAGGATGTAAACCCGAATGTTTGACTTCATTGAACCGGGTTTTACCCCACATGGTTTGGCCCTTCTCCGCAGAAATGGCACGCCACCTGTCAAGAATATTGTACAACACACGAACTACTTAGTTTCGGGATAAATTCTAGCTTGGTCTTTAAAAAATTGGACTCATAAACAGAGTTAAATGATATGAGCAAGCTTTTAAACAGAGTTAACAAATGACATGAGCATGTTATTAGAGTTAAAAAGAGAGCAATTAACAAATGATTTGAGCAAGTTTTTAAAGAGAGTTAACAAATGATATGAGCAAGTTTTAAAGAAGTTAACAAATGATATGAGCAAGTTATTAAAGAGAGTTAACAAATTTATATGAGCAAGCTTTTAAAGAGAGTTAACAAATGATATGAACTAGTTATTAAAGAGAGTTAACAAATGATATGAGCAAGTTTTTAAAGAGAGTTAACAAATGATATGAGCAAGTTTTTAAAGAGAGTTAACAAATGATATGAGCAAGTTTTTAAAGAGAGTTAACAAATGAGAGTTAAAAGAGTCAATGACATGAGCAAGTTTTAAGAGTTAAAAATAGAGAAAAAGAAGAGAGAGAGAGAGAGTTAGCATGAGCAAGTTATTAAAGAGAGTTAACAAATGATATGAGCAATTAAAGAGAGTTAACAAATGATATGAGCAAGATTTTAAAGACTCGGTCCGGACTCGAACCCCCGACCTACGAAACTCAAAACTCAAAGCCGTAGACATTTAGCCAACGAGACCCGCCAACCTAGTTATGTATGGTTTCGTAACACAAAAGTGCACGACAATTTACTTACTCAACTGCGCGTGCACAAATTACAGTAAAACACAAATATGGCAGCTGCGGTATCTCATATTGAGTTTTCCCGCATTCAATTATTCTTGATACGCAGACGTCGGTGTGACTGATTTGATTTTATGAATCCGCATCAGTTCTTCTTATGTAAATATTTCATACAAAAAATTTTGAGTCCACTAATAACTTTCTGGTTTACGATAAATAAACATTTTAATATATGTGACAAAATAATTACTAAGGACGGAGCTGTGAAAGAGATATGGAATCTCGCATTGCAATCGCTAATATGTCTTCCGTTAGCAAACCATTTTTATCTTCAATTAACTTTGATATTGACCTGCGGAAATGAATACTAAAAACAAATTTCTAATCAGTTGCAATTTGTTGCTCAGAAACATGGGCTTTGAAAACAGGATAACTAAATTAAGAGAACTTCCTGTTTTGTTTCTGTTTGTAGAATGGAACTAGTGACCTAGATTGTTAACAAATAATATGAGCAAGTTTTTAAATAGATTATCATCATTATCAAGTAGCGTGTCAATTCAAGAGTTTGGATCCCATGACAACAGTCCTGAAAATGTATCTGTTCTGTACAAGCTGACTGGCATCAACAGCAGTCATTCTCAGATCGTTAATGATATCTTGCACCCATCGTCTTCTAGGTCTTCCTCTCATTCTTCTTCCAGGCACCTCCCCCCTCCTTCCCCCATATTATCGTCTCTAGGCATGCATGTTAAAATGGCTTACTGAAGACATATATGATTGGATGAAAGTTGTTGGTGCCGTATGCTTCAAGGAGAGTTGAGAGAAGAAGACGAACTTGATGATTTAAAGCAACACGATAACATGTAATTATACATTCTAATACCTATCTCATCATCATCAAATAGCTTGTCCTGAGCATAACTTTGCCACATAAGCAGTCCTTTGGAATTTATTTCTCTCATAGGCCAGATGTCTCGTCTCTACAGCCGTCATGCTCAAACCATCAATCCTGAATCCATCTTCTCCATGTGCTTCCTCTTCTCCTATTTGCTGGGATGCCTCCTTCCATGATGGTCTTATCCAGCTATTCGTGTCTTTTTATATGTTAAAAATACTTCATTATGTATATCTGGCAATAAATAATTTGTATCTTTCAAATAGATGATAAAGGCCACGCATGCATATTATTGGCTGGAGGCAGTGGCGGCTCGTCATTAAGGGCCAGTGGGGACGTGCCCCACCAAAAATAATGTGTAACGTGTATTTATTATTTTATAAATTGAAATATAACCTAACCCAAAACCATGATTTTTATGAACAATTTTGTTTGTCCCCACCAACAAAAATGAACACGAGCCGCCACTGGCTGGCGGTATACATACTTCTGAATTGTTCTCTGGGACCTATTCCTACTCCAGTTACGACCTTCCACAAATTCATGTTCTCTTTCTATCTCTATTTCATCGGTTGCAAATGGCAACATTCAAATGCGATCATTGCGTAGCATTAGTAATTAATGATACAATCTAGACCCAGTTTTAAAAAAACATATGTTTTACTCTGTCATCCTGTACGACGAATCTGATGCCATTTCGTCTGTATCCTGCCAGCTATTCCAAATTGTCCAATTTCATGCATAATTAATCGTTTAATTTACACTTTGATTGCTATCTATCTTTTCCTCGTTTCTTGTTGTTTACGTATTCCAAGTTCCTTTTTTTGGGTTGCTTTTTATATTTCGAGCGTTTATTGGAGGTTTTTTCCCCTGTCTATCAGTAATTAGTAAATTAAGTAAATGTAAGTAAATGTAAGTAAATGTAAGTAAATGTAAGTAAATGTAAGTAAATGTAAGTAAATGTTAGTAAATGTAAGTAAATGTTAGTAAATGTAAGTAAATGTTAGTAAATGTAGTACAATTGTAAATGTAAGTAAATGAGTAAGGACATCTCTGATTGGTGCTCTTCTTCTTCTTCTTCTTCTTCTTCGCGTTCGTTCTTTACGATCAATTTTAATCACTCTTTGTGATATGTTTGATCTTTGCCAAGAAGTGTATACGTTGCACATTGGTTTGGTAGGCCCCTGAACGCATATATTTCTTCACGTTTAGGACATGTGCATCCGATTTCAGCCAAACTTCCTTAGTCGCCTCTAACGACATGTGTGGCAGGTAACAGTGGTTCTATTATTTACACCCCAAATTTGAGCCCCGGTAGCCACTCGGGCGAGGGCTCGCCTGAATGACGAGGGACACTGTTGATAAGAAAAGCAAGATTTCACGCATAAATAAGTTGGAGACATTAGATTATGCGCCATGACTACGCCTGCATTCACTGAGGACAAACAATAAAAAAGCAAAAAAAGCAAAAACACAAAACAAACAAAGGAGGGATCGTGAATATAGCCCATATGAAGCGTATAGCCCATATGCAGCGTATAGCCCATATGAAGCGTATAGCCCATATGAAGCGTATAGTCCATATGAAGCGAATAATCCATATGAAGCGTATAGCCCATATGAAGCGTATAGCATGAGCGTAGCCATATGAAGCGTATAGCCCATATGAAGCGTATAGTCAATATGAAGCCCATATGAAGCCCATAAAAAGCCCTATTTTTTCGATCCAGAAGCACGTGAGCTTTACAGCTCTTCGACTCGGTGCCATGGACATCGTAATCCTTCGGTTCGGTGCCACGAACACCGTAAATCTGGGGAATTTGTGACTTTTTCTGCCATCCCGCAGAATTGAACCCGCACACACAGAGGGATAGTCTCCCGTAGTCCAACGCGCTACGAACACGATGGGCAGACGGGCAAAAAGCCATATAAAGTCCATAACTCTTACTTTTAACTTTCTATAACTCTAACAGAGACTACCCAAGATCTGGACCAGTCGATATCTGCACAACATGGCTTGTCATGCTGAACATTTTCACCTCTAGTTGTTTCGCCTATGAGTAACACTGTCGTGCGAATCGGATGTCATTTCACCTGCTTCCTGCTAGCTATTCCAAAATGATCCAGTTTCATGCATATTTAAACGTTTAATTAACTCTTAGATTGTTATCTATTATTTCCATTTTCATTTCTTGTTTGTATATTCTAAGTTCATTTCTTGCTGTTTATATATTCCAAGTTCATTTCTTGCTGTTTATATGTTCCAAGTTCATTTCTTGCTGTTTATATATTCCAAGTTCATTTCTTGCTGTTTATATATTTCAAGTTCATTTCTTGCTTTTTATATATTTCAAGTTCATTTCTTGCTTTTTACATATTTCAAGTTCATTTCTTGCTTTTTATATATTTCAAGTTCATTTCTTGCTTATATATTTGTTATTTTTGTTTATATTTCAAGTTCATTTCTTGCTTTTTATATATTTCAAGTTCATTTCTTGCTTTTTATATATTTCAAGTTCATTTCTTGCTGTTTGTATGTTCCAAGTTCATTTCTTGCTTTTTATATATTCCAAGTTCATTTCTTGCTGTTTATATATTCCAAGTTTATTTCTTGCTGTTTATATATTTCAAGTTCATTTCTTGCTTTTTATATATTCCAAGTTCATTTCTTGCTGTTTATATATTCCAAGTTCATTTCTTGCTGTTTATATATTTCAAGTTCATTTCTTGCTTTTTATATATTTCAAGTTCATTTCTTGCTTTTTATATATTTCAAGTTCATTTCTTGCTGTTTGTATGTTCCAAGTTCATTTCTTGCTGTTTATATATTCCAAGTTCATTTCTTGCTGTTTATATGTTCCAAGTTCCTTTTTTTTGCTGTTTATATATTTAACAACGGAAACATTTATTATTATTTGGAAGCAATGACAAACTACTGAACGTATAAATGGTGCCTAGAAAATCAACGACTCGTTTATTGATATACATGTCTGAGAATCACTTATATTACATATCTTCATGTATACGTTAACTCATTTAATGCTATTGCCCACTATAATGGCGTATAAGCGATTACCAATCACACCATCAGCTACTGGTGAAGTCAGACTCGGACAACTTGCTGCTTGACATGAAACGTGTCAGAAGAAATTAAAAAATAAAATCCAACATGGACGCTAGATTTATTGTTTCTCGAGACTATCAGTATGCCATCAACATCATCAGTGGTGGCTCGTGATAATTTTTGTTGATGGGGCCAGACATTTTTTTAACGGATAAATCATGGTATTTTGTTGCTATATTTTAATTTATAAAATAATAAATACACGTTATACATTATTTTTGGTGGGGCCGACCCCACTGACCTTTAATGACGAGCCGCCACTGATCATCATACAAGAAAATCTTTAGTAAAAAGTTGTAATTTTTTCAAAGGCAGAACAAAAGCGACTAAAAGAATGATTTATGGAATGACGGCGTTGATCTATGAGTATATGCTTGTGATCTTTGCGGTGTTTATGTACTCTTGTCCCTAAAGTACACAGTTCGCGTCCCGTGTGGAGTAATTAGGCTGGTATTTATTCAATAATCCACGTTCTCACTGCAAGTTACATCTAATTCTCTGTATGACTAACAAAATGTCATCATCATAATACACACAAATCGTGCTTCAAAAATGTGTACACCTTCAGTCATCAGTTATATGAAGACTATCATGATAGCAATCCGGACATGTCCATATGTGCTCTGATCTCCACCTCAACAAATCCAGCAGCATCCAGTGGTCCAACACGCCAGTTCGATGTTGATTAATCAATTTTTTTGCAAATTGTACATGTTGTTCTTTTCGGGCTGCGCCAATATCGGTACCCATCTCTCTCAATCTGGTCAGCGAGTGGGCTTTACAACCCTGAAACTCCTCAATTCGGAAAGACTCTCTCAATGCGTTAAGAATATCATTTCGGTTTATTGCAGCTCCCTGCGATATCGTAGCCATGCCAGCCAATCTATCAGCTCGTTCATTACCTCTGATTCCTGCGTGCCCAGGAATAAAAATGAAGGTGATTTCCAGTGGCGGCTCGTTATTAGGTGCCAGTGGCCGGCCCACCAAACATAATGTGTAACGTGTATTTATTATTTTATAAATTACAATATAACCTAACACTAAAACCATGATTTTTTTCGAAAACTTTTTCTGGTCCCACCAACAAAAATGATCATGATCCGCCACTGGTTATTTCTCTGATCCTTATCTAATCATTTCACAAGCAGAACACAAGCGAATAAGGGAATGATTTCTCAAAGAATACATCTGTTGACCACGAATAGATTGGTAGAAAGTACCACCATGAAATCAGATAGCACATGTTGAAGATACATTACAGACGAAATGTGAAGATAATATGCGATCTGATTTAATTACAGAGTTCTTGTAACAGATGGAGCTGTCGTTACTACTGCATGTAACACCGCTTTTTAGGCGCTGTAGGGCTGGAGGGACATGAAGCTGTACAATGGCTAGTACAGTCGCCGGGAAACTGTTCAGGTTAGGATGTTTTCTTTATGCCCTTGACAAAAAAAAAATCCTTTGCTATACCGTGGGTTGAACGGGAGTCTCACTCAAGGGAAGCAGCGCTCTTATCCAAACAGATGGAATGAAAGTGATGAAAACTTTTACATGCAGTCTCTCTGTGGTGGTCACTGTTTTACCATACGTAATATTATCTTTTATCACTGACCAGTGGCGGCTCGTTATTAAAGGCCAGAGGGTCGGCCCACCAAAAATAATGCGTAGCGTGCATTTATTATTTAATAAATTAAAATATAGCCTAACCCAAAACCATTATTTTCCCGAAAATCTGTGTCTGGCCCCACCAACAAAAACGATCATGAGCCGCCACTGTCACTGACTGCGCTGAAAACCAATATTCTAGCGCATGTACTATTTAAGTCTTTCATAATGACTATGACAGTCACTGCTCGAAAACATAAGAAAATTAACTTACATTACCGATCGATTTAGAAGCCATTGTTGGATATTACATTATTGTTCCGTATAAAAGCCAAAATTTGAACAAATTAACTAATATCTCACAGAACTGTATGTTTTAAAAGTCACCATTTGATCACATATACTATTATCCAGTGGCGGCTCGTGATAATTTGTGTTGGTGGGGGCCAAACATTTTTTCCGGATAAATCATGATTTTTGGTTGCTATATTTTAATTTATAAAATAATAAATACACGTTATACATTATTTTTGGTGGGGCCGACCCCACTGGCTCTTAATGACGAGCCGCCACTGCTATTATCTCACATTACTTGTTGCACTGAAAAACCACAACTTGGTCACACTATCTCACACTACCGGTTGCATTGAAAACCACAATTTGACTTCACTATTTAGCATTACTGGCAGCACTAAAAGCCAGTTTACGTCCACACTCTCTCACATTACTGACTAGCTGCACTGAAACATATATTACTATCTTACATTACAGTTTTCACTGAAAGCCACCATTCAACCACAGAATATATTATTTTATTTTACTGATCACACCTAGAAACCACTATTCAACCACAGAACATATATTCTGTTACTGATCCTTTTACTGATCACACTAGAAACCACCATTCAAACACAGAATACATTATCTTAGATTACTAATCACACTAGAAACCACCATTCAAACACAGAATACATTATCTTAGATTACTAATCACACTAGAAACCACCATTCAAACACAGAATACATTATCTTAGATTACTAATCACACTAGAAACCACCATTCAAACACAGAATATATTATCTTAGATTACTGATCACACTAGAAACCACCATTCAAACACAGAATATATTATCTTAGATTACTAATCACACTAGAAACCACCATTCAAACACAGAATACATTATCTTAGATTACTAATCACACTAGAAACCACCATTCAAACACAGAATATATTATCTTAGATTACTAATCACACTAGAAACCACCATTCAAACACAGAATATATTATCTTAGATTACTAATCACACTAGAAACCACTATTCAAACACAGAATACATTATCTTAGATTACTGATCACACTAGAAACCACCATTCAAACACAGAATATATTATCTTAGATTACTAATCACACTAGAAACCACCATTCAAACACAGAATATATTATCTTAGATTACTGATCACACTAGAAACCACTATTCAAACACAGAATATATTATCTTAGATTACTATCACACTAGAACCACCATTCAAACACAGAATATATTATCTTAGATTACTAATCACACTAGAAACCACCATTCAAACACAGAATATATTATCTTAGATTACTAATCACACTAGATACCACCATTCAAACACAGAATATATTATCTTAGATTACTAATCACACTAGAAACCACATTCAAACACAGAATATATTATCTTGATTACTAATCACACTAGAAACCACTATTCAAACACAGAATATATTATCTTAGATTACTGATCACACTAGAAACCACCATTCAAACACAGAATATATTATCTTAGATTACTGATCACACTAGAAACCACCATTCAAACACAGAATATATTATCTTAGATTACTGATCACACTAGATACCACCATTCAAACACAGAATATATTATTTTATTTTACTGATCACACTAGAAACCACCATTCAAACACAGAATATATTATCTTAGATTACTGAAAACACTAGAAACCACCATTCAAACACAGAATATATTATCTTAGATTGCTGACCACACTAGATACCAATATTCAACTACATTTACTAATATTACTTATATCCCTGACCGCACTAAATATACTGAAGGCTAGCATAGGCGTCGACATAAATATTTCCAGGAAGTGGGCAACATGAATTGAAACAATTGTAGTTCTTAGTTTACTACGTAGAAATTGTGAAGAATCGCATGAAGCTGTGTTATAAAAAAAGCAATTGTCCATGGGGTGGCACTTGACCCCTCTTGCCTACTTACCGTATGGACACACATGAAGGCAGGTATAGTCAATACATATTCATTAGTGATGTCTATAATAGTCAATGACATAACATGATTCACCTCCCTAGGGATCTAGCGAAACAGATACACGAACGCTCAACAATGACAGCAGCTGTTGTCAGAAAGCAACAAACGTAAACAGGAATGGATAACTATTCTTACCTTATTGACTTCATACTTGTCCACTTTTGTCATGCCCACAGCGTTTTGTGTCATACAAGACACTAATATGAAATTGGCAAAATGTATTCACTAACAGACAGCATCGAGAATTAAGTTAATATTATGATTATTGTTAACACAGTACTTTGTTATTGTTCTGTGAATTCTAAACAAAGTCATATCCACGTCAAGATATTACAAACTCAGCTTCAAATACATTATTAACCGCCCTCGCCCCTAGGCTCAGGTTATCACGGATCACGAGATGGAGAAAGGCACAGCAACACGCTGCGTGGATGAGTGCAGTGTAACAGTATACCATTAGGCTCTCATCAAACTGTGCGGTATTTCCAGTGTGTTCTAAATTCGCAGACGTTGAGTGCGGACAGAAATCGCCCTTCAGTTCCAGTTTAAACAGAAAGCCACATTAACTCACGCTAATGTGTTGTACTGGTACGATTTAATTGGTAGGCACCGGTCACCTGTTATAAAATAGAGAAATATCTTTTTTAAAAGTCAGGAAAAAATGACTGTAAAACTATGCAACTAATAGCAACACATATTGGGAAGCGAGTGATGTGGGTGTCGATACGGCATAGAGGTAAGGTGGCTGCTTATCTTTCAAAGGTACTGGGTTCGTTACTCGCGTGCAGCGATGGCAATATGTTTTTCAAGAGATCCCAGATCTTAATGTTGGTGAGACAGACTTCCAAGTTCTTTCGGAGGCGGTTTACACAATTTTAACACTGTGTTCAAGTATAGCACACACAAATACCATTGACAGTTGAAAATATATAAAAGTAGGCCGCAAAACTGCTATCTAGTCAAAATTAATTATAGAGATTTTTAAAAATTCTTACACAATTTTCATATTCTTCAATGTTACATCTAAGACACCGTTGGTGCTAGGGAGTTCGCGCACTGGCACTGTGATCACCTTGCGTAAGAAAGAGTTCGCAGCACACATTGTTCATCGAAGTGCAATGATAACGGTTACATGAAATTATCAGCACAGAAAATACGGTGATTTCACAGAGTACGATAACTGACTGAATCACGAAATACGGTGATTTCACAGAGTACGATAACCGACTGAATCACGAAATACGGTGATTTCACAGAGTACGATAACTGACTGAATCACGAAATACGGTGATTTCACAGAGTACGATAACTGACTGAATCACGAAATACGGTGATTTCACAGAGTACGATAACTGACTGAATCACGAAATACGGTGATTTCACAGAGTACGATAACTGACTGAATCACAAAATACGGTGATTTCACAGAGTACGATAACTGACTGAATCACAAAATACGGTGATTTCACAGAGTAAGATAACTGACTCAATACAATAACTGACTCTATATAATAACTGATTAAAATCAATACAATAACTGACTCAATACAATAACTGACTCAATACAATAACTGACTCTATATAATAACTGACTCTATACAATAACTGACTCAATAACTAACCAACATTTTCTCTGAAAAATCTTCATAAATGAATATTTTAAATATAAATCAAGAGTAAGGTGGGTTTGTGTTTAACAATTGAATCATATTTATTCAGCTAACTCTTCCGGTATGGTCAGCCACAGAAATCAATATTGAACAAATATAATTCTTCTTCGAATGCTCCATATCGATCACTTGTTAAACCACTCTTTGTGATTTGTATGTGATCTGAACCTAAGAGCGATTGTACGTTGTGCCAGTTATGCGCCTACAAGTAGACCCGCACATCCGATTTCTGCGAAGCTTTTGATTTACTAGGGTTGCTTCCCTAGGCCCTTACCTTAGTTGCCTCTTACGCCATGCATTGTAGGTCGCAGTGTTGCTATTCTTTGCTCCCATTCCCGCCCCGGCAACGCAGGGGCGAACAAATATATCGAATACAGAGCAAGAGGAAGACAACGTAAAAGATGAAGTCTCGACATCAAGAGAAACTTTAGAGACATGAATACCAAATTACAAAGCGCATTAGGCAAGACGCACATATTACACCTCCCACCAACACTTCATTGAGGTACAATGAAGGACAAGAAGAAGAAGAAGAATGTGTTTAGGCATTGATTCGTTTTGTTATATTGCAGTAATTTCCAATAACTGAAATTGAACTTTAAAAAAAAATACTTATTCATATAATGAGAATGGAACCACATTTACTATCACTACGCGCCTACAGTAGTCGACACTCAGGGCGCAGAGCACGAGGCAGACCAAGAACAAGATGGATAGATAACATCTCAGAGTCCCTGCGAAAGCATGAACTGACAACGTCAAGTGCAACACACATGGCAAAAGATAGAAAACTAACTCTCCCCACGCCGCTTCACGGCATTTGTTGTTAAGATAAGATTTTTAATATTCCATTTGCACAAACAATCTAATATTTCTTGTTAATGGTATTTTATCTACGTTGTTCTGTAAACTTTCTGAGGGGAAGAGGCACCAGGGCAGACCACTGCTCAGATATAAAGATGTCTGCATGGCCTCAATGAAAAACTTTTCTATAGGTCCCAGCACATGGGAAAAACTACCTGATGACAGAGTTGTGTGGAAAGCCAAATTGCGAAAGAGCGCAGAGTCTTTTGAGAAGAGACTTATGTATGAGCTGAACGACAAGAGAGAAAAGCGAAAACTCAGAAGTTGTCACAGTAAAACACTTGCCAATTGACCGTCTGTAAAGACGAAAAAGGCAATATATATATATATATATATTATCTATAGTTCGCAAGTGGTGTATCATTTGTAAACATTATATATATATGGTAATGGGAAAGGCTTTCTTAAAGCCCTCATCAGAACAGACCAGGTCATTATAAATTGCTTACGTACTGGACACTGCAGACTCAACAGACGTATGGATTAGGAATAAGTTAAATAGCTTTCTGCTAGTGTCAACAGGACATACAGTGTAGACTTGGTTCTCTTGGGAGAGATGAGAAGCAGCATGTGAGCACACACAATCCACCTGAAAACTAAGATTTTGGGATACCGGACAGATCTAATCCTGATTTTCCAGATTTTGGTCTCTCTCTATCTCTCTCTCTCTCTGCCTTGTTAACCCAGATTGGGCATAGGCCCTCAACCAACTCATGCCAAGTCTTCCTATCTCTAGCTATCTCCTGCAGCTTCCTTCAGCTCTTCTTTATATTATTGATATCTGCTTCTAAATCCCGTCTCCATGTATTACTCGGCCTCCCCTTTTTTTCGCGGTCCCTGCGGGTTCCAGGAAAGGACCCTTCTTGTTATATTCTTCTCAGGTTTTCGCAAAGTGTGTCATATCAAGCACCATAATAGTGGATTAATCATACGACTAGAGCTTCCCAAACATCATAGTTAGTAACAAATACTTAATCTCTAGAAAGTTTACCAGACACCACCATCATCATGTTAAAGGTTTTCTTAGTGTCCTGGTATTTTTTGTCACCTCGTCTTCTAGGAACAATAATCTTCATTATCTCTTTCTCTAAACCATTGATTCCCAAACGTTTTCTGCCCACCGCCCACTTTGCACGACATAAACTTTGTAACGCCCCCTCCACGTTATAACAGTTTGCCAACGCCCCCTCCCCACATATATATATATGCTCTATTTTCACTTTGACATAGAAAATTGATATATATATCTGTCATACATGGTCAATTTTCAAATGATTATATACACCAAATAGAAAATTGATGTAAAAATGGATCGCGTAAGATGGGAATAAGAGAATTAAAATGCATAATTCAAATTTTTAATGATTATTCAATCGCAAAACTAGGAAAAAAACTCCCCCAAATGCTTCTGAACCCACTCTCGCCCCCTGGAAAGCTTCAGAGCCCACAGGGGCAGTACCCCACTTTGGGAAACGCTGATCTAAACCATACGCTTTTCAACATATTTATGTATCGGTGCGCATCTGACTAATGGTTGTGGAGGTACGGGCGCCATGTAGAGATTGTAATAATTATAATACTAATGATAATAAGAAAGAAAGTAATATTAATAGTCAAATTAATAGAATAATAAACAAAATAATAGTTAAGTGACTAAACGTGTATTTAAAAGAAATTATTGTTTTTGAAGAAAAAAACCCATAGTTTTTCAGAAATACTTTTTTTTTCTCTAGAAATTCTAATTAGTGTTATTAAAATCGCAGGAGTCACATAGGGCGCCAATGACGTATCTCAGAGGGTGCCATTGCGTCCGCAGACGTTGCTTTGGACATCGCTGAACTAAGCCACTGAGACGCTTAACGTGATAAATATTTCAATCTCCTAAACATTATATTGTTTATGAGGCGATCAAGAATTTTGTGTGTGCAAGAACCACAGAGGAAACAACGGAAGCAAAGAATATGATCAACAAATAAACAATGTACAGGTATTAAGAGCTTCGGAAAAAACAAATAAACAAACACAGGGTAAGTGGTTCGAATCCTGTGTTTATCTATTGTTTTTTCGGAAGCTCTTAATACATCGTTATTTTTGATCATTGTTATAAGCATGTTACTCTCGTTGCAGTCGTATTTCTTTGCATTGTGTTTGAAGATTCTGAGACATTCTAGTTTATAAGCCATGTTACTCTCCGTTGCAGTCCGTATTTTTATTTGTCCATTGTGTTTGAAGAATTTTATGAAGTACTTTGTTTTAAAAGATTCGATTTTCTTATTGTGTGTATTCAGAAGCATGACTGTTTTTTTCGAACTTGCCTTTGTTATGTTATATGTTCATACAACTAATTACCGTCTGAACTTCCCTAATAATTCTTCTGATCTACTTTGTACAGTCTCCATTGTTGTGACAATACGAGGCAATGATATTCATAATGTTCTTTCTTTTTCTTTTCCCCTTCCCTGCTTTTTTGCCGTTAGGCGTAGCAGGGTTAACTGATGATCGGTTTCCGAGATAGTGCACGCTTGGTCGTTTGATATGCTGTGGTATTGTAGAGTTTTAAGATTGTAACTCCTCTTTTAAGATCAATTCCCTCTTTTTCTTGGTCTGTCCCTTTCTCTTGATGATTCCATTTTCAAGTTGCACGTTTTTTTCAGACTGTACGTTCATTCATAACGTTAATATCACTTTATTTATTGGATTATAGTCATTGCACTTCTGTTAATAGCCATGTGTGCTCCGTTCTCTTTCTTACACAGAAAGATCTCAACAGCAGTGCACACACTCCGCAGTACAGCCGTCGAGTGTTCGTGATGTAACTTTGAAGATAATGAATGAGAAAATGTATATGAATTAATGAGAGTTACACTATGATTACATTTGCTGTTAACAGCTCTTGAACACTTAATATCAACATCTCTCTACTCATAGTGCACCCATACATGCTCAGCCCCTTTAATCTATCTCAAAGTTTCAACTATAGAACACTTACACAGTTGTTCCGGCAACGTTTTTAAACTGTCGTTCTAAACGAAAAGCACACCTATATATGTTTCATTAAAATTAAGTGAAAAACACAGACCAGTAGGTTTTTCCATCTATCACACGCTCCATCAAAAGAGTACAGCGACATCTCCAGGATTTCGTTACCAGTGTCCAGCTGGGAGCCATTAAGTTACACATGGCCTGTGCTAGCCTTATTTCTACCGCTAATGTACCGGACAGTTATTTAAGGAAAAAAATAATTCAGACACAGAGTGATACTGACGGCCGTGAGTAAATGTATACATTATTTATAATGTTGTTGGATGTGTTATTGGAGCTGTTGGAGTTGATGCATGTATAAATTGATTGATTGATTGATAGGACCATCATCATTGCACTTCGGTGAGTAACAATGCTTTCTCCGACCTCTTTCTTTCACAGGAAAATCTCAGCAGCAGTGCACGAACTCCGTAGCACCGGTGAGGGCACTCGAGGTTTACTTAATTTAAAAAAAATGTTTATTGATTATTTTTAATAAAAAAATTATAATACTCAAATTCAACTGTGTTTATCCCCAACATATGTAGCAACACGTGGCCAATTTATGTGACAATATGATTATTTTTTTCTGTGAATAAAAAAATATAACCCTATTCTGGGTGAGTCTTCCACCTTAATAGGTGTTCAGTCCCTTTCAGCTGGCTAAAAGTGCCGGCATTGCAACATTTACACATCACTTTTAGTGAAGATTTCTAGGAAATTAAATGTAAATGGCAACGAACACAATCCACTGGTGAACAAACCCAGCTCTCTTAAACTGAACCTCGCTGAGTTTCTACAGACAAACCGGAAGAAATAACAATTTGCTATCTCTTCGTGAAACTGTTGATGTTGTGTGTTATCTAATTCTGTGTGTTATCTGATGTTGTGTGTTGTCTAATGAGGAAGTACACTGTGACGTATGTGAGTTTTAGTAAATAAAGAAACATTTGTCACAAATGATGTATCACATATGTGTAAACGTTATGAATATACATATTATATTGCAGGACCCAAGTATGACCCCTTAGAAGGTTATGAGGTCAAAAATAGATTCGTAAATAAGTGGGGAAATATAAAAGTAGAATTTAATGAAAAACTATGTTAAAAAAAAACTTATCACAGGAGGACCAAAGTAACCTTATATCTGACGTCAAAGCACTCCCTGCAGATCCTTGAATGCTTAGTTTGTTTTATTAGATGTTGAAGGATATGGGGGCTGATACTTCCCATATCTCTCTGGTTATGTCTCATCAATGGATTTTGTCGAATCATCTCCGTTAGCGAAGTTGATAACACGCTGCGCTAATGACCACGTACCGCAGAAATAATTTCGTGATTCGAGTCCAGCTTGGGCCAACAATTTTGTTGTGTACAGGCATCTTGTTGAACTATTTGAATTCTTGATCCTTTACTTGGGAATATAAATTACAAGTACTTCTGAAGTTAGAGTAAGGCTCGCTTGAATGACGAGACGGTGATAAAGAAAACAAGCCCTCACGCAAAAATCAGTCTGAGGCACAATATTATGTGCAATGACTACACCTGAAATCACAACGGGCGAAAAAAAAGTGTCATCAGTTCTTAGTTTACTTTACTTACTTACTTAATCCCGTCATGCCTAGTGACACATGGGGCTTCAGAAAGGACTTTCCATGCTCTCCTGTCCCGTGCAACCTTCAGCGCAGAGCCCCACGTCAGAGATGCGGTGTCCAGTTCCTCTTCCATCATGCGCCTCCATGTTGTCCGTGGTCTGCCTTTCTTTCTCTTTCCTTCTGGTGTCCAAGTGAGGGCTACCCTTGCAGGCATTTCTTGTCTCATTCTCATAACATATCCGAGCCATTTCCATCTTCTCTTTTTGAAGTTCTTAGTTTAGTCACTGCCAACTGACACCACATCGTATGATATATTTATCCAAGTTTGCTAGCCTGCCTAGCGTGTTCGTAGCGCGTTGGACGACGGGCGAACGCCCCTGTGAGTGTGGTTCAATTCCACGGGCTGGCAGAAATGCCACAGGTTCTCCAAATTTACGATATTCGTGGCACCGAACCGAACGGTTACGATGTCCATGGCACCGAGCCGAAGAGCTGAAAGCTCAAGTGCTTCTGGATCGAAAACAAATTAATCCAAGTTATAGTTTGTATCCCAGTCGATGAATGAGTAGTCAGCATTAAAAGATGACATTCTGCAACTCAGAACAGGACACAATCGACTCTGCAGCCCCATGTATACAAAATTGAAGATTGCCATTTCAGTTAATGAGTATATGTGCACATGCACCACAGACTGTAGAGCACATACTTCAAGATTGCTCCAAAAATTATATACTGAGGCAAACTCACTGGCCTAATGAAACAACACTGGACGTAAAACTACATACAGATACAAGAGACAGTGAAGTTTATACAAGGGACAACGTTGAATATATAGACAATATTTCAAGCGAACGAAAGTAAGGAATGATTGAAAATGAAAATCGTGGCATAAGGACGTAGCCATCAACCACAGTAAACGAGTCGTTGATTTTCTAGGCACCACTTATACGTTCAGTAGTTTGCCATTGCTTTCTGAAAGGGTGGTGTCATCGTCCTTTGTTAAAATCAACGGAAACAATTGCAACCAAACTGTCCGTAGCGTGATTCGAATTCAGAACGTCGGGGTTAATAGACCGAGTCACTAACCCCTAGGTCACAGACGCCACCAAGGAATGATTAGAAACAAATAATAATCTTTAAACTTCGTACGTACCACAATATCTTAGATTACATGCGTTTATAATGCTGATATTCATAGTGTTGATAATATTTTCTTTTCTCCATTCCTGTTTGCCTCACAGCGTCAGGTCAAGAAAAGATTTCTAAAACAGGCCCTTGTGTGCGTTTCGTAAATAGTGTCTTTCGTCGTCTCTTTTATCTCTGAATTCATCTTTTGCGTGGCCAGCCTTTTGCTTTGCACCCATTGTATCGGAGTAGCATTGCTCTTTGGGTTGCTATTTCTGTTGATAATCTGCTTATGTGGTCGAACCATTTAATTTGTTGTTTTTTGATGAAGTCTAGTACTGATGTTGTTCCCACTTTTTCCTGATGTCTTCATTTCTCAACCGGTCTCTTCTCGTTACCCCCAGCATTCTGCGTATACACTTCATCTCTGTCGTGACTAGTTTTCTTCTATCATTTGTTGTCAGTGTCCAGGTTTGGCCTGGTGCATAATGTGAGGAGAAAGAATGTATGAACATTGCTCTTTCTGTGTTCATGGTGACATGTTTGCATTTTAAATTGCGCAATGTGTCCCAAACATTTGATTTGCTTTGTTGCATCTGTGTTGGATTTCATTAGTTATTCTTCCGTTTGCTGAAAAAATGCTCCCCTGGTATAGATAATAAATAGTCGAATTTCATGGAAGAAAAAACGTCAATATTGAAAATTATCATCAGTCGTTATCTTCTTCTTCTTCTCGTTCGCTATTGTTAAATGTCTACACAATAAGTCCGGTTCTCTGGATATATCGTGTTGTGTTTGCAAGTTCATCAAAGCTTCCAAACCGCTTTGCGTGGATGTCTGTCTCTGTTGGTCAGTGTTCATTCCGTAGATGATCTTGCAGGATGTGTTCGGCTGTCTGTCTACACGCACATGTGGGTGATGGAACCAATCTTAGTCTGTGTAGGTGTCTATTCAGTCTGTTGTGCCCAGTTCTGAGTCGAAACCTGTCCTGCTATATATTTATAGTGGTAATTATATCTTTGTTGGACTTTAGTGAAAGCGTTCACTTACTCTGCTGCTGTACATTATAAAACTATATAGTTTCGTATAGTTTGATATTTCACAGCACACGAACAGTATAGAAAACTACTAGACTAAGTAGTGGTAAACAATATAGGAGATTGTAAAAGGAACCCTTTCATACCTCGTGGTATATAGGTCAATACAGTGTTAGGCCTGTATTTTCATTGACCGTCGTCACACGATGGGTGATGTGGTCAGCATCACGCCGGCCGCCTTTACTTTCCCAGAGCATGTCTGGTACCCAGTTGAGGCTGGGTCGACCTGAGACCGTCGCGGTCGGGAAAAATTCCACGCACATTGCGGGAGCTGAACCCAGACCACCAGCCTTGCGAAGCGAGTTCACTAACAACTACGCTACAGCGGCTCATATCAGATTGTGTAGTCTCATAATTGCTAAAAAACACACAAAAAACAAACAAACATAAAAAACAAAACAAAGACAAACGATTGATAAAGATGGTCTCTCTCGCAGTGAACAAGTTGCCATATTTCGCCTTCGTACTGAACACAACAAGCTCAGAGCCCACATGTTCCATAAATTTAAAATTGGCACAACTAGCCTGTGCCCCTGCAAAATGACAGACATGACGGCAGAACATGTCTTGCAAGACTGTCAACGTTAGCAGGTATAAGGAAAGAGTCATGGCCACAACACACAGAGCTTCGCGAAAAGCTGTACGGAGAACGGAGTCCTAAAAACAACAGTAAAATTCATGATAGAAGTTGGTCCATCAGTCTAGGCCGGGAACGCAAAGGAAGGATTGATAAAGACAAGGACAGAATTTCTTCTTCCGTTTTCTTTGTCCGTAGTTTTTTCCTGGTGAAATATTTTAATGAATTGTTAAACAGACAACCATCAACAATAGTAACAGACATAGTGGAACAAACAAATAAAAACTAGAAATTGAAATCGAAGCGGCCAGACGTGACGAGATCACTACATCCATTAAATTTCTTAAGAATAACAAGCTACCAGGGTATGATAATTTAAACGCTGAATTATTCAAAATAGAGACAGTACTCTCAACTAATATAATACAACCCTTGTTTACATTTATATGGAATACTTAAGCAATATCAGCTAATATAATACAACCCTTGTTTACATTTATATGGAATACTCAAGCAATATCAGCTAATATAATACAACCCTTGTTTACATTTATATGGAATACTCAAGCAATATCAACTAATATAATCAACCTTGTTTACATTTATATGGAATACTCAAGCAATATCCGATGAAATGAATGGAATGGAGGGGTCATCATGAATATACACAAGACGGATTCCTGCAGATGTAACGATTGGTATGGATGATACTCATTCAGAACTCAAGGTAAACGTCTTAACCACTACGTCATAGAGATCGAACCTAGGATAACATTCTGTCAAGCGATGTCGTAATTAAATAATCTACATACCATTTCTTCTTCTTCTTCTTCTTCTTCGAACGCTCCATATCGATCACTTTCTAAACCACTCTGTGTGATTTGGATATGATCTGTGCCTACGTGCGATTGAACGTTGTGTCAGTTATGCGCCCACAAGTAGGCCAGCACATCCGATTTCTGCGATGCTTATTATTTACTAGGGTAGTCCCAAGGCTCCTTCATCAGTCGCCTCTTACGACATGCCTTGTATGTCACCGTGGTACTATTCTTAGCTTCCATTGCCGTCCATGTCACCAAACGATGGAAAGAGCGCTTCTGATACTGTAGATAAGAAAACGAGAAAGGGACACGCTGGATTTTGTTAAGTAAGAATTCGTATAAGCTAAATATTTGCTCTTAAAAATATCATAGAACAATGTACAGTATGACAAATACAACTTTACATCAATTTTATTGACTTCGAAAAGGCATTTGATAGCATATACTGCTAAAGTCTTTGATGTATTCTAAGTTGGTATGGAATTCTGTTATGTTCGATAAACATCATGATAAGCTGGTATATCACTTCTGCATGCAGTGTTGAGACTACCGAGATGAAGTTTGAAGTCAAAACTGGCGTGCGACAAGAAGGGAAATTATCAGACCTACTATTCAAGATTGCTATAGACTGGGTGATGAGTTAGCAACTGTATCAAGATTGACAGGACCATCTTCATTGTGCTTAGGTTAATAACTATGTGAGTTCAGATCTTTTACCTACGCAAGAAGACCTAAGCTCTGTGGTAGCGCACGAGCTCCGTAGCATCGGCGAGGATCCTAAAGTAATTTTGAAGATGATGACAATTTTTGTAAGACATTTTTAAGGGGTCTGTAAATGAAATTAAACGAACAGCAACATTACAGCTGATTCTAATCGATTTTCATTAAACGAACAGCAACATTACAGCTGATTCTAATCGATTTTCAACTGCCAAGGGTTACTTATTCTAATCGATTTTCAACTGCCAAGGGTTATTTTAGTGTTCATATTGAACACGGGATCAACGATTTATCGTCCATCTCCGATATCACTAGGAACTTGTTCTCGTATAAATTAAAATCAGGGATCTTTGGAAAAATTCTGATCGCCCCACAGGTGAAACGCACCGAGTTCCTTGTAGAGCGAGAGGTGAGCATCTTACCTCCAAGCCACAGAAACCCTCAACTGAGGATAATGCAAGATGAAGATGCATCTCACCTCCCCATGGAAGATATCGATATTTACTGATGACATCATACTTATATCTCACACATATAAAGAAATCCACGGAGAGATATACCGCTTTAACCAGTACAACCAGATGGTCGGATAAACAAAATCAATATAAAAAAACAAACCAGAATGACTTTGAACAGTGGCGGCTCATCATTAAGGGCCAGTGGGGCCCGCCCCCACCAAAAATAATGTATAACGTGTATTTATTATTTTATAAGTTAAAATATAGCAACCGAAAACCATGATTTATCCGGAAAAACATGTCTGGCCCCACCAACAAAAATGATCACGAGCCGCCACTGACTTTGAACATGTCCACCATAACACCAGTCAAACTAGAAATGAAATTCTTTCATATATAACTGCATTCACATACCTAGGAAGCAGTACACGCTACGAAGGAAAGTCTGGATCGGACATTCATAGCAGACTTAGTAAAGTGCGAAATGCCTTCATGACCCATCTGATAGTCTGAAATTCAGCACACACAACACAACATCAGAACTAATATAAATATATTTCGCAGCTATGTACTATCATCTTTATTGTATGGATCAGAATACTGGAGAATGACAGAACAAGATATGTGCAAACTTTCCCCCCTTTTCATACAACTTATCTTCGAAAAATCTTACGCCTGTTCTGGCTTAGAACTACCTCTAACCAAGAACAACTTATACAGAGTCAGCAGAAAGATTAAAATGTCATCATGCAAAAGATGAGCTGGAAATATATCAGACATGTGTTAGGCATGGAGGCTAACTCTGTCACGAAAACTGCATTGAGATGGACACCGAAGTGTACACGAAAACGAGGATTACCCAAAACGACTTGGAGGAGAATAGTTGAAAGAGAATTCAAAGAAATGAATCACAGCTGGAACACAATACAGAAGATAACCAAAAACAGATAATTGTGTGTATTTGTTGCTGCCCTAACCACCAACAGCGTTAGAGGCTAGAAAGAAAAAGAAGGATGGAGAAGACGGGACATAACATTCATATTTTCCGGTGGTTTTCCAAATAAAGTCACCCACAGTTAAACACATTGGACAATTTCAAGGATAACTCTTAATTTATAAAACAGGCATGAGTAACAGTCCTTTGTCGACGACCGCATAATACTACATAACAAGCCTAAACCAGCCCGCGTATCGGGTGTTACACATGCCTGTTCTAGAATGTAAATACTCATATACAAACCTTGTTTGCTTCTGCTCGAGAGGTGTGGTGTTCATGTTTAGAGTTGGATGCCCTCAAGTCAGTCCTCAAATTAGTTCCCAAATTACGCTCAAACTCCTGATTGATGGCCAAGAAAGGATTTGGTCTTGTTTTGCTTGTGCCCGTGGTGGTTTTCCCGTTGGATGTCACATCACCATTCTTTACGTGACAGTCTGTGATGACGTCTATATGTTCCATCATTTATGAAAAATATTCACCGTAAACACTAACATTAACTTCTAAAACAGAACTGAACTTTCACAAATACAACGCCCCTGCACACACGTTTCTGTGTGCCAGAGTCCGGCGCGTTTATTAGCGATCCATCAGTCCTTGCTGGAATTCAAGTTTACACAAAACTCCATTTGGTAACCTGATCATTTAAAATCACGTACTATTGAATCAGTATAGTTTGAATCAACCATTGACATGACAACACCACATTGTCACGTACGCATATTTCACACCATCACTACTATTGATTTGTCTTGCTAACACAACCGATCGATTTGCAATCTAACACCTCCCGATTACTTCAAATCAAAAATTCTAAAACAGTTGACGACGTCTCCAATGAGAAAATATGTCACCTAGGAACATGTATTAGATATTATATTTCCCGTATCTTATCATCTCGGGCTAGACAAAGCTGGGAGGTACTAACAAGTTTAATATTTATAAATTTTGCATTTGTTTCTGAGTATGTAACGCTTATAATATTTTATTTTATCATATACAAATCAATATCAACGTTTTGTAATGAATTTAGATGTATTTTGACATAATTAAACAAACAAAAAATGTTTGAAATGATGTGCCTATTATCAAGTTGCAAATTGTTACTTGTCTTCCACCAGTGGCGGCTCGTGATCATTTTTGTTGGTGGGGGCCAGACATTTTTTCCGGATAAATCATGGTTTTGGTTGCTATATTTTAATTTATAAAATAATAAATACATGTTATACATTATTTTTGGTGGGGCCCGGCGCCACTGACCCTTAATAACGAGCCGCCACTGTTTTCCACTATGATCTAGTCCGAGACCACTTTTCAGGTTATTATCATCAAGTAGCTTGTCCCTTCCGAAGCTTGGCTCTTATTACAGCAGTCCTGAAAAACTCTCTATTTTATGCCAGTTGACCAGCTTCAGCAGCAGTCATTCTCAGATCGTCAATGACATCTTGCAGCCATCGTTTCTTACGTGTGTCTCTCATTCTTCTTCCATGCAACGTTCCCTCCAAAATTATTTTCTCTAGGCTCATGTCGTTTGATGTGAACGAAACATTTAATTTTCTTTGTTTTTATGTTTTTTAATAGCCAAATCTCTTTAATATCAAGCTGTTGCAGAACAGAAGCATTTGTTCTTTCCTCTGTCTATGATATTCTTTGTACTCTTCTGTAGCATTTGCATTCAAGGCATTAATGATCTTCTCCACAGCTTTTTTTTTCCCATCCAGAAGCACTTGAGCTTTTCAGTTCTTCGGCTCTGTGCCATGGACATCGTAACCCTCGGTTCGGTGCCCCGAACATCGTAAATCTGGGAAATCTGGGGCTTTTTCTGCCATCCCGCGGAATTGAGCCCGCACACACAGATGGATAGTCACCCGTAGTCCAAAGCGCTACGAACATGCTGGGCAGACGGGCCCACAGATTTGTTAATGATCCATGTTTCACAACCATATGTTGCCTTTACAAAACATAATAACAATGATGTAAAAGAACCTCTTTTCTCACTCTGATGTGTATTAGGGAATACGGTGGTAGATACGGTGTCAAGGTAATTGTTACTTCCATGTGTTCTTGCAACTTCACTGGAGTGTCAGTCCGTTTAACGCCATAGTTGATACGATCAAGCATGACGATCGGAGAGAAGGTATCCTCCGCTTCAGTCAACCTAGTCCAACCTTTTTTTAATCTTCTGCCTTTGCCCCCTGCTAGACATCAAAGAGTTTGATGTCGTTTATCAGCAGCGACATGTACATTCGTTCTTCGCATAGACAATCTCGTGTATCTGCCCTTAAAAGTGTCTAGTAAATTATTATTGTATATACAAACTATATCGACACTTATAATAATTGGATTAACTGATTATTTGGTAATCTTTCTCTCCCTCTGACGGTTAGAGCAGCCACAATTGCGCACTCTTTTCTTGGTCGTTCTTCATATTATGTTCCAACTGTGATTAATGTCTTTCAGCTGAAGTTCTACTGTTCGCCTTCAGGTCGTTTTGGATCCTCCACGTTTTCGTTTACCCTCTGGTGTCCTTCTCAGTGCAATTTTCATGACAGAGTTAGTCTTCGTGCGTATCAGAAGTCGGATCCATCTTCAGCATCTCTTTATGATGACGGTGTTCCTATTCTCTTGCTAAAACTGTGTAATAAGTTCTTGGTTAGATATTTTTCTTCCTAGAACACGCGTGAGATCTATAGCAAAGTTATCAATACAATGCCATGTACAATACTTGTTTGCAAAATTTAAGCCAAATTAAAAATATTTATAAAAAGAATGCAACTAATTAAAAAAAATCTTTAATCAAATATAGAACCCGGAAACTAACAAACTGAATGATGACTCCTTAGTTAAAAAAACCCCAAAAACCACAATCATGCAAAGTCAAAATGAAAGAATAAAAACAAACATGCATTGAGTATAAAAAAATACACAGTAATAAAAGGAATGAACTACAATAAAATACATAAATAATATATAACACTGACAGTAATATATACAAGATCACATCTAGTGGTTTTAAATAACAGATCACATATAACAAGAATGATTTTAAGTTTGTAAATGCTCAAAAAATAGAAAATGGCATTACAAAATATTAATGAGCAAATAATATTAATAAAGTATAAGATATATCATAAACAAGCACACACACTAGCAGAAACGAAACAGATGCATGTGCACATACATGTACGCAAACATAAGACTAAATAGTAAATACAACAGATTAGCAGGAAACTATCAATACATGCACGCAGACACACGTATATATTATATATATATATATATAGCGAACTATTTCTATACATAATGTTAGTATGCTTCTCAGTATGCACATAATGGAGACATTAGAGCACACAGACTTTATATTATCTTATAAGAAACCAGTGGCGGCTCGTCATTAAGGGCAAGTGGGGCCGGGCCCCACCGTACAAATAATGTATAACGTGTATTTATTATTTTATAAATTAAAATATAGCAACCAAAACCATGATTTATCCGGAAAAATGTCTGGCCCCACCAACAAAAATGATCACGAGCCGCCACTGTAAGAAACGATTTTCTTGCGAACAATATGTTACCAGTGTCAAACATGATCAATCTTTCTTTCTTTCTTTCTTTTCTCCAATCCTGGTGTGTCTCACAGCATCAGGATAAGAAGAGATTTCTAGAACGGGCCCTTGTCACGTGATGACAAAGGAATACAGTTAAGAATGAGCATAATGAATCACCCAGAAGTACATCTAGGAACCTAAAAAGTTTAGGGAAAACTGCGAGGATAGTTGCGGTTGATAAAAGTAACAACTAGAAAATAACATACATATCGGCAAATCTCGGACACTGGAACGAGTTCGAGAATTTGGACTAGCCAGACAGTGTCGTCTTTGTGGTAGAGAGAAGATATAGTAATCAACTTCTCATGGGTACGGTGAGCAAATGGACTTTGGGATGGTTGCTGCGACGGAGGACAGAGGACGTATGTGAATGCCCAATGTGCCATGACGTCGATCGCATAACATAACATAACACTCACAGACCAATCAATATCCTACTCACTGAAGAACATATTTATTCCTATTGTAACAATTTAAACAGAACATACCAATTTTCATCCGTGCACGTTACATTTCCCAAGGAAGATATAAATCTTCTACTAAAAAAAGGATAAAAGAATTAACAAAGGAAAGAATCCAACAGACAGGTTAAACCAACAAGGAGAAAACACACACAATAAGAAAAGGAAATAAACAGCAAATGAAAGTCTGAATTCCGGAAGGTCAAAGTCCGAGAAAAAACAAGAAATATCGTGATGTGAGAAAATGTTGACGATGAAACAGCTGTTTAGTTCCGTTGTGTCGAGTAATGAGAAAATCAATACCAGACGAAAGCATTCTTTAACATCGTCATCACACAACCCAAGCAGCCATGTTTTTTTTATTTTTATGGAACATAATTGCAAACCGAACAATTAATATTAAAAAAAATATGTCTCTGATTGTTTTTCTGTTCCCATTGTTAGACTTTAAAAAAAAAAGAAAATAAGTACAGATGCGGAAATAATTTAAATAATTATTTTAAAGAAATTTTAGACTAGTACTAATAAATTCTGGTATATTTCTTTATATTTGTTTCTTTATATTTAATGTATTTCTTGATATTTGATGTATTTCTTCATATTTGATGTAATTCTTGACATTTGGTGTGTTTCTTGATATTTGATGTATTTCTTGATATTTGATGTATTTCTTCATATTTGGTGTGTTACTTCACATTTATTGTGTCCTTCATATTTGATGTATTTCTTGATATTTTATATATTTCCTGATATTTGATATGTTTCTTGATATTTGTTTCTTGTTATCTGGTATGTTTTGAGATCTGATATCTGATGTTGTTTTATAGCTGATGTTTCTTGAAATTTAATTTAGAACAAAAAATATGATATATTTTTTTATATTTTATTTTTCTACATCTAATGTTTCTTGGTATCTGTTTCTTGATGTTTGATGTGATCGTCATGAAATCTTTTCAGTCTCGAGAACCGATGTAGCGCCTATGGTGGATTTTATTTCTGCTTTCTCCTGGCACATTTTATGTCATCAAATTGCCTTAGTCTGGCTTCGCCAGTTCTCAGATCAGTTTTCAGAGTCTGTCTCCAGCTAGATCTGTCTACAGAGAGCTCCCAATCTTGTATATTAGTGTCAATGATATTCAAGTCAGGCGTACATACGTATTTGTATCGAAGGAAGGGTCGACACCGAACTTTTCCAAAGATCAGCTTCAAGTAAAGAATATCATTGGGATCCAGATGTCATTCTTCCCACTAATTTTGACTAAGTTGGTGGATAAATTGCGGATAAGTTGGTGATAAGTTGTGGACAAGTTGGTGATAAGTTGGTGATGTTGGTGGATAAGTTGGTGGATAATGGCGATAAGTTGGTGATAAGTTGGGATAAGTTGGTGGATAAGTTGGTGACAGTTGGTGGATAAGTTGGTAGATAAGTTGGTGGATAGTTGGTGGATAAGTTGGTGGATAAGTTGGTGGATAGGATCCTATGTTAAGAATTCTTGTATATTTTAATACCTCATTTACAAATCTTTATCACTCCATGTTAGGGAAGACTGCCGTAAAATTATGTAAAAAAAGGCGAAAAGTGTAAAAACAAAGTAGTTTTACCAAATACAAAAATAAAACACAGCAACGTTTCGATCAAAAGGCCTTCGACCATCAAGCGGTGGATACGATACAGAAACGAATAGAGAAGGTGGTCGTATATAGCAGACATCACAGATACAGTAAGATGATATATTTTAAACTGAATTTATCGTCTGACTGTGATGTTCTTTTGTCAGCGTTCTACTAAAGGATTTAATCGATTTTATTGCGCCTGGTTTCCTAATACGGCTTCGTTCTTGTCTGCAGAAATGGAGCATCATCTACCGAGAGTGCAGCACGAACTCCGTAGCTTCAGCACGCAATCCTGGGGATCTACTGAAAAAGTTGCACATATGACTCGGTCAGGATTCGAAGCCACAACTTTCAGAATGACAGGCAAACTTATCACTTCGCCATAGAGTCCCTCTGTTGAGGTTGCAAGATAAAAGTGTAATGAAGGTTGTGAACAGGAAGTTGTAAACTGATAATGTCGTTAGGAAAATGCGAAGTATAGCCGAATTAAAAAAGAATTTGGAACATTCTAATGACAGATTGGTTGGAACATTCTAATCGACAGATTGGGTTTGGAAGCGGAAAAACAATTTAAAATTAATGGCAACTCTATCCTATGAGAATCGATTTGACCCCGTATTGGTTGTCTTTATCGGTACAAATCTTGCTTTTACTTCTTCACAAATAATTGTTCAAGTCGATGTTATATTTACTTTTTCCTGTAGCAAGTTTTGATGGTGAGATTGACGGATTAGCGTAATGGGTAAGAGTTCGATTATTGAATTGGACATAAGATGGGCAGGGGTTGAATCCCACAGTCCATGTTTCACACGTGAGGAAAGGAATTGATTCTCATACCTCCTGCACACTCATAATCAGGAAGTAGATTTACTGAGCAGAACTTTGCCACCCTAACAGTCCTTCAGAATTTCTTCTTCATAGGCCCAGATGTCCGCCTCTGCACGTCATGATCATCAGTTACATCCTGAATCCATCTTCTCCGTGCTTTTCCATTTCTTCTCTTTGCAGTTCCTCCTTCCTTAAAACCTTCAACAACTTTTTGTGTCCAAACTTTTTTCTATCCAAAATATTAACATTTTTTTCATTCTTATTTATAGCATCAGCCAGTTTTCTTTGATGTTGAGGTCTTTCTGGATAGATCTATTTTGTTATATTCTCTGTCCATAGTGTTGCATACTAAGGCCTACAAATGTAAAGTGACAGGCATATCATACCCAAAGGTCTGATAAGAATACGGTGCATATTTGTCAGGTTTTGATAAGACTTGTCTTTTCTAAATGAAATCGTATTATTATTATTATTATTATTTTGTCTTCACAAATACAGAGCTTATGTTGACTAAAACTAAACTTTACATGTTGTATTTCATGAAAACTCAAACATAACTCTCTCTCTCTCTCTGCCTTTATTAAACCGGATTGGGGAATAGGCCCTCAACCAACTCATGCCAAACCTTCCTATCTCTAGATTTCTCCTGCGCTTCCCTCCAGCTCTTCTTTATATTGTTGATATCTGTCTCAAAATTCCGTCTCCATTAATTTCTCGGCCTCCCCTTCTTTCACTGTCCCTGTAGGTTTCATAATATCAAAACAGATTGAGACTGCAGTAAAACTTTGTAGAATGGCGAAACACGTAATAACAATGTACTGTAGCTTTACAAATTACAAAAACAATGACAATACACAGCAACGTTTCAATCAAAGGCCTTTATCAAGAAAACGATACAGCAAAAGTGACGAATGTCAGAGCACACTACATATAGACTTTGATAAGATATTACAACGGTAAAGATGAATGAAGAAACGTTGGTTTCAGGAAAGGACACTGTTTGTTATATTACCCTCAGGTTTTTGCAAAGTGTGTCCTATCCAGCGCCAGTGTCTTTTTTTAACCACTTGGTTCACTGGGAATCTGTATTGTTCTCTCCATAAGTTCCTCATTTGTGACCCTATCATACCATCTCAGTCCCTCTATTCTGCGCAGACACCAGTTGATAAATGTTTGCAATTTATGCTTTATTACTTTAGTCGTTCTCCATGTTTCTGACCCATACAGCAGAACTACTTTAACATTGGAAACATGACTTTATCAAATATAAACAATTCTGGATATTAGTTTTATCTTCTGTGAACTCAAATACAACTCTGTTCATAAAATCAACCTTACATACTTGTTGCAGATTGGAATAAGCTGTCAGTCTTCTCGTCAAAACAGGACACAATCTACTACACAGCTACATCTACTACACAGCTACATCTACTACACAGCTACATCTACTACACAGCTACATCTACTACACAGCTACATCTACTACACAGCTACATCTACTACACAGCTACATCTACTACACAGCTACATCTACTACACAGCTACATCTACTACACAGCTACATGGATACAAAATACGAAAGAATGTTAAAGGTGGCAATGCTCTACTCAGGAAAAGCTGTTGTGAATGATGCTGATATATACGATTATGAACTGCAATAATTACTTTAGAAGTAATGGTCGCAATAATTTAGAGCGCTGATATACAAATGTTCACAGGTGTTTAAGTAAAGGGAATTGCCCGTCTGCCAAGCGTGTTCTTAGCGCGTTGGACTACGGGTGACTATCCTCTGTGTGTCGGGTTCATTTCCGCGGGATGGCAGAAAAGCCACAGATTCCCCAGATTTACGGTGTTCGTGGTACCGAACCGAAGGGTTACGATGTCCATGGCACCGAGCCGAAGAACTGAAAAGCTCAAGTGCTTCTGGAAAAAAAAAAAGTAAAGGGAATCTCTTAGGAGTGGCTTAGTGACTCGGTCTAACCCCGACGTTCTGAGTTCGAAACAAGCTGCGGAGAGTTTGGTTGCAAACTGTTTCGTGTGGATTTTTACAAAGGACGATGGCACCACCCGTTCAGAAAGCAATGGCAAACTACTGAACGTAATAATGCCTAGAAAAATCACAAACATCGTTAAAAGCCGGGTTGATTCACAATGTCCTGTCAAGGAAATGCAATTAACTTAAAAAAAAAAATCTCCTAGGGGTTTCAGTGGCTAATTGGTTACGCCGTTGCTTCGCGTTCTAAGAGTAGTGGGTTCGAATCCGGACCGCGTGGTCCTGTTCATGAGCACATTTTATTCTAGAGATCACTAGGATTGTTGATGTAGCTACGGAGTTCTGCTTTGTGCAATACTCTGGGCAGGTGGCGCGCCATTTGTGCAGAAAGGGACCGAGCCATACGGGATAACCCACTGTGCAATGATATCCCTATTTCATCTTCAGTTATCAGAGAGCTATCATCATAGCACTTCGAACATGTACGCTCCGATCTCCGCTCCAACAAGAGCTATCATCATAGCACTTCGAACATGTACGCTCCGATCTCCGCTCCAACAAGAGCTATCATCATATCACTCCGAACATGTACACGTAAGCTCCGATCTACGTCCCAAGAGCTATCATCATATCACTCCGAACATGTACATGTAAGCTTCGATCTCCGCTCCAACAAGAGCTATCATCATAGCACTTCGAACATGTACGCTCCGATCTCCGCCCCAACAAAACCAGCAGCGCCCAGCTTCTAATACTTCTTCTTTGAACCCTTTAATCTCGCATCATTTAGTACCTCAGCAGTATGAAGTGTTAGCGACCTCACAGTACTACATGTTACAGGTGTGTATATCATTAAAATCTGTGTGCTATTTCATTGATTTCAATCGTTTCTTAACTAAACAATCTAAATAGTTACTCTGATGTTCTTGGAAATTGACCAAGTCTTGGGCATTAGCCTTAATCTGCCAGACACGGGTAAGCCTAGATTTGCTGACGTCCAGCCTTGATGTGGTAGAGAGGATTTTAATGTTGGTCAGAAAACGCGTCTGTATCATTTTGTCACGAAAGATAACATTTTATGGGACGGAAGTTTTAGTTACTGAAGATAACAGACGTAGTCGAAGTTGTGAGTTACTGAATAGTTGTAGTTCAGTGTGAGTTACTGAAGATAACGGTTGCAGTGTTGTTGATTACTAGATAGGTTGAGGTTGAAGTTTGAGTTATGAAGATAACAGTGGTGTTAAGCTGGATTACAGACGTTGCAGTGTTGAGCTGAGTCAGAAACGTTGCAGTTGAGGAGTTACGAAAAACGGTTGTGTGTAGTTAGTTACTGAAGATAACAGGTTGCAGTTACGAGTATAAGATAACAGGTTGCAGGTTGAAGTTTGTGAGTTACTGAAGATAACATGTTGCAGTGTTGAAGCTTGTGAGTTACTGAAGATAACAGGTTGCAGTGTTGAAGTTTGTGAGTTACTGAAGATAACAGGTTGCAGTGTTGAAGCTTGTGAGTTACTGAAGATAACAGGTTGCAGTGTCGAAGTTTGTGAGTTACTGAAGATAACAGGTTGTAGTGTCGAAGTTTGTGAGTTACTGAAGATAACAGGTTGCAGTGTTGAAGCTTGTGAGTTACTGAAGATAACAGGTTGCAGTGTTGAAGTTTGTGAGTTACTGAAGATAACAGGCTGTAGTGTCGAAGTTTGTGAGTTACTGAAGATAACAGGTTGCAGTGTTGAAGTTTGTGAGTTACTGAAGATAACAGGTTGCAGTGTTGAAGTTTGTGAGTTACTGAAGATAACAGGTTGCAGTGTTGAAGCTTGTGAGTTACTGAAGATAACAGGTTGCAGTGTTGAAGTTTGTGAGTTACTGAAGATAACAGGTTGCAGTGTTGAGTTTGTGAGTTATGAAGTACAGGTTGCAGTGTTGAAGCTTGTGAGTTACTGAAGATAACAGGTTGCAGTGTCGAAGTTTGTGAGTTCGAGAAGTTGCAGTGTGGCTTGTGTACTGAAGATACAGTTGCAGTGTCGAAGCTGTGAGTTCGAAAGATAACAGGTTGTAGGGTATGGTTACGAAACCAATTTATTATAGCACTTCAGGCAAAGAAATAGTCGCTTAGTATTCCCAAGCAGATATCGACAATGTTTACGGGTAGGAAATTTATGTTCAAGAAATTAATGTATATATATATAGTTTTATTATTACTACTACTTTGTGAGCGTCTGTAGCTTAAGAGATAGTGAGCTAGATCACAACCCAAGCGTACCTGGTTTAAAATCCGCGGCAGGCAAGTTTGGAAGCAAATTACGAGTAGTTCCCTTGGATTTTTACAAATGGTAAAAGTAGACCTCACAGTTCAGAAAGCAATTACAAACTACTGAACGTATAAGTGATGCTTAAAAAAATCGACTACTCGTTTACTGTTGCTGATGGCTATGTCTATAAAAGTTATGTCACAATTTTTATTCATTTCGATAGTTTTAGTGATTTTCATGAAAAAAATGAGCCAGGAAAACCCCCCACAAAACCAAACCTTGCTTTCTATTTCATAAATGTATGAGACAACTTAAAAATACATATATCTATTCTATCGTAGTTCTTAGTCCCGATTAGGAGGAGGAGGAGGGGTGGGAGGAGGAGATGCTTGTCAGCTATTCTTAGCAGCACAATTAAGGCTTCATGTCTCCCATGTGTTGTCTGAGCTCGCAAAGGGAGCAAAGAATACTGTGACCTACTAGGCATGTCGTAAGAGGTGACTGAGGTAGGGACATAGGAAGCTACCTAGTAAATAAAAAGCGTGTCATGAATCGGATGTGTTTGCCTACTTACGGGCGCATAAGTGGCACAACATAAAATCAATCCTAGGCTCAGATCACATACAAATCACAGAGAGTGGTTAATGGATCGCTCGAAGAAGAAGAAGAAGTAAGGCTTCACTATGTATTTGTCACCACGACCAAAGAACACGACCAAAGAACGACACCAAAGCGTATACGACCAAAGACACGACCCAAAGTCATACGACCAAAGTATATGACCAAAGTCACACGACTAAAGATCGATACACGACCAACGAACGCGACCAAAGTATACGACCAAAGTATACGACCAAAGAACACGACCAAAGTATACGACCAAAGAACACGACCAAAGTATACGACCAAAGTATATGACCAAAGATACGGACCAAAGTATATGACCAAAAAACACGACCAAAGATACGACCAACGAACACGACCAAAGTATACGACCAAAAGTCATATACCAAAGTATATGACCAAAGAACACGACCAAAGTATACGACCAAAGACACGACCAAAGTCATACGACCAAAGAACGACCAAAGTATACGACCAAAGTATACGACCTAAAGTACAGACTAAAGTATACGACCAAACAGTACACGACCAAAGTAACGACCACAGTATACGACCAAAGTCATACGACCAAAGCATACGACCAAAGTATACGACCAAAGAACACGACCGAAGTACACGACCAAAGTATACGACCAAAGTACACGACCAAAGAACACGACCAAAGTACACGACCAAAGTATACGACCAAAGAACACGACCAAAGTATACGACCAACAGACACGACCAAAGTATACGACCAAAGTATACGACCAACGAACACGACCAAAGTATACGACCAAAGAACACGACCAAAGTATACGACCAACGAACACGACCAAAGTATACGACCAGACGAACGACGACAAAGTATACGACCAAAGTATACGACCAAAGCATATGACCAAAGAATACGACCAAAGCATATACGACCAAAGAATACGACCAAAGTGACATACGACCAAAGAACACGACCAAAGTATACGACCAAACAGTACGACAAAGTATACGACTAAAGTATACGACCAAGAAGTACACGACCAAAGTATACGACCAAAGTATATGACCAAAGTATACGACCAAGATCGATACGACCAAAGTATACGACCAAAGTATACGACCAAAGTATACGACCAAAGATACGACCAAAGTATATGACAGTTCGGGTTTTGATTGAATTCCTGAAAAATATCCCCACCTACCTTATCGAGGTTTGAACCCCGTCCCCTTACTGAGAAATGTAGCACTAAAAACTAAACAACCTCACATCGACATAAGTAAGTGGCCATTATTTTTCCACACCAAAAATTGTCTTAGCTGTCAAGTAACCGGAAAAAGCTATAACGAACGTAATTTTTTATGATTAAGTAAAGATGGATATTTCAAAATGTTGATTGTGTTGTAAATATATTGACCATGAAACAAATTAAGATTCCATAACGAAGATTATAGTTCATAGTTCATAAGTACGGTTCCAACTTCACTGCAACGGGTCACCTCATAATTGCTCCGTTCATGTGCCAATGAAAATCACACGAAATGCTAACAACTGTGAAATGTTTCCTGTGTGGACTAATTCCAGAATGAAACAGCCGCGTACCGCCACAAAAAGCAACCGGCACCGCATAAAATGCATATGGCTGTCGCTAATGTGGCAACACAAAACTGTTCATCACTTGAATTGCAATTCTTGTCGAAGGGAACATCAATCATGACAAAATCCAGCTTTCTGCACTCGCAATATAACTGCATACGGCAGATTGAGCTTGTTCGTCATAACCGCTGTCCGCAATTTTCTGAATACACACAACAAACGCACGGTTGACACAGCAAAAGCATTCCATGTAACATTCAAAGCTCACAGCGTTGCTCAAGCACTAACCCAGTAGCTCGGCAAACGAAACCGGAAAATACCCGACCAAACATAGCGAAAATGCGCTAGCTAAGTCGTGTTCGAGCTAAACGGATACTCCACCTTGCCCAAGGGTGTCCCTAGACTAACGGAAGGAAGAAGGCGCCTTACATTACCTTTGGTAGAGGTTTACCTCTACTACCCGGTACCACTATTAAAACAACACCAACCAGCAAAGAGATCTACCATCCATATGAATCATGAAATATATCTATTGTCTTTCCCCAGGTGGATGATGGAATTGGTTGTTTTCTCTTGCCTTTAAGCGTTGGAGTGGGAGCTTTAACACTTAGTATATGCACACTAGAGAGCTTCAAAAACATCGTGAATAGTGCACTTGATACGTAGGCTAGGAGTTCAGGGTTCAAGTTCACAAATGGACCAGGTTTCTCATATCAACCAAGCTCCAATTTGATATCACAGAAACACTAAAAAGTAAAGTAAGGAATTGGTTATTGTGTTGGTTCGTGAGGTGGTTTGTGGAAAAATTGGTGCTGCCTCGAAGATCTGTTATGTGGCTTGTGGTATTGTAGAAGTTAATTTGCATCCCAGGGCCAGATGAGTCGACCTTACTGTGTTATATCCGTGTTTATTTAGTGTGGTCTTGATATTGTCTATCCATCTTTTTCTTGGTCTTCACTTGGCTCTAGTACTGATTCTTTTTAATGTATGCTGTTATTGTAATTAGTTGTATTCCATTCTAATTAAATGTACATGAGATATGTAATGCCATTAACCCTTTAACTCCGTAATTTCTTTTTACCTACAAGCACCAATAGTGTAATGAAGAGTCAGCCTGTATACTAGCAGCGTTAGCTTTAAAAATACTACTAGCAATACATCGTCCTCACCAGCGAAGGGTTATCTATATCTATATCCTTTCGTGTCCCTGATTGACACAAAAGTTTCCACAAGAGACTTCCACTGCTGCCGTTCTGCTACCTTTCTACCAACCGTCTCCCCACGTCAGGTCACACTCCTTCAACTCTCTCCACAGTCCTTCTCCATGTTCCTTGGACGTCAAGTCCACCTCTTCCCATCCGCTGTCCATCTGAGAGCTGTCCTAGCCAATACCCCTACTGGCATACGACATACATGTCCAAACCACTCCATCTTCGATCAATGATGGTACTAATGTTTAGGGACTTTGCTATTATTGCTGCAGAATCTTTTTTCTTTTTTTCTTCGCTTAACTAGACAAGTTTCATCTCTGGAAACTGATTTTTGCGTGAAAATCGTTTTCCAATTTCTAAATGGCAGCAGCGTGCAATTGTAAACTACTACACTGGCAGCCGGTGCTCAATGACTCGTAATTAGTATTCCTCGCCATAGAGGCAGATTTTCCGACCAGAGTACTCACGTTATCGTCCTGAGTAAGACCAGGACTCGAACAAATGCCGGACAGTAGGTTGCCGAGCTATGAGGCGTCTCACAGCTAGCAGGCCGAGCTACTATCAACTACTCTAGGCAGTCCCCGCAGAATCTTGTAAAATTTATCTTTGATTTCATCTTCTACATCTTCTGTTGAAGCATACAACACTATAACAGTGAGAGGGGTTAATTAGAGAATAATTTATAAAGGAACAACTCAGGGATAAATGGACCTTAACTCTTAGTGGACCAAGACAAAAGCCATGTTTTTACAAGCCATTTGTCTCTAGAATAAAAAAAAACCCTTTAGTGTGGCTCCTGGTAAAAAGGCGTCCAACCTAAAGCCATATAGTGTAGCGTTTGGTACACAAGGAGTTAACAAACAGATTAATAAATTGACAAAAAAGTTCAGCCTTGCTGCAAATTTGAACTCGTTGCACCACAGTACTATTTGTCTGTATTATTCTTCATATATCTATGCATGTTCATATCTATCTGATGTGATATTATTTGTAGAGTTTTTGACCTATACATTTCTGTCACTTTCACAGTGCAGAAGTTCATCTCAGCATGAACGTCACTGAACACAAATGTTAAAGCAATTTGTACAGAAAAAGTTGAGCTGCTATGCTATTGAAGCTCGAACACCCTTTTAGATATAGAAATATGTAAATGTATTGATCAACGAATATCAAAGCAGGCATTGAATTTGGATGCAAAGGGTTCAAGACAGAGAGGACGACCTAAGGAAACACTGAAACGAACTTTGATGAGAGGCAAGAAAATCGGTCACAGTACCATGGAGGAGATTGAGCGAGTTGCCCAGGATAGAGCGGTATGGAGAAATTACTTGCAGACCCTATGTAACGTATAACCGAAGGAGATGAATTATTATTATATAAATGATTGATAGTACCATCATCATGCACTTCGGTGAGTAACCACATGTGCTCCGATCTATTTCTTATACAGGAAGATCTTAGCGGTTGTGCACGAACTCCGTAGCTCCGGCGAGGGCCCGTGATGTAATTTTGAAAATGGTGAAAATATTATGTCGAAATGTTATTTTGAATCATTCTAATGAATTGTGCCTTGGTAGCGGCTTTCCAGCCTGAACTTCTCAATTTTGAACTGCCAAGGTTTCTTTTACCTGCTTAAATTGAACACGGGACCTCCGTTTTATCGTCTGTCTCCGATAGGACTAGAACTCGATCTCACCTACACTGAGATCAGGAATCTCTGAAAAATATCCAGAAGACTCTACGAGGAGAGAACCTGGTACATTTGGCATGAGAGTCGAGCACCTAGCCTCTACGCCACAGAAACCCCTTGTATACATACGTGTATATCCAGCAAAGCACGAAATCCTTAGCTCCAGCAACAATCCTATGTATTTCATGAAAATAATAGCACATGTTACTCGGTCTGGATTCGATCTCACAACATTCAGAACGACAGGCACTTATCTTAACCGGTTCGCCATAGAGGCTCACACAAAAAATAGATCAATGATATGTAGAAACTGTTTTTATTTCCAAGAAGACCTGGTTATACTTCCTGGTTATACAAAGAAACTGGTTATACTTTCCGGTTATACGAAGAAGAAACTGGTTATATTTCCAAGAAGACCTGGTTATACTTCCTGGTTATACAAAGAAACTGGTTATATTTCCTGGTTATACGAAGAAGAAACTGGTTATATTTCCAAGAAAAAAAACCCCGTGATATATTTTTAATAGAATATTGTTAATACATTAACTCTTTTATCTTTAATTAGACGTGCGTCTCTATGGTGTAGAGGTTAGTTGTTTGTCTATGTTCTAAAGGTACACGGTTCGCTACCTAGTAGAGCCATCGGAATTATCTCCCGAGATCCCTAATCTCAGTGAAGGTACGGTTGAGTTCCTAGTTCTATCGGAGACGGATGATAAGGCGTAGGTACCATGTTGAAATTGAGCACGTAAAAAACCCTTGGCAGTTCACAATCAAGAGGCTGACTTGAAATCCGCTGCCTTGGCAGTTCACAATCAAGAAGAGCTGACTTGAAATCCGCTGCCTTGGCAGTTCACAATCAAGAAGAGCTGACTTGAAATCCGCTGTCTTGGCAGTTCACAATCAAGAAGAGCTGACTTGAAATCCGCTGCCTTGGCAGTTCACAATCAAGAAGAGCTGACTTGAAATCCGCTGCCTTGGCAGTTCACAATCAAGAAGAGCTGACTTGAAATCCGCTGCCTTGGCAGTTCACAATCAAGAAGAGCTGACTTGAAATCCGCTGCCTTGGCAGTTCACAATCAAGAAGAGCTGACTTGAAATCCGCTGCCTTGGCAGTTCACAATCAAGAAGAGCTGACTTGAAATCCGCTGCCTTGGCAGTTCACAATCAAGAAGAGCTGACTTGAAATCCGCTGCCTTGGCAGTTCACAATCAAGAAGAGCTGACTTGAAATCCGCTGCCTTGGCAGTTCACAATCAAGAAGAGCTGACTTGAAATCCGCTGCCTTGGCAGTTCACAATCAAGAAGAGCTGACTTGAAATCCGCTGCCTTGGCAAAATTTATTAGAAAGAAAAAAATAATTAAATTCCTACAAAATATTTTCATTATCTTCTAAATTACATCGGTGATCCTGGCTTGTGCTACGGAGTTCGTGCACTGCCGCTGATATCTTCCTGGGAACTCTTCGAAGTGCAATAAGAATGGTCGTATTAATCAACCTTCTTCTTCTTTGCGTTCGTTCTTCACGACTAATTTTAATCACTCTTTGTGATATGTTTAATCTTTGCTAAGAACGTGTATACGTTGCACATTGGTTTGGTAGGCCCTAAACGCATAGACTTCTACACGTTTAGGACACATGCACCGATTTCAGCCAATTAATCAATCAATCTTTAATTAGAAAGAATGCGATACGCCGCTGTTCAATATAAAGAGAAGGATACCGTCAGAACGGTACTACTGAACACTCTGTATGATGGACGTTCGACAAGTTTGCTTTGAAAACAGGAAGATAAAAATAGCAGCGTATAACTAGCACTCTTATCTAGTGCTGTCATCAACTGCTCAGAATGAAATGTATTGGACGTAGATAAATAAAATCTATCATTTTTCATGTCTCGGATGCTTCCCGAAGTGGTCAATTATTTGAAACAAGATATTTGAAAAGAAAGTCTTCAGTTTTCTACATTTGAAGATATCAAAAGTATCGTTATGAAAAGTTATTGATTATGCAGTTTAAAATATCTAAAGTTACTGATTAAACCATAAATAAAACATGACAAAAATCGATAGTTATTGATCAAAACAGTTAAAAAAAAAACGTAAATATATTTGAAAGCAAATATTGTAAAACATCACTCAGAATATCACGGAGACAAGAATATATAATGTCAGTTTTTCTCTTTCTGTTCTTTTCTCGAATCATGTTTTGCCTCACAGCGTCACTATAAGAAGAGATTTCTAGAACGAGCCCTTGTGTGCGCTTCATAAATATTGTCTTTCGCCGCCTCTGTTATCTCTTTTTGCGTGTCCGGCCTTTTGCTTTGTATCCATTGTATCGTAGCACCATTGCTCTTTGAGATGGACTGTCTGTTGGTAATCTGCTTATGTGGCTGAACGATTTAATTTGTTGTTTCTTGATAACTTTTCCCCCGATGTATTCATTTCTCAATCGGTCTCTTCTTTTATTCCAGTATTCTGCGTAGACACTTCCTCTCTGTCGTGTCTAGTTTTCTTCTATCATTTGATGTCAGTGTCCATGTCCATTTTTCCCAGCTTAAAATTGAAAAGAAATGAAATAAAAATGAGAAAAATAAAATATTTCGAAACGGCGAGATTCTCTGGAGAATATCAATTTGGAGAGGATGATACAGGGTAGACAGAGGAGATGAAGACCATGGAGAAGAAAGTGGTAAGATATCATAGACTAGTTGAGTATGACTGCGGCAGGCGCCGGATAGTTCGCACAGGAAAGGGAGGCATTTAGAGCTGATTTATAGCAGCCAAGTTCTGACAGGAGCAGGTTTAATGATGATGATGATGATGATGATGGTGATGATGGTGATGATGATGATGATGATGATGGTCATGATGGTGGTGATGATGGTGGTGATGATGATGATGATGATGATGATGATGATGGGGATGATGATGGTGATGGTGATGATGATGGTGATGATGATGGTGATGATGATGATGATGGTAATGATGATGATGGTGATGGTGATGATGGTAATGGTGAACACACCAAATTAACACTTTACAAACTAGTACGTTTAAATGCAAGACAGAAGACTATCATAACCTCTTTACATCTGTCACTCATAATAAACATGCGCGGGTATAGAAGAAAGAAGCAGCAATGTAGGGGATGAAATACTGAATGAAAAGACACAATAATGATGCGAGAAAAGAAAATGTTGGATCGGCACAGAACAAGGTTGAGAACTCCACCGTTTAGGTAGACAATTATAGAATTGCGCAAGACGTTTATGCAATTAAAATACTATAGACAGAGTGTTGTCACGTGTGAATGAAAATACACAATAATGATGCGAGGAATAAAAAAGTTGGATCAGCATAGCACAAGGGTGAGAACACCACTGTTTAAATAGATAATTATAGAATTGCGCAAGTTGTTTATGCAACTAAAATACAACATGTAAAGTGTGGTTACGTGTTTCGCCTATGCTACGTAGTTTTGCTGCAATCATCAATCATATATCGATAATACAGGTTGAGTACTAGTCAGACTTTCACTAACACACCACCCGTGTATTGTAAGGCTCACAAAGGAGCAAAGAATAGTAACACTGCGACTTACAAGGCATGTTTTAAGAGGCGGCTGAGGTGGGGGCGTAGGGAAGCTACCCATAGTAAATAAAAGCATCGCAAAATCAAATGTGCTGGCCTACTTTTAGGCGCATAGCTGGCACAACGTAAAGTCGCTCTTAGACTCAGATCACATATAGATCACAAAGAGTGGTTTAACAAGTGGTCGATATGAAGCGTTTCAAGAAGAATAAAGCTAAGACAAAATTGTATTGTTCCAATCTCGTACCTTTATACGTTACAGAGGGCATGCAAGTAATTTATCCATACCGCTCTATCCTGGACAACTCGCTCAATCTTTTATATCTTAATATAGTCCGATATTTCTCGCACTCGCATTAAAGTTCGTTTTAGGACTTCTTATGACGTCCTTTAAATACAAAATATTTGTTGCTTCCTCCTTCAATGTCTGCTCTGATTCTTTGTTCATTTCTTCTCATCGTATGTCCATCATATCTCCATCTTCTCTTTCTTATAACAATTGTGTTACTAGTGGTTAACTAGACACTTTTCTGATTTCATCGTTTTTCCTGAATTTGTCCCATGTTATGTTCATATCTTACATTCTATATCATTAGTCCGTTTTCAACTCTCGCTGGCATATACAACATTATACAACATATGCTTGATACAACATTGGAATAGAAAATTCGTAATTTAGTTTTAAAACTATATAACTTGAAGCTCCATATTTTATTTAACATTTTAAAAGATAATATTGCTTTGACAATTCACAGTATAACTCATTTTGTGTATTTCAAGTGCAATAAAAATTGCAACAAAAATATGTGAATTGCTGTGTTATCTTTATAATGTGGAACTCCAACGTGATTTCTGCATTACTTGTCATAGAGTACATCAAATGCATAAGTACATTATACATAAGTTTTGAAATAATGACTCGGATATCCATCTGTTGTATAAATAGTACAGATTTTAAAGCCGAAGGATTGACTTCATTGCACCGGGTATTACTCCATATAGCTCGGTCCCTCTCCGCAGAAATGGCACGCCACCTGCCGAGAGTATTGCAATAATCTTCTAGGGGTCTCTGGAAAAAGCTGCAAGCGTGAACAGAACGGCACGGTCTGGATTCGAACCCACGACTTTAGACTCACAAGGCAAAAGGCGTAACCACTTAGCCACAAATCACACACCCCCACCATCAAGAGTCCAGATTACTATCGTATTCCCTCAAAAAAACCGTCCCTAAGTAATCGTTTTTATCTGCCATGCACAAACACAGACACAGATTGAAGGCGTAAGAGAGACATCTAACATATGGTGCCACAAATTCGTGCCAATATCGATTTTACACAAGGCGTAATCGAGCGCCTGTTGAGATAAAGTGTAGCAGAATATATATATATATAAATATATTTACACATAGGTGAACCGAACTAGTACTTAGTTATTCACCGCACATTTATTGATTGTGGTAAACAGACGTTTAATTTAACCTCAGTTTACTAAACAAAAACAAAAATTGAACTAAGAAAATAAACAAAAAGTAAACATAAAAAATAATGTATACACTCGTACAGACACAATGAAACATCGATTCTTCGATATTAAATGTTAAAAAAATAGCCGAAACATTTATAAAATGAAAAATTTTAAAGTTCACATCTGAATGAAATCAGATAACTTATGATTTTCAATACTAATGTTGTATCAATATTAACATTGAACAGCGAGATTTGGAAAATGACTAAAGATATAGAAAGTAAGTTGAATGCATTTGAAAATAGATGTCTGTGAAAAATAAGGAAAATAAAATAGGACGAATTCAGAGGTGAGGAAATCAGAGAAATGTCTGGTCAATCACTAATAACATCTGTTAAAGGAATTAGAAGATGGAGATATGTTGGCCATACCGTGAGAAGAGATGATCAAAGAATAACAAAGCAGGCATTGAAATGAGAGACAAAGGGTTCAAGAAAGAGAGGATAGGGAAACCTTTAACGAACTGCTGAGATAGGTAAAAAATAGCGGACTCAATTTCATGGAAGAGATTGAGCGTTTGCCCAGGATAGAGCGGTATGGAGAAATTACTTACAGGTTTGGTTATTGGTTACTAAACTGACGTCATTGCACTCCGGGCAGACCCATAGGTGCTCAGTCTCCCCAACAGATGTCTATGAGTATGCATACTGATGGTTCCCGTGGCTCGCTGATTAAACACACTCACACTCTGTCTCCCAGACATCCAGTTCGACTTGTACAACGGGTAACTCCAAACTGTCTAAATCTCGTGATCGATTCAACATAGATTTTAGTGTCCTCATTCAACAGACAGTCGCGAAGAGACCGAAGAACATCCCCTTATCCATCTTCAACTCCCCAACAATCTTACAACATATTTGCAGGCAGTGGCGGCTCGTGATCATTTTTGTTGGTGGGGCCAGACATAAATTTTCGGAAAAACCATGGTTTCGGCTAGGTTATATTTTAATGTATAAAATAATAAATATACGTTACACCTTTTTTTTGGTGTGGCCCGGCCCCACTGGCCCTTAATGACCAGCCGCCAAGGCCTGCAGGCATTATGTAACGTATAACGGTACGAGATTAATATATATATATATATATATATGATTGATCTCTAATAATCTGTTATAATCTCTTGATATGTTACGATGATTGATTGATTGATTGATTGATAGATCCATCATCATTGAGCTTCGGTGAGTAAAGTTGTATGTCATGATTTATTTCTTACACAGTAAAATCTCAGCGACTGCGCACGAACGTCGTAGAACAGGCGAGGTCCCCGATGTAATTTATAAGATGTTGGAAATATTTTGTAGGAATTTAAATTTTTAATCTCTCTAATGAATTTTACACGGGCAGCGACTTTCCAATCTGATCTTGTCGATTTTGAAGGCCAAGGGATTCTTTAACGTGATCAACTTGAACACGGGGCCTACGTTTTATCATCCGTCTCCGATAAGACTAGGAACTAGATCTTACCTACACTGAGTTCAGGGATATTTGGAAAAATATCCCGATGGATCGACGAGGGAGCGAACCTTTGACACGAGAGACGAACACACAGCCTCTACGTCACAGAGACCCCGAACTGCTTATGTAGTCCAAGAAACAAATTTCTCTACGTTTTAGTCTATCTTTCTATTTGATAGAAATATTTCTTCCAATCCCTTCTCTATGTACACATTTCTTGTCATACTTGTTTTATCAGTGGCGTGTCTCTTTGCGTGTTGGAGAAATATTTTCTACTCAATTTTTAAAGCTCCTTTCAATATATCGAAACACGTACAAACAAAGTACTATAGTTTTATCGTCCATTTGTAAGTGTTCTCTATAATTCGTCACTCCTGTTGTGTCGTTTGCTTGATAAAGGCCTTTTGGTCGAAACGTTGCTGTTTATCGTCACTGTTTCTGTATTTTGTAAAACTATAGTACTTTGTTTGTACGTGTTTCGCTATTTATCAAGTTTTACTGCAGTCTTCCCTATTTCAATATATTTTCATTTCCAATTTTTCAAGGAATTTCTTTATTTATTTGCTGCTGTTTTTCTCAAACACTCAAAACTCTATTGAGTTATCTGCGACTCAAAAGTCTTTAAATCTATCTTGTAGTTGTGTGTTCTTATAGAGCGGTATGGTTTATAGTTATGACATCAAATGAAAAGTTGATTTTTGTTTACTTTTACCTTAAGATAAATGTTCTTTAAGTGAGTGAGGATATGTTAATAGAGCAGCGAATGAAAAGAAGTTCAAAGAACAATATTTGAAACGTAGAAGATGTTTGAAATGTTAAAGAGCAAAACAGAGAGAGAGAGAGAGAGAGAGAGAGAGAGAGAGAGAAGGGGTGGGGAAGAAAATTAATAGTAACAGAGAGATTGAGAAAATTAATAGTAACAGGGAGATCTAGAAAATTAATTGTAACAGGGAGATCTAGAAAATTAATAGTAACAGAGAGTTATAAAATTAATAGTAACAGGGATATCTTTGAAAATTAATAGTAACAGGAGATCTAGAAAATTAATAGTAACAGGAGATCTAGAAAATTAATAGTAACAGGGATATTAGAAAATTAATAGTAACAGGAAGATCTAGAAAATTAATAGTAACAGGAAGATCTAGAAAATTAATAGTAACAGGGATATTAAGAAAATTAATAGTAACAGGAAGATCTAGAAAATTATTAGTAACAGAGAGATCTATAAAATTAATAGTAACAGGAGATTAAAAATTAATAGTAACAGGAAGATCTAGAAAATTAATAGTAACAGGAAGATCTAGAAAATTAATAGTAACAGGAGATCTTAGAAAATTAATAGTAACAGGAAGATCTAGAAAATTAATAGTAACAGGAGATCTAAAAATTAATAGTAACAGGAGATATGAAAATGGAATATAGGGAGATTAGAAATAAGAACAAGAGAGATGGAATATAGATGACAAGAGTTACATATGTATATATAGTCATTCATTGAATATACCTGTTTATCCTGTCCTCAAGAAAGTAGATTTAGAAACACAGCGAGGAGAGAGAGAGGGAGAGAGAGAGAGATGATCAAAAGAGGTATGAAAAGTAGATAGAAATTGAGAGGTAGTGAGGAGAAGATGTGTTGTGCAGAGAGATACGGAGAATAGAGTGGCAGAGAATAGAGTGGAAGAGAATAGAGTGGCGGAGAATAGAGTGGCGGAGAATAGAGTGGCGGAGAATAGAGTGGCAGAGAATAGAGTGGCGGAGAATAGAGTGGCAGAGAATAGAGTGGCAGAGAATAGAGTGGCAGAGAATAGAGTGGCGGAGAATAGAGTGGCAGAGAATAGAGTGGCGGAGAATAGAGTGGCAGAGAATAGAGTGGCGGAGAATAGAGTGGCGAGAAATAGAGGGCACATAGAACAGATAAAGATAGATATGCAAAAGAAAGAGTGGCAGAATGAGAGGGTATTGAAAGATGAGAGAATAAGAAGAAGGCGAGAATAATGCAATAAATAAGTAGCAAAAAGAATGAGTGGCAGAGAATAGAGTGGCAGAGAATAGAGTGGCAGAGAATAGAGGCACAAAAAGAACAGATAAAAGATAGATAATACAGAAGAAGAGAGAATGAGAACAAATGTAGAGAAGGTATTGAAAGATAAAAAAGTATAAGAAAGAAAGGTAAACATATAAAATACAATCACAATAATTAACGCAATGATAGAGATTGAGTGAACGAGACGAGATTTTGTTTTAGAGGATCACAAGGGGAGCAAAGAATAGTAACACTGTGACTTACAAGGCATGTCGTAAGAGGCGACTGAGGTAGAGGCCTAGGAAAGCTACCCAGTAAATAAAAAGCATCGCAGAAATCAGATGTGGTGGCCTACTTGTAGGTGCATAAGTTGCACAACGTACATTCACTCTAAGGCTTGGATCACATACAAATCCCAAAGAATGGTTAACAAGTGGTCGATATGGAGTGTTTGAAGAAGAAGAAGAAGATGAACGAGAGAGAGAGAGAGATAGATAGAGAGATAGAAAGATATAAAGAGAGAGAGAGAAGTGGAGATGGATATCCTTATTTTCATTATGATAGTGACAATAAAAAAAACGACATGCATTGGCATCACAAATATGACATCAAGAAATCAATATTCAACATTTCAAACAATCGTTCGTTCGATTTATTTCGATCTTCAATACAATACTACTGTTTTATTATTGAGAATACGATCAAAAATCAATCGCAGAAGCTCTAAAACATTTTTTTGGTCACGTTTCATCTGACACAGTGATCATGTCTCTTCACAGGCTCATGTCCAAGGTATTGTTTACCAGTTCCATTGTTGACTTTATTTCAAGCCACGATTTTAAGCTCTCAAGTATGCAGTTCCAGTGAAGACTGAATATAAATAAGCGTTTTTAATGGCCATGGATTTGCTTAGTTGCACCGGGTTTGGCACGGCAATTTTCCACAGATATGGCACGTCGCCTGCAGAGAATATTCACAAATCACGTACTCCGTAGCTTCAGAAACAATCTTATGGACATCTGGAAAAAATGTACATGTGAACCGAACAACTCGGTTCAGATTCGAGCCCACGACGTTCAGAACACAAGGCAAACGGCTTGAAACGTTGTCATTGAGACCGCTCCCTCGAATACAAAATTCATCAGCCCTAACACGTTTGCTTACCCAGTAATGGAAATAAAACTTATACAGTTAGTGTTAGTACTCGTACTATTTCCCTCGTTGGACTCTTAACCAGTGTGTTTATAAAATACTCATAGCCTGGAGCCTCAGCAACGTATCTCGTTTCTATTATGTTGTATTCCATATTACTGTTAGGGTTTTCTAGGAATTTTCTTGGAAGGTAGTCTACAATTGCTTTTCTTAATGGGAGTGACCATACTGGCTCATGACCGTAGTCATAGTCTCTATTACAGAGATCATCTGCCTCCCGTCGTGAGTTTTGAGACCATGATCATTGACACTGTTAGCTGCTCCTGCATTCATTCACCACCAGCTCCCATGGCTTCACGTTACCCTGCCAGGGTAGGGAAAGAAGAAGTTAAACGCGTACTCCACCTTGCCCAAGGGTGTACAGTAGACTAGCGGAGAGGAGGGGAAGGGCGCCTTACAGCTCCTTTGATGGAGGTTTACCTCTATCCCACTACCCACAATATATTTCAATATGCCAAAAAAATAAATAAATAATGACAACAGATAAAACAAACATGACAAAATATATTTTTATCAACGGAGAGACAGTAGAAAATGGGAGCAATTTTGAATATCTTTGTTCACTGCTAACAACAGATGGAAATGGGATGAAGGAAATTAAAAGAGCAAACATTGCTTTACAAAAAAAAAATTAAACAACTAAAAAACAGTATGGAACGGAATTGATAGGAAAGCAAATATCAGAACAATAAGAGCATGCCTATTTCCAGTGGCAACGTATGGACGTGAAGCATGGACATTTAACAAGGCAGTGGAAAACCATATATGGGTTTTTGAATATAAGTGTTACATAAGAGTTCTTCGTATATCTTTGACAGAGAAGAGAACAAATAGATATATCCAGAAAGAACTCAAAATCAAAGAAAACTGGTTAATGCCACAAATAAGAAAGAGAAAATTGAGATATTTTGGACATATAAAAAGACACCAAGGACTGGAGAAGACCATCATGGAAGGAGACATACCGGCAAAGACAAGAAGAGAAAGTCCGCGGAGAAGATGGACTCAGGATATAACTGAAGGTTTGAACATGACGGCTGCAGAGGAGGGGCATCTGGCCTATGAGAGAGAGAGAAAGAGAGAGCGAGCGAGGGATATTCCGAAGAATTGTTGCTGTGACAAGTTCTGCTCAGGACAAGCTATTTGATGATGATGACTAAGTCATCCGGCATGGCACATGACAATGATGACAATATATTCGATTATTTATTAGAAGTTGTCGTGACTAAATTCACTAACAATGTTTTACTACCAATTTTCAGTGTAATCGATTCTGTCTGCCTAATGTTTTCTCTACAACCAGCGGTGTAAGTCGAGACTTGGTAAACGAGAATCTCATTTGGCCTGTCCCGGACTTTGCTTTATGGCTTTTCTTTCTTCGTGTGGCACCGATCATGTTGATTTGTTACAAGTTCTAGTGCTATTAGTTCGCTACTGAATGTCACGAGCAGTCTAGCAGAAGCGGCAGATAACTGGACAAAATGTATAGTATATTTTTGTAATATAACGAGTAATTGTTCTTGGTCACATTTTTCATAGAATGAAATGAAGTGAAAATCCTGGCATTTTCTTTTCAGGATGTCGCCATTAACTACGGTAAACGAGTCGTCGATTTTATAGGCATCACTTATACGTTCAGTAGTTGGTAATTGCTTTCTGAACGTTAACCCTTGTGACACGTCGATCATAAATCTGCAACCTCAGATATAAATTTGCCATCCAGATAACACTTTAAATATCCCTTACATTTGTAACTAAAATTAACACGTTAAACATCCCTTAAATTTGTAGCTACAATTAACATTTTAAATAAAACTTACATATGTAACTAAAATGAACACTTTAAATAACCCTTACATTTGTAACTGAAATTAACAGTTTAAATAACCCTTTCTTTACATTTGTAACTACAGCTAACAGTTTAAATAACCCTTCATATTTGTAACTACAGTTAACCCTTCACATTTATAACTGAAATTAAAAGTTTAAATAAACCTTCACATTTGTAATAATATCATTTAGATTTGTCCAGGACGTTACGCAGTTACGTCCATTCAAATATTGCAAATAAACCTACAATTATGCTATAAACACAAAATCAATATTTCTAAAGTGCACTTTATCATGCCTCAATCGTTCAATAGATAAACAACTTCAATAATTATTTGAAGAACACACGTAAGAAAACAGTTTGAAAACTTTAGAAACATACATTTTTTAAACATAGACATTGTGGGAATGACAGGTCGGGAAAGAAAATCAAGGAAAAAATGATGAAGATGTTGAAACCGACATTTATTTCATCAATGTGAACAAGAAAAAGAGAAGATTTAAACTGTACGTTTATTTCATCAATGTAACAAGGAAAAAAAGCAAGAACAGATATAACTAAAGATACATTAGATGTAAATATTGCTTGATTTTTATCTACATTTTGTAATTACTAACAAATACGGTCTGTAATGGGATCTCATAGAGATAGAAATACGGTCTGTAATGGGATCTCATAGAGATAGAAATACGGTCTGTAATGGGATCTCATAGAGATAGAAATACGGTCTGTAATGGCATCTCATAGAGATAGAAATACGGTCTGTAATGGGATCTCACAGAGATAGAAATACGGTCTGTAATGGGATCTCATAGAGATAGAAATACGGTCTGTAATGGCATCTCATAGAGATAGAAATACGGTCTGTAATGGGATCTCATAGAGATAGAAATACGGTCTGTAATGTGATCTCATAGAGATAGAAATACGGTCTGTAATGGGATCTCATAGAGATAGAAATACGGTCTGTAATGGGATCTCATAGAGATAGAAATACAGTCTGTAATGGGATCTCATAGAGATAGAAATACGGTCTGTAATGGGATCTCATAGAGATAGAAATACGGTCTGTAATGGGATCTCATAGAGATAGAAATACGGTCTGTAATGGCATCTCATAGAGATAGAAATACGGTCTGTAATGGCATCTCATAGAGATAGAAATACGGTCTGTAATGGCATCTCATAGAGATAGAAATACGGTCTGTAATGGGATCTCATAGAGATAGAAATACGGTCTGTAATGGGATCTCATAGAGATAGAAATACGTTCTGTAATGGGATCTCATAGAGATAGAAATACGGTCTGTAATGGGATCTCATAGAGATAGAAATACGGTCTGTAATGGGATCTCATAGAGATAGAAATACGGTCTGTAATGGGATCTCATAGAGATAGAAACAAAAGGTTTGGGTTTGTCGAGAAAGGGTATAGATACAAAAAGGAAAATATTAGTGATATCAGAAGAATAAGTATCACTTGGAGAATTGAATGAGAATGATAGAAGAAGAGATGACTATCTCTGAAAGAATTGAATGAGAATGATAGAAGAGATGTGTATCTCTGAAAGAATTGAATGAGAATGATAGAAGAGATGTGTATCTCTGAAAGAATTGAATGAGAATGATAGAAGAGATGTGTATTTCTGAAAGAATTGAATGAGAATGATAGAAGAGATGTGTATCTCTGAAAGAATTGAATGAGAATGATAGAAGAGATGTATATCTCTGAAAGAATTGAATGAGAATTATACAAGAAGAGATTTGTATCTCTGAAAGAATTGAATGAGAATGATAGAAGAGATTTGTATCTCTGAAAGAATTAAATGAAAATGATAGAAGAGATTTGTATCTCTGAAAGAATTGAATGAAAATGATACGAGAAGAGATGTGTATCTCTGAAAGAATTGAATGAGAATGATAGAAGAGATGTATATCTCTGAAAGAATTGAATGAGAATGATACAAGAAGAGATTGGTATCTCTGAAAGAATTGAATGAGAATGATAGAAGAGATTTGTATCTCTGAAAGAATTGAATGAAATGTACAAGAAGAATGTATATCTTGAAAGAATTGAATGAGAATGATTAGAAGAGATTGTATTTGAAAATATATGAGAATGTAGAGTAGATTGTATTCTGAAAAGAAATGAATGAAAATGATCAAAGAAGAGATGAATATCTCTGAAAGAATTGAATGAGAATGATAGAAGAGATGTATATTTTTGAAAGAAATGAATGAGAATGATAGAAGAGATTGTATTTTAAAAGAATTGAATACAAAATGATACAAGAAGAGATGTGGATTTCTGAAAGAATTGAATGAGAATGAATAAAGAAGAGATGTATATCTCTGAAAGAAATTGAATGAGAATGATAGAAGAGATGTATATCTCTGAAAGAATTGAATGAAAATGATCAAAGAAGAATGTGTATTTCTGAAAAATTGAATAACAATGATACAAGAAGAGATGTATATCTCTGAAAGAATTGAATGAGAATGATAGAAGAGATGTGATTTTCGAAAGAATTGAATGAGAATGATAGAATAGAATGTGTATCTCTGAAGAATTGAATGAAATGATCAAAGAAGAGATGATATCTCTGAAAGAATTGAATGAGAATGATAAGAAGAGATGTGTATTTCTGAAAGAATTGAATAAAAATGATAAAAAGAGATGTGTATTTCTGAAAGAATTGAATGAGAATGATACAAGAAGAGATGTATATCTCTGAAAGAATTGAATGAGAATGATAGAAGAGATGTATATCTCTGAAAGAATTGAATGAGAATGATAGAAGAGATGTGTATTTCTGAAAGAATTGAATAAAAATGATACAAGAAGAGATGTGTATTTCTGAAAGAATTGAATAAAATGATAGGAAATTGAGTATCACTGTGAGAACTGAATGATAAGACCGTCATCAATGCATTTCGTTGAATAATTATGTGTACTCGGATCTCTTTCTTACACAGAACGATCTCAGCGGCAGTGCAGAACGTGCCAGCACGGACGAGATCCCCTACGCAATTTTGAAAAGGGTAAACGTTTATGGAAATTTTATTATTAACATTTTAAAACTAATTTTGCCAAGACAGAAGATTTGCAGCCTTCTCTTATCGATTTTCAACTATAAATGTTTCTGTTACTTGTTTAACTTGAACACGTTTTATTATTCGTCTCCAATAGGACAAGGAACTTGATCTCATCTACTTTGAGATCAGTTAGAGTGGTAACCATCTACTCAGGACAAGATATTGGATAGTGATGGTGGTGAGGCGCAAATGCAGAAGGGCTACAGACAAGACAGTGCACTTTTTATTAGCTACAGTCATGAAGATCTAACATTACTACAGACCTCAATACATAAAGTTGGAGAAACAAACTTTCCAATTAATTTCAGCAGAACAGACCAGGTGATTATATGTCACCTAGGTACCGGGCAGTTTAGACTTATAGACACTTACATAGACTAGGAATAAGTCAAACAGTTCTCCGCCATTGTCAACAGGTGGAACAGACACAGGAGCATGCCCTGCAAAACTATTCTCTCATGGGTGAGTTGAGAAGGAGAATGTGATCACATCCAGTCGACCTGACAAATAAGCTTTGGGGAAACATGACATCCCAGTTTGTGATCCACTTTTGATTTTTTTTTCTTTTTTTTTTCGATCCAGAAGCACTTGAGCTTTTCAGCTCTTCGGCTAGGTGCCATAGACATCGTAACCCTTCGGTTCGGTGCCACGAACACCGTAAATCTGGGGAATCTGTGGCTTTTCTGCCATCCCGCGGAATTGAACCCGCACACACAGAGGGGTAGTCACCTGTAGTCCAACGCGTTAAGAACACGCTGGGCAGACGAGCCCACATTTGATTAAGAATCTTCTTCTCGCGATCGTGATTAAGAATCTAAAACCGAAAGGGTCTAAAGCCGAAGGATTGGCTTATTGACCGGTTTGACCCATAGCTAGTCCTCTGCGCAGAAATGGCATGCCATCTGTGAGAGTATTGCGCAAAGCGTAAACTTCGTAGCTCTGACAACATTCCTAAGGGTGTCTGGATACAATCCACTTATGACCAAAACATCCCGTAGAGTAAATAAGAACAAGTACAATACAATTATGTTTCTTTAGTAACTACATATTGAGTTATCAATTTATGTTCATCAACGCTCATACAGTAGACGTAATGAATCTCTAGAGTTTACATGTCAAACACGCAATATTCATGACAGTAATTTATCATTAGTGACTAGAATAACGAAACAATAGAAAATCTGACAATATGTATAATCAGAGGCGGCTCGTCATTAAGGGCCAGTAGGGCTGGGCCCCACCAAAAATAAGGTGTAATGTGTATTTATTACTTTATACATTAAAATATATTCTAACAGAAACCATGATTTTTCCGAAAATATCTGTCTGGCCCCACCAACAAAAATGATGGGAGCCGCCACTGTGTACAATTTAATTTGACTATTTGCTGCCAACCGTGTTTGAAGTCAGCAAATATGGATAGAAATTGTATATATTATTGAAGATGACATGTTGGCAAAAGGAAGCGGAACTACCACAGACAGACACCAGTATGACATATGAGGAAGCAAAAGTACGGATAAAAATAACATATAAGAACATATGGTTAAGAGATCACTCAGGTCATGAAGAACCTTGTGTATGTAGTTGAGAACCTTGTGTATACAGTGTGAGAACCTTGTGTAGCAGTGTGAGAACCTCGTGTATGCAGTGTGAGAACCTTGTGTATGCAGTGTGAGAACCTTGTGTAGCAGTGTGAGAACCTTGTGTATGCAGTGTGAGAACGTTGTGTATGCAGTATGAGAACCTTGTGTATACAGTGTGAGTATCTTGTGTATGCAGTGTGAGAACCTTTTGTATGCAGTGTGAGAACCTTGTGTATGCAGTGTGAGAACCTTTTGGCTATGCAGTGGTTGAGTACCTTGTGTATGCAGTGTGAGAACCTTGTGTATGCAGTGTGAATACCTTGTGTATGCAGTGTGAGACCTTGTGTATGAGTGTGAGAACCTTGTGTATCAGGTGAGAACTTGTGTATGCAGTTGAGACCTGTGTATCAGGTGAGACTTTGTATGAGTGTGAGAACCTGTGTATCAGTGTGAGAACTTTGTATGCAGTTGAGAACCTTGTGTATGCAGTGTGAGACCTTGTGTATGCAGTGTGATACTTGTGTATGCAGTTGAGACCTTGTGTATCAATGAGTACCTTGTGTATGCAGTATGAGAACCTCGGTGGGCAGTGGAGAACCTTGTGTTTGCAGATGAGAACACTGGGTAAGGCAGTGGAGAACACATGTTGTGTATGTAGAACTGAATAAGACCTTCTTTAACGAAAATAAACATTTATATCGAGGAGATATATTGAGTTATGTATGTCGAGCTACCTTTTAAATATGCAATACTGTGAAACGGTAGCTTATGAACAGTACAGTGATGACTTGTTAAATAAGATGTTTGGATTTAAACAAGTTGTGTTAGAAGTGAGAACTTGTGAAAACAGTTGGTGAGAGGAACGTTGTGTATGCAGTATAAAGAATTGGATGCAGGGAGAAAATTGAATGATGCATGTGAATACATTATTGTTCAGTTGAAGGTTGAGGTGAGACTTGAGAATGACATAAGAATAGAAGCTCGACCAGGATGGAGGGAAGACATTGAGTTTCAGAATAAAAACATGGTGGTAAGGTGGAGGAAACATTGATTAGGATGTTGAACAATAACACTCTTTCTTCCAAGAGACAATAAACATTAAGGAGAGTTAAACATAAAATAATGCTGACAGGTGAGAAACATTTCAAGATAGTTAAACTATGTAATAAGGTAGCTTTGAAGGTGGAGGATGCATTGTTAAAGAGCATGTTAACATTAAAAATGCTGGTTGAAGGTGGAAACATTGGGAAAACGGTTGAGTTTGATGAGGGAAAACGTTGAGGATAGTTGAAGATAAATACGGACAAGCATGGAGACATGAAGGACATTGAACTATAAAAATTATTGTTCGATCGAAGGATGGAGAAGACATTGAAGGATAGTTGAACATAAAAATAATAGCTCGGACCAAGGATGGAGGGAAGACATTGAAGGACAGTTAAACATAAAAATAATAGCTCGACAAGGATGGAGGGAAGACATTGAAGGACAGTTAAACATAAAAATAATGGCTCGGTTGAAGGATGGAGGGAAGACATTGAAGGATAGTTAAACATAAAAATAATGGCTCGGTTGAAGGATGGAGGGAAGACATTGAAGGATAGTTAAACATAAAAATAATAGCTCGGTCGAAGGATGGAGGGAGACATTGAAGGATAGTTAAACATAAAAATAATGGCTCGGTTGAAGGATGGAGGGAAGACATTGAAGGGCAGTTGAACATAAAATTAATGGCTCGGTCGAAGGATGGAGGGAAGACATTAAAAAAATGATCGAGAAAGAAAATGAAGACAAACAAAAAACTCAACATCAATATTGAACTTCATCAAGATAAAAAACAAATGAAATACTACGGCTACATAAGCTACTACCAACAAACAAGACAGTGTGCTTCAAAGAGCAACGCTATTCTAATACAGTGGATACAAAACAAAAGGTCGTCCTCACAAAAGGTGGACTAAAGAAATAACCGAGGCAGTGAAAAGAATTTTTATGAAAAAAGTCAGCACTAGAAATCTCTTCTTATCCTGACACTGTGAGACTAAACAGGATTAGAGAAAATAAGAATAAAAGGAAATTATTATTGTTATTGAAGTAAGACAAATTTGGTTCTGTACAAGTATACAATCGGTAAAACCAAATCGTTTAAACTTGGGCAAATTATGGACTGGCCGCACTGTTCTTCTGTTATGCTAAATCATGAATATTGATCTTGGGGAGCAATTGATACCAGTGTCTTCAATATTTGAGAACACCTTTTCCACCATTCGAGAAATGGCGCAGAGAAAGGAATCCAGTGCCGGTGTATGCAGATGCAGGTGTATCAAGGTCTTCGATTAAAAAAAGGTTAAAAAGGGTGACGTTGTGATATACACAGACTGATCGGTAGTTCGCCAAGAAAAAAATTGAATGGGGCTTCTCTGCAAGATCATGCGGCAGAAAGATCAAAGCAGTCAGTGGCGCATTTAGTATGGTAACATGTAGCATGACAATGATAGGTGGCAGTGACGGCGACTAAGGCACTACACGTCATTGCCAATTAAGATCAGAAAGAGATTTTTTCATTTCTATATAAAAAACAATATTAATATTTGGGTGCGTGTTATGGACAGTAACTGAACATATAGCTAAATCTCTGAAGGCCACAGCAATATCATTTTACAGGAGAATGTTAGTAATCGCATGAACTGCTGACATGACTCATGTTGATGTGTTAAAAGAGATCAAAACACAGAGAAAACTTATTATCAATATAATAAAGGGGCGGTCATCATTGTGTGGACGTGTAATGAGAAAGGGAGGCTTATACACATTATGACAACAGGTAAAATTAATAGGTGACGAGACAGAGGAAAATAGAGAGAGAAATTCTGGACAGTCTGGCTCATGGCACAGACGAGTGTCAACATCCGAGCTCATAGTTACTACTGCCTTGTAGTTTTATTGGGGACAATCAAAGTCCAGCGGAGTAAACCGTACACAAAACTGAACGGAAGGCAAACCAAGTAGTCCAAAGATAGCCGGTAACCTGGGCAGATGACGCTCAACAATCCGGGAGGGTTGGTCGTCTAAGGTCGCTACCCTAAAAGAAAATAGCAACCTGCTGCCTTGTAGGTCGGATGGGGACAGTCAAAGGCTAACGGAGAGCGAACCTAGTAAACATTGGTTGAAATCGGACACGTCGCCGAAGGACAAGCACTAGATCTCCACATGGTACTGAAGATGAGACGTAAAAATACGTTCTTGGCAAAAGCTGTTTATATATCACAATAAGAAGGATCAAATGGCCAGAAACGACCAGAGAGAGAGGAGAGATAGAACTGATAGTCAGCACCAAAGGATATATTTGTTCGTCTACGCCAGCCGACACGGCACGTGATGCTAATAACGTGTTCTTTACTTTAACTTGACTTATTTAATAAATAAACATTTCTTTCAACAAACACAAAAAGCAAACACTTCAACTAACGGAAGCGAATAACGTTCATATGTATCTTTCCATCGATGCCCACGATGAGATATCTCAATTGCTGTTTTTGGCTCATTCGTTATCTGAAAACGCTCCAGCTTACGCCCATAATTAGCTTATCTATCTGCAATCCACATTCCCACACGTAGTCCGACTGACGGCAGGAAAAATGAACTTACAAGTTCACTTCTGTCGTAAAGTGAATCTTTGTTATCTTAAAATCCGATCGTAAAGTGAATTTATGGTAAAATAAAACCAATCACAAAACCGATACCACTGAATATACTTAACATTTTGTTTACAAAAATGCACTGAAATATGGTCTAAAGGGTATTTTTTTTCGATCTAGATGCACTTGAGTTTTCAGCTCTTCGGCTCCGTGTCATGGACATCGTAACTCTTAGGTTCGGTGCCACGAACACCGCAATCTGGAAAACATGAGGCTTTTCTGCCAGCCCGCGGAATTGAACCGCACTTATAGGGAGTTTGTCACTCGTCGTCCAACGTGCTACGAACACGCTGGGCGGGAAATCTAAAGGGTATAACGCTGAAGGACTGACTTCCTTGCATCGGGTTTTACTCCATATGGCTTGGTCCATCTCAGCCGAAATGGCATGTCACATGCCGTGAGTACTGCACAAAGCACGAGCGCCGTAGCTTCGGCAACAATGTTAGGGGTATCTGGAAAACATGCACTCGTAAACAGAACGGCGTGGTCCAGATTCGAACTAACGACTTTCTCAACGCAAGTCGAAGCCTTAACCACGTAGCCACAAAGAGCCCTTACTAAAATATGTCCATGTGGGATAATAATTATGATAATGTCGGTATTGGTTATTGGTTACTAAACTAACATCATTGCACTCCAGGCAGATCCATAGGTACTGAGTCTCCCCAAATAGATATTGAAGAGTATGCATGCTGATGGTTCCCGTGGTTTGCTGATTAAACACACTCCTCACTCAGCTCCCTTAGGCATCCATTTCTACTTGTACAACGGGTAACTCCAAACTGCTTAAATCACTGGATCGACTCAACATCTATTTTAATGTCATCATCCAACAGACAGTCGTGAAGAGAACGAAGAACATTCCCCATTATCCATCTACAACTCCCCAACAATCGATACTGTTGACGCTCTCTCATTCCCGCATGCTTAGGGCAGTCGATCCACGTAAGCCTCTTAAGGTTAGAATGTTCTATAGACGACATCCACTCATACGATAAACGCCCTATTGGATCTTGTAAAACATCGACTGAAAGTCAGATACAATAGTAAATCCAGTCCTAGATAGCTAATGAAGGGTATCAGTAACGGTCTCAACCTCCATCTTCACACTGGAAGTAGTTTTCCTGTATGCTCCACTTCGCTTTGCAACAACCCTACCTTGATAACTTCGCTGATAACATAAAATTTGATAATTAAAAATCTACAGAAATAGAGAAAGACAGACCAAAACCACCTGGTCACAAGATCATACAAAGGTCACCTTAGTCAGGTAGAATGTACAGATCTGAAGTCAAACATTCTCTAAACTGAGTATCATACCTGCGAATTCTACAATCACAAATCGCACGCGTAAAAGTTAGAAAGAGTACTCATAAACACACACACGCAACAAGAAAACGTAAAACGTTAAAGCAAGGAAAAAGGAAATTAAAGGAGAAAAAAAATAAGAAAAATTACATACGTAATCTATACAGGTAAAAAAAAAAAAGGTAGGCATTTACTATTTTTGGTTCTCGTGATGATATTTTTCAAGCACACCGGAGGTATTCAAATCTAAATATTGCACCACGAGCCGCAAATGAAATAAGTGAAGCAGGAACAACAGTTGGCTGTACTTTTCTAATACATTGTCTTGGCAGAGGTTAAGCAGGAATAATATCTGGCATCTACATTATAAGCAAAAGATAGCATCAAAAACTCAGTGAAAGATGGGAGAAAAGTAATTTAGAAAGAGGGAAAACGAAAAAAGATAGTGAATAGATGACGAAAAGATGGACTTGAAAGAAGTTGTGTAAACAATAAATACAGTAGAAGATTGAGAGCAGAGAAAATGGAAGGTGTCTGCAAAAAAGGTTAAAAAGTAGTAAGGAAAAAAAGTAAAGAAACCGTTTTCATACCATGGGATACATTAGGAAATACGATGTTAGACTTGTTTTTTTCTTGAACTAATGGCATACGTTATGTATATATATTAAGTCTATCCAAAATGTTGGTATTTTGTTGCGTCCTGCGATCAAGAAAGCTGGACCAAATACACATCCCACTTTCTGGATAGTGAGGAAAGAACTTACACTGAACAAAATTGTACAAAATGTCTTGTCCTCTTTGCAGGTAAGCCCGCATTGATTTTTTTGTATATGTCCAGCCTCCTTGTATCATTCTGCGACAGTATTTTTTCTAACAATACGGAGCACCAAATATTGAATTACACAAATGCTGTGTTTACATTTCTAATTAACTAGCATGTCCGCCACGTGTTTATTGACGACAACAATGAAAACCCACCGATGGACAAGCACTATTGTTAGCAACACAAGGGATGAACGTTGACAGATAGACTTTTATCTATTCTTTCTTTATCGGAACAGTGTGCAATGTCGTCCGTCAATTTCTGATTAGCTTTTTGAAAATTAACTCTCAAAATACGAAACGCCACCTGACAGACCATAAAATGAGTTCCCATTTTACGCAAAGCCACTTCACGGATCATATGGTTCTAACCAGTTGTTAATATATCGTAGAGGACTTTAATACTTTAAGTGTATTTTTAAAATTCAAATACAGCAAGTGCGTGTTTATATTAGATCTTTCAATAGCGCACATTTTGGTGCATACAGTTTGTCTCTGCTGTTGAATGTAAGAAAGTTATAACAAATTTTGTAAGGACATCTTCGCCTTAAAATTTGTTCCTCGAAAACAGTGGGTAAAAAGGCGGTTTTAGTACGCGTATTGTAAGAGTTAATAAAACACTACTTAAGAAGTTCTGTCAGCGCAACAAAACTTAGACATCTGTCATTAATTTCTATTGAATCTATATTAGCTACCACTCTAGACTACACCTTTCCAATTAACGAATTTGATAAAATTAAAGTTAGAATGGTAAAACTGTAGTATATTGTTGTAGTTGATATTATTGTATTAAAGTAGCTTATATTTTCAAAATTAAAATAGTATTCGTACATTTTGTGCAATACAAAAAAATAAATAACAATTGAAGGTTATTATAAAGAAAAAAAATTTAAGGGGAGACATTTCGGAGGCTTGCATCATTGCATCATGCTGAGAAAATAAACAGCACGGCCCTGACATTTAACATAAAAAATTAATAATATTATATTCCCCACAAAATATTCTTAAAACTAGTAATTTCCTTCATTTACATGTGTGTTACATTACTACAATAAAAAAAAAAAGTGGATGGTATATGCTATAACGTTTAATACAGCGCACCGATTCACATTGATGCTACCTACGACACGGTACGTTTAGCTCGTTTGATGTTGTGCAATGTGATGTATATTCGAAATGATTAATTAAATATATCAACCAAATCAAAAAGTAACGTCAAAAATATAGAAAAAACTAACACATTTGAATGGAAAAATAAATAAATATGTAAGTTTTTCAAGCTAAAGTTTATGTTATAATTATCATATTTCTCTTACAAGACAATTATTTACTGAGAGTTACGGAGACGGATATATAGGACATACATTGAGAAGGCTGACTGGAAGCATTGCAAGACAGACACTCCTTTAGAAGCCGCAGGAAAAAAGGAATAGGGGATGGCCTAGAAGTACATGGATAAGTAAATCTAGAGACTGATATTAAAAGTACGAACGTATGGTGATGGGGACCGTAAGGAAAGTAAAGAATAGTACCACTGCTACCTACAAGGCATGTCGTAAGAGGCTTCTGAGGTAGGGGCATAGGGAAGCTACCCTAGTAAATAAAAGCGTCGCAGAAATCGTATGTTCTGGCCTACTTGTAGATGCATAACTGGCACAACGAACACTAGCTCTTAGGCTCAAATCACATACAAATCACAAAGAGAGATTAACAAGTGGTCGATATGGAGTGTTTGAAGAAGAATATTAAAATGATAGGCAAGACGTGGAAATAATTAGAAGGGATGGCAAGAGAAAGAGTAAGGGCTGGAGACGTTTATTGAAAACATGTGCTACGTTGAGGGTTGAAATGTGAAGAAGAAGAAGGAGATGATACTTGTGATGTTATCAATTTTAATGTTGATATTTTCTATATTGATAACACATTTCCTCACATTTGGAGTATATCTCAAACATACTGACGAAAACAAAATAAACAAATCACAAAGTGAAACATTTGATCAGGTTTACACGTTACAAGCAGTTAGAAGACAGAATTGATGCATTTGAGATGTGGATATATAGAAGAATAAGCAGAGTTTCATGGACAGAAAAACAGACAAATAAACAAGTTTTAGGAAAACTAGGCATGAAGAAACAATTATTAAGAGAAATAAATTCAGACAAGTAAAGTATTTTGGGCACATAAAAAGGCATGACACCATGATAAAACATTTACTAGAGGGAAAGTTGAGGGGAGAAGAGCAAGAGGAAGACCGAGAGATAAGTGGGAGGAAACTTTAAGAAATGGACAGGTTACAGTCTGGCAGTGTGCAACACCAAGGCGAAAGACAGAGGATGCTGGAGATTCATTGCAGCCAACCTTCGATGTGGAGACGGCACCTGATGATGATGATGATGATGACACGTCATTGCTGACAGATTTTCGACTAACAATTAATAACAACGTAAGACGTACAGTAACAATTAATAACAACGTAAGACGTACAGTAACAATTAATAACAACGTAAGACGTACAGTAACAATTAATAACAACGTAAGACGTACAGTAACAATTAATAACAACGTAAGACGTACAGTAACAATTAATAACAATAAACAGATATACCAAATAAGTATATATATATATATCGCTGCAGTTGTGCACACGACAAGAAAAGCAATAATGTGATATGCGGTAAGAGAACATGTTGTAAATATAAATGATTTTAAAAATTGTAGTAACAGTACATATCTAGACGTTACAAATAGAACTTAGAAACTGAATTAAATGTGACAACAGATCATAAATCTACGTTGCACACACACATTAGAGAAAAAGATTTCTAAATGTTACAAACATAAATTAGAGATAAACTTTTTGAAATGTTACACACACACATTAGATATAAACTTGTCTAAATGTTACAAACATAAATTAGAGAGAAACTTTTCTAAATGTTACACACACAAATTAGAGAGAAATTTTTCTAAATGTTACAAACACACATTAAAAGAATTTGTACAAATTGAGAAACTTTTCTAAATGTTACACACACAAAAATTCAATGATGAGGAAACTTTTCTAAATGTTACACACACAAATTAGAGGAAACTTTTCTAAATGTTACACACAATTAGAAACTTTCAAATTACACAAATTAGAGGAAACTTTCTAAATGTTACACACACAAATTAGAGAGAAACTTTTCTAAATGTTACACACACAAATTAGAGAGAAACTTTTCTAAATGTTACACACACAAATTAGAGAGAAACTTTTCTAAATGTTACACACACAAAAAATTAGAAAAAGAAACCTTTTCTAAATGTTACACACACATAGATAACTTCTAAATGTTACAAAGAGAAACTTTCTAAATTTACACACAAATTAGAAACTTTTAAATTACACACAAAATTAGAGAGAAACATTTTTATATGTTACAAATATAAATTAGAGAGAAACATTTCTAAATGTTACAAACACGAGTTAGAGAGAAACTTTTTGAAATGTTACAAACATAAATTAGAGAGAAACTTTTCAAAATGTAACAACAATATATGTCAACAAGTTAAGAAATCTTCAGGATTATTCGCTGCCAAATATCAAGGTTTCAAGTTAAAATAAGAATGCCTGCAATCATGATTTTTTTCTTCTCAATTTTCTAGTTAAAAAAATAACTAGAAAGATCACCTTCACCGCGTAGATGAACACGTTACATCATAAATTCTATACTTGACAAGTAGAACAAATGTGGAGTTGTATAAATTGACTCAGCGAAAAGTGTATAAACAAAATACGGTAGTTTTATAAAGTACACAAATAATTACAATACATAGCAATGTTTTGATCAAAAGACCTTTATCAAGCAAAGGATACACCAGAAGGGAAGAAATTAAGCACACACGGTTATTCACCGGAGTGTATCGTTAAGGGCTGTATCACTGAATGAACAAATCAATCAATCAATCAATCCATCAGATGTTTAGTGCGTACTTCAACACTTGACTCTGTATATTACATAACAAGTACTGAAATACTTTTCCCTATGTTTTACTTGTTTACTAACATTTCAATATTTATTCTATATCAGTGGCGGCTCGTCATTAAGGGCCACTGGGCCACCAAAAATAATGTGTAACGTGTATTTGTTATTTTATAAATTAAAACATAACCACCTAAAGCCGTGATTTTTCCGATAATTTTGTCTGGCCCCAACAACAAAAATAATGACGAGCCGCCACTGTTCTATGTGTTTCATATTGTTTACTTAGTAATTTGCTTACCAAACATCTTTCATACGGAGAAACGAAGAATTTACCAACATTTAGAAAAGAAAACAATGCACAAACTACATATAGTCATTTAAATAAACATCTCCGTGGCTTAAAAATGGATAAATAACAACCGGACATCATTAAAGGAAAAAGATTTCGTTTCAGGAGATAAGATGCCGGAAGCAAAAAAAAATATTTAGACAGTATTAAGAAAATCTAGAGAAAGCACGTCATGATACGAGTTAAGGAAATGCAACACCCAAAGGAAAAACAGATGGGGCTGAATAAAATTACTGCTCTTAAAGACTCAGGAAAGTGCAAATGTTACGCAATTCCGTATTTTTCAGTGAGATTAAAAAAAACGAGCGAAAGATCAGTTTCGTCCGCAAGAGAAAGAGGTTTAGGTTACAGTTAACAGTAATTTAGACTTGACTTGACAGCTTTCATAGTCGTTCTGTACGCATTAGTTTTAATGAAAGTGTCTTAAGACGGTGCACATTTACCACAGCACAAACGAAAGTTTTACATTTATATCACTACTTTTGGAGGGCATATTCACTGATGAATTTTACTTAGAGACGGTTTCAGAGACAACTTGTGTATACGAGCTGATAATCTCTCTTTTCCTCTTGCTTTTTAAACCCTAGTTGGGTCATAGGTTTCTCAACCAACTCATGTCAGATCTTTCTATATTAAACTGTCTCTTTCAGTTTCTTTCGTCTCCCATGTATATCGTTAATCGCTTCATCCAAAACTATTCTCCATGTAATTCTAGGCTTTTTCCTCTTTCACTTTCCTTTCGGATTCAGGTAAATGAAAGATCTTTCTTGTTAATAACCAGGTTTTCTCAAGGTGTGTCCTGTCTAGCGACTTTGTCTTTTCTTCACCGCTTGGTTTAATGCGATCTCTCTCGTTCTCTCCATACGTTCCTCGGTTGTAACTTTATCTAAAGGATATATCTCAATCCTAATCTGTGCAGACTTTTTTTTGCGTTTTGCTTTGTCTTTTTGTTAAAAGAACGAGTGCCTTGCTAACTCTATCATATCATCTCAGTATGTACATTTTGTGGAGATTTTGTACGTGTTCTACGTTATCAGTTTTTTTTTAAAAAAAGGAGCGAGTTCGTGACAGTTTCCCTTTCCCTTGCGGACCATCTCATTCACTATGTTCTCTGCAGACACCAGTTGATCAATATTTGGACTTTATTTGTTATTGTTTTATTATTTGATAATAGAAAGTTTTTAAACTTGAGAAACTCGATTCCAAAATGAACCGAGTGGTGGACTATATGTAACACTTTCCCAGTCAACGAGCAATGTCTGTGGACTGTTCAAACAGAGTCAACTAAAAAATGGTATAAAGGCGAAGGGTTGACTTCATTGCTGTGATTTACCGATATGGTTTAGTCAGTCTCCAAAAACGGGGAGTAACACACAAAGTTGGAACTCAGTAGCTCCATCAACAATCTTAAAGAACTTTTCTTTAAAACCGCACCTGTGAACCGAACGAGACACTCGGGATTCTCTCTCTCTCTCTCTTTCTCGCGATCACCCTTAGACTGATGTACCAGACTTCCACATAAACCTCATTCATGTGGAAATCTGACTAATGCAGCCTTATCATGGGTGCGTTTCGTCACATCTTCAGCGCCATTTGGAGCTCTGGTGCTTATTCTTTGCCGATGTGTCCGGTTTTAGCCAGCGTTTACTGGGTTCGCTCTCTGCCAGCCTTTGACTGTCCCCAGCCAACCTGCAAAGCAGCAGGTTGCTATTTTCTTTTAGAGTAGCTACTCTTAGACAACCATCCCTCCCGGATTGTTGAGCGCCATCTGCCCAGGTTACCAGTCTTTTTGTGGACTACTTGGTTTGCATGCCGTCCAGTTTTGTGTACGGTTTACTCCGCTATCCTTTGATTATCCGCAATCAAACTACATGGCAATAGTAACTCAGGATTCGAACAGACGACCTTCAGAAACGTATGACAAATAGCTTAACCACTTCATCACAAAGACTTTCAAAATGTTTTAATGTGAGCATATATATATATATATATATATATACACTTACTATTTAAACATACAAATATATTGTGCATCACACAGTATAGTGAAGAAAATTGTGCAATGAACTCGCTGAAAATAATAAATAAATGAAGTCTTTGAGATATGGATATAAATAAGAATGTAATGTATTCCATTGAATCAAAAACAAAAATAAAAGGCGATCCTTTTTTAAAAAAAGGGGAAAAAACCAGTGCCCATTTAAAAGCAGGGAACGAGATGGCTGCTCTCTTTAAACACGAATTGAACAGAACGGCAGTTCCTTTGAAGAAATAAAAAATAAAAATAAGAAAAACGAGATAATTTTAATCAAGAAAGAATATTCTAAAAATAAAGAAAAACGTGAAATCCATTTAAATAAGGGGGAAAAAAAAGCAAAGTGTCACGTAGACAGGGGGAAAAACAAACAAAAATGCTTATTCCATTTCAGGAACAAAACAGAAGGAAAGAAATAGCATAAAACAGACAGCCTGACACTTTGGAGGACGACATGAGTTAGTATAATCTTTCTGTAACCTATTTGTGTATCTCCAGGGATGTACCTTCTATGACGTAACACTTACTTAACAAGGTAGACGTAATTTACAAAGAGCAGGTGTAGATAAGGTAACCTTAGTTCACAGTGTTTTGTTCGATGTCTATTTCTGTTGAAACAAACGCCAAACACATACAACGACAACAAGAACTCTATAATAGATTCTACTGTGTGTTGTCGGACTCACAAGGAGCAAAGAATAGTAACACTGCGAACTACAAGGCATGCCGTAGGAGTCGACTGAGTAAGAGCCTAGGGAAGCTACTATAGTAACTTAAAAGCTTCGCAGATATCGGATATGCTGGTCTACTTGCAAGGGCATACCTGGTACAACGTACACTCGCTCTTAGGCTCAGAGCACATACAGATCACAAAGAGTGTTTAACCCTTTCACTGCTACATACTTTCCGAAGATGGATCTAAAAATAGCTACTCTGTGTTTCTATGTCACAAACGTGAATGAACGCCGATAGCAGTGACAGTAGAAATGTATAACGTGTTAACACGTCTTTAGCCCAAAGAGGAGAGATAATAACAGACGTGTTAACACGTCTTAGGCAGTGAATGGGTAAAATGTATATACACATCTTTAGGAACTAAAGGGTTGATATGGAGAGTTCTAATAAGAAGAAGATATGAGATTAATTTATTGATAGAACATGAAGATCTCAGTAGTAGTGCACGAATTTCGTAGCACCGGCGAGGAGTTTAGATAGACAGCAGCTTTCCAGCCCAATCTTACAGATTGTTTAGTTGAAAAATGTTCATTTACGTGCTCAACTTGAACACATGAACTGTGTTTTATTATTGATTGATTGATTGATTGATTGAACCATTATCATTGCTCTTTGGTGAGTAACTATATGTGTTTCGATCTCTTTCTTTACACAGGAAGAACTCAGTGACAATGCGCGAACTCCGTAGCATCGGCGAGGATCCCCGACAGAGATGTGATCCTTTCTTTATTAGTTGCACAATCAGTGCTCTAAAAATTGAACTATGCGTCTACATTTATTGTCGGTCTTCTTTCTTCTTCTTCTTCTTCTTTTTCTTCGAACGCTCTATATCGACCACTTGTTAACCACTCTTTGTGATTTGTATGTCTTCTGAGCCTAAGAGCGATTATACGTTGTGCTAGTTATGTGCCTATAAGTAGGTCAGCATATCCGATTTCTCCGACTCTTTTTATTTACTAGGTAGCTTCCTAGGCCACAACCTTAGTCGACTCTTACGACATGCCTTGTAGGCCGCATTGTTGCTATTCTTTGCATCCCCAATTGGCCCTGGAAACACACAGGCGTTTGTCGGTCTAAAATAGGACTAGTAACTCGATTTCACCTACACAGAGATCATCATAGAACACTGGAAAATAGCATGGTTCTTAAAGTAACGAACCAGGCGCTCTTGAAACGAAAGAGGAGCATCATAACCTACGTTTGTTCAGAATCGAAAGGCAGGCACCATAAGAAACGTTTGTTCAGAAACGAAAGGCAGGCACCATAAGAAACGTTTGTTCAGAAAACAAAGGTATTTGAAATGAGAAACACACTGCTTCCACATATTCCAAATTAAACATACAACAACTGTTTGCAAGTAAAAGAAAAGATCAGTACATACAATGAGATGGTTCTGACATTTTCGTTTCCTGACTAATGTGTTCATGATGTAAACACATATGTATCTCAGAGCGAGAACAAATATAACTGGCTGGATCTGAGAACACTGAAAGATAGTGGGTTGTGTACTAAGATATCTACATTTTGTAGAGAGATATTGAAATAGATATATTGTAGAACAGTGGTTCCCAACTTATTCATATGCTTTCTTCTTCTTCTTTTCTCGAATTCAGTGGTTCTCAATCTTCCTAATGCCACGACCTTTAATATAGTTGCATCATGTTGTGGTGACCCCCAACCACAAAATTATTTTCGTTGCTACTTCATAACTGTAATTTTGCTACTGTTATAAATCGTAATGTAAATATCTGATATCAGGATATTTTATTGTTTTCATTGTTTACAAATTGAACATAATTAAAGTGTAGTGATTAGTCACAAAAAACAATATTTAATCTATAATTGTAAATATTTAAAAATGATCTAATTATGATAAATATATGTTTTCCATGGTCTTAGGGCGACCCTGTGAAATGGTCGTTCGACTCCCAAAGGGGTCCTGACCCACAAATTGAGAACTACTGCTCTAATTCAATTTTTGCTTCACAGCATCCGGGTAAAAAGAGATTTCTAGTACGGGTTTTTGTGTGTGCTTTCCGCCGTCTCTATTATTTATGTGGTCTACCTTTTGCTTGCACAACCTTTTGCTTTGTATCTCATGTATCGGAGTGGCATTGCTCTTTGATGTGCACTGTCTGTTGATAATCTGCTTATGTGGCCGAACGATTTAATCTGTTGTTTTTTGATGAAGTTCAGTACTGATTTCGTCTCCACTGTTTTCCTGTTGTCTTCATTTCTAAACTAGTCTCTTCTTGATACACCGAGCATTTTGCGTAGACACTTCATCAATGTCGTTGTCTAATTTTCTTCTATCGTTTGTTGTCAGCCTCCAAGTTTAGCACTGATAACATAATGTTAGGATCATAATATTATTACCTGACTTCTTCTATATGAGTGCTTCTTTTAAACTTATTTTGATAAATTGTAACCCTTGTTTTTAAAACAGCTGTTTTTAAATACTAAATGTTTTGTTCAATGCTTATCTTAATGTAAAATAGTGGAATTGACATAACAAGTTGTGAAAGGAAAATTACTACACTAAAAGAACAAACCACAGATTTAATTTTGCAATATTTATAATTCAGAAACTCAATTTATGAAACAGATCAATTGTGGATACAATATTCATACAACGGTTCAATAACAGATACAATATTCATACAACAGTTCAATAACAGATACAATATTCATACAACGGTTCAATAACTGATACAATATTCATACAACGGTTCAATAACTGATACAATATTCGTACAACAGTTCAATAACTGATACAATATTCGTACAACTGTTCAATAACAGATACAATATTCGTACAACAGTTCAATAACAGATACAATATTCATACAACAGTTCAATAACAGATACAATATTCGTACAACAGTTCAATAACAGATACAATATTCATACAACGGTTCAATAACAGATACAATATTCGTACAACAGTTCAATAACAGATACAATATTCGTACACCAGATACTAGCCGATTCAAACATTGTTAGTGAGTGAGATTGTTGAGCTGACTTTGACAAACTTAGTTTAAAACAATTTTGTTTTTAAACCAGAGTTAAATGATGCAAGATACAGTCTTAACCTCTCTCTCTCTTTAGCCTGTTACGCCCTTGGCGTTTAGGGCAGCAACAAACGTACACCATTCTTCCCTGTTCATGGCCTTCCTCTGTATTGTGTTCCAGCTATGATTCATTTCCTTCAGCTCTTGCTCTATCGTTCTCCTCCAGGTCGTCTTGGTTCTTCCACGCTTTCGCCTACCCTCTGGAGTCCATCTCAGTGCAGTTTTCGTGTCGGAGCCAGGCTCCATGCGCATCACATGTCCAATCCATCTCCAGCGTCGTCTTCGGATGATAGTGCCCATATTCTCTTGTTGGCGTCGTGTAAGCAATTCTTGATTCGAGATAGTAGTCGGCCAGTACACGCGTAAGATTTTTCGCAGACAAGTTGTATGAAAGGCGGAGAGTCTGGACATATACATAGACCATATAATGATCAATGATCAATACAGTCTTAAGTTCGGACTTTATTGTTCCATAACTAAAGTTTCGCATTTTTGGGTTACTTTACTTGTTTTTCTACCATTACTTGTTATTTTTTGCGTAGTACTGAACGACACAACACGGACCGCATGGGGCACGTGAACCATCGGTCTGGAATCGATGTTGTAGATAAATACCTTTTGGCTACCAGAAAAGTCTATTGAAGTCCACACTACAAGAAAAGTTTGACAGAAAACCGGAAGACAAAAGTATTAGTGAGTGTCTTATAAAATCATCAATACATTAGGAAGCCTTTCTGGCGTAGAGTTAAAGTACTCAACTCTCGCTCCAAAAGTGCGCGGTTTGTTTAATGCGTAAAGAGATCGAATAGTTTTCCAGAAATTTCTGATCTTAATGTAGGTGAGATCGTTTTCCTAGTCTTATCGGAGACGGATGATAAAACCGTAGGTTGGGTGTTAAGTAGTTGAGCACATACACGAAACACTACCATTACAATGCAGAGCCGCTGCCGTGACAAATTTTATTAACAATATTAAAATAACATTTCTGTTTTAAAGGGTTTTAAAGCTGAAGGATTGATTTCAATGCACTGGGTGTTACCCCATATAGCTCGGTCCCTCTCCGCAGAAATGGCACGCCACATGTCGAGAGTATTGCACAAAGCACGAACTTCGTAGCTCCGGCAGAAATCATAGGGGTCTCCAAAATTACACCTGAGGTCTTCGCGGGTGTAACTGAGTTCCTGCGCTGCCGCCTAGATTTTCATATACAAGAAAGAGAGCGAAGCACACATGGTTATATATCGAAGTGCAACGATGATCATATAAACACAATCAATAAGTGAGAATGGACCCTCTAAAAGCGGATAAATTCTTGCTCACTAGACTGCATCATGGTTACAAGTAACATGCAAAATATACTAACTATGAATTTAAAAAACCCTGGTTGGCATTTCATAAATACTCTCGTGTTTTCATATGACTATGTCTCAGTGACTCATAGTGATTTCATAATCAGTGACTCATAGTGATTTCATACTAAGTGACTCATAGTGATTTAATAATCAGTGACTCGTAGTGATTTAATAATAGTGACTCTAGTGATTTCATAATCAGTGACTCATAGTGATTTCATAATCAGTGACTCATAGTGATTTAATAATCGGTGACTCATAGTGATTTCATACTCAATGACTCATAGTGATTTCATAATCGGTGACTCATAGTGATTTCATAATCAGTGACTCATAGTGATTTCATACTATTGAGTATGAATCGTAATGTGAAACAGGAATGATGAGACGAAACAGGGTGGATGTCCTGGTACAGACAGGGATCAGACAAATCCCATTTCTTTTTTGTTCCCGGGCACGCAGGAGTCAGTGGTAATGAACGAACTGATAGATTGGCTGGCATGGTTACGATGTCAGAGTGAGCTACAGTGGACCGAAATTACATTCTTAACGCATTGAGAGTCTTTAAAAAAGAGGAGTTTCAAGGTTAAGAATATCAGTCGCTGACCAGATTGAGAAAGATAGGTGTCGATATCGGTACAGCCCCAAAAAAATCGACATACCAAATATGCAAAAAGATTGATCAGTCAACATCGAACTGGTGTGTTGGGTCGCTGGACGCTGCTGGATTTATTGAGGTAGAAATCTCTGAGCTAGAGCGTCTATGGACATGTCCGGAATGGTATGATGAAAGTCCTCATATAAGTGATTAAAAAACAACATTTTACGGAAATATGAGCACATTTTCTGTTTGGGTGTATGTTGTAAAGACGAACGAATAGGTATTGTTGTGTAAGGAAGGATGATTTACTCGAGCACAGGAGGGATAGTTTTACACAACAACCATATTGTTTTCGACGTAGACGGTGTAAAAATAACAAAAAATTCCAAGAACTGCCCAAGTGAAGTATTGAAGTAGTAAAATATTCTTAAAAAAAAAAAAATTAATAAAATAAAATTAATAATAACATTTTTTTAAATATATAAATAACAGGACAAGTTAAGAAGGAAACTAGTATAAACAATACAAATGGAAAAAAATATTTAAAAACAAACAAATCTAATGATGCATTTATTGTAGTGAACTAACAAAAACAATAAAATCATAAAAATAGATGTACGAGTGTTGGAACAAATATAATCTACAATAATAAAAATATATGCACGAATGATTAAGCTAACTTAAACAATAAAATGATCAAAATAGATAAACGAGTGATGGACCTGATAAAAAAACAAACCCAAAAGATATGATATAATAAAACAAGGAAACAGGTACGTGACTTCACGTGAGCGCTATAAAAACATGATCATGACAGAACACACGTACAGTATAAAGTTGATGCAACAAACAAATTAATATATGTTTTGTAGAAAAATTACATATATTTATAGATGTCTTCTATTCTTTCCTTTTTAAATCATGTTTTGCCTCACAGCGTCAGGATAAGAAGATATTTGAAAGTAAAGGTAAAGTAAGTAAAAGGTAAAGAAGTAAAGGTAAAGAAAGTAAAGGTAAAGTAAAGTAAAGAGTAAAGAAAGTAAGGTAAAGAAAGTAAAGTAAAGTAAGTAAAGTAAAGAAAGTAAAGTAAAGAAAGTAAAGTAAAGAAAGTAAAGTAAAGTAAGTAAAAGTAAAGAAAGTAAAGTGAAGAAGTAAGAGTAAAGTAAAGAAAGTAAAGTAAAGAAAGTAAAGGTAAAGAAAGTAAAAGTAAAGAAAGTAAAGATAAAGAAAGTAAAGATAAAGAAAGTAAAGATAAAGAAAGTAAAGATAAAGAAAGTAAAGATAAAGAAAGTAAAGATAAAGAAAGTAAAGGTAAAGAAAGTAAAGGTAAAGAAAGTAAAGATAAAGAAAGTAAAGGTAAAGAAAGTAAAGAAAAAGTAAGAAAGTAAAGATAAAGAAAGTAAAGGATAAAGAAGTAAAGGTAAAGAAAAAGTAAAGAGTAAAGAAAGTAAAGGTAAAGAAAGTAAAGATAAAGAAAGTAAAGGTAAAGTAAATAAAGGTAAAGAAAGTAAAGGTAAAGAAAGTAAAGGTAAAGAAAGTAAAAGTAAAGAAAGTAAAGATAAAGAAAGTAAAGTAAAGTAAGTAAAGGTAAAGAAAGTAAAGGTAAAGAAAGTAAAGGTAAAGAAAGTAAAGGTAAAGTAAGTAAAGGTAAAGAAAGTAAAGGTAAAGAAAGTAGAGTAAAGGTAAGAGAAAGGTAAAGGTAAAGTAAGTAAAGGTAAAGAAAGTAAAGGTAAAGAAAGTAAAGGTAAAGAAAGTAAAGGTAAAGTAAGTAAAGGTAAAGAAAGTAAAGGTAAAGAAAGTAAAGGTAAAGAAAGTAAAGGTAAAGAAAGTTAAGGAAAACTTTTTCCTACCTTGAGGTATATTGGGTAATACGGTTTTCATTGACCGTCGGCACACGATGGGTGATGTGTTCAATATCACCCCTTTACTTCCAGTACTTTTCCTGGTGCCCAATTGAGGCTGGGTCGACCTTAGAGCCGTTACAGTTGGAAACTATTCTATATCCACTGTGGGATTGAACCCAGACCACACGTAAGAAGCGAGTATACTAACAACTACGCTACTGTGGCTCTCAGTTATATATATATATATATATATATATAAAACAGAAAGAAAAGATCATGGCTCTGCAGAAATTAAAAGAAATACAAAAGCTATGGAAGGGAACCGATATAAAAACAAAAGTTATATTTTTTTTTGCGACCCAGAAGCACTCGAGCTTTCAGCTCTTAGGCTCGGTGTCATAGACATTGTAAATCTGGAGAACCTGTGGCTTTTCTTCCAGCCCGAGAATTAAACCCGTACTCACAGAGGGCTTGTCACGCGTCGTCCAACGCGCTACGAACACGCTGGACAGGCGGGCAAACTTAGATTTGAAAGAGCATGTAATTGTCCTCATGGCAGCAACGTATGTCTGTGAGGGATGTATTATTGTTGATACTGTTGGACTGTTAATGATTATGAATGCTGGTGCTGGAGAAAAATGATCATAATGCTATAGAAAGAATACTTCTTCTTCTTCGATTCTCCGTATCGAACACTTGTTAAATCATTCTGTGTGATGTGTATGTGATCTGAGCCTAAGAGCGATTCTACGTTGTGCCACTTATGCGTCTACAAGTAGGCCAGCTTATCCAAATTCTGCCACACTTTTTATTGACTAAGGTAGAGTTCCTAGTCCCCTACCTCATTCGCCTCTGCTTTGTAGGTTGCAGAGTTCCTAGTCCCCCACCTCATTCGCCTCTGCCTTGTAGGTTGCAGAGTTCCTAGTCCCCCACCTCATTCGCCTCTGCCTTGTAGGTTGCAGAGTTACTATTCTTTGCTCCCATTGAGAGTCCCGGAAACACAGGGTTGAGAAAAAATATAAAAACAAATAAGTCCATTCGGCAACAGCTCAAAGTTGAAGAGAAGTGGTTGAGAAAGAATACAAAAACAAATAAGTCCATTTGGCAACAGCTCCAAGTTGAAGAGAAGTGGTTGAAAAAGAATACAAAAACAAATAACTCCATTTTGCAACAGCTCAAAGTTGAAGAGAAGTGGTTGAAAAAGAATACAAAAACAAATAACTCCATTTTGCAACAGCTTCAAGTTGAAGAGAAGTGGTTGAAAAAGAATACAAAAACAAATAACTCCATTTTGCAACAGCTCCAAGTTGAAGAGAAGTGGTTGAAAAGAATACAAAACAAATAACTCCATTTTGCAACAGCTCCAAGTTGAAGAGAAATGGTTGAAAAAGAATACAAAAACAAATAACTCCATTTTGCAACAGCTTCAAGTTGAAGAGAAGTGGTTGAAAAAGAATACAAAAACAATAAGTCCATTTTGCAACAGCTCAAAGTTGAAGAGAAGTGGTTGAAAAAGAATACAAAAACAAATAACTCCATTTTGCAACAGCTTCAAGTTGAAGAGAAGTGGTTGAGAAAGAATACAAAAACAAATAACTCCATTTTGCAACAGCTCAAAGTTGAAGAGAAGTGGTTGAAAAAGAATACAAAAACAAATAACTCCATTTTGCAACAGCTTCAAGTTGAAGAGAAGTGGTTGAGAAAGAATACAAAAACAAATAACTCCATTTTGCAACAGCTCCAAGTTGAAGAGAAATGGTTGAAAAGAATAAAAACAAATAACTCCATTTTGCAACAGCTCCAAGTTGAAGAGAAGTGGTTGAGAAAGAATACAAAAACAAATAAGTCCATTTTGCAACAGCTCAAAGTTGAAGAGAGGTGGTTGAGAAAGAATACAAAAACAAATAAGTCCATTTTGCAACAGCTCAAAGTTGAAGAGAGGTGGTTGAGAAAGAAGACGAATATAAGAACAATTTTATATTTTGAGTATGCCAGTGGGGGCAATGGCTAGGACAGCTCTCAGATAGACAACGGATGGGAAGAGAAGGCCTGGACGTCCAAAGGAAACCTGGAGAAGAACGGTGGAGAGAGAGTTGAAGGAGTGTAGCCTGACGTGGGAGACGGTTGGTAGAAAGGCAGCAGAACGGCAACAGTGGAAGTCTCTTGAAGAAACTTTATGTGTTAATCGGGACATGAAGAGGATATAGATATTTATATATTTTGAGTATTTAAAACGACATGAGATGTTGTTTCTCGAGGCATGATTCCGGGAAGAGACGGAAAGGAATACCAAGAAATGATTGATGTCAGATGTCATAGACAAGTTCAGTATGACTGCTGCAGACATCGAACACATCACATAGGACAGTGAGACATTTAAAGCTGTTGTCATATGAGCCATGTTCCAACAGGGACTAGCTAGATGATGATGATGATGAGAAAGCAAAGAACCTGGTTTCATACCAAGTGGCAGTGGCGTCTCGTCATAAAGGGCCAGTGGGGCCGGGCCTCACGAAAAAATCACGTGTAACTAATGTGTTAAATTATTTAGGTCATGTGTGATTCCTGTACTGACCTACGGTTGTGAAAGTTGGAAATCAACAAAGAAAATTGATAAGAAACTGGACAGCTTTGAGAATAAATGTCTACGAAAATTATTAAAAGTAAAATAGAGTGATTTCGTTTCTAACAACACAGTGAGAGATAGAACACACCAACAACCCGTATCAAATATTACAAGGAAACGAAGGTGGAAATATTTAGGTCATGTTCTTAGATCAAACGAAAAGAGACTAAATCGACAAGTCCTTATGTGGTCACCAGTTGGGAAAAGAAAACTTGGAAGACCAAAGACCACTCTTCGAAGAACCATCCAACAAGAAAGTAAACTATTGGGATGTAAAACCATACAAGATCTCAACTGCTAGCAAAGAACCGTATCACATGGAGATCTAAAACCTCTGCCTATGTGCCGCCTTTGGCTCGAAAGGAATAAACTAACTAACTAACTAACTAACTAATGTGTAAATACTAATATACAACCTAACCCAAAACCCTGATTTTTCCGAAAATATTTATCCGACTCCACCACACAAAATTATCACGAGCCGCCGCTGCCATGTGGTAAATTGGGAAGTGCGGTGCTACGCCTGTATTGTTATTGTATCAATAAAACAAGATGAGTACTGTGAAAACCATCACAACGGACTCATTTACTTATCAGTAGAACTATAGTTTAGCAATAGGAACTATTAACAGATAGATATATTAGAATAAAAAGTACAGAAGGAAAGAAGAACGTTAACTGCACTAGAAAACTAACAAAAGTGCAAAAATCAAACCTACAAAACAAAATATTGAATATTTAATGGAAAATAAATACGCTCTCATGATTACAACAAAGAAGATGAAAGGTAAATCGGTTGCGTAATCTAGTCATACCGATTGGTGAGACAAGACCGGAAAACCATTCGAGAAAACCCATTAGATACATCAACGAACGCAGAACAGGCGTTGTTAGTTTAAACACACTCAAAAACATGCTTAGAAGGAGATCGCACCTATTATTTGCGATGGAGATTAATGAAATTAGCGGGATTAGACAGACATATAAGAAAGAGATGGAAGGAGAAAGTTAATCACACTATGTGAAGATAAAAAAAGCAGATCTAATTAACAAAGTGTGTGCCATACAAATGGTGTAAAAATTGAACAAGAACACGGCTAATCATAAGAAAAAAAATGAAAGCTTACTGTTTATTTACACATATGTAGCAATGGAAGACAACACAATTATATAATTTTCGAAAGTAAGATTGGTATAATAATTATAAAATTTACGTGACAGTAATGTTAGTTGTAAACCACCACTCTCGACGCGGATCTTGGTGATAGTTATTAAGTCATTAATGTTGATGTTACATCACTACAGATATAATTAATGTTAAAGGGTTTAAGTTGATGTTACATAATTACAGATGTCATTAATATTATGTTACGTCGTTACATATGTCATTAATGTTGATGTTACATCACTACAGATGTCATTAATGTTGATGTTACATCACTACAGATGTCATTAATGTTGATTTTTACATAATTACAGATGTCATTAATATTATGTTACGTCATTACATATGTTATTAATGTTGATGTTACATCATTACATATGTCATTAATGTTGATGTTACATCATTACATATGTCATTAATGTTGATGTTACATCACTACATAAGTCATTAATGTTGATATTACATCATTACAGATGTCAGTAACGTTGATGTTACGTAATTACAGATATCATTAATATTATGTTACGTCATTACAGATGTCATTAATGTTGATGTTACATCACTACATATGCCATTAATCGGCTCGGTGCCATGGACATCGTAACCCTTCGGTTACGCTACGTACGCGCTACGAACACGCTGGGCAGACGGGCGTATACAAATTATAAAACCATAGCAAAATGCAGAAATATTAGAAATATCAAATACCATCAACTAGTGTCTGTGGCTCAGTGGTTAAGCCCTTTGCCTTGCGAGTCGAAGGTCGTTGGTTCGAATCCTGAACGCGTCGTTCTGTTTACGAGTACACTTTTTTTCCTAGGATTGTTGCCGGAGCTACGGAGTTCGTGCTTTGTGCAATACTCTCCGCAGGTGGCGTACCATTTCTGCGGAGACGGACTGAGCCATGTGAGGTAAAACCCGGTGCAGTGAAGTCAATCCTTCGGCTTTAAAACCCTTTCTTTTATACCATCAACTGTTGCTGTCAAATCAAAACTTGATTATACAGGTTGTTCAAGATAATTGCAGCTCGTGAATGGATCTAATCTGGCATATATGTATGGAAATGGGAAGGTTCAGTTATGACGTAGTATAGGTCAAGGTTGTGTGACGGTGTGTAATTGTAGTGCGGGAAGGGGCGATGAACAAATGTGACGTAGGACGAGCTAGTCAGAACCGGTTTAAATCGTAAATAAACACAACTCAATTTGTACCTGGCAACTTTCGAATTGTCAGTGTGGCTGCAATTATCTTGAACACCCTGTAGTAGTTACATATATTAATATTGCTTGTTTATCTGTAATGTATTATCCATATAAAGGAAGACTGCAGTAATTTATGTAGTAATGGCAAAACACGTAAAAAACACAGTACTGTAGTTTTACAAAATACAAAAGCAATAACAATAAAATGCAAAGTTTAGGAATTTATTTTAGGGCCGGAAAATTAAGAAAAATTATGAATTTTAGGCCGTTAGGAAATTATTGTCTGATTTTATATGTTCTGTTCTTCTTCTTCTTCTTCTTTGCGTTCGTTCTTTACGACCAATTTTAATCACTCTTTGCGATATGTTTGATCTTTGCCAAGAACGTGTATACGTTGCACATTGGTTTGGTGGGCCCCTAAAGGCATAGACTTATACACGTTTAGGACACATGCATCCGATTTCAGCCAAACCTCCTTAGTCGCCTCTTACGACATGCATGGCAGGTAACAGTGGTTCTATTCTTTACGCTCCAAATTTGGGCCCCGGTAACCACTCGGGCGATATGTTCTGTTCTGTGTAAGAAGTGAATTTATTCATTTCTGTTGTATCCTTTGTTTGATAAAGGCCTTTTGGTAGAAACGCTTCTGTGTATTGTTATTATTTTTGTAAAACTACAGTACTTTGTTTTTACATGTTTGTTATGAAAGGGATTAAAGCCTCTTTCAACCGAGGCACGCTCCTTTCAACCTAAAGCGAACATTGTGTTGGTTACATCAGAGCGTGTATGCCGACAATACAATATATTAGTTTGTTATGTCAGGTATTAAAGCCTCTTTCAACCGAGGCAGGCTCCTTTCAACCTAAAGCGAACATTGTGTTGGTTACATCAGAGCGTGTATGCCGACAATACAATATATTAGTTTGTTATGTCAGGTATTAAAGCCTCTTTCAACCGAGGCACGCTCCTTTTAATCAATCTATGGCAAACCTTGTGTTGGTTATATCAGAGCGTGAAGACCAACAATATAATAATAATATATTCGTGTGTTGAGTAGGGTATTGAAACCTCTTTAAACTGAGGCACGCAACTTTCAACCTAAGTCCAACCTTTTACATATCTATTGGAAGGTAATGGAAGAACGCAAAAAAGTTTACATCAGAGATAACAGAGGCATGAAAAACACTGTTTATGAAGGGTACAGAAATCCCGTTCTAGAAATATCTTCTTATCCTGACGCTATGAGAGATAATATGATGAGAGAAAAGAAAGAAGAGGAATGGTGACAGAACTGAAATACACGTTAATTTTAAACTATTGTTAAACATAAGTATACACACAACGTCATGGACATTTTCCAGTAAATATTGATTGATTGATGTATAGGCCCAGTGGTGGCTCGTCATTAAGGGCCAGTGGGGCCGAGCCCCACCAAAACTAATGTGTAACGTGTATAAATTAAAATATAACCTAACCCAATACAATGATTTTCCACACAAAAATATGTCTGGCCCCACCAACAAAACTTAGCACGAGCCGCCACTGGATAGGACCATCATCATTGCACTTCGTTGAGTAACATGCGTACTCCGATCTCTTTCTTACACGTATAAGACATCAGCAGCAGTTCACGAGCTCTGTAGCACAAAGTCCAAGATGTAATTTTATAAACAATGAAAATATCTTTAGGAATTTATTATAAATTTATCGTGAATTTATTTTTAGTAAACAAGTCAAATAATGGAGATATCAAACTTGAGTATCTGTTTAATAGCAAAAATGTTTGAGAGAACAAGTGTACAGTAAAATATAAAAATATTAGTTCAAACAACAACAACCATGCAAAGAACTATTATGCCCGTATAGCATGAAACAAAAACGACTGCTAATATCAGCAAACACAGATTAACTATATAATCTTCAAGACAGGGACAACGAACAATCAAATATAGATTTTTAAGTACTCAGTAATTATGTACCGATATAACAAATATTCAACAAGAACTAATAATACATGATTTGGTCAAACTACTGTTATTCTGTGAAAATATGTATGTATTTAAACGAGTACATTTATAAGGTACGAACTTGGTAATGTAACTACAAATATCAAACTTACTTGCTTAGAGATGAAAACAAAAAAACGTGGCAAATATTTAAACGGCGGAATTCCTGGGCGTTTCCACTTGGGAAGTGTATTTATACGATAAATCAAACACGTTTTCAACTATCTTTCTCACGCTTTTACATAGTGATTAAAAGACTCCAACGCTTCCACAACTGAAGTCCACGAATCCGCCTTTACTATAAAATATACATACTAAATCACAGTAAACATTGCATAGAACTGCAACAAACGCATAACAAAATGAATGAGTAGTTACAGTGAATATTATTAAAAATAAGATAAAACTACGTACATGCAGTAACTAAGCAAGAATAACCATATTGTTGCTATTGGAAACTCAGCCGAAGTATTTTTCCAAGTCAATGTCAGTTACGAGAAGCTCACGCGCAGCCGCGCATGTTCCCAGCTCACCGTCCTGACTCTAGCTCACACACGGATTTGTAACCTCGTCCTCCTCGCCAAGACAAAAGCCATGATTGGAACGCACATACATGAACAGGTTAAATAATGCGAAGAAAACGTAGAAACTGCTTGTCGTCTTGGGACTTCGTAATACGTTACTTAATTCATAGATATCTTTGACGTAATGTGTATATATTGTGGGTTAACTCTTTGTGGACCAAACTCAAAATTACGGGATTTTGAGTTGGACGCTTTTTTTACCAGGAGCCATACTAAAGGACGTTTTTTTTAATTCTATAAACAAATGGTTTGTAAAAAAGATGGATTTTGAAACTGGTCCACTAAGAGTATATGGTGTGTTGAGAGAGTGTTTGGTGGGTTGAGAGAATGTATGGTGTTTTGAGAGACTATATGGTGGGTTGAGAGAGTGTTTGGTGTGTTGAGAGAATGTATGGTGTGTTGAGAAAGTTATATGGTTGAGAGACTATATGGTGGTTGAGAAGTATATGGTGAGTTGAGAGAATGTATGGTGGGTTGAGAGAGTGTTTGGTGTGTTGAGAGAGTATATGGTGTTTTGAGAGACTATATGGTGTGTATGGTGTGTTGAAAAAGTATATGGTGGGTTGAGAGAATGTATGTAGGGTTGAGAAAGTATACAGTGGGTTGAGAAAGTATACAGTGGGTTGAGAAAGTATATGTAGGGTTGAAAAGTATACAGTGGGTTGAGAAAGTATACGACAGGGGGTGGGGTGGGGAAGTAGTGGTGAGAAAGTATATGAAGGGTTGAGAAAGTATACGTGGATTGAAAAGCATATGATGGGTTGAGAAGTATATGGTGAGTTGAGAGAGTATATCGTGGATTGAATATATATATATATATATATATATATTATATATATATATATAATATATATATATATATATATATATATATATATATATGCCGCTTCCAGATTATCGATTTCATTTTACTATTATATATATATATATATTATGTTAGCAGATTATCGATTACATATTAATCTCCTGGATTATAATAATTGTACATAATATTAAATATGCCCCATTAACTGATTACTCAATCTTGTCTCTGAAATATTCTGAGAGGGCAATTCTGTTAGTTTGAGCACGATGTAATACGCATAGTTATGAAGTCTGCGTTCAGTGTGAGAGCCCATTACAGTTTACATGCCACAGTAATTATTAATGGTAATTGTTGATAATTGGGATATTTGATATCGTATGTATTACTAGATATATTAATATAGATTTTATTTTTGTCCCTCGTTTGCACGCAATGAATTCAAGCGTAATCATGATGCATAATAAGACCACCATGACTGATTTTTGCGTGAAGGCTTGCTTTTCTTATCACTAGTGTTCTTCGTCATTTAACCTTTTCAGTCAGTAGTTGTTTTTAGACGTTCGGACGCATGTATATTGCAATGTATAACATTACGTTAATTTTAAAAAAGTACTGCGAGCCAGTACATCGGCTCCGAAACTTAAGCAAAACTTAATCCAACTTCAGAGGTAATTGTAATTTAGATCCCCAAGTAGGGGGACTGCCTAGAGTAGTTGATAGTAGCTCGGCCTGCTAGCTGTGAGACGCCTCATAGCTCGGGTTCGAACCTACTGTCAGGCATTTGTTCGAGTCCCTGGTCTTACTCAGGACGATAACGTGAGTACCTCTGAAGTCGGAGAAAATCTGCCTGTATGGCGAGGGAATACTAATTACGAGTACATTGAGCACACGGCTGCCAGCGTAAAGTAATTTACAATGTGCACGTTGCTGCCATTGTAAGAAATTGAAAAAATGGATTTTCAGCAAAAATCAGTTTCAGAGATGGAACTTCGTCTGAGTTGAAAGCGGACGAAAGAAAAAAGAAAAAAAAAAAAAAGATCCCAAGTAAAGGATCAGGGTCTCATGTAGACTAACCTGTAAATGGGCAGAAAATCTACGGACATTCCCGTTTTAAAATTGGATATACAATCTAAATATTATACTGTATTGGGTTGAATGGAAGAGGACAAGCTTCGCAGGTTCATTGAAGAAGAGGAAAAAGATTATACTTGTAGGTTACATAGTCTTGAAGATAATGAAATTAGTGATACCTAGAGGGTACATAGCTTTGAAGCACGTAAAAGAACCTTTGGCAGTCCAAAATCGAAAAGAGCAGGCTGGAAAGCTACTGCCTGGCAAAATTCATTAGAGAAGATTAAATATAAAATTCAAACAAAAATATCTGCGCAATCTTCAAAATTATTACATCTGGACACTCGACGGTGCTACGGAGTTTGCGCACTGCAGCTGAGATCTTCCTGTGTAAAAAAGAGATGCACACATGGTTACTCACCGAAGTGCAATGATGATGGTCCTATCTATAAATCAATCAATCAATCAATCAATCATTCAATCAATCAAGCTTTGAAGATAATGAAACACCTACATGGCACACGGAAATAGTCACATGTTGGAAAACTAAGAAATATAATATGTTTGTCTTATCAATTAGACTAGTCTGGTTATTGCTGTTTTTGTTTTCTTTCTTATCAAATAGTTAACAACTGTTTATGATATATGTGGTTTGCACTGAGAATGTGAGTACGTTGTACCCTAGCTATGCACATCTGGCATTACAATAGGCACATCCGAATTTCTTCCAGAGAATATGTTTATTATCCCATAGGACAAAAATTAGCACATACGGGTTATTTGCATATCTTTTACAAGACTTTGCAAATCAACCCCAGCTTTTTAACGCTGTTTGTGATTTTTCTAGGCATTAGTACGTTCATGTTGCCATGCTTTCGAACAGTGGTCATCGTCTTTTTGAATCACGGAAAGAATTTGCCAAATTGTCCAGCGTGATTCGAACTCGAATGGGTTAAAACCAGTCACATCCCATAAGTCTTGACAAACCTCTTTAAAGTACCACATCGTGTTATACTCATGGTATCACATCGGTTATACTGAGCATATACCACATCTAGAGTTATACTGTAATGGTATCACATCTAAGTTATACTGAGCATAGTACCCATCTGAGTTATACTGTACAAGTACCACATCTAGAGTTATACTGTAGCATGGTATCAGATCTAGAGTTATACTGTAGCATGGTATCACATCTGGAGTTATACTGTAGCATGGTATCACATCTGAAGTTATACTGTAGCATAGTACTGTTATCTAGAAAGTACCACATTAGAGTTATACTGTAGCATGGTATCAGATCTGAGTGATCATAGAGAAACCGTCAGCGATGTCTCATGTCATCCTAGACAGGTCAAGAAAGAGGAAGAATAGTATTTCTAGTCCATACGACTGTCTGGAAATCAACCATTTACAGCATTTGAGCCTAGTATATACATTAGCTGTGTGTTATCTAACTTTCTATACAGATCAGAATGTTGGAATAGAACAAAACAAGATATGTGTAAATTCTTCACATATACAATTTGTCTGCGAAAGATCTTAAGCGTATTTCAGCCAAGAACTATCTCTAAGCAAAAACTGCTTGCGTCAGCAAGCCAACATGAAAAACCATCATCTAAAAGAGACGATGGAGATGAATCTGACATGTGTTAAGAATGGAGACTAACTTTGAGACAAAAACTGCACTTAGATAAACACCAGAGGATAAACGAAAACGTGGATGACCCAAAACGATCTTGAGGTGAACAGTAGAACAGGAACTGAAAGAAATGAATCACAGCTGGAACACGATACAGAAGACGGTAAAGAACAGAGAGGAATATAGAGCATTTGGTGCTTCCGTAACCAGCAAGAGCACCACATGTTAGAGAAAAGAGAGAGAGAGAGAGAGGAGAAAGAGGGAGAGTGATAGAGTGTCTATACCATGGATATTAAAGGGTTTTAAAGCCGAAGGATTGACTTCATGGCACCGGGTTTTAACCCATACGGCTCGGTTCCTCTCCGCAGAAATGGCACGCCACCTGCCGAGAGTATTGCACAAAGCACGAACTTCGTAGCTCAAGCAACAATCCTAGGGGTCTCTGGAAAAAACTGCACTCGTGAACAGAATGGCGCGGTCCGGACTCGAGCCCACGACCTTTGACTCACAACGCAAAGGGCTTAACCACTCAGCCAAAGAGACCCCCATACCATGGATAATGTTGATCTCAAGTTAAAAGTCGTGAGTTATTCTTGAATATTAACGTGTATTCTCTAAAAGGAGTTAATTCTTATTTTTCATGTTCGTTAGCTTCACGCTCTGATATAACCAATACGCTCGCCTGCCCAGCGTGTTCATATCGTGTTGGACGACGGATGACAAACCCCCTGTGAGTGTGGTTCAATTCCGCAGGCTGGTAGAAAAGCTACAGGTTCTCCAGATTTAAGGTGTTCGTGGCACGGAACCGAAGGTTTACGATGTCAATGGCACCGAGCCAGAGAGCTGAAAGCTCAAGTGTTACTGGATCGAAAAAAACCCAACTGATTTGATACAGACAACAGCCCGTCTGCCCAGCGTGTTCGTAGCGCGTTGGACTACAGGTGACTATACCTCTGTGTGTGCGGGTTCAATTCCGCGGGATGACAGAAAAAGCCACAGATTCCAGAGATTTACGGTGTTCATGGCACCGAACCGAAGGGTTTCGATGTCCATGGCACCGAGCCGAAGAACTGAAAAGCTCAAGTGCTTCTGGATCGAAAAAAAAAAAAAAATTCAGACAACACGAGCTGAAATCTCAAGCGCAAGATCGCTAACTGTGATGCTGGAAAAAATACAAGACCAATTCACAAAGCTGAATCGTCGTACTGCTCAGGCGCATAGAAACGAGGTGCGCGACTAGACAGAACACACAACACACACAATCTGCATGCCAAAAGTGAGAAAAGGAACTGATCCCCCTACCTCCAACATACTTGGGTATATACATGTGAAGGGACATGCATTTCGTATATTACATTATATCAAAACTACCATGACGTTTTCATCACTTCCTAACCAGAAATTCATCATCATCATCAGGTGTCCATGAAACTCTGCCTATTCTTCTATATATCCACATCTCAAATGCATCAATTCTGTCTTCTAACTGCTTATTCATTGTCCATGTTTCTGAGCCATACATTAATATAGAATATATATAGCATTTGATCATTCTCATTTTTAGCCTGTTTGTAATTTGTTTGGATGTCAGTAACTTTCTCATACTATTGAATTATCCTTGGCCATTCCTATTCTCTTTTAATTTCTGTTATACATCTGCCATCATCTGTTATCATCTGACCAAAATATAAGACATTTTTTCAACCAGAAATTAGGTTTGAATAAACAAAGACGTATGTTATTTACTCAATGCGTTGTATATTACACTTCCATTGCATTTTGTCAACAACAAACAAATCTTACGTTTAGCTATATCGCACTTAATTCTATTATTTGTGCCCTCCCTTGAGCCCAATTATTTCACTTTAAATCTACTTCCCCAGCGTATTCACTCATCATGTGCTGCGCAGGCTGGAGAAGGCCATCACAACCTTCTAAACGTCATGTCAATAATGTTGCTAATCAGCTTTCACCTTTTCTTTATATTGATGACACTTTGTCGCTCACGAAGGGATCAAGGGTCATTTTGCCAGTTAATCCCTTCAGTGTTATCACTCAAGTGTGTGTTATCACTCAAGTGTGTGACAATTTGTTTTGTGTGTAATTTTACAGGGATAACGAGCTACATATATTTTCATTTGCTATCTCTTCCCCGAACCTGTCAATGAAAATGAAAATCGTGGCATATCCTTCGCAGGACTTAGCCATCAACAACAGTAAACGAGTCGTTGATTTTCTAGGCACCACTTATACGTTCAGTAATTTGCCATTGCTTTCTGAACGATGAGGTCTATTTTTACCGTTCCTAAAAATCTATAGGAACAAATTTGCTTCTAAATTACCAGTCACGGAGTTTGAATCAGGTACTCTTGAGTTGTGATAGAACTCACTACTGCTAAGTCACAGACGCCCACTATATTTATATACTAACGGCTTACCCGTTCTTCGCACGAGGAATTTAGTTTAACATCTTTATGTAAACCAACTCTGAAGTACTGCAACGTGCAAATCTGCCTTCCGTCATGGGCATGCTCAGCAGTAGACGACTAAGATGGTTGGGACATGTAAGAAGAATGGAAACTTGCCGCATACCAAAACAAATGTTGTTCTGTGAACTTTCGGAGGAAGAGGCACCAGGGCAGACCTCTGCTCAGATATAAAGATGTCTGCAAGGCCTCGATGACAAATGTTTCTATAGATCCCAGCACATGGGAGGGACTAGCTGATGACAGAGTTGTGTGGAAAGCCAAATTACGAAAGGGCGCAGAGTCTTTTGAGAAAAGACTTATATAGGAGCTGAACGACAAGAGAGAAAAGCGAAAACTCAGAAGTTGTCACAGTAAAACACTTGCCAATTGACCGTCTTAAAGACGAAAAAGGCCATATATATATGTAAAGTCCCTAAGAAACATGACACCTTGCTTCAAAATCGGCTTTTTCCCCATTAAAAACAATACGTTTTCTCTCCATGCATCGACCAGTAAAACATGATACAACAGAATTCCCGTTCTCTTGAAAGTTGAATTTAGTTGAAATCTAGTTGTAGTATTTCACCACTTTTTAAAGCCACCTTCTTGCCAAATTTCAAGTCCGTAGGATGTCCAGATATCTCCAAACAATTGGGACAGACATACAATTCTATTGATCTTTGTCTTATATATATGTATAAGATATATATATATATATATATAAACCAAGTAACAAAACTGGTTAAACTTTCTTGTCATCTATCATATTCTTCCATCTCTAGACCAAAAATTGAATGTTTTTCTTCTTTCTGTTCTTTTGTCATACTTTTTTTTGCCGTTATGCGTAGCATTTTTGCCGTTATGCGTAGCATTTTTGCCGTTATGCGTAGCATGTTTAACTGATAATCGGTTTCCGAGATAGTGCACGCTTGTATTGTGTTGTATTGTGGAGTTTTAAGATGTCTGTAACTCCATCAACCTATCTTTTCTTGATCTTCCCTTCCTCTTGATGATTCCATTTTCAGGTTGTACGCTCTTGCAACTGGTGTATCCAGGCTCATTCTCACTAAGTTGTTAAATCTTTTGTGCCTCTGTTTTTCAATAAAGCTAATAGCAGGTGTTGTTCCGACTGTTCTTCTAATTTCCTCATTTCTTATATTTTTCTTGTTTTATTTACTGCTTTCCTCAAGCATCTCATTTCGCATGTGGTAATTTTCTTTCTTGTTCTTTTGTCGGTGCCCATGTTTGGCACTGGTAGCACAGTGTTGGTATAAAGATTGCATTTATAATCTGTCTTTTAGTCTCTTCTTCTTCTTCACCCTTCGCCCCTAGGGAAGCATAGGTCCGCAACCAAGGCCTTCCAAGCCCGCCTATCCAAGGCCATCCTTTCCAGATCTTGCCACTCTCTCCACGTCCTCTTGCATTCCATCTCTAATTCCCGTCTCCAGGTGTTTCTGGGTCTTCCCTTACTTCTATTGCTCTGGGGGTTCCATCGGAGAGCCTGTCTCACGATGCTGTCAGGGGTTTCCTCAGTGTGTGTCCTATCCATCTCCACCTTCTGCTCATTATCTCTTGTTCCACCTGCCGTTGTCCTGCCCTATCCCACAGTTCTCTGTTTGTGGTCCTGTCGTACCATCTCAGATGGAGTATCCTGCGTAGGCATCTATTGATGAATGTCTGCAACTTTTTGGTGTTCACCTTAGTTGTTCTCCATGTCTCTGCTCCATACAGAAGGACAGTCTTTTAGTCTCTACTGGAATAAAAGACATATTATAAATGCAATCTTCAAACCAACACTGTACTCTGTGCCAAAAATTGAATAGTCAATTAATAATCAAGTTCAGAGACTATATCAACAAATCACAAAAGTATATTTGAATAATAAAAAAGAAAATACAAGATCAATTAAGATCAATAAGCACGTGAGATCCTCAAAATATATTTTTAATCATACAAGATAGGAAGAAAAAACAACGTTGCTTGAAATGGAGAATCAATGGAACATTTAAAAGAAGAGAATATGTAGCGACCAAGAGAAGACAAGCAGCAGTAAAAATAAACTCCGACCCATAGTTTACGTGCCCTTGAGTGGCAGATTGCAGTTCTGGATTAAGCCTGCAGACGTGAAATCGATTGTCATATGTTTAGTGTTTGTGTGTGTGTGTGTGTGTGGTATCTGTGTTTGTATGTGTGTCTGTGTTTGTATGTGTGTCTATGGTATTTGCGTTTGTATGTATGTCTGTGATATCTGTGTTTGTATGTATGTCTGTATATTGGTTTTGCTGTCATATCTGTGTTTGTTGTATGTCTTTGATATCTGTGTTTGTATGTATGTCTCTGTTCATGTATCTGTGTTTGTTTGTATATGTCTTGATAGGATATCTATCTGTGTTTGTTTTATGTATGTCTGTCATATCTTTGTTTGTATGTTTGTCTGTGATATCTGTGTTTGTATATGTCTGTGATATCTGTGTTTGTATATGTCTGTGATATCTGTGTTTGTATGTATGTCTGTGATATATGTATGAACTCGTCCAGATTATGGTTACGGTATGTTGGTAACGACAACATAAGGATATCTATAAGACATTTCGCGTTTCGGAAAGAAAGAAAATGTATTTTTAACCCTTTCACTCCGGTTTTTTAAACCTTCGGACGCATTTATATTGCAGAATATACTGAATCGGCCAGTGTATGGGCTTTGTGTCATCTTAAAACAATAATGCAAGCCGTTATATCGGCTCAGCATTATGAAGGGGTTAACATTACTGTGAGAAACATATTCTTCTTCTATAATACTCTGTAAAATATAACTGTAAGACTTTCCCGACCAAACATTGATTTCTACTGCGAGAATCATATGCTTAACCTTTTCTGTATTGCGTAACACAAGTTTGTATGTACGCGCTACTGAAGTAACACTTCGAAATCGCTGTGTAGATTTAATAAGGGAGTTATTTTAGCCTGCACCGTACTATATAATTTATGTGACATGTATATTTCTTGCTTGGAAACGCGTTTGCGTGGTTTTAAATCCACTAAATCAATAATGTTTAATGTGTATTCTGTGTTTTGAGAGTTTGGAAATTATATAAATAAAAGAAAACATGCCACCCCTTAACATATGAATTATTGCTTATGTTAAACGCACCACTTATAAAAAATGTCTAATAGGATGCTAGTTTAGTTTTTTTTTCTGCTAAGGTTGCAGAGTTATTAGTTGTTGTATTTTCTACTTCAAGATTGAGATTCAAGATTTTGTTCATATTGAAACAATCTGTGGTTAAGTGGTTAAACCGTTGACTTAGATTGTAAAGTTTGTGGTTTCGAAACCGTGCATTTTTTTCAGAGACTCCTTGGTTCATGGCTTTATGCTTGCGCAATATTCTTGGGAAGTAGCGTGTCATTTCTGAGAGGGACGAGCCATATATTCAAACTCGGCACAATGAAATTAATCTGTCGCCTTTAAACCATTTACACCGTAAAACAGGTTAAAGATTTTACATATGTGGTTTGATTTTTCAGCAAATAGAGAATAACTAATGAAAGTTAACATATATTTCCTTCTTCATCAAACACTCCATATCAACCAGTTGTTAAACCACTCTTTGTCATTTGTTTGTGATCTGAGCCTAAGAACGAATGTACGTTGTTGTGCCAGCTATGCGCCTACAAGTAGGCCAGCACATCTGATTTCAGCGACGCTTTTTATTTACTAGGGTAGGAATTTACTAGTGTATTTCCTTGACCCCTACCTCAGTCGCCTGGTACTACACAACTTGCAGGTCGCAGTGTTACTATTCTTTGCTAATATTGTGGGCCCGGTAACAAATAGGCGAGCAGAGATGAGATAAAGAAAATCAAATCATAGAACAAATGACATCAATTGTTAAATACAAGAATGTTATGTTATATTATGTTATGCGATCGACGTCATGGCACATTGGGCATTCCCATGCATGCTCTGTCCTTCGCTGCAGCAGCCATCCCAAAGTCCATTTGCTCACAGTACTCATGAGAAGTTGATTACTATATCTTCTCTCTACCACGAAGACGACACTGTCTGGCATGTCCACACTTAACGCCTAATTCTCGAACTCGTTCCAGTGTCTGAGACGTGCCCATGTCACATAATTGAGAGCGTACCGCATTGATGATATCGGCTCTGTCCATACTTCTGCCCGTTTGAGTCGGGGCATTGTTTGCCAGAAAGTCTGCACGCTCGTTACCCTGCACTCTAGAATGTCCAGGTGTGTACAGCCAAGTCATTTTCTTGAGATGTGATCTCCGAATGCTGTCCCATTCCACACGCATACTCCAGATTCAATCAGTTGAAGCATATTCATCGAGTCTGATATGATGATCGTATGGGTAACCCGTTGCTCAGCCACCCATACAATGCAAGCATGCTACCACGAGCACTAAAAGAGTATTGTCTTGTACAACACAATTTTTCTCTTGACATTATACTATCAGTGACAAACATGGACGTTTTCATCACATATAATAAAACTAGTCACGACAGAGGAAAGGTGTACACGCAGAGGGTAGGGATTGTAAAGAAAAGACAGATTTAGAAATGAAGACATCAGGAAAAAAAATGGGTACATCATCAATACTGAACTTCATCAAGAAACAACAACGTAAGTGGTTCGGATACATAAGCAGATCACCAACAAACGGTGACCTTAAAACGCATTGATATTCAGATACAGTGGATACAAGGCAAAAGATCGTCACACCAAAAGTTGACTACATAAATAACAGAGGCAGTGAAAGACATCGTACATGAATCACACACAAAAGTCCGTTTTAGAATTTTCTTCTTATCCTGACGCTGTGAGAAAAAACAAGAGTAGAGAAAAGAAGATAAAAAAAAGAAGAATATACAGAGAACAGATAATGATCAAAATGCATTAAGGTAGATTTTGAGCTAATTTGACAATGAAACAATCTCACAGTCGACGGCCCCTTGCCAATCGGGACTGGCAAAAAGGCGCACACTACGACACTTGGTAGTTAATGTGTTAAGGGGGGATTCGGTGGTATGGGGATCATGAAGCTATTTTCGTTATTTTCACATTAATGTAAAATTTGTATAACCATTTTCAAAGATTATGACTTAGAATAGTAGAAAAAAATGAGTAAAAAAATGTCAAAGTGTTGCCATGGAATCATTACAAAATGGCCGCCAAAAACAAAATTTCAAATCCCTAAGGCTCTGAATCTAATGAATGTAAATGAATTCTGTTTTCACTCTAAGGTGCGCAATTGTAATATCTAAAATACTACACATAATTTTTTTTAGGATATATTAAATATTTAATTTTTTATAAATGTTTTGGTAAAAATTCCCTCAAAATTCGGTCAAAAATAGCTGTTCAAAAATTAAAGTGTATGTGTCAGACCACTTTATACCAAACAATTTTGTTGAACAGTTTCGGATAATGTGTTCAACAAAATTATTTCCTATAAGCGTAGACGTGGCTCATGAGCGAACTACATGTAGTGAGTAAGCATGTAGAGTAATCTTGAATTAACCTTATCGCCCATGTAGTGCCGGGGCCCGCAACGGATGCAAAAAATATTACCACTGCGACCTACAAGGCATGTCGTAAGAGGCGACTGATGTACGACCTAGAGAAGCTACCTAGTAAATAAAAAGCGTCGCAGAAATCGGATGTGCTGGTCTTCTTGTAGGCGCATAACTGGCACAGCGTACAATCGCTCTTAGGCTCAGATCACATACAAACCACACTGAGTGGTTAACAAGTGGTCGTTGTGGAGCATTCGAAGAAGAAGAAGAAGGATTAACCTTATTAAACAGTTTTGACGCCCGTCTGCCCAGCGTGTTCGTAGCGCGTTGGACTACGGTTGACTATCCCTCTGTGTGTGCTGGTTCAATTCCGCGGGATGGCAGAAAAAGCCACAGATTCCCCATATTTACGGTATTCATGGCACCAAACCGAAGGGTTACGATGTCCATGGCACCGAGCCATGAAAAAAGCTCGTGCTTCTGGATCGGAAAAAAAACCCAGTTTTGACGAAGACAGGTAATCGACAGTTTTACATAAACAAGGAAACACATTTTCTTCTTTTCACTCTTATTCCCCTACTCTTCTTGTGAAGCATAAAGCATCAATAGTTGTTCGATCCTTTACCCTGTTTATGGTTGTTTTCTATATGGTCTCCAGGTAGAATTCAGCCCCATCATAGGGCATCAACAGTTGTTCGATCCTTTACCCTGTTTATGGTTGTTTTCTATATGATCTCCAGGTAGAAGTCAGCCCCATCCAGTTCTAATGAAGCCATCCCATTCAGTTCCTCATGTAAGCCAGCCCCATCCAGTTCCTCGTGTAGAAACCAGCCCCATTCAGTTCCTCGTGTAGAAGCCAGCCCCATCCAGTTCTCGTAGAAACCAGCCCCATTCAGTTCCTAATGAGAAGCCAGCCCCATCCAGTTCGTCATGTAAAGCCAGCCCATTCAGTTCTAATGTAAGCCAGCCCCATTCAGTTCCTCATGTAGAAGCCAGCCCCATTCAGTTCCTAATGTAGAAACCAGCCATTCAGTTCTAATGTAAAGCAGCCCAATTCAGTTCCTAATGTAGAAACCAGCCCCATTCAGTTCCTAATGTAGAAACCAGCCCCATTCAGTTCCCAATGTAGAAGCCAGCCCCATTCAGTTCTAATGTGAAGCAGCCCCATTCAGTTCCTAATGTGAAGCCAGCCCATTCAGTTCGTCATGTAGAAGCCAGCCCATTCAGTTCCTAATGTAAAGCCAGCCCCATCCAGTTCCTCGTGAGAAACCAGCCCCATTCAGTTCCTAATGTAGAAGCCAGCCCCATTCAGTTCCTATATGCTGTAGAAGCCAGCCCCATTCAGTTCCTCATGTAGAAGCCAGCCCCATTCAGTTCCTAATGTAGAAGCCAGCCCCATTCAGTTCCTAATGTGAAGCCAGCCCATTCAGTTCCTAATGTAGAAGCCAGCCCCATTCAGTTCTAATGAAGCCAGCCCCATTCAGTTCTAATGTAGAAGCCAGCCCCATTCAGTTCCTAATGTAAAGCCAGCCCCATTCAGTTCCTCATGTGAAGCCAGCCCATTCAGTTCCTAATGTAAAGCCACCCCATTCAATTCCTCATGTAGAACCAGCCCATTCAATTCCTCATGTAGAACCAGTCCCATTCAGTTCCTAATGTAAGCCGCCCCATTCAGTTCCTAATGAAGCCGCCCCATTCAGTTCCTAATGTAGAAGCCAGCCCCATTCAGTTCCTAATGTAGAAGCCAGCCCCATTCAGTTCCTAATGTAGAAGCCAGCCCCATTCAGTTCCTCAAGAAGACTCCATCTCCAGATTTATTTAGAACGTTACCTTTCATATTTTCATTGCGGGTTTCACTCAAGTGTTTCTTTCAAGGCAACACATACAAACATGAAATGCTAATATAAATACTAAAATATAGATCCGACGTATAAGAGCAAAAATAAAATATAATATATTGATTGATTGACTGAATGATTGATTGATTGATAGGATAATCATCATTGCACTTCGGTGAGTAAGCATTTCTCCTCCGATCTCTTTCTAACACAGGGAGATATCAGCGGCAGTTCACGAACTCCGTAGCAACGTCAAGGGTTCCGATGTAATTTAGAAGATGGTGAGTGAATATATTTTGTTGTGATTTTATGTTTTCTTTTTCTGTGTTCTCACTAGATTGTGATTTTATGTTTTCTTCTTTTGCGTTCTCACTAGATTGTGATTTTATGTTTTCTTTTTCTGTGTTCTCACTAGATTGTTTATTTTATCTCTTTTTGGCGTCTTCTCAGATTATCAGATCTAGTTTGTCTTCTGCGTTCTCACTAGATTGTGATTTTATGCTCTTTTTACTGCGTCTGCTCGATTTCACAGACACAGTTTTCTCTGTGTTCTCACTAGATTGTGATTTTAGTTTTCTTTTTCTGTGTTCTCACTAGATTGTGATTTTATGTTTTCTTTTTCTGTGTTCTCACTAGATTGGGATTTTATGTTCTTTTTCTGTGTCTCTCAGATTATGATTATGTTTTCTTTCTGGTTCTCACTAGATTGGATTTTATGTTATTTTCTATGTTCTCACTCAGATTATCAGTTCACATTTTCTCCTGTGTTCTCACTAGATTGAGATTTGGATGCTCTATTTTAGGCAGCGTCTGCCTCAGATTATCAGTCACGCCACACAGTTTGTCTCTGCGTTTCACTAGATTGGGATTTTGGATCTCTATTTTAGGCAGCCGTCTGTCTCAGATTATCAGCCACGCCACACAGTTTGTCTTGGTGCTCAGTGAATGAGGCACTTTTTGATCTCATTTTAGGCGGCATTCTGCCTCAGATTATCCTAGCCACACAGTTTGTCTTCTGCGTTCTCACTAGATTGGGATTTTGGATTCTCTATTTTAGGCAGCCGTCTGCCTCAGATTATCAGCCACGACACACAGTTTGTCTTGGATGCTAGTGTAAGTGGGCCATCTCTTTCTTCTCAAGTCTGCATACTGGGGGCAATTCTGTAGGATATAATTCCTATGATTTCTGCTTCCGCGTTTGGATTTTATGTTTAAACTTTGCTAATGAATTTTACCTGGGCAGCGGCTTTCCGGCCTGTTCTTCTAGATTTTGAACTGCCAATGGTTCTTTTATGTTCTCAAGTTGAACACGGGACCTACGTTTTATCGTCCGTCTCTGATAGAACTTGAATCTCGACCTCACCTACCTTGGGATCAAGAAACTCTGGAAAAATGTCTTGATAGCTGTCGAGGAGTTAACCTAGTTCCTTTTGGAACACAGGCGAGAATCTAACCTCTACCCAAGAGAATCCTAGAGACCCTAGAGGCCCCCTAGACATATATTACGACTTGGTACAGTCTGATTTAATGACCCGATCACGTGAAGTGGCTAGAAGTAAATGACAAGAAAAGAGAAAACACTGAAATGTCATATGTAGGATAAGAAAGACAACAATTGGTCTGGTAACCTTCCGCTCACTATTGAATTCAATATACACACACAAGACTTGTGATACAGCTCAGCGGCATAATAGGTTACGGGTTAAAATGTGAAGGTGAAAGAAAGATGTGTTAAGTAAGAGATAGAGAGATAGATAAATAGAGAGAGAGATAGAGAGACATAGAGAGAGATAGATAGAGAGAGGGACAAGAGAAGTACAGACGCACTAAATAGGGAAGGGAAAGGAATCCAATCTCAAACCTTGAGGTATATTGGGCAATACGATGTTAGGCTGGTATTTTTCATTACTCGTCTGCACTAACAAAGATCAGAATACTAAGAGCATGCATATGGAAACGTATGGTTGTGAAGCATGGACATTTAATAAAGCAGTGGAAAAACATATATGTGCTTTTGAATATAAGTGTTACTGAAGAGTCCTCCGTATATCTTGGACAGAGAAAAGAACAAATAGAACTATCCAGAAAGAACTCAATATCAAAGAAAACTAGCTGAAGCTACAAATAAGAAAGAGAAAATTGAGATATTTTGGACATATTAAAAAGACATGAAGGGCTGGAGAAGACCATCATGGAAGGAGCATACCGGCAAAGAGAAAAGAGGAAGACCACGGATAAGATGGATTCAGGATGTAACTGATGGTTTGAACATGACGGCTGCAGAGGCAGGACTTCTGGTCTATGAGAGAGAGAAATTCCGGAGGACTTTTGGGATGGCAAAGTTCTGCTCAGGATAAGCTATTTGATGATGATGATGTCGGCACTAGGTGGGGGATGTCGTCAACTTCACACTGGACACGTTTACTTCCCATGACTTTTCCTGGTACCTATTTGAGGCTAGGGGCGACCTAAGAGCCGTTAACTGTCGGAAAACTATTCAACGGTCACTGTAAAATTGAACCAAGACAACGTACATAAGAAGCGAGTTCACTAACAACTGCGCTACTGCGGATCTCCATATTTTATCATATGAGATTCATTTATAGTCGATAAAGGAGATTCTAATATGTGGGAATAAGGTACTGATTGATTGATAGGATCCGCCTGCCCAGCTTGTTTGTAGGGCATTGGACGACGGGTGACAAACCCCATGTGAGTGCGGTTCAATTCCGTGGGCTGGCAGAAAAGCCATAGGTTCTCCAGATTTACAGTGTTCATGGCAACGAACCGAAGGGCTACGATACCCATGGCACCGAGCCGAAGAGATGAAAGCTCAAGTGCTTCTGGATAAAAAAAAAATTGATAGGACCATCATCATTGCACTTCGGTGAGTAACCATGTGTGTTCCAATATCTATCTTACACAGGAAGATCTCAGCTACAGTGCACGAACTACGTAGCACCGGCGAGAGTTCCTATGTAATTTTGAAGATGGTAAAGAAATTGTGTAGGAATTTTATTTATAATCTTTTCTAATGAATTTTGTCCGGGCAGAGGCTTCCCAGTATGTTTATCTGGATTTGTAACTGTCAGCCGGTCTTCTTATGTGTTAAACTTAAGCACGGGACCTACTTCTTTCATCTCCAATAGGATTTGGAATTCGATCTCATCTACACAACTGAGATCTGAGATATCTGGGAAAATATCCCGATGTCTTCACGAGGGAGCAAACCAGTTAACTTTGGCACGAGAGGCGCGCACCTAACCTCTACCCCTAGAGAGACACCTAATTAACAAGAAAACGCAGTATACCTCGAGAAAGATATGATCTCAGGTTCCCTCTTAATATGAGTTCTAGACGTCCCGGAGCACGCAAGGACACATATATAATACAATGTCAGGAGATAAGTGACAAATCAGTCAGTGTAAAAGCGAATCAATTATAGTTAATAAATATAGAAAAACAATCATTAACATCAAATTCAATTATGTTAAGTTACTAAAATATCTAATTACTCTGCATTATGCTTTGAGAAAGAAATTTTTTATGTTTATATTACATGTGATTTATAAAGTGAATCATAAAGCGCAAGCCTCCAAACCCTCGAGGAGATTCATGAGCGATCGTACCGTCGCGCTTTACGCGAGTGACATAATAGTTTAGATGTATAGTGGGCGGATTAGAGTAATGCATACAGCGTTTATTCGTTGCGCTTAGCACTTTAGGTGGTCGACCTAAAGAGACTCTGAAACGAACTTTGCTGAGAGAGGCAGAAATATCGGTCTCAGTTCCATGGAGGAGATTGAGCGAGTTACCCAGGATAGAGCGGTATGGATAAATTACTTGCACGCCCTATGTAACGTATAAGGGTACGAGAGGAATTATAATTATTATTATAGAGCGTTTAGAGAGCCGCAGTAGCGTAGTTGTTAGTGATATCGCTTTTTAGGCTAGTGGTCCGGGTTTAATTCTACAGTAGGTGTGGAATATTTTTCTGACCCCCAACGGATCTCAGGTTGACCCAGCCTCAATTGTGTACAGCAAAGCACTGGGAAGTACGCCAATGTGTTGCTGGTACTCTCAAAGGGAGCAAAGAATAGTAACAATACAAGACATGTCGTAAGAGGCAACTGAGGTAGGTGCCTAGGTAAGCTACTAAAAGCGTCACAGAAATCGGATTTGATGGCCTACTTGAAGGCGCATAAGTGGCACACCGTACAATCTTTCGTTTGCTCAGATCACACACAAATCCCAAAGAGTGGTCGATATGGAGCGTTCGTAGAAGAAGAATACTAGTGGCCCTGATTCAATTTCATTCAGTGGACGTGGAATATTTTCCAGACTCAACCTTATTAGTGGAATTTCGACCAGCTATAATACCGAAAGTGAAGAGGCGGTTGGCGTGATGTTGACAACATCACCCATCGTGTGCCGACAGACAATGAAAATACGGGCCTAACATCATATTACCCTAAATACCTCGAGGTATCAAAAAAAAAGGTTCCTTTACTTACTTTCACTCTATATAACGCTTTTTTTATCGAATTAGATACAAGAAGGTTTGGGTTCAGTTTCACACGACGTTCACATGCGAGAAAAGGAACTGGCTCTCCTACATCTTGCACACCTGGGTCCCGAAATGGGAAATGACATGCCTTGCACACTCTAGAGTCTGAAAAGGCTACATGACATAAAAAAAAATATAAATTCGAATATTTCTTCTTAGTGGTTATCAGTTGTCAGTTATATGCAGACTATCATCAGAGCACTCCGTACATGTCCATAGGTGCTTCGATCTCTGCTTCAACAAATCCAGCAGCGTCCAGTTATAAGTTATATGAGGACTATCATCAGAGCATTCCGGACACGTCTATAGGTGCTCCGATCTCCGCTTCAACAAATCCAGCAGCATCCAACGGTAAAACACGACATTTCGATATTGATTAATCAATCTCTTTGCATATTTGGTATGTCGTTCTTTTCGGACTGCACCAATATGGACACCCATCTCCCTCAATCTGGTCTGCGAGTGGGATTCACAATCCTGAAACCCTCTGTTCGGAAAATAGTGGTATTTGATTACAAATTTAATGTCTCACAATACGTGGTAGATGGAGAAAAGGTCATGATCGGGTAGACTTGGAATTGTCCATATTAGTAGTGATTGCTGTACATTAAAATATTACAGAAATTCCCCTCGTAAAATAACTATATTTTTCCATTTTTATTTCACATTTTTCAATCTGAAACTGTTTAAGTCTTGTTGGATGCTTCTATTTTTTGTCACCATTCTTGCCCATGGCGTTAGAAAAATGTTTTGTAACTCATTGTATGAAAACATTCGATTTTGTTCTTTAATGATTTTGTTAATGTTTCAAATCCATATGTTGCTACAGGAAAAATGCATGTATTCAGAACATTTTCTTAGTTTTTGTTTTTTAGCTTGTGTTATTACATAGTTTCTTAATGCCAAAACCTAAATAGCATTGTGATATAATGATCACAATGTAACAGTTTTGAACGTGTTGATAATAAAACATACAGTTAGTCATAGGCTAAAGTAGCAATTAGATACACGTTTTGCGTTCTGTACATATGTCTATCCAGAAAGTACTCAAAACAAGAAAACTGGCTGATGCTACAAATAAGAATGAGAAACTTGAAGTATTTTGGACATATAAAGAGAAACGAAGGGATGGAGAAGACCATCATGGAAGGAGGCATACCGGCAAGAGGAGTGAGAGGAAGACCTCGGAGATAATGGGTTCAGGGTGTAACTGATGGTTTGAGCATGACGGTTACAGAGGCGGGACATCTGGCCTACAAGAGAGAGAAATTCGAAGGACTGTTAAGATGGCAAAGCTCTGGTCAGGACAAATTATTTTATGATGATGATTTTGTACATGTATTCATCTTGGTTCTGACAGATAAAGCATATACACATGCTACATTTGACGTGAAACATCTAGTACACAAGTACATATATGGACTTTTTCGTCTTTACAGACGGTCCATTGGCAAATGTGACAACTTCTGAGTTTTTGCTTTGCTCTCTTGTCGTTCAGCTCATACATAAGTCTCTTCTCAAAAGACGCTGCGCCCTTTCGTAATTTGGCTTTCCACACAACTATGTCATCAGCTAGGCTTTGCAGACATCTTTATTTCTGAGCAGTGGTCTGCCCTGGTGCCTCTTTCCCTCCGAAAGTTCACAGAACAACATTTGTTTTGGTAGGCGATAAGTTTTCATTCTTCTCACATGCCCCAACCATCTTAGTCGTTCCCTACTGAGTATGCCCATGAATGAAGGCAGGTGTGCACGTTGCAGTACTTCAGAGTTGGTTATCTTGTCGTACCACATGATGTTCATAATCTTGCGAAGACATCGAAGGTAAAAGATGCTAAGTCTTCTCTCGTGTCGTGAGTAGGCTGTCCATGTTTCTGAACCATATAGTATAGAACTAATTACACAGACACGATATATTTGAACACGAGTATAGTAATCCCAATAAGTTCTAGAACTTCAAGTGTATAGTAATCCCAATAAGTTCTAGAACTTCAAGAGTATAGTAATCCCAATAAGTTCTAGAACTTCAAGTGTATAGTAATCACAATAAGGACTAGAACTTCAAGTGTATAGTAAACACAATAAGTTCTAGAACTTCAAGAGTATAGTAAACACAGTAAAGACTAGAACTTCAAGTGTATAGTAATCACAATAAGTTCTAGAACTTCAAGTGTATAGTAATCACAATAAGTTCTAGAACTTCAAGTGTATAGTAATCACAATAAGTTCTAGAACTTCAAGAGTATAGTAATCACAATAAGTTGTAGAACTTCAAGTGTATAGTAATCCCAATAAGTTCTAGAACTTCAAGTGTATAGTAATCACAATAAGTTCTAGAACTTCAAGAGTATAGTAATCACAATAAGGACTAGAACTTCAAATGTATAGTAATCACAATTTTTTTTTCCCAATCCAGAAGCACTTGAGTTTTCACCTCTTCGGCTCGATGCCATAGACACCGTAACCCTTCGGTTCGGTGCCACGAACACTAAATCTGGGGAACCTGTGGCTTTTCTACCAGCCCGCAGAATTGAACCCGCACTCACAGAGGGCTAGTCACCCGTAGTCCAACGCGCTACGAACACGCTGGGCAGGCGAGTAGAACTTCAAGTGAGAAATATTATGGATGGTAGAGGAGGAAAGAAGTAAAGCTGTGGCGATCACAATAATTCTTCTTCTTCTTGCATTCGCCCTTTATGAATTCAGGCGTAGTCATGGCACCTCGTACTGGCGCTTCTGAATGAGTTTTGCGTGAAGGCCTGCTTTCCTTATTATCAGTGTCACCTGCCATTCAGGCGTGCCTTCTCCGACTTATCACAATTTTGATCATTTGTGGAGCGAGCGATCAGGATATTTATCGGAGATTCCCGATCTCGATGTAAGTGAGATCGAGTTCCTAGTCTTATCGGATAACGACTATAAAGCTTTGGTCATTGTTCAAGATGAGCAAGTAACTGAATCCGTGACAGTTAAATATTGATAAGAGTAAGCTGCAGAATCTCAGCCTGAGTCAAGTACACAAAAAATATTAAAACAAAAACGGACATTTTCCCCATCTTCAAAACATCATCAATGATTCTATCAGCTACTACTGAGTCCGTGCACTATTTCGGTGATTTTTCTGTGCAAGAAAGGGATCGGAGCACATCTGGTTATTCATGAAAGTGCGTTGATGATGGTTTTAATAATCCTATCAATGAATCAATTATTTGTGACCCTGCGAAAAGGAACAGAATGGATCGAAATATAACTAACTTTAACCCTTTCCAAGCAAATCACCGCACACTTGCCACAGCGTAATCCGTTGATCGTTATTTGCCTTACACAGCGCCATTCGAGTTGTTTCCCTTTTAAGAAATCTTTCTAGTTTTACTTCTACTATTTTATGTCTACTACTTTTTAACCTTGTTATTCTAATAGGTTGTAGAGTTTTCTTAAAATTAGTATTATTTTTTTCCCCGATCCAGAAGCACTTGAGCTTTTCAGCTCTTCGGCTCGGTGCCATGGACATCGTAACCCTTCGGTTCGGTGCCACGAACACCGTAAATCTGAGGAATCTGTGGCTTTTTCTGCCATCCCGCGGAATTGAACCCGCACACACAGAGGATAGTCACCCGTAGTCCAACGCGCTACGAACACGCTGGGCAGACGGACAAAATTAGTATAAAATAAGATATATTTGTTTATTTATTGACGAGTAGTTATTATTTAAAAAAAATGTCTTACATTTTGTCTACTTTGAATTAAGTGTCTAAAACTGAGAAAATAACTGAGTACGGAAAGAGGTTAACTGGTTAATCACTAGTAACAACTGTTATAATAAAGAGAAGATGGGGATATGTCGGACACATCGTGAGAAGAAATTATCAAAGTAGTCATTGAATTGGGATGCAAAGGATTCAAGAAAGACAGGACGACCTAGGAAGACACTGAAACGAACTTTGTTAAGAGAGGCAAGAAATATCGGTTTCAATTCCAAGGAGGAGATCAGTCTCATTTCCAGATGAAACATGGTTAACTTTTCCAATGTCATTACTACTCTTGACACATTTAAAAAAAAAAAAAAAAAGAAATTTGAGAAATGAGAAAGAAGCTATAAAATTGTCAGCAGAAATTAGATATCAAAATAAATAATAATTCCTCTCGTATCGTTATACGTTACATAGGCCCTGCAAGTAATTTCTCCATATCGTTTTATCCTGGGCAACTCACTCAATCTCCTCCATGGAACTGAGACCGATATTTCCTGCCTCTCTCAGCAAAGTTCGTTTCAGGGTCTCCTTAGGTCGTCCTCTCTTTCTTGAACCCTTTGCATCCCACTTCAATGTCTGCTTTGATATTCGTTGATCATTTCTCCTCAAGTTGTGCCCAACATATCTCCATCTTTTCTTTCTTATAACAGTTGTCACTAGTGGTTGACAGACATTTTGATCATTTTATATTAGATATTAGATAAGGCCGAGTAAAATAATGTTAAATACGCCTTTAGGTATGTGCGCCGTGATGATTAATCTACTGCAGTTTTCTAGCCAACTAGTACAGTAGGATCATAACAAATCAGTTTCATACCTTCAGGATAAATTCTTAAAGAAGTGAAAGGATTTTAGAGTTATAAAATGTTGATCTACGATGATTTTATGAGACTTAATTTACATTGGAATATGTTGTATCTGACTAAGACCATGGACTGGAAGATCAAAAACAGTATAATTTGGTATAAGTAGGTGCATAATTTATACATATTGTGGTGACAAAATCTGTGGAGTTGCTAAAGATGCAAACATTCATTCATGCATGCATGCTCAGAGACTGTGTTATAGAAGATCAAGACCGATTATGTACAACGGCAGCGGATGCAATTATTTACAAAACGCGACAATCCAGACACACACCATCTTTGTCCCAGGTCATTCTGGGATGAATTACAATGACATCGGATGCACTGGCGAGCAATACTGCGATCGATAAATGGTCTTCTGTTGACAAAAGCGACATCATCAATACTCTAAGAGAAAACGTACTCAATGAAGATTTCAACGAAGAAGATAAAGGGTATTCTCTAACTTGGTTGCGTAAGTTGTGTATACGGATCGGTGCGGCATGACGGGAAAAACTATGCGAGAAACCTCAGCAGATACATCAATCAACACAGAATGGGAGTTATTATTCTAAACACACTGACATAGTTCATAGTTCACCGACATACATGCTTGGAAAGAGATTAGAGCAATTATGGACATGTCCGATGTGTGTTGAAGATGATCCTCAAATCAACAATGAACAATCTGTCACAACTTGCAACCTTCAGAATCTTACATGAATCATACATAAAATAGGTGTATATCTCAAACGATGATGACAACAGTCTCAGACCCGTCTTGTCCTACCTCCTTTTGGAAGTGACTGTAGAATTCAATCCTGGAATGCAAAACCCTTACCACAGGTGCGGCGGGGCATACATGATCAGTTTAGTACATGTGGATGTTGTGTGTTCTATCATTTTGAACAGCTCGTTTTCTATGCATCTGAGCAGTAAGAGAATTATAAGGTACGAGAGTTCATCTTTCGCTCTTGCTACGCAATATTCGACGATTTTGGGCAGGGAATTCCAGCATGTGGTGTCTAGAAGAATTTTAGACTGCTGTTCAAGCGATTTTCTGTTCACAAACTGCTCGTTTACAGATATCTAGCTTGCAATAGATAAGCTGATTTGAGAAGTGTTCATAAACATCCACTTAACGTGACTGGTCCAACTTCAGAAGGACTTCTGTAAAAGAGCATGGCTACTTGGAATTTTGGCTCTCAGGAAGACTTCGCTGTCTGGGATATTGCCATGTCTGTTTAGTTTGAGCAATATACATGATTCTACTGTTCTGTAAACGGCGGCCTTCACGGTAATTAAAGAGCAGACAACCTTGGATCAAACGCCCATGTTGTCAAGATATTCAAAATGTATAACTTTAAACACTGCAGATCGGCTGCTTAGTGACCAACTGTTGAATGAGTACACAACAATCGATGACGTTTCTATGACGCGTTTGAAAGTGTTTTAAATAGAGCGATGCACCAGAAGAGCATTATACACGAGGTCACACTGACGAGTACGATTCACAAGAAACAGGAACTAGCAGGATACACACACTCTTCGCCGTCTTCATAGTGACACTGAACACCTATACAGGAATATTGGAATATCGATTAACTAACCAATAACTGTCAACAAGAAAAGAGGAAAGAGTAGGTTATGAAGACCTATGTATAACTAATGTTACAAGCGGATATGTCATGTGATCTGGTCAATAACTGTGTTACTATAGTCTGTCCATTAATTCGTGAGCACGTTTGAAATTGATTTTCTCGAAAACTACCTGTTGGATCTCAGTGATTTTTGCATGCAGCCTTAGAATATCAATGACGCTAAAATAAAGCTAACCAGTAGTCCACAGATGCTACGGATTTTGCACATCGGCGAATTCCTTTGATCTTTTATGACAATTGCAAATACAGGGGCTCAAATTTTAGATTTTACAGTAATCCCTAGAATTTGTCCATGTCAATTCTATTCATAGGTGTATCTCCATAATAACTTGATAGGTCAAGTAATTAAGTGTGTTGCCCTTTATATGCAATCGTGAACTTGGATACAATATGCAACAGTTAGTCCTCCCCTTCGGTCACCATTAGACCCCAGGGTGTCTTAACTTCACCACAAATTGTATGATGGTAAACGCATTTGGATATGGAAATGTATACGTTGCTATTTCTCAGTCTGTAATCAAAATATGATTTGTATCATCCCGAATCTGACGATTCCATGAGGTTGATAATTGTTACTGGCTGGACAAATTGTAATCCATCTCGGTGCCAGTACTCGTCTTCCTCTCGGAGCACATGTTCAACACACTTCTTCCAGAACTGCATGTCTATCATTGAGAAGGACTCACGTGTCAGAACTTCAACATCACACATTTTAAACGTCCTGTTTTGTTCGGCAACTTGCCCTTTTACTTTAGCCCAGACAAGCTCTATCGGATTGAGCATGATATGGAGGTAGTCGCAAAGACGTGTGGCCGTATTCCGCAATGATTTTGTCAATATGAAACACCTTTGTCTTATTTGTCATCCTCACCAGGTGCAACAACTCGGGTTTCAAATATGTATCATCGAAGCTGACATTTTCCTTAGCAAGCCAAGTCCTAATTTGATCTTTTGTATTTGATGCAGTTGGTACTTTGTCTTCCGCTGATACAGCGTTGTGATAGGATGCATTATCCATTACCAAGCATGATGGTCTGCTTAGAATTGGAAGTAGATCTTTCTCCATCCAGTGCCTGAAAATTTGTCCATTCATTTCTGTGTGGTAGTCCCTACCGTCGGTACTTTTGATTGGAAAATAAGTCCAGCGTCATGGACAAGACCTTCTTCACTGCTTCCTGCATGTGTTAGTATAATACGCTGGCCTTTGCTGCTTGGTATTTTTCTTTCTGTTCACCGTCTACTGATTGCCATTCTTTAGCATTGGTGTGGTGAGCATTGATCCAGCATTCGTCCAAATATACAATATCATAGCCTTGCCTCCGCCGCTCACGGATCTGCCTCAGGTATTTACTTCGGCCAGCAATTAAATGTGGCTTTTCACAAATAATATTCCTGCCGCCTATAGTTTTCTGAAGGTGAAGCCGGCGGCTCTTACAATTTTCCATAGAGTACTTTTAGAAATGTCTATGCTGCAATCTGATTGCAGTTTTAATTTCAGTTTCCTGAGAGTAACAAGTTGATTTGTCGCAAACATTTTCAAGAGCTCCCGTCTTATGACATCTATGTCAAAGTCGTCAATTGTTCTTTTCCTTCCTTGCTTGACATTAGTGCACTTTGTGTCCTGTTTAATCCATCGGGAATAGGATTCTCTATTCAGACCAAGCGCCAGTTGCGTTCGTTTCTCAGGGTTATGAATATCGCAATATAGATGACCTCTTTTAGATTCCCTACGGAAGTATTGGTATAGTAAAACTGTAACCTTCTGCATTGTTATAAATGTGCACTTCAGACTCATTATGAATGTGATATCAATGTCAGTTTTGATAAGCCAACAAATATGATACAATAGCTTCATACAAATAGCGAGATACACCTATAACTATACAACGGTATCCCAATTATAACGTCATATGCTTTCCGCTTTCAAAGTCGACTGGGTTAGGTGCACGGGATTACGTGAAATTGTTGTTTACTCACGATATTTTAATGTTACCATAATGTATTTTAGAACAACGCGTCTGTGTACCGTAGATCTGTTACTATTGTGTACAATCCGGTGAGGTTGATTTTAATATAACCTGAAGAAGAAATATTTCAAACTACATCAAATTTTCTTGGAAAAAATATTTCTCTAGCGTCATGGATATTCTAAGGCTGCTTGCAAAAAATCACTGAGATCCAACAGGTAGTTTTCGAGAAAATCAATTTCAAACGTGCTCACGAATTAATGGACAGACTATAACTGCCACGAAATAGCAATGAGAAGTCCAAAATAGTTGTTGATGAATACAAAAAACACCGTACCACAAGTACAGTAATCATGATATCACAAATACAATAAACACGGTAACACAAGTACAGTACTCATGATATCACAAATACAATAAACACGGTACCACAAGTAGAGTAATCATATCACAAGTACAGTAATCATGATATCACAAATACAATAAACACGGTACCACAAGTACAGTAATCATGAGATCACAAATACAATAAACACGGTACCACAAGTAGAGTAATCATGAGATCACAAATACAATAAACACGGTACCACAAGTAAAGTAATCATGCGATCACAAATACAATAAACACGGTACCACAAGTACAGTAATCATGAGATCACAAATACAGTAAGAAAAACACATTGGCAAAACACGTTAAAACAAAGTACTATGTTATGTTATGCGATCGACGTCATGACACATTGGGCATTCCAATTCGTGCTCTGTCCTCAGCTGCAGCAGCCATTCCAAAGTCCATTTGCTCCCAGTACCCATGAGAAGTTGATTACTATATCTTCCTCTCTACCACGAAGACGACACTGTCTGGCATGTCCAAACTTAACGCCTAATTCTCGAACTCGTTCCAGTGTCTGAGACCCGCCCATGTCACACAATTGAGAGCGTACCGCATTGATGATATCGGCTCTGTCCATACTTCTGCCCACCTGAGTCGGGGCACTGTTTGCAAGAGAGTCAGCACGTTCGTTACCCCGCACTCCAGTATGTCCAGGCGTGTACAGCCAAGTCATTTTCTTGAGATGTGATCTCCGAATGATGTCCACCCATTCCACACGCATACTTCCAGATTCAATCAGTTGAAGCATATTCATCGAGTCTGATATGATGATCGTAGGACAGAGCCCTGGAGGCAGCGGTGATCATCGTGTGCTTACTCAGCACAACGAAACAGTCGCACACTTCATGAGGACTGCGAGGCTTTTGAGACAACGACATCGAGCATGACAAAGTACTATAGTTTTACAAAATACAAAATACAATAACAATACACAGCAACGTTTCGACAAAAAGGCATTTATTAATCAAAGAATACTTCTTGTTTCTTTATCTTCGAACGCACCCCATCGATCACTTGTTAACCACTCTTATGATTTGTCTGTGATTGGAGCCTAATAGCGACCAGTTATGCGTCTACAAGTAAGCTAGCACTTCCGATTTCTGTGATGCTTTTTATTGACTATGTTTTGTAGGTCATAGTGTTACAATTTTGCTCCATTATGGCCCCAGCAACCAACGGCCGAAGAAAAGGATACACCAGAAATGAATTGTTATTGAAGCGGTGAATTGTTATTGTTTTTGCATTTTATAAAACTTCTTCTTCTTCTTTTGTCGTCACACTGCTACCGGGTTGTTGCCCAGTGTCGTGGTTTTCTGTTTTTGTCTTGCGCTGTTCTGGTGGCTTGTGTGATTGTTATCTTTGCTCTTTCACAGGGTTCTGCTACGCCATCTAACCATCTTTTCCGTGGTCTTCCTCTTGCCTTCTTTCCCGATGTTCTGTTGTAGAAGACTCTGTATACTGTGTAGTTTGGATACATTCTTATTAAGTGGCCAAACCACTTCATTATTTGTTTATCTATGTAATTCGAGCACGGTTTTGTGCCAACTTTCTTTCTTATGCTGATGTTAGTGATTCTGTCTTTTCTTGTGTTGTTGGTAACTTTTCGCAGGAAACGCATTTCACATGTAGTTATTTTTGTGACTGCGCTTTGCTCAATGTCCATGTTTGGCTTTGGTAACACAAAGTAGGTATAAAAATGCTGTTGATCATCTGTTGCTTAGCTGCTTGTGAAATTGTAAAACTACAGTACATTTACTTTGTGTTTTGACGTGTTCGCCATTGCTACATAGTTTTACTGCAGTCTTCCTTGATATCAATGAGAAAAAACACTAGACAACAAACACAATAGATTAAACAAATCAATCTAGTTCGTTCTAAGAGTACATGCAACAATAAAAGAACAACTTCTAACAGAGTTATAAAAAAACAGAGCACACTTCCAAGTCTCATACAGCCACAATCGATCCTGAAGTTGTTGTCAAGAACAACGTGCAAACAAACCAGGAGGAGTGTCCTCTTTCATTGCAATTGGTCATGTTTTACAACAGAGTTCACATCCAAATATTGATAAGGCTTCACAAAAAAAAATAAAAGAATTATGTCACTCTGAAATCAAGCCACCTCATCCAATGTCAACACACTCCTGTTATAGCATGAATATTAATGAGACCTCTTGATAGTGCATATCGGGGGTTCTCAAAATATGATGAAATTAGATCGACTCTTATGTTATTAAATAAAAATAATTCCTCTTATACCGTTATACGTTACATAAGGCCTTCAGGCAATTTCTCCATATCGCTCTATTCTGGACAACTCGCGTTCAATCTCCTCCTTGGAAATGAGACCGATATTTCTTGCCTCTCTTAGCAAAGTTCGTTTCAGTGTCTTCCTAGGTCGTCCTGTCTTTCTTGAATCCTTTGCATCCCAATTCAATGACTACTTTGATAATTTCTTCTCACGGTGTGTCCAACATATCCCCATCTTCTCTTTCTTATAACAGTTGTTACTAGTGATTAAACAAGACTTATCTTATGTAATACATACATTGAAATCGATTGGGTAGAAAATAGTCAACTAGAAGATTTGGATTTTGCAGATGATATTGCCTTGTTAAGTAGAAACAACCAAGATATGCAAAGAAAAACAGACAACTTGTCATCTATAGCATCAAAAGTTGGACTGCAGATAAGCTATGAAAAACCAAATATAATGAAGACACCTATGGCAAGTAATGCAGATATCACACTTGAATCTAAAATGATAAAAATAACAGAGCAGTTCACCTATTTCGGTAGCAATTTTGATTGCACAGGAAATGTTAAAAAGAAATTATGATACGAATTGGCAATGCAACATCAGCTTTTAAAAGTCTAAATAAAATATGGAACTGCAAGTTATATAGTATTAAAACTAAATTACGAATTTTCAATTCAAATGTTGTATCAATCCTAACATATGCAGCGAGAGTTGGAAAATGACTAAAGATATATAGAAAGCAAGTTGAATGCATTTGAAAATAGATGTCTGCAAAAAATAATGAATATAAAATGGAACGAATTCAGGAGAAGTGATGAAATCAGAGATATCTCTGGTCAACCACTAGTGACAACTATTATAAGAAAGAGAAGATGGAGATATGTTGGGCACACCTTGAGGAGAAATGATCAACGAATATCAAAGCAGGCATTGAAGTGGGATGCAAAGGGTTCAAGAAGGAGAGAACGACCCAAGGAGACCCTGAAACGAACTTTGCTGAGAGAGGCAGGAAATATCGGTCTCAGTTTCATGGAGGAGATTGAGCGAGTTGCCCAGGATAGAGCGGTATGGAGAAATTACTTGCAGGCCCTATGTAACGTATAACGGTACGAGAGGAATTATTATAATACATACATTGATATGTCTATATTGATATTTTATTAAGGGAGTCTTTGTGGTTAAGTGGTTACGTCTTGCCTTGCGTTCCGAAAGTCGTAGGTTTGAATTCGGACCGAGACATTCTGATCAAAAGTGCATTTCATCTTCTTCATAAACACCTCGATTTGTTGCCGGAGCTACATTGTTCGTGATTGTGGCAATACACTCAGTATGTAACGTTCATTTCTATGGAGAAACATTGAGCTACATAGGATAAAACCTGACGGTGTAATGAAGCCAATCCTTCGGCTTTAGACCCTTTTGATCGCCTATGTGTTCCCAGGGCTCGCAAGGAGAGCAAAGAATAGAACCACTGCGACCAACATGGCATCTCGTAAGAGACGACTGAGTTAGGGGATAAGGAAAGCTACCCCAGTAAATAAAAAGCGTTGCATAAATCGGATACATAACTTGAGGGTTGAGGTTTGTGGAGGAGTGGGTTTGAGAATTGGAGGGCTGATACCGACAACTTGGGAACCGCTGGTACAGACGAAAATAATACCCTGGATAAAAACGAAACGCTTTTAATCTTCCATTTGTCGATAAAAGCACCCAAATATTATATTAGTCCACATGAACTGTTTTTTTTTTCTTTGTTCCTTTTTTGTTTTAATTATATTACTTCAGTCTTTTTACACAATCTTTTTTGTATAATCTTTGCTTACTGTTACACTTAATTATCACATGTTTTTTTCCGTCACTATTTTCTTCATGACTTCATTAATTATCTTCTTTCATTCATTTTCATATTGTGCTTTTTTCTTTGTCTTTTTGTAGAAATTTCTTTTTTCGAATTTGTTTCCATCGTTATGTTTATTGTTATTACTTAGATTATTACAAACTTTATTTTAATTTTTCCATGTTCAACTATCTACGGGTATCTATATCATTTTGGTGTCCCGTTTGACATATAAGTCTTCTACGAGAGATTTCCATTGTTACTGTTTTGTCGCATTTCTATTGATTGTTACCTGTCAGACCACCAGAACACAGCTGGAGACTGTTATTAACCCTTTAGCTGCTAAGGACGTATATATACGTTTTCCCCATTCACTTCTAAAGACGCATTAACACGTCTGTTATTATCTCTCCTCTGTGGGCTAAAGACGTGTTAACACGTTATACATTGCTACTGTCATAGGCGTATATTCACATTTGTGACCTAGAAACAAAGAGTAGCTATTTTTAGCTCAGCCTTCGGAAAGTATGTAGCAGCGAAAGGGTTAAAAGGATAAGTAAAACATGAAAAGAATTGTAAGGGATGGCAAGAGAGAGGAAGAGCTGAAAGAAGTTTGTTGAAGACCTGTGCTCCATTGGGAGATGAAGAAGAAGATGTTAAGCCACAACCTTTCAGCTTTTTTTTTCGCAGTTCTTCTCCATGTTTCCTTTGGCCATCCTGGTTTTTCCCCATCCACTATCCACCGGAGAACTGTGCTAGTCAATGCCGTTACTGTCCTACGACATACATTATTCATCACCATCTTCGTCTGTGATGAGCTCCAATGATGCACAGTGTGTTCGTTTTAAAATCTCATTATTTGCTATTGTAATTGGACATAAACTTTAGAGTGTGCTTCTGAAACATCCATTTAGAAATTGTTTAACTATTACTAGTTTGTTATTCTCCAACAATTCATTGAATTATTTCTGGACTTCCACAAAAATTCTTGAACAATATTGTTTTCGTCTTCTTCTTCTTCTTGACGTGACATTGTTACCGGGTTGTTGTCAAGTGTCGTTGTTTTCTATTTCTGTCTTGCACTGCTTTAGTGGCATGGGTAATACTTAATTTTGCTTTTTGACATGATTCTACCATGCCATCTAATTATCTTTTTCTTGACCTTTTTCGTGGTCTTCCTCTCGCCTTCTTTCGTGATGTTCTCTTATAGAGGACTTTAAATACAGTGGAGTTTGGATGCATTCTTATTAAGTGACCAGAACGCTTCATTCTTTCTTTCTCAATGTAATTCAAACAATATTCCGTCCTAACTTTCTTTCTTATTCTGATGTTGTTAACTCAGTCTTTTCTTGTGTTGTTGGTAGCTTTTCGTTTTATATATTTGTAATTTACAATTTATAAATGTTATTTATATATAAGGAAATATTAATAATGATATGTACGGAAAATAGGGATAGTTCTACAATGAGGTTATTTCTGTTAGTTGTGTTTTTTTGTGGATAGATATAACGTATTTTTATTTGTTCTTCAGAGAATGTCTAATGTTGTCCTCCCAGCAAACTATGTGTTGTATTGATTGTCAGTTCTTCTTGGCCCTCTAGTGCTTGACCCGTAGTCAATATTTTTCTAACAATCTAATTCCTGACTTCAGCATTTCCAAAGTTAACGATTTAGTTAATCATTTTAATCTGTGAAAGCTTAATCTCGAGTTGCCCGTCTGCCCAGCGTGTTCGTAGCGCGTTGGACTACGGTGACTATCCCTCTGTGTGTGCAGGTTCAATTCTGCGGGATGGCAGAAAAAGCCACAGATTCAACAGATTTACGGTGTTCGTGGCACGAACCGAGTTACGATATCCATGGCACTGAGCCGAAAGCTAATAGCTCATGCTGATCTGAAAAAAAAATCTCGAGGGTTAAGGTTTTTCTATTTTATTTTACATTCTCAAACACATGTTCAGCATGGTCACATGACATAATATATTGTGTCATTACATGATATCACGTTGCGAGAGTGATTCCCAAATTAGACACATAACAGTAGAACTACATTTCGCCCCTCGTCTGTCGGTTCGGACAATTGTTGGATTGTTATCACGAGTGGTGCCCGGAAATATGTCAAATATCAAATTGTTATTGGTAATGAAAGCTAGACAATACATGGAACTCGATTTCCATGAAGTTATCACAGAAGCTCTAACAACCTGGAGCAAAATCAATAACCGATTTCAGGTAAAGGGGTTCAAATTACCACAGAAAGCTAGGTCTGGACATGCGGAATAACTTGCATTGTTTCCCTTCGAGTCACTCAATAATGTCTAATATTATTAGAACAACAATGCAACCTTCACATTGGAAGAAGAGAGCCGCAGTGGCGTAGTTGTTAGAGAACTCGCCTCTTAAGCTAGTGGTCCGGGTTCAGTTCCACAGTGGGCGTGGAATATTTTTCCGACCATAACCGCTCTCAGGTAGACCCAGCCTTACTTGGGTACCAGGGGGAAAAGCAATGGGAAGTAAAGGCGGCGGGCGTAATGTTGATCACATCACCTGTCGTGTGACGACGGTCAATGAAAAATACGAGTCTAACATTGTATTACCCAGTATATCTCGAGGTAGGAAAGAGGGTTCTTTTACTTTTACATTGAAAGAAGATGATCTTCACACGTACTTTGCGTTGTCTTCTATCGCTGGTCCTGCTTGAGGATATGTGTGATAGAAGAACAATCATCATCAAGGTGCGTATCATATATAGGACGTTGCTCTCTTTGCATCGCATCTGAAATTCACTCTGTCTCTAGCCAGTTCACCCACTTCGTCGATGGTCATATTCATGGTTTCTTTAATATCTTGTAGCCATCTTCCTCTTGGTCTGTCTCCTGGGACCCTGCCCTCTAATATTGTTCTCTCCAGGCCATCATGACGCTTGATGTGACCAAAATATCTAATTTTTCTGTATAGTATGTTGTTTATCAGTCAATTGTCTTTAACATTCAGTTCTTTCAGGAATCTTTCTGTAGCATTTAGTTTCGAAGGACTGGATTTTTGTTCTTGTTGTTTGTGTAATGGTCAATGATTACACAACTATAAGTAGCAACTGCAAATATTCATGTTCTCAATATTTTAAATTTTTTTCTGGTGCTTTGCCACATGTTCTTCATGACGAAGAAAAAAACAATAACAGAATGCATAATAACGTCACCAGTAAATGGTTTTGTTGTGAATAACTATTGAAATGTTAGCTTAAACTTCAAGAAAATATACGCTTGAATCTCAAGAAAATACACCCTTGAATCTCAAGAAATATACTTGAATCTCAAGAAAATATACGCTTGAATCTCAAGAAAATATACGTTTGAATCACAAGAAAATATACGCTTGAATTTCAAGAAAATATACGTTTGAATCCCAAGAAAATATACGTTTGAATCTCAAGAAAATATACGTTTGAATCTCAAGAAAATATACGCTTGAATCTCAAGAAAATATACGTTTGAATCTCAAGAAAATATACGTTTGAATCTCAAGAAAATAAAAGATCAAATCACAAAGAAAGATAAATTTGAATCTTAGGTAAATGAAGACTTCTACTTTCATCTGTATGTTAAATAACACAAACTAGAACTCCCTAATAAGATTTAGATAACCTTTCATCTTACCGAATTGATTATTACATGGAATCATATTAGGAGCATGGGTTCAATTGCAAGTACGGTAAAGGTTTTCTGACGGGGGCTTAAAGTGAAAATATTAACCTGAACAGTTTCGAGATGACTAAAATAGTCACGCGGCCATTAAATTCCACAAGCTGAAGTCCACCGTGTCTTACATTGCCCTGAAAACCAGTATTACAGACAGTAAAGTCTGTTTTATTTTTTGTAACCTTCAGCACGCAGTCATCGAACATCGAGAAAGAAGGCAAGAGGAATACCACGGAAAAGATGGTTAGATGGCGTAGCAGAATCCTGTGAAAGAGCAAAGATAACAATCACACAAGCCACCAGAACAGCGCAAGACAAAAACAGAAAACCACGACACTGGGCAACAACCCGGTAGCAGTGTGACGACAAAGAAGAAGAAGAAGCACCAGTCAGTTAACGAGATTGTTTTAAACAAAGTGATCGTTTTGACAGAACGATCGTTATCAATGGTGAGACGAGACATAGTCAACTATAAACTTATGGGTCTTCAGACTCAGGTAAGAATTATGGGAAATCATACCACAATTACACCACGTGACCTCGCATTCCAGTATTGTTGTATATAGACGATTCATTTTAAAATCAACAGAAAATGCTAAATCGAAGTTATATTATGCAACAAGTTAAGTTTAACAATAAGGAATATCAATATTATGAATATTTCTCACCAATAAATAACCATAGACTCGCAGAATTGAGTAAATTTGCAAAAAAGCTTGCAGTGTTCTATCAAACATCTATAATTTCCAGTCCCCTTCTCTGATCTAGGTCAGGGATTCCCAGTCAGTTGTCTGGCCTAGTTATCTAGAGTTGGCTGTGGACGACAGCATACAGTACAAATATACTAACCCATAGTTAGGTTCTAACTCTTCATTTAACATGCTCCTTACAAACCATTATTCTCTTGCAGTCCGTCTAAAGACTTACTATCTGAACCAGTTGTCCTGCGTCCACCGCATCAAGGTTTCTTTAATCTCCTTTTGTCACCATCATCTTGGTAGTTCCCCTGCCTCGTATTTCAAGAGCTATACTGTTCCATCGACACCAATGTGACAACGCATAAAGTTCTTCTTTGCGTTCGTTCTTTACGACCAATTTTAATCACACCTTGTGATATGTTTGATCTTTGCCAAGAACGTGTATACGTTGCACATTGGTTTTGTAGGCCCCAAAACGAATAGACTTCTACACGTTTAGGAAATGTGCATCCGATTTCATCCAAACCTCCTTATTCGCCTCATACGACATGCGTGGCAGGTAACAGTGGTTCTATTCTTTACACACCAAATGTGGGCCCCGGTGACCAAAGTTAATGTCACGTCACACGTAATATAATCATTGAGGCATGCAAACGTGAACTGACCTTATAAGCATATAACCAGTAAACAACTGGAACCATAAGCATGTAAACATTTTGCTGTCTGCTGAAATATATCCCCCAAAAAATACACAACGAAAAAAAAAAACACCTCACTTACTAAACAAACCTAGACTGTAAGAATGAATTGAATAGTTATTTTTAATAAATATAAAATATTGCAACAAATTATGCTACATAACGAATATCTAATGACTATTAAAAATATTTATATAAAAATTGTGATCAACATTTGACATTTTTGTTAAATAAAAAAATAATAATGAATAAGAAATGGGACATTTCAAATCATTTCTATGTTACAAAAATACAGAAAATATCTTGAAACTATTTAATGCTACTCAAAATCTACTTGCCAGTTTTTCTTATAATTCCGTTCAAAGGTAATTTCTGCGTGAAATGTATTCGTTGAGTTATAAACAAGGCTCTTAACATTTTACCTTAAGAGAGATATGCTGTATGCAAACGTGTTTACTATTAGTAATCGATTTGAGCGGTCTATTCGTACGAATACGATTTGTACAGGGATGAATGTACTGTTAAAATTCGAATATGGTTTAGTAACGATTACTGTCCGTGTGTTGCCGGGAATTACCAGGGGAGTAAAGAATAGTAACACTGTGACCTACAAGGCATGTCGTAAGAGGCGACCAAGGTAGGGGTCTTAGTTAGTCTTTCCTCTTGGGCCTGTGGGCGCGCATAGGGCAGAGGTCATAGTTCTCCATGTCTCGCGGTTCGTTGCTATTTGTTTTAAGTCTTTGATGTTTACTAGGCCCATCGTTGAGCCTTCTCTGGTGATGGTTCTACGCAGAGTCTCTCTTGGTCTTCCTCGTTTTCTTTTCCCTCTGGTGTCCATATGAGGGATTGGTAAGGGAGTCTTCTCTCATCCATTCTAAGTGTGTGGCCGATGTAGTTCCAGCGGCGCTTTCTTATAAAATTTGATACATTTTCTTGCTTGGTCTCTTGTCTTATTTGTGTATTGGGTCTGAAATCTGACCATTTGAGGTTCAGTATTCTTCTAAGACATTTATTCTCAAAGTTATCTAATTTTCTTTCTAGAGCTTTTGTTGCTTTCCAACTCTCGCATCCATAAGTTAATACTGGAATCACACAAGAGTTAAAGATCTTTAATAGTTAATAGTAGGGGTCTAGGGAAGCCTAAACTATTAAATCTTCTTCTTCGAATGCTTCATATCGATCACTTGTTAACCATTCTGTGTGATCTGAGTCTAAGAGCGATTTTACGATGTGCCAGTTATGCGCCTACAAGTAGACCAGCACAGGACCGTGCGGTACATTTTTTTCAGTATGATGCAAGTCTTCGAAATTCCGCCCCTTAAATGTTTTTCTTTAAAATAACCTTCAATTGTGATTTTGATTTCACTGTTTATGCCGCCCCGTTACGGTTCCGCCTGATGCCGCTGCCTCTCCGTATCATAACACGGCATCGTCCTGTGCCAGCATATCCGATTTCTGCGATGTTTTTTATTTACTATGGTAGCTTCCTTAGGTCCTACATCAGTCGCCTCTTACGCCATGCCTTGTAGACTACAGTGATACTACTCTTTGCTTCTCTTACAGACCCCAGCACTACACGAACAATCCTAGTAAATAAAAGACGTCGCAGAACTAGGATGTGCTGACCTACTTGTAGGCACATAGCTGGCACGATGTAATCACTGTTAGGCTCGGATCACATAAAAATCACAAATAGTGGTTTTACAAGCGGTCGATATAGATAGTTCAAAGAGAAAGAAGAAGAAAAAGCGATTCCAGTACTCAGTTATTTCTAAAAATAGATTTAAAAAAAAATGTCATCATCATCAGGTGCCGTGTCCACATCGAAGGTTCGCTGTAATGAATCTCCAACGTCCTCTGTCTTTCACCTTGATGTTGCACACTGCCAGACTGTAACCTGTTCATTTCTTAAAGTTTCCCTCCCATTTATCTCTCGGTCTTCCTCTTGCTCTTCCCCCTCAACTTTCCCTCTCGTAAATATTTTATCATGGTGTCATGTTTTTTTATGTGTCCAAAATACTTTACTAGTGAGAAACATGCATGATATCGCTGTCCAGTTCGGTTCCCGCGGACGCTATAGCGCCTGTATGATACATACCTTTCGCCTTATTTTATTCCTACTACTTTAACTCATTCGTACCTTTAAGCCGATATACCGGCTCACGTCACATTTTAAGATGACATAACGCTAGAATACTAGCTAATTTATTATACATTGTGATATGAGTGCGTCCGGATGTAAAAAAAAATCGGAGGAAAGACGACTTAACCGTTAATGTCAATTTAAGAAACCAAAAAGAAATCGAAATATTTGTCATTTATAGCACAATACTAAAATATTAAATTTTTTCTTAAAGATTACCTTTAATTGTTGATTTTTTTTACTGTTTATGGATTATTTCTTTATTTTTATTGCAATTGTCACTCGTCATAACGCCACGTCCTCCATAAATCAGATCTCTGCGATTTTAAATGTTAATAAACCTTCGTAGTTTACAGTTTGTGAATCTGCTTATGCCTTGAAACAGGATTTTAACTTTTGACTCATTTCATGACCCATGAGCTCACAATAATCCATAGAAAAAGGCGCCAGCAGAACTCGGTAGCACTGCCAGGGCCATACCTTGGACGATTGTAAATCACTTGGTAGGAATTAAATACAATTTCAAAATAGTGTTTACAAGCGGTCGATTAGATAGTCAACGAATTGAAATGTCAAGTCTTAGTTACGTCTAATTTAAATGGATTTTTAAATGTCCTCTCTGGTGCCGATCTCACATCGAAGGTTCGGTTAATGAATCTCCAACGTCCTCTGTCTTATCACCTTATGTTCTAAAGCCAGACTGTAACCTGTTCATTTTTAAAGTTCTCCACTTATCTCGCATATGACTCTCCCCTAAAAAAATTTACTCTAAATAAATTTTACATGGGTATGATTTTATGTCATATACATTTACTAGTTAAGTTATTATTATCGTGAAGTTCGAAATTCCAGGACGCTTTAAAGGCCTGTATGAACATCACATGGTCCTTATTTACAATCACTTATTAAACTATATGAATTACGCTAGTCGTATAGGCTGTATCCATTTATATGAATTGATTGATTAGCATTTACCAATATTCATTCTTGAATAATGGTCCGAGGTAAAATCAAATCTGACAACAAGAATTAACCGTAATGTCAATTTTAGGAAACAAAATGTAAATCGAAATAACGTATTACGTTTTGTAATTACAGAATATTTTAAACTTTCGACTAAGATTAGTTTTGCGGTACCTTTTTTATACTCATTTATGAGTATTTACCCGCAATTTTTTTTTTATTGAAGAGTGTCAACCTTATGATGTCCTAAATGTACTTAGAAGATGCTCTTTTATATGTTAAACGTTGAATTAACGATGTTATGATAGTTTGACGTTTGTAGATATCTGAGTAATTTGATCGACAAACGGCGTTTTCATAATGTTCAGGCAAGATCTTTCTTTAGTTTTGCTCCCATAAAATTCTTGCCTTATGGAGGATTCTCACAACCAGTCACAACTCTGCTGCAGTGGCCAGGACACCATATACCTTAGAAGATTGTAAGAATATTTTGAAAATGTAAAACAAATTTCAAATGAATTATGCACGGCTCCAATGGCTTAGATCTACGATCTTGAACCTGTCAGGTTTTATAGCTGTTATTTCCAGTTTCAGTTTGAAATTCATTGACTATCTACAGTCCATAGGTCTCGATGTGCTTCCGTTCTCCCAACAGATGTCCAGCGACCAGGACCTACCAGTTCTTTTGATTGATGAGCCACTCTATGCATGTTGTATCGTTCTTTTCTTGCCACCCAATCTTCAAACCCAGTTCTCGCAATCCAGTAGTTGACGTGGATTGATTTAGATGAAGGTCTTCTCTGCGGCCACGCTCTATGAGGGCGTTCACGATGTCAGCTCTGTCCATTGGCTGGCCCTCTGATATAGCGGCAGAGCCAGCCAGTCTGTCTGCTCTCTCATTGCCAACGACACTCATGTGCCCCGGAACAAAGACACGTGTAATTCTGCAAATTGTTGACGCCTGCAGTGATTCAGTCCATTGCCTGCGCACCGAACCGGCCTCCACCTTTCGGATCATACTCAATGAGTCACTCAGAACGCACGCATGAGTGTAGTTTTGTGACTCTAGCCAGAGTACGTGCTCAATTTGAACATGGGACCTACGTTTTATCGTCCGTCTCTGATGTGACTAGGAACTTGATCTCACCTACACTGAATTTAGTAGCCTCTAGAGAAATATCCCAATGGTTCTAAGAGGAAGCGTACTGAGTTCCTATGGAACAAGATACGATCAATGAACATCTAACGCAAAAAGACCCACCCCCCAAAAAAAAAAAAAAAATTAAAATAATAAATGAAGAAGTGACCTGTAAGAACAATGTATGATATTATTTACAATGTTTATAGTTTGTTAGTTATTTATTCTGAGAAATGTGAATTGTAATGTCAAAGTTATCTAAAAGTATAAGATGACATGAGACAGTCTACAATAGAGATCAACAAACCAATTCAGCTTCATTAAACTATAAGAAGGTACGCTAGTCTGTGTAGGTTGTGATACCACTTGGTCATATCGATCCATTGATTGATTTAATCATTTGACCAATATTTTTACACTTCAAGAATAACGAGGGGTATTCTAATCCTTTTCATGTACAACAAGAATTGAGCAATAGTGCATACATTTCGTTGCACTGGCGAGTGTACTCGATGTAATATGGACGATGATGTAAATTTATAGCAATTTATTTTATTTTTACTACTTTTGTGTGTGCAGGAATAGCCTTTTTTACAACCCACTTTTATGTATATATTCACCCGCGAAGTTTGTTTTGTGTTTGCAAATCTGAAGAAGATGATCAACCTTTTATTGTATGTCCTAAATGTGACTAGGAATTATTTATTTTTTAAAATTGTCTTTACTGTCTGTGTTACAGCATTTTAAGGCGATGTATGACGTGGGGCATTAATCTGAGAAATTTAAAAGCCGCATGGCTTGTGTAGTTGCCATGAAACTGTTCAGGCAATGACTTTTTTTTATTTATGCTCTGGCAGATAAAAATTCCTTGGCCTTAATGGGGTTCCAACCCGGGTCTAACCTGCTGCCTTGTAGGTTGGCTAGGGACAGCCAAAAGCTGACGGAGAACGAATCCAGCAAACGCTGGCTGAAATCGAACACATGCCGAAGGATAAGCACCAGAGCTCCAAATGGCGCTGAAGATGTGACGAATCACACCCGTTCTTGGTGTAGGCTGTTTATATATCACAATCAGTTATCAGTTATATGACTATCATCATAGCACTCCGGACATGTCCATAGGTGCTCCGTTCTCCGCCTCAGCAAATCCAGCAGCGTCCAGCGACCCAACACGCCAGTTCGATGTTGATTAATCAATCTCTTTGCATATTTAGTATGTCGTTCTTTTCGGGCTGCACCAATATTGACACCCATCTCTTTCAATCGGGTCAGCGAGTGGAATTCACAGCCCTGAAACTCCTCTGTTCGGAAAGACTCTCTCAATGCGTGAAGAATGTCACTTATATCACAATAAGAATGATCAAAATGGCCGAAAATAACGAGCGAGAAGAAGAAGAAAATAGAAAGAACCCAGGTCTCTCTATGGGACCAGGCGATCTAATTCCTTCGATCAGACACTCCTCCTCTATATGCAACTCGTATGAATTACAAAGAATCACTGAAAAGTTCATAGACCACTTCAAAATGGATGAGAAGAAAGTACATTAGAAGTGTAAAATTAACCTTTTTAATCCTACCTAACAGTTAATATATTTTGTAAATACTGCACAGATTACAGTCAAATAATCCAGCTAAAGTAGAATTCCCTATGTAATTTCATTGCGCTATTTAGAAAAAATATAACACTTTTGTCAAATAAAATAAAATTTCCAGTAGACTTTTCATTAATTAGTGTATCTACTTCTTCTTCTTCTTCAAATTCTCCATATCGACCACTTGTTAACCACTATTTGTGATTTGTTTGTGATATGAGCCTAAGAGCGATTGTACGTTGTCCCAGTTATGCACCTACAAGTAGGCCAGCACATCCGATTTCTGCGCTGCTTTTTATTTATTAGGTAGCACCCTAAGGCCTTCATCAATCGCCTCTTATGACATGCATTGTTGGTCGCAGTTATACTATTCTTTGCTGGCCTTGCGGGTCCCGCAACCACACGGGCGAATTAGGGTATAAAGTATCTAACTCTTTAAAATTGTATGCCCTAGTGTGCAGAAGGTAGGAGGGCCATTTCCTTTCCTCAAGTGTGAAATATCGAGTTTGGTATTAAACCCAGATCCTTCTTGTGCCCGAGTTGATAGAAGAACGATTATGCTCTCCTCCTTCTTCTTACGTACGACCAATCACACTTTGTGATATGTTTGATCTATGCCAACAACCTATATTCGTTGCACATTGCTTTTGTAGGCCCCTAAACACATAGACTTCTACACGTTCAGGACACATGCATCCGATTTCAGCCAAACCTCACTAGTCGCCTCCTACGACATGCGTGGCAGGTAACAGTGGTTCTATTATTTACTCCCACATTTGGGCCCGGTAACCACTTGGGCGAAAACGGTTATGCTAATACATCCCACAGACACCACTATTTAGTAAATACAAACACACACACACATATATATATATATATATATATATATATATATATATGCTTCGACGTTCTCTGGTCATGCGTTTAATCTAGTTTAGTTTAGTCGTCGGATCACCATCACTACACATCGAACAAATTAGTCCATAAGTGCTCCGATCTCTCCCTCAGTATGTCCATCAGCGTGTGGTGACTAACGACACCGGTTCTTTGTTGGTTTACAATTCTCCTTTGTCTGCCAGCATAGCGTTCTTGTCGAGCTACACCACACTTAACTTTGACTATGCGTTTAATCTACCGTGGACCACAAACTGGACAGTCAGCTTCAGGTCTGCCGTGTTTCCTCAAAGCTTAATTTTTCAGTTCGACTGAATGTAGCGACATGTTGCTTCTCTGCTCAGTAGGGCACTCATTTTTTATAACCATAATAACCCTTTCGCTGCTACATACTTTCCGAAGGCAGAGCTAAAAATAGCTACTCTTTGTTTCTAGGTCACAAACGTGAAGGTACGCCTATATCAGTGACAGTAGCAATGTATAACGTATTAAGGGGTGTTTAGCCCACAGAGGTGAGATAGTACAGACGTGTTAATTCATCTTTAGAAGTGAATGGGGAAACGTATATATACGTCTTTAGCAGCTAAAGGGATAAGAATGACTAGCGGACTCCAAATCAGAAGGACTCGAGTCAGGTACAGAACACACCCTTTAGACCACGGAAGTATCGAAACTGTCTTTCTTTTTTATAGACTTAAACTGGTTTCTTGACCTCTCTCACTATAATAGTTCTCAGATCAATATTTCTAAGAATGGGGTCAATAAGTTGTATCAGTTCTTTTCTGTTTCCCAATACAATTATTTACTCGATAACAGAACTTCAGTCTGAGCCAGGTCACTGATTTGACAGCATGTCTTCTGTTACAAACGAAGCTGGCATTGATGTAATGCAGGATAGGTTTACTCAGTGGCGGCTCGTGCTCATTTTTGTTGGTGGGGCCAGACACAAATTTTCGGAAAAATCATGGTGTTAGGTTAGGTTATATTTTAATTTATAAAATAATAATTACACGTTACACATTATTTTTGGTGGGGCCTGGCAACACTAGTCCTTAATTACGAGCCGCCACTGGGTTTGCTATACCGATAAAAGGTTGTTGATACAAGATCCTCTCAGAACTAGAGCATACCAATCTAATGTATGAGGACACCAATGTCATTAGTTGGTATCTTCAAGATTTGTAAAAATGTTTTAGGAGATCTATGTGGCGATATGGTTTAGATGTTTGTCTCGCCCGAGTGGTTACCGGGGCCCATATTGGGGTGTAAAGAATAGAACCACTGTTACCTGCCACTTATGTCGTAAGAGGCGACTATGGAGATTGGGCGTGTGGCTAGCTATCTCACACCGTAAAAAACTCTAGATGGCTACTGAACGGAGAGCGAACTACAGAACGCTGGCTGAAACCGGACACATCGCCGATGGATAAGCACCAGAGCCTCAAATGGCGCTGAAGATGTGACGTAAAACACACAAATGCTAAGGCTGCATGGATCAGATTTCCACATGAATAGAATTTATGGGGAGATCTGGTATATCGGTCTAGGCGGTGATCGCGCGAGAGAGAGAGAGAGCAGGTTTCGTGTTCTGAAGGTTTTGAGTTCAAATCCAGACCTCGGTGTTAGAGTGCGGCTACCAATCGGACGACCTGTGTTCAATTCATGGTAAGACCAAGGATAAATGAATAATTATAACAACTTCGCGGTGACTGACTAACCATGCGGCTATTAACTTCCTGAGTCTCTCGTCAACATGTCCTACACCGCCCCCCACCCAAAAAAAGTGGTACTACAGGAAGAAACGAAAGTTATCCTAAAATTGTTGCTTGTGGTTAAAGAATTCGTAATTTGTGCGACACTTTCAGTAGATAGCATTGCATTTATGTCGGAAGTAACGTAGCCATATTAGGAAACACGATGCAATGAATTAAATCCTTCACCTTTAGATCATTTTTATAAAACTCAAGTGGGACGGAGTAGAACAACATAAAACTCAAGTGGGACGGAGTAGCACAACATAAAACTCAAGTGGGACAGAGTAGCACAACATAAAACTCAAGTGGGACGGAGTAGCACAATATAAAATCAAGTGGGACGGAGTAGCACAATATAAAATCAAGTGGGACGGAGCAACACAATATAAAATCAAGTGGGACGGAGCAGCACAATATAAAATCAAGTGGGACGGACCAGCACAATATAAATTCAAGTGGGACGGACCAACACAATATAAAATCAAGTGGGACTGAGCAGCACAATATAAAATCAAGTGGGACTGAGCAGCACAATATAAAATCAAGTGGGACGGACCAGCACAATATAAAATCAAATGGGACGGAGTAGCACAATATAAAATCAAATGGGATGGAGCAGCACAATATAAAATCAAATGGGACGGAGCAGCACAATATAAAATCAAGTGGGACTGAGCAGCACAATATAAAATCAAGTGGGACTGAGCAGCACAATATAAAATCAATTGGGACTGACCAGCACAATATAAAATCAAATGGGACGGAGTAGCACAATATAAAATCAAATGGGACGGAGTAGCACAATATAAAATCAAATGGGATGGAGCAGCACAATATAAAATCAAATGGGATGGAGCAGCACAATATAAAATCAAATGGGACGGAGTAGCACAATATAAAAGAACGTTCGCTTCTTGATTCGAGCAAATACGAGTATTGGGTTCAGTTTAAGCAATCAACCTTTCAGAAATTACAAATTTTAAAAATCATGGCATATCCTTTACAGGACATCAACAACATTAAACGAGTCAGACACCACTTATACGTTGAGTAGATTGGCATTGTTTTCTAAACGGTGAGGTTTATTGTTATCGGTCGTAGAAATCTAAGGGAAGTAATTTGATTCCAAATTTGCCCGCCACGGAATTTGAACCAAGTAACCTTGGATTGTGATCGAGCTCACTACCTCGTAAGCTAAGACGCTCACTTCACAAATGATGAAATGAATATAACCGTCTACCACCTGCATAACTGAATTTAGAAAGTGAAATCACAAGTACTTTTCAAATGCGTTATGTAAAGAATATAGCACATTTTCACGTCTAGATAACATTAATGAATAATTCCTCTCGTACCGTTATACGTTACATAGGGCCTGCAAGTAGTGTCTTTATACCGCTCTATCCTGGGCAACGCTCAATCTCCTACATGGAACTGAGACCGATATTTCCTGCCTCTCTCAGCAAAGTTCTTTTCAGGGTCTCCTTAGGTCGTTCTCTCCTTCTTGAACCCTTTGCATCTCACTTCAATGCCTGCTTTGATATTCGTTGATCATTTCTCCTCAAGTGTGTCCAACATATCTCCATCTTCTCTTTCTTATAACAGTTGTCACTAGTGGTTGGCCAGACATTTTTCCTCAAGGTGTGTCCAACATATCTCCATCTTCTCTTTCTTATAACAGTTGTCACTAGTGGTTGACCAGACATTTTTCCTCAAGGTGTGTCCAACATATCTCCATCTTCTCTTTCTTATAACAGTTGTCACTAGTGGTTGACCAGACATTTCTCCTCAAGGTGTGTCCAACATATCTGCATCTTCTCTTTCTTATAACAGTTGTCACTAGTGGTTGACCAGACATTTCTCCTCAAGGTATGTCCAACATATCTCCATCTTCTCTTTCTTATAACAGTTGTCACTAGTGGTTGACCAGACATTTCTCCTCAAGGTATGTCCAACATATCTCCATCTTCTCTTTCTTATAACAGTTGTCACTAGTGGTTGACCAGACATTTCTCCTCAAGGTATGTCAAACATATCTCCATCTTCTCTTTCTTATAACAGTTGTCACTAGTGGTTGACCAGACATTTCTCCTCAAGGTATGTCTAACATATCTCCATCTTCTCTTTCTTATAACAGTTGTCACTAGTGGTTGACCAGACATTTCTCCTCAAGGTGTGCCCAACATATCTCCATCTTCTCTTTCTTATAACAGTTGTCACTAGTGGTTGACCAGACATTTCTTCTCAAGGTGTGTCCAACATATCTCCATCTTCTCTTTCTTATAACAGTTGTCACTAGTGGTTGACCAGACATTTCTTCTCAAGGTGTGTCTAACATATCTCCATCTTCTCTTTCTTATAACAGTTGTCACTAGTGGTTGACCAGACATTTCTCCTCAAGGTGTGTCCAACATATCTCCATCTTCTCTTTCTTATAACAATTGTCACTAGTGGTTGACCAGACATTTCTCCTCAAGGTATGTCTAACATATCTCCATCTTCTCTTTCTTATAACAGTTGTCACTAGTGGTTGACCAGACATTTCTCCTCAAGGTGTGCCCAACATATCTCCATCTTCTCTTTCTTATAACAGTTGTCACTAGTGGTTGACCAGACATTTCTTCTCAAGGTGTGTCCAACATATCTCCATCTTCTCTTTCTTATAACAGTTGTCACTAGTGGTTGACCAGACATTTCTCCTCAAGGTGTGTCCAACATATCTCCATCTTCTCTTTCTTATAACAGTTGTCACTAGTGGTTGACCAGACATTTCTTCTCAAGGTGTGTCCAACATATCTCCATCTTCTCTTTCTTATAACATTTGTCACTAGTGGTTGACCAGACATTTCTCCTCAAGGTGTGTCAACATATCTCCATCTTCTCTTTCTTATAACAGTTGTCACTAGTGGTTGACCAGACATTTCTTCTCAAGGTGTGTCCAACATATCTCCATCTTCTCTTTCTTATAACAGTTGTCACTAGTGGTTGACCAGACATTTCTTCTCAAGGTGTGTCCAACATATCTCCATCTTCTCTTTCTTATAACAGTTGTCACTAGTGGTCGACCAGAGATTTCTCCTCAAGGTATGTAGACAACACTAACATTATAATAAACATGAAATCAGCACATCAAAATAAAAACATATCAACAAAAATATTAGTTTTAGTTAAACTTCCATTAACACGTCAAATAATGAAGTGCGATGACTGTTTTGATATGTGATCTCTATATCCTTTTATGTTATCAAAATATGTGATTTTTTCAGCGGCGTTTTTTTATTTATTGTCAAATGATTTAGACGTGTTTAGAAATGTTACGATACATGTTTGTAACAATATACATTCTCGTCTAATAGCGACTTGAAATGTACATTCCTATGTATTTTACATCGTCTTCATCTTTTAACTTCCATCGGAGCACAGGTCTTCAACAAACTTCTTCCAGCCTTTTCTTTCTTCTGCTATCTCTTCCAATTCTGTCTTTTAATACCACTCCAGCTCTTTTCTCCAGGTATTTCTAGCCCTTCTCTTACTCATTTTTCTCTTCGGGTTCCAAAATAATGCCTGTCTTACAATGCTTCAGGTTGGTCTTCTCAACGTGTGTCCTATCCATCTCCACCGTCTCTTCTGTATCTTATTTTCCACTAGTATCTGCTTAGTTCTTTCTCTGAGTTCCTCGTTCATAACTTTATCACACCATCTCAGTCTCTCTATTCTACATAAACAATCTATTTACATCATATCATCATCAAATAGCTTGTCAGGAGTAGAACTTTGCCACCCCAGCAGTCCTCCGGAACCTCTCTCTTTCATAGGCCAGATGTCCTACCTCAGCAGCCGTCATGTTCAAACCATCAGTTACATCTTGAATCAATCTTCTCCGTGGTCTTCCTTCTTATCTTTACCTGTATGCCTCCTTTCATGATGGTCTTCTCCAGCCCTTCATGTCTTTTATATGTTCAAAATCTCTCAATAATTTTCTCTTTCTTATTGTAGCATCAGCCAGTTTTCTTTGATTTTGAGTTCTTTCTGGATAGATCTATTTGTTCTCTTCTCTGTCAAGATATACGGAGGACTCTTCTATAACACTTATATTCGAAAGCACATATGTTTTTCCACTTTTAACTTTGTTAGTATTTACCAAAATATACCACACACTAAATTTGTAGATAATGCACTTCTAAATCAACGTTTCCAATAGCAATTTCTTCTTCGTAAACATCATATATAGACACTCATTTTTGTGAAACTAATGAATAACATTTTTAGTTCATTGAAAGTATAGCAGGAGTAATAAGTTAGTACACCGATACTCAAGCCTTCAATTTACAGCAATCTCGATGTTCAATTTCTACGTGCGTGTTTGAAAGACTCTCATGTCATAATGGCTGTTCTCTAGTCTCGCCGAAAGGCAATTAGTTGGTCTAGATTGTCAGATGTTCAAACATTTCTTTCTAGACTTTTCAGAAATGTGATAGTAAGGAAAGTACCGGAAAAATTAGAGATGAAAAGTGTTATATTCAAAGGGGTCAGAAAGTAAGAAAATAATAGATTGATGTCACATTGAGAAAACGAGATGATATTCTGAGGAATGCAATACAAGAAGGAAAGACAGAGGAGAAGAAGCGATAGAAAAATGACACAAGGTAAGTAGATTTCATTAGTATAACACGTACATGGGCGGCCACAGACATTTTTCCAGGAGGAGAGAAGAGGAAGGGGCAAAATGAGTTAAAATGTATTATTTATTTTCTGTAGTAATTATTTCTTCATTTCTAGGTTTTTAAACTGTCTTTACTGTCTGTTTTCAAAACTGTCTTTACTGTCTGTTTTCTTAAAACTGTCTTTACTGTCTGTTTTTCTTAAAACTGTCTTTACTGGTCTGTTTTTCTTAAAACTGTCTTTACTGGTCTGTTTTTCTTAAAACTGTCTTTACTGGTCTGTTTTTCTTAAAACTGTCTTTACTGGTCTGTTTTTCTTAATACTGTCTTTACTGGTCTGTTTTTCTTAAAACTGTCTTTACTGGTCTGTTTTTCTTAAAACTGTCTTTACTGGTCTGTTTTTCTTAAAACTGTCTTTACTGGTCTGTTTTTCTTAAAACTGTCTTTACTGGTCTGTTTTTCTTAAAACTGTCTTTACTGGTCTGTTTCTTAAACTGTCTTTACTGTCTGTTTTTCTAAACTGTCTTTACTGGTCTGTTTTTCTTAATACTGTCTTTACTGGTCTGTTTTTCTTAAAACTGTCTTTACTGGTCTGTTTTTCTTAAAACTGTCTTTACTGGTCTGTTTTTCTTAAAACTGTCTTTACTGGTCTGTTTTTCTTAAAACTGTCTTTACTGGTCTGTTTTTCTTAAAACTGTCTTTACTGGTCTGTTTTCTTAAACTGTCTTTACTGGTCTGTTTTTCTTAAAACTGTCTTTACTGGTCTGTTTTTCTTAAAACTGTCTTTACTGGTCTGTTTTCAAACTGTCTTTACTGGTCTGTTTTTCTTTCTATGAAATACTTCTTCTTCTAACGCTCTATATCAACCACTGGTTAAACCACTCTCTGTGATATGTATGCGATCTGAGCCTAAAATTGATTGTATGTTGTGCCAGTTATGCGCCTACAAGTAGGCCACTACAATCCGATATCTGCGACGCTTTTTCTTTACTAGAGTAGCTTCCCTAGGTCACTACCTCAATCGCCTTGTAGGTCGCAGTGCTACTATTCTGTGCTCCCCATGCGAGCCCCGACAGCGTATATCCACATCTCAATTGCATTATATTTATAATAAAGATAGAATAAATCTGAAACGACGTGCATTCTTATAATGGTAATCCAAAATGAGTATTTTTGTTGTTATTGCTGGTTTACAAGCACAGAAAATCCATACTTGCACAGCAATCACTGGTATCACTAGTTCTGTTGTATATATAAACGTAAGGTTATGTCTGATAAATGCGAGTCATTATATAGAGGATTGGAACAGCGTGTCTAAGAGAAGAAATTTAATCTTAACATTAAGACATTTACTGTATCAGAAATCAGATCTCATTGCATGTGTGTCGCCTGTGTCGGTAGTGATGGATGAGGCGCAACGTGTTTGGAAGCCAGGAGGGATTCCTGCCGTCGCAGACAGCTTTAACTCTTTCAGTCCGTAATTTGTAAACAACAAGACGCATTTATATTTCAATATATACTGATATAGCTAGTATATTGAATGTGCGTCATCTTCAAACATACGGAGAACCAGTATATCGAATCATAAGGCTAAAGGGTTAAAATTCTTCCGTTACTTCTTCGTTCTTCCTGCAAGTGATAATTATTTAACCCTTTAGCTGCTAAGGACGTATATATACGTTTTCCCCAATCACTTCTAAAGACGCATTAACACGTCTGTTATTATCTCTCCTTTTGGGCTAAAGACGTGCTAACACGTTATACATTTCTACTGTCACTACTATAGGGATTACATTCACGTTTGTGACCTAGAAACAAAGAGTAGCTATTTTTAGCTCAGCCTTCAGAAAGTATGTAGCAGCGAAAGGGTTAAATAGATATGCGGCCTCTACAAAAGCTGTGGCGTGGCCACTGTTCTCTCTCTCTCGCCTTTTTAACTCGTATTTGGGCATAGGCTCTCAACCAACTCATGCCAAGTCTTCTAGCAGTTTCCTGTAACGTTTTCAAGCTCTTCTTTATATTGTTGATCTCTTCCTACAAATCCCTTCTCCATATATTTCTAAGCCTCACTTTTTTCGCTGTCCCTATGGGTTCCAATTTTGGAGCGTTGGAAGAACAAGAAGATGCTACCATTGTTTTGACAGTACAATAAACCAAATCTACATTTTTTTTTTTCGATCCAGAAGCACTTGAGCTTTTCAGCTCTTCGGTTCGGTGCCATGGACATCGTAAGCCTTCGGTTCGGTGTCACGAACACCGTAAATCTGGGGAATCTGTGGCTTTTTCTGCCATCTCGTGGAATTGAACCCGCACACACAGAGGGATAGTCACCGTAGTCCAACGCGCTACGAACACGCGGTTTCAATAAAGAACCATTTTTGTTATATCCCCCGCTCCCTCCCTCCGGGTTTCACTTTTCTCCACCACACCGTCAATATTTGTAAATCCTTAAATCATTAGCTTAGTGTTCGACTAAAATGTGGAACATCATGAAAGACATGCACTTTCCAACACACATAATACAACTCATAGAATCTCTATACAACGAACAACAGGCAACCATTAAAATAGGAGGTGAAATAGCTGAATGGTTCGAGATTCTAAAGGGGGTAAGACAAGGATGTATTTTGTCCCCATACTTATTCAACATATATGCCGATAACATCATGAGGAATGTAAAGACGATGCCAACTATGTGAATTACGACCCTCTCACTTTAGGCGGCAAATCCATACCAGAGCCTAGATACGCAGACGATACAGTATTATTATCCACCAGCAGAGAGGGTTTGGAAAACCTAATCATGACGACCAAGAAACATAGTGAAGACCAACATCTATATTTGAATACACAAAAACAAAAATCATGTCAACTGACAAAGCAAAAGGCTCACCTAACATCCAAGTAAACAATGAAGAACTCCAATGTGCAGAGAACTACGAATACCTGGGATCAATAATTAACAATAACGGTGACTGCTCCAAAGAGATCTCAAGAAGATTGGCAATAGCAATCAAGAAGTTAAACACAATGAAGAACATGTGGCTAAGCACCGGCAACATATTAAAATAAAAAATATTGAGAACATGTATTTTCCCGGTGGCTACTTATGGTTGTGAATCATGGACAATTACACAAAAACAAGAACGAAAATCCAGTCCTTCGAAACTAAATGCTACAGAAAGATTCTACGAATACCATGGACAGAAAAAAGAACGAACACTGATGTCCTGAAAGAACTAAATGTTAAAGAGAATTGGCTGATAAACAACATACTATACAGAAAAATTACATCACATCAAGCGTCACGATGGCCTGGAAAGAACAATACTAGAGGGCAGGGTCCCAGGACGCAGAGGCAGACCAAGAAGAAGATGGCTACAAGATATTAAAGAAACCATGAATATGACCATCGACGAAGTAGGTGAACTGGCTAGAAACAGAGTGAATTTCAAATGTGCTGCAAAGAGAGCAACGTCCTATAAAGGATACGCACCATTGTTGACAGTGTTCGACTGTCTTTTAAAAAAACCTATTTTCACATATTTCATCATCATAAAGTGCCATGCTGACTGGCACAGGTTGTCATATTTTTCTACAACTCCCTGTCTCTTGTTCTAGCTATGAGTTCTGATATTGTTTTCGCATCGTGCCATGAGGTAAATATGAATATATATATATAATCTTCTTCTTTTGTTATCACACTACTACCGAGTTGTTGCCCAGTGTCGTGGTTTCTGTTTTTGTCTTGCGCTGTTCTGGTGGCTTGGGTGATTGTTATTTTTGCTATTTGTCAGGATTCTGCTATGCCATCTAACCATCTTTTTCGTGGTCTTCCTCTCGCCTTCTTTCCTAATGTTCTGTTGTAGAAGACTCTGTATACTGTGGAGTTTGGATGCATTCTTATTAAGTGTTCAAACCATTTTATTCTTTGTTTCTCAATGTAGTTCAAGCAAGGTTCTGTACCAACTTTCTTTCTTATGCTGATGTTGGTGACTCTTGTCTTTCTGGTGTTTTTGATAACTTTTCGCATGCAGTGCATTTCACATGTAGTTATTTTTGTGACTGCGCTTTGCTCATTGTTCATGTTTGGCTCTGGTAACACACAGTAGGTATGAAAATGCTGTTGATCATCTGTTGCTTATCTGTCAGTGGAACTTGTGGGTGTCTTAACAATAGAGGATCGCTGGTAAGTTACATCATTTACTTTTGCACTCTAGCTCTCTTTGTCTAGTATATATAAAATAATGTTTTTTTCCTGTTGACCTCTAGCTTCTCCTGTATCTTTCATATTGTCGAACGTATCTTTCCGAAGTTGTTTTGTTTCTGATGGGTTAGATAAATGATCTGTTCGATTGTTTTTTCTGATGGGTTAGATAAATGATCTGTTCCGAATGTTTGTTTCTGATGGGTTAGATAATGATCTGTTCCGAACTGTTTGTTTCTGATGGGTTAGATAAGTGATCTGTTCCGAATTGTTTGTTTCTGATGGGTTAGATAAATGATCTGTTCCGAATTGTTTTTTTCTGATGGGTTAGATAAATGATCTGTTCCGAATTGTTTTTTTCTGATGGGTTAGATAAGTGATCTGTTCTCGACTGTTTGTTTCTGATGGGTTAGATAAGTGATCTGTTTCGAACTGTTTTTTTCTGATGGGTTAGATAAGTGATCTGTTTCGAACTGTTTTTTCTGATGGGTTAGATAATGATCTGTTTCGACTGTTTTTTCTGATGGGTTAGATAAGTGATCTGTTCTCGACTGTTTTTTTCTGATGGGTTAGATAAGTGATCTGTTTCGAACTGTTTTTTCTGATGGGTTAGATAATGATCTGTTTCGAACTGTTTTTCTAATGGGTTAGATAAGTGATCTGTTCTCGACTGTTTTTTTCTGATGGGTTAGATAAGTGATCTGTTCGAACTATTTTTTTCTGATGGGTTAGATAAGTGATCTGTTTCGAACTATTTTTTTCTGATGGGTTAGATAAGTGATCTGTTCCGAACATTTTGTTTTAAAAATAACATTTTCTTTTGTCATATTTTCTGTTCATAATAATCTAATAATTCTTCTATGAAACCAAATCTCTAAAGTTTCTCTTCTTCTTCTTTACGTTCGTTCTTTACGACCAATTCTAATCATTCTTTGTGACATATATGATCTTTGACAAGAACGTGTATACGTTGCACATTGGTTTGGAGGCTCCTAAACGCATAGACTTCTACACGTTTAGGACACGTGCATCCAATTTCAGCGAAACCTCCTTAGTCACTTCTTACGACATGTGTGGCAGGTAACAGTGGTTCTATTCTTTACACCCCAAATTTGGGTCCTGGTAACCACTCGGGCGTCTAAAGCTTCTAATAAGTTACTATTTTTCTATTTATTCTCCATGATTCATTTCAGTCTTCTTCTTCTTCTTTGCATTCGTTCTTTACGACCAATTTTAATCACTCTTTGCCAAGAACGTGTATACGTTGCACATTGGTATGGTAGGCCCTAAACGCATAGACTTCTACACGTTTAGGACACGTGCATCATATTTCAGCCAAATTCATTTCAGTGAATAGCCATCTGTGTGATGGTCTCTCTCTTATAGAGGAAGATCTCAGCGGCAGTGCAAGAACTACATAGCTCAGGTAAATGTCCCCAATGTAATTTGGAAGATGGCAACTTGTTCTTTGATTTTCATTTTAATCATTTATGTAGATAAAATTATAGATGGAAGAAAATGTTGGTATATTTCTTCTTCTATCTACTCCAACTCTCCATAACGACTACCTGTTAAACCACTCTTGTGATTTGCATGTGATCTTAGCCTAAGAGCGATTGTACCTTGTGCCAGTGATGCACCTACAAGTAGGCCAGCACATCTGATTTATGCAACGCTTTTTTGATTTACTAGAGTGCTTCAGTAGGTCCTTACCTTATTCACCTCTTACGATATACCTTGAAGGTCGCAGTGGTACTATTCTTTGCTCCACTTGCGGGCCCCAGCAACACACAGGCGTATTCTTTTATGTAGATGGAATGATAGATGGTAGAACACTTCGGTATAAGCAAACAAACATACAAACAGACAGACATACGCACATGAGGGACTACAGCAAGCATATGTAAGGTCGACAAAAATCCAACAAAATGGCTCCAATTATGGGGGATAAACCGTAGACGGTAGCAAATGTCATAACAATGTCATACAAAAATCTTCAATCATTATTTCTCACGATTACCACATTCATTATCATTACGCAGAGGCCTAAAATTGACATCTTAATCCGCTTCAAATGGGCAGAGTACAGTCTGGTGAAAAAAAACGGTAGAAAAACACGCAAAGAAAAGACACAAAAGCAATACACAACAGCAGTCGTGCAGTTTCAGACAAACGTTATAAATCATATTTGTAATAAATGGACAATGCTAGCAAACACTAGCAGACATTCATCTCAGGACTTCGATCGGTTTTATGATATTCATACAATAACCGATGCATTTTTGGGTTAGTTTTGTTGGGGTTTATTTTTAGGGAGAGATTATTCTGTGTCAATTTTAGCATCTAGTGGGTGGAAAGGAGAATTCTCGATCTGAAAGTACCATTTATGCTTTCAGGTCTGGGTCATTTTCAGTCAAATTAACTGCGAAAAACTGTTGGTGATTTTGGTGATTTGCTGAACTAGGAACACACAGGAAGCGCTAAAGAGAACAGAATACTGTCATTTCGCAATCATAGGTCATTTCAAATGATATATGATAGTACACAATCTCCCCAAGTCTTCTCCACAAGAACAGTTTGCTTTTTCTACATTATGTTCAAAAAGATCTTTATAAATATTTATGATTCGCGGTTTATATTCTTCAAATTAGTATTATTTACAATTTATATTTGGGTTCTTTAATAACGAGTCTCTGTTCATATTATTCTTCTATAACGATTTACTGTTCATATTCTTCCTGTATAACAGATGAGTTTTCACATTTTTTCTCTTATAACATTTCACTGTTCATATTCTATCTTGTACAACATTTCACTGTTCATATTCTATCTTGTACAACAATTCACTGTTCATATTCTATCTTGTACAACAATTCACTGTTCATATTATATCTTGTACAACGATTTACTGCTCATATTCTATCTTGTACAACAATTCACTGTTCATATTCTATCTTGTACAACGATTTACAGTTCATATTCTATCTTGTACAACAATTCACTGTTCATATTCTATCTTGTACAACAATTCACTGTTCATATTCTATCTTGTACAACAATTCACTGTTCATATTCTATCTTGTACAACGATTTACAGTTCATATTCTATCTTGTACAACAATTCACTGTTCATATTCTATCTTGTACAACAATTCACTGTTCATATTCTATCTTGTACAACGATTTACTGCTCATATTCTATCTTGTACAACAATTTACTGCTCATATTCTATCTTGTACAACGATTTACTGCTCATATTCTATCTTGTACAACAATTCACTGTTCATATTCTATCTTGTACAACAATTCACTGTTCATATTATATCTTGTACAACGATTTACTGCTCATATTCTATCTTGTACAACAATTCACTGTTCATATTCTATCTTGTACAACAATTCACTGTTCATATTCGTCATATTCTTCATCTATAACGATTCACTGTTCAGTCACTACATTAATTTTTATTTATATAATTCACAGTAACTTTTTAAAAATCTAATTTATGACATCTTATCTTGATTAATTTAAGTCCATCATAAATTAAAGAAAAGGAACCAGTTTTCATACCATCAGGTATATGGAAAAATATACGGTGTTTTGACCGAACTTCGTCATCGACACACGTTGATTGAAGTCGACACACGTTGATTGAAGTCGACACACGTTGATTGAAGTCGACACACGTTGATTGAAGTCGACACACGTTGATTGAAGTCGACACACGTTGATTGAAGTCGACACACGTTGATTGAAGTCGACACACGTTGATTGAAGTCGACACACGTTGATTGAAGTCGACATTGGTTGATTGTAGTCGACACAAGTTGATTGAAGTCGACACACGTTGATTGAAGTCGACACACGTTGATTGAAGTCGACACAAGTTGATTGAAGTCGACACACGTTGATTGAAGTCGACACATGATGGATGTTGTAGACAACATCACGTCGGCCACCTCTATTATCCAGTGCTTTTTTTTGGTATCCAACAGAAGTTATGTTGAGATGAGACACGCAGCAACCGGATATAGATCCACTGTCACTAGGGAATTAAACCTGGATTACATGCCTAATGAGCGAGTGCACTAACTACTATGCTATTGCTTCTCTCAACTGTGTTCCAATAGATGCGTTGAATTGAAAGACTGTTAGAAATGTTAATGATAAATTGTAGCCCTATGGGCTTCTGGGAACGGAATGGAAAACGTAATGAGACAGAAAGTGAGAATCTAACACCGCCCACCCCCCACCAGTGGGCGCTGAAGCGTTCTAGGAGTGGCGATAGTGGGTTCAGAAGAATTGGAAGGGGGAGGTTCAGGCGATTAGGGGTCGGTGGCTCCTTAAAGAAGAAATTAATAATAAATATTTTAAAATAAATTATTTTCGTGATTTTGCGATTGAATAATCATTTAAAAGTTGAATTCTGCATTTTAATTTATCTTATGCTCTATCTTACACGATCCATTTTTCCATCAATTTTCTATTTTATGCATATAATCATTTGAAAATTGACCATGTATGACAAATATATATATATCAATTTTCTATGTCAAAGAGAAAATAGAGCATGTATATATGTGAGGGGGAGTTGGCAAACTGTTATATTGTGGAGGTGGGGGGCGTTACAAAGTTTATGTTGCGCAAAGTGGCGGCGGCCGAAAAAGTTTGAAATCTATGATCTAACCGGTTTAAAGCCGAAGGATTGATTTCATTGCACCGTAAATTTACCCCATATGGCTCGGTCACTCTCCGCAAAAATAGCGCGTCATGTGCAGAGAGTGTTGCACGTAGAACTCCGTACCTCTAGCACGATCCAAGATGTCTCTGGAAAAATACATATGTTAAAGGAACATCGCAGTCTGGGAATCGAATCTACCACCTTCGGAACGTGTGTGTGTGTGTGTGTGTGTGTGTGTGTGAGAGAGAGAGATGATAGACAGAAAGACAGACAGATAGACATATATATAGATAGATACATATATATAGATATATATAGACAGATATATATATATATATATATATATATATATATATAGATAGATAGATATATATATATAGATAGATAGATAGATAGATAGATAGATAGATAGATAGATAGATAGATAGATAGATAGATAGATAGATAGATAGATAGATAGATAGATAGACAGATAGACAGATAGACAGATAGACAGATAGACAGATAGACAGATAGACAGATAGATAGATAGATAGATCGATAGATAGATAGATAGATAGATAGATAGATAGATAGATAGATAGATAGATAGATAGATAGATAGACAGATAGACAGATAGACAGATAGACAGATAGACATATAGACAGATAGACAGATAGACAGACAGACATACAGACAGACAGACATACATACATACAGACAGATAGACAGACAGACAGACAGACAGACAGACCGATAGATAGATAGATATGTCATAGCCCCTCCCCAGGTGACAGCTGATGAACCAGACAGTTAGCTTTAGTGTGTAGTTTATATATAAATAGATATTTTTAATAGCGGACTTAGTGTTTACTCTCTGAGCAGAAGGGTAACATTAAACGAGACAATGACGTTTTGCGTAGAGAGTGACGAGTTAGCAACAGTTAGAAAACATAAGAGACAACAATAAGATACAGATGGACGTGTCTGTTGTATCGTCCAGATAATTAACACCGAAATAAACTCATAAAACGAAGTCATTAGTCGTTCTGTATATGGAGAATGTATGAATGTAACGTACAAATGAGGAACCCTTGTAACTAATATGGAACATCGTTAATATATTGGCATACAATAATATGGAACTCGGGAAGGAAGGAAAGTGACATCGGCTAAGTAGCCATTAAGAAACTACAATGAAACTAAGATGAAACGGTTAGGAAACTGCAATGAAGAACTCAGTACTATGAGATAAATGTATAGGACTCAACTGGAAGATAACTGTATGGTATGGACGTTTCGATACTACAACAATTATACTTAAATATATTTATATAAAGGAGGGAACATCATTGATGTACATTTACATGAAATAATATGGAGTGTATAAAGGAGGGAATATATCACTATCGATGTAAATATTACAAAGAAGACAGGGAAGTCTCGACAGGAACCACGATTTATAACCCTACATATATATAATGGTAACTCTGCAACTATGGAGGAGCGGAGCAAACGTAGGACCAAGTCATCGAACCATCAAACCGGCATCCTGACCACCATAGATAATCGTCATTGACCCTCCACCACTACGAATACTGACAACAAGTTACAGTTGCAACAATAACGATATCATTATCAACAAACTAACAACGAATCTTACCACCTAGGTGGCCTACTAAAATGATAGAGTGGGCCCAAGGGAATGATGGCCCCTACTTCAGACAGACAGGCAGGCAGGCAGGCAGGCAGGCAGGCAGGCAGACAGACAGACAGACAGACAGAAAGACAGACAGACAGATAGACAGATAGATAGACAGATAGACAGATAGAAGATAGAAGATAGACAGATAGATAGATAGATAGATAGATAGATAGATAGATAGAATAGATAGATAGATAGATAGATAGATAGATAGATAGATAGATAGATAGATAGATAGATAGATAGATAGATAGATAGATAGATAGATAGATAGATAGATAGATAGATAGATAGATAGATAGATAGAGGAAAAGAGAGATCTACTTCAAGAGAACTTCATACATTGCATTACAAAAATCTGGTGTGATCTAAAACTTTCAAAAACATGAAACTAGCAGTTATAAACATTGTTATACAATTTTGTTCCCTGTTATAACTCAACAAATGTATATAACATTTTTCGTTTCGTTGTTTCATTGCTATTAGTTCTTTTTCTATAACTTCTATTTATAGTTTCGCAACGTATCATATCAACTAAAGAGATGGTTCTGACATAGACAGAGATAATATCACCCTGAGAATAAATAAATCTCTAGTCTGACAAAAGGAACAATACAATAACCTAGGTTTATTAAAAAAGTTATATCACCATTAAAAACGAAATACGCAATATAATATTGAAGTTTCAGACAAATGAGAAAATGTATTTTTAGAAAATCGAATTCGTGTCTGCCAAAATTCGTTTAATTCGTAGACTAGCATATTATTTTTTTAGAAATATTAATCCGACCTTTTTATAAATTGAATTCCCAGCAAGAATAATGCTTTGTATTATATTACAGAGATACATCTAAGTTATATGAAGGAAGTTAAAAGTAACAGATTTATTTGATCTACACATGAGAACGAAACAAAATTATTGAATTAATTTTAAAAGTTGTAGTGTTAGGTGTTGGTAAGGAATATTATCTGGATTTAGAATATTTAGTTTTTAACATCTTTTAGAAGTTTTAATAAAATATAGAATTGTAAGTTTTATAGTAGTTTTCAAACTAAGTTGCGAGCTTTAACGTGCCTGTCTGTTACATAAGTTTTCTATGTTCTTCTGTCTGTTACATAAGTTTTCTATGTTCTTCTGTCTGTTACATAAGTTTTCTATGTTCTTCTGTCTGTTACATAAGTTTTCTATGTTCTTCTGTCTGTCTCATAAGTTCTCTATGTTCTTCTGTCTGTTACATAAGTTCTCTATGTTCTTCTGTCTGTTACATAAGCTCTCTATGTTCTTCTGTTCATAGCTCTTGTTCTTCTGTTACATAAGCTCTCTATGTTCTTCTGTCTTTACATAAGTTTCTATGTTCTTCTGTCTGTTACAAGTTCTCTATGTTCTTCTGTCTGTTATAAGTCTCTATGTTCTTCTGTTACATAAGCTCTCTATGTTCTTCTGTCTGTTACATAAGCTCTCTATGTTTCTTTCTAACTGTTCACATAAGCTCTCTATGTTCTCTCTGTTACATAAGCTCTCTATGTTCTTCTGTTACATAAGCTCTCTATGTTCTTCTGTTACATAAGCTCTCTATGTTCTTCTGTTACATAAGCTCTCTATGTTCTTCTGTCTGTTACATAAGCTCTCTATGTTCTTCTGTCTGTTACATAAGCTCTATGTTCTCTGTCTGTTACATAAGCTCTCTATGTTCTTCTGTCTGTTACATAAGCTCTATGTCTGTCTGTTACATAGCCTCTATGTCTCTGTTGTTACATAAGCTCTCTATGTTCCTCTGTCTGTTACATAAGCTCTCTATGTTCTTCTGTCTGTTACATAAGCTCTCTATTCCTAAGCTTCTATTTCTTCTGTCTGTTACATAAGCTCCTCTCTATGTTCTTCTGTCTGTCACATAAGCTCTCTATGTTCCTCTATGTTACATAAGCTCTCTGTGTTCCTCTATCTGTCACATAAGCTCACTATATTCCTTAGCCTATCATGTTAAGCTTTCAGTTTTCCTCTGCATTCTAAGTACGATGTGTCTATTCCACATATTTTAGACACGTACGAACCAACTTAATTCAAGTCTGTGAACAGAATATGTGAACCGTGATTGCAGGAATTCAGGTCGCAAATTTCAACCAAATCATCAACATGTGAATGAGCTATTTATATGGCTTGACACCGACTCAGCGTTATGTTACCGCGTAATTTAAGCAGCTTCGATCAATCAACGCTCATGACGCATTATCGTCGTAAGGCGATTGAATGAATTAACTAGGAAACATGATTTATGAATATTTAGTGTTGGAGAGGCTGAAGCAGCAGTACAGGGGTTAGTGTAATTGTGTCGTATTCTCGTTGTTCTTAGTTCGAAACCCATAGTTTGATTTCAAATTTGTTTTGACCGCATCGGCTCCCAAGTTGATGCAAGTTTAATTTGGTACCAATGAAATATCGGGAGTAAAAGAGCGTTCCCTTTTTTCCTTGGCGGCATATGTTTGTGAGATATGGAACATTGACAAAACTGTGGAGAAGATAGTTAATTAATGCCTTTGAATGCATATGCTACAGAAGATACTTAGAATATCATGGACAGAGAAAAGAACAAATGCTTCTGTTCTGCAACAGCTTGATATTAAAGTGATTTGGCTATTAAAGAACATAAAATCAATAAAAATAAAGTATTTCGCACACATCACACGACATGAGTGCATAGAGAAGATAATTTTGGAGGTAATCATGCCTGGAAGAAGAATGAGTGGATGACCTAGAAGACGATGGATGAAAGATGTGATTGACGATCTGAGAAGCTGACGCTGGTAAACTTACACAGAATAGAGAGTTTTTCATAACTGCTGTCATGGGAGCCAAGTTCCAGGAAGGACAAGCTACTTGATGATGATAAAAAGAGACCGAAGAGATGTTTGCCGCATTATTATATGTTACATAGATCCTGCAAGTAATTTCTCCATACCGATCTGTCCTGGGCAACTTCTTATACAGAAATGTGTTTGATATTTCCCGCCTCTATCAGTATAGTTCATTTTAAGGTTTTCTTAGGGCATCCTTTCATCTTTCATCTTTTTGCCTTCTTCTTTCTTCTTTTTTATTCCTTCTTCCTTCTTCTATCCTCCTTCATCTTTCTTCCTTTTTTTTTCTTCCTTCTATCCTCCATCTTTCTTCCTTCTTTTTTATTCCTTCTTCTATCCTCCTTCATCTTTCTTCCTTCTTCTTTCTTCCTTCTTTTTTATTCCATCTTCCTTCTTCTACCCTCCTTCATCTTTCTTCCTTCTTCTTCCTTCCTTCTTTTTTATTCCATATTCCTTCTTCTACCCTCCTTCATCTTTCTTCCTTCTTCTTCCTTCTTTTTTATTCTATCTTCCTTCTTTTTTATTCCATATTCCTTCTTCTACCCTCCTTCATCTTTCTTCCTTCTTCTTCCTTCTTTTTTATTCCTTCTTCTATCCTCCTTCATCTTTCTTCCTTCTTCTTTCTTCCTTCTTTTTTATTCCATCTTCCTTCTTCTACCCTCCTTCATCTTTCTTCCTTCTTCTTCCTTCCTTCTTTTTTATTCCATATTCCTTCTTCTACCCTTCTTCATCTTTCTTCCTTCTTCTTCCTTCTTTTTTATTCTATCTTCCTTCTTTTTTATTCCTTCTTCTATCCTCCTTCATCTTTCTTCTTTCTTCCTTCTTCTTCTTTCTTTCATCTTCCATCTCCCTTCTTCTATCCTTCCTTCATATTTCTTCCTTCTTTCATCTTCCATCTTCCTTCTTCTATCCTCCTTCATATTTTTCCTCCTTTTTATTCCATCTTCCTTCTTCTATTCTCCTTCATCTTTCTTCCTTCTTTTTTATTCGTCTTCTTCTTCTTCGAACGCTTCCTATAGACCACTTGTTAAATATTCTGTGTGATTTGTATGTGATCTGAGCCGAAGAGCGATTGTACGTTGTGCCAGTTATGCGCGTACAATTTAGGCCAGCACATCCGATTTCTGCGTTGTGTTTTATTTACTAGGGTAGCTTTCCTAGGTCCTACATCAATCGCCTCTTACGACATGCCTTGTAGGTCGCAGCGGTACTACTCTTTGCTTCCTTTGCGGGTCCCGGCACCACACCGGCGACTGGTAGCGTCAGTTATCTCAGAACAGTCACAATTTCATCGTCTGAACTTCTAAACATAGCGTGTGCAAACCGAAGTCCCGGAAATCAAGCTAGTGCAATGGCCGCTAATGTACAAGTGATTGACAAGCACGTGAAGGTGATTGAATAACCACTCTTCAGTGTCAGTGTTCATTGAACCGACATATCTTATGAGCACGGTCTGCATATTATATGACTTAAGTAAAACGAAACAATAATATCTGAGATGAGCGTAAGAAAATCGTGATGAATATCACATCCTGCAAACTAATTTTTTGAATTCTTTTGAATTTTTGAATTTTGGAACTATTGAAACTAACAGACTGTGCATCCTTGGAGACCATCATTAAGAGACTAAGATGGAGGTGGTTTGGACATGTGTGTCGAATGCCAGTGGGGACATTAGCTAGGACAGCTCTCAGATGGACAGCGGATGGGAAGAGAAGGCCTGGACGACCAAGGGAAACATGGAGGAGAACTTTGGAGAGAGACAGAGTTGTAGGATTATGTCCTGACATTGGCGATGCTTGGTAGAAAGGCAGCAGAACGGCAACAGTGGAAGTTTCTTGTAGAAGCCTTATGTGTCAATCGGGACATGAAGAGGGTATAGATAGATAGATGAATATTATACTTCTATGACGGTTCTATTTCCATTAAAAAAACGTCAAACATCCTAGAAAATAGTCTCAGAAAATATTTAATCCATATTTTATTATTTCGGAAGCGCGTTTGGCCGAGGGGATTAGAGCGAAGCTTCCATTCGGGAGACCCGTATTCAATCTGCGGTAGAGTCACAAAGAGTGATTAAAATTGATCGTAAAGAACGAACGCCAGAAGAAGAAGAAGATAGAAAATAGTCTCAGTCTAAAAATAGTTGTTCTATATTTCAGAATTCACACATCACATGAAAGCAGAATAAAAGTAATTGCTCTAACTATTCTGATAATGTGTATAACTACACATACTGTTTGAATTGGTAAAAGGTATAATTCCAACTATTTTTCTCAGTTTTCCGTGAAGCAAAACCGTTTCAATATAATTTGAAATTCTCGCAGAAGGTGTTGGCAAATAATTACCATCAATTATAGATTGTAAATTTCATATTTATAACAAAAGTGAATAAGACGTGATTACTGTCAGTAATTTGAACAAGCATGACGAAGGAAAATAACAAAATATTATAAAATGTAATTGCAGGTAAATGTGTCTGCAATTATGAACAAGACAATTATTTGTGTTCTACCATATTTTATAAGTGACACTAGTGACAACTGTTATAAGAAATAGAAGATGGAGATATGTTGGACACACCTTGAGGAGAAATGATCAACGAATATCAAAGCAGGCATTGAAGTGGGATGCAAAGGGTTCAAAAAGAGAGGACGACCTAAGGAGACACTGAAACAAACTTTGCTGAGAGAGGCAAGAAATATCGATCTCAGTTCCATTTAGGAGATTGAGCGAGTTACTCAGGATAGAGCGGTATGGAGAAGTTGCTTGCAGGCCCTATGTAACGTATAACGGTACGAGAGTAATTATTATTATATTTTATAAGACAATGGCGCTGGATTGGACATGTACTCAAGAGGAGAAAGGTAAGCTGGCAAAGACATACAATACAGTGGGCACCTCAGTGACAGCGGGAATAAGAGAGACATAGTAGTGCATATAGAAGAACATTTGAAGAAAATTTGAAGGAGATGCATAGGATAAGGTTTGAGGTAGAAAGAATGGCACAAAATTGAATTGAGTGGGTATTTTTTGTCTCTGCCTTATGTGCAACGACGGTGCAACAAGGACTGTGATATGTTGTAGCTGCTTGTGGTCTAGCGATAATGATCGGAGTATCTGTGACTAAGTGGTTAAGTGGCTTGTGTTCCGAAGGTCGTGGATTCGATCCCGGACCGCTTCGTTCTGTTCACGAGAGCATTTTTTTCCAGAGATCCATAGGAACCTTGTTTTTTCCTTTTCCGTAAAACCATTTTTTAAACAGGAATTGTTTATCAAACTCTAACCAGACAACATACAATTAAAAGAGATCGGATACTGAGCTAAGGGAAGACCAAGAAAAAGATGGATAGACAATATCAAGACCACACTACATAAACACGGATACAACACAACAAGGGCGACTCATCTAGCCAAGAACGCAAATTAAAGCTCCCATCCCTACGCTTAACGGCAAGAGTGGACATCCAACTACATCTTCCACCTGGGAATAGACAATAGACAATAGACCAAATCCCAACCTTGAGGACCCAGGAGTTCCATTTTTGTCTGCCTTCTATCTTTCAGTCTGTCTAACATGGGTGTCCCTACCAAGAGCAAAGCTCAGCATAGTTTTCCGGAATACATGGAGGTACCCCACTAATACAATGGGAAATACGCAACTTGAGCCTTATGCTTTCCTTGATCAGAAGCACCCCTAGTGTGATGTGGTCAAGATCCACTGTTATATTTACTTCACGTGTTTCTGTAACGAGCTGAGGTTGCATCGATTAGCAGTTGTAGGAAGAAAATTCTTCTCCAACTGGTTTTAATCTGGTACAAAGCATTCAGTAGCATTCTACATCTCAATGAAAGCCTGAACATTCTCCATTTTAACAGTAACATTGAGGTGAGAGCCACAGTAGCATAGTCGTTAGTGAATTCGCTTCTTAGGCAGAGGTCCGGGTTCAATTACATGCGGATATTTTAGGGCCGTAACGGCTCTTAGATCGACCCAGCCTTTATTGAAAAAGCCTTTGAAGTAAAGGCGACTGCGTAGTGTTGACCAGATCCAATATCGTGCATCGACGGTCAATGAAAAATACGAGCGTAACATCGTTTTACCAATATAGCTCGAGATATAAAAAGGGTTTCTTACTTTTCTTATGTCTTGGTGAGCCATCGACGTTTGAGATAGACTGAACACGCGTGCCGCAAGATTGTTGGTAGAATTCCCACAAGCATCCTATATGACCAATTAACAAACAACGGATACTAGACAGCTTGGGCGCCAGTATCCCGCTTTATTGACACTTGCAGGCGTGATCTAAGATGATTGTTGGTATAATCCCCAAAAGCATCCTATATGACCAACTCACAACGGATACTAGACAACACGGGCGCCATTATCCCGCTTTATTGACACTTGCAGGCGTGATCTAAGATGATTGTTGGTAGAATCCCCAAAAGCATCATGTATGACCAACTCACAACGGATACTAGACAACACGGGCGCCAGTATCCCGCTTTATTGACACTTGCAGGCGTGATCTAAGATGATTGTTGGTATAATCCCCAAAAGCATCCTATATGACCAACTCACAACGGATACTAGACAACACGGGCGCCATTATCCCGCTTTATTGACACTTGTAGGCGTGATCTAAGATCACGTGGCAAAGACAAACATGATTGAGAGCGGATGGTCAGAGACAGCACCATGGAGAGAGGCAGGAAGGGATGGCTCAGAAAGGGTGAAGGAAGCGCTGTCGCATATCAAAGCAAACAAGAGGTCAGAGATCATAGAGGGCATCTTCTTCATTATCAGCTCCAGTTACCAGTTTCGTGTGCAGCAACTCTTGCAAGGAGTACCCCTCCAGAATAATCCACTACAACCGCAATAGACTAAGCGATTCAGCATCGAACAAACACAATTACACACACACACACACACTCTCTCTCTCTCTCTCTCTTCCTTTAGTCTGTGACGCCCCTAACGCTTAATGCAACAATAAATGTACACCATTATTCTCTATTCTTGGTAGTCCTCTGTATTGCGTCTCTGCTGAGATTCATTTTGATAAATTATTGTTCCTCTATGTCGTTTTGGATCTGCTGCCTTTTCATTTACCCTCTAGTATTCACCTCACCGCAGTATTCGTGTGACAAAGTTTCTTTACATGCGTATCCCATGTCTGATCCAATTCCAGCATGTCTTTTGCGTGAGGATGTTCATATTCTCTTGTTAAGAATGTACCAACAGTTCTAGGTTTGAGATAGTAAGTCAGAACACGCTACGCGCTGGCTGAAACCAGACACGTCGACGAAGGATAAGCACCAGAGCTCCAAATGGCGCAGAATGATGTGACGTGAAAAACCGTTCTTGGCAAAGGCTGTTTATATATCACAACAAGAATGATCAAAATGACCGAAAAGAACGATAGAAAAAGAAGAACACGCTACGACTCAAAAACCATTGTCTCTCGACACAAAAATATCAATGAAAAAGCATCTGCAATTAAAGTGGAGAAAAAATCTGCTACCACTGCTGTCAAGAACCAGAAGTAAAGCAAATTTAAAACCACAATAAAAAGCACAATATAAAAACACAGAAAACAGCACACAATCTTCAGAAAAAACACACACAAAACTACAAATAAAATACTCGACGGAAAGCGGATTACAAATCACAATCTGGAAATGATACGAAAAAGCAATAACGGCATCTCTCAATATCAAGTTACTCCCGTCAGCACTTTTCATTCTGTACGTGTCAAACTGGCCCCTGGGAAGAAGATAGTACTAGGATATCTATGGTCTCTAAGGTCTTGTGGCCTTTTGAAATTGTATAGTGTCACTCCTTTGGGAGTTGGCGGTCAGTCGATTGGTCCTTGTGTAACTTTTGCTCTGACAATAGAAGGAGAGAATTGGTCAGAATTGAATTTTTTCCTGTCTATGGGATACAGAATGAGAGTAAATGGTAGCGGACAATTGAATTCTGTTGGTGTCTGAAACCAGGAAGTGTAATAAAAGTGGATGAGAATGTAATGAAGGAGAAAGCAAGCAACTGAGGGTAGGTTGAGCATAGACTAGAAAGATTAACTGTTGAGGAAGAAGAGCAATAATTGTTGAAGGAGAAAGCTAGCAACTGAGGGTAAGTTGAACATAGACTAGAAAGATGAACTGTTGAGGGAAGAAGAACAATAATTGTTGAAGGAGAAAGCTAGCAACTGAGGGTAAGTTGAACATAGACTAGAAAGATTAACTGTTGGGGGAAGAAGAACAATAATTGTTGAAGGAGAAAGCTAGCAACTGAGGGTAGGTTGAGCATAGACTAGAAAGATGAACTGTTGAGGAAGAAGAACAATAATTGTTGAAAGAGAAAGCTAACAACTGAGGGTAAGTTGAACATAGACTAGAAAGATTAACTGTTGAGGGAGGAAGAGCAATAATTGTTGAAGGAGAAAGCTAGCAACTGAGGGTAAGTTGAACATAGACTAGAAAGATTAACTGTTGAGGGAAGAAGAACAATAATTGTTGAGGGAGAAAGCTAGCAACTGAGGGTAGGTTGAACATAGACTAGAAAGATGAACTGTTGAGGGAAGAAGAACAATAATTGTTGAAGGAGAAAGCTAGCAACTGAAAAGTAAGTGTGAACATAGACTAGAAAGATTAACTGTTGAAGAAGAAGAACAATAATTGTCTGAGGGATACAGAACTGAGAGTAATTGAAATAGCTGAAATTAACTGTTGGGGAACAGAAGAACAATAATTGTTGAAGGAGAAAGCTAGCAACTGAGGGTAAGTTGAACATAGACTAGAAAGATGAACTGTTGAGGGAAGAAGAACAATAATTGTTGAAGGAGAAAGCTAGCAACTGAGGGTAAGTTGAACATAGACTAGAAAGATTAACTGTTGAGGGAAGAAGAACAATAATTGTTGAAGGAGAAAGCTAGCAACTGAGGGTAGGTTGAACATAGACTAGAAAGATGAACTGTTGAGGGAAGAAGAACAATAATTGTTGAAGGAGAAAGCTAGCAACTGAGGGTAGGTTGAACATAGACTAGAAAAGAACTTTGAGGAGAAGAACATAATGTTGAGGGAGAAAGCTAGCAACTGAGGGTAAGTTGAACATAGACTAGAAAGATTAACTGTTGAGGGAAGAAGAACAATAATTGTTGAAGGAGAAAGCTAGCAACTGAGGGTAAGTTGAACATAGACTAGAAAGATTAACTGTTGAGAGGAAGAAGAACTAATTGTTGAGAGAAAGCTAGAACTGAGGGAGTTGAACATAGACTAGAAAGATTAACTGTTGAGGGAAGAAGAACAATAATTGTTGAAGAGAAAGCTTAAGCAAAACTGAAAGTAGTGAGTATTCTTCTTCTTCTTCAAACGCTCCATATCGACCACTTGTTAACCACTCTGTGGGATTTGTATGTGATCTGAGCCTAAAAGCGATTGTACGTTGTGCCAGTTATGCACCTACAAGTACGCCAGCACATCCGATTTCTGCGATGCTTTTTATTTACAAGGGTAGCTTCCTAGGTCCTACATCAGTCACCTCTTACGACCTGCCTCGTAGTTGCCAGTACTCCTATTCTTTGCTTCCCTTGCGAGCCTCGGCTACACACATGCTTGCTTCTTCTAATTCTGCGTTTGCCCACTGAGAGTTAGGGCGTCAGTCATAATGAATGGATTGACGCTTCTGACTGATTATTGAGTGAAAACCTGCTTTACCATTTGACTGGTGTCCCTCGCCATGCAAGCGGGCATTCGTCGACCTCAGAGGTAGGAAATGTTTTTAATATGGCTGAAAAAAGGAAGATTGAAGAATGAGGGCGTTAGATGAGAGAGAACATTGGACAGAGATACAATAATTGAGGAGAGAGACAGAAAGAAAGAAAGAGCATTAGACAAGAAGATATCAAATGAAGGAATGAAGAACATTAGAGAGGAACGATGGAAGTTGAGATACGAGGCGCCCGTGTGTTTCCAGGGTCAGTAAGGGGAACAAAGAATAGTAACACTGAGATCTACAAGGCATGTCGTAAGAGGCGACTGATGTGGAGGCCTAGGAAAGCTATCCCAGTAATTAAATGTGTCGCAGAAATCGGATGTGCTGGCCTACTTGTAGGCACATAACTAGCACAATGTACAATCGCTCTTAGTCTCAGATCACATACAAATCATAAAGTGTGGTTTAAGAAGTAGAGCGTTCGAACGACGTGCATTCAAAGGATACAAAATAATTGAGAAGAGAGAGAGAGAAATATAGAGAGACAAAATGATAACAATTAGGTAAGGACGACATCAGAAAGGAAAAGTGGACGTTAATGGAGACGAAACATTTGAAAGATACAAAACAAGTGAGTTAGAGGGAGAAGTTGGACGAGCACGATGAACGATTGAGGAAGATAAAATAATGAAGAGGAAAATTTTGAAGAAAGAAAGAGAGAGAGAAAACAATGCAGATAAGCGGTAACAGTTGGGAAAAGAAGAACAATGATGACAAAGAAAACAGTTGAGGACAAGAGGAACACAGCAGATGAAGAACATAAAAAAAAGAACAGGTAGACTAATCAACAATGTATGGGCGTGAATCATAGACATTTAAGAAGACAGTTGAAAAGCATGTATGCGCTTTTGAATATATATTCAAATATATTCACATATATGTGTTACATATGAGTTATCCATATACCAAGGACAGAGAAGAAAACAAGTAGATATATTCAGAAAGATTTCAAATTCAAAGAAAACTGACTGATGCTACAAATATGAATGAGAGAAAATCTATCACAAGAAACCAGTAGATAACCATGATTTTACATCCAAACCTCAAACCCAATAAGATAGGAGATATCAATGATATTACAGCCAAGCCTTACCCACAAGAAATCAGGGGACAACAATGATATTACAACCAAGCCTTACCCACAAGAAATCAGGGGACAACAATGATATTACAACGAAGACTTAAACACAAGAAATCAGGATACAACAACAATGATATTACAGCCAAGCCTTACCCACAAGAAATCAGGGGACAACAATGATATTACAACGAAGACTTAAACACAAGAAATCAGGATACAACAACAATGATATTACAGCCAAGCCTTACCCACAAGAAGTCAGTAAACAACATTAGTATTACAACGAATCCTTAAACACAAGAAACTAGACAACAACAATTGTATTACAACCAAGCCTCAAACACAAGAAGTCAGAAAACAACAATGCTATTACAACGAAGCCTCAAATACAAAATACTAGGAGACAACAATGGTATTACACGAAGCCTCAAACACAAGAAGCCAGGAAACAACAATGCTATTACAACGAAGCCTATACACAACAAACTAGACAACAACAATGCTATTACAACGAAGCCTATACACAACAAACTAGACAACAACAATGCTATTACAACGAAGCCTAAACACAACAAACTAGACAACAACAATGCTATTACAACGAAGCCTAAACACAACAAACTAGACAACAACAATGATATTACAACGAAGCCTAAACACAACAAACTAGACAACAACAATGATATTACAACGAAGCCTAAACACAACAAACTAGACAACAACAATGATATTACAACTAAGCCTTAAACACAAGAAGCCAGGAAACAACGTTAGTATTACAACGATGCCTCAAACGCAAATACTAAGAGACAACAATGGTATTACAACCAAGCCTAAACACAAATACTAAGAGACAACAATGGTATTACAACGAAGCCTTAAACACAAGAAGTCAAGAAACAACATTAGTATTACAACGATGCCCCAAACACAAATACTAGGAGACAACAATGGTATTACAACCAAGCCTCAAACACACGACCCAGGAGGGAACCATGCTTTTACAACCATGCCTCAAACCCAAGAAACTAGGAGACGAACTGTACAATACAAAGATGTCTAATATGCATGAGCCAAGAGAAATCTATTCCAGCACAAAAGATGATAGAATACACAAGAACCAGAAGAAAAGTAGTGACAAATTGAAGAATTGAATTAATGTATCAAGCAAGTAGATGTAAATGGGTATGCCAAGTACAGACGGAAAGAAGATAAGAATTCAGAAATAAACATGGAATTCTATCATTCAAATCTATGTAGTGTACGAAGGAACATTAAAGCAATCAGCACCCTTTGTAACAGGTTGTCCAGGTCAATCCATTGATGTCAGCCAATCGCAGTGGTTTCAAAAATGTTCTTAAGTGACTTATCTAAAAGCAGACGGTATATATTTTATAGATATTTCTTAAACAGATACCTGCAGCCGTAGGGAATTTCCAAAAACATATTTTTGTGCTAAGCCTTTGCTTAAAAACAACAGAGATATTTTTCTGGTCTTTGATGTAAGATCGTAAATTTTATTTAGCATGTAAATTAAATTGTTTCGCACATGTTTAAAGTGTTGAAAACCACTGGTTTTCAAGCAGTGCATTTTTCCCCCAAGAGTCTGCATAAGTTAGGCCAAAATCAGCGCTACACATTTGGAATGAAATGGCAGAAAATACTGGCCATATTTTATATGCTTACAGCAATAAAAACTAATTGGTAGTTTCCCCTTACAACTACAAGACTCAATCATTCTGAAGAGTGTTAGATTCTCTTTGAATACATTATCATGTGTAATGTCAGCTGGCGTAGGCGATAATCATTCTGCATATATGTCAGTCGTGAGTACTTTCAGTACTGGTGATGATTTCTCTGTTATAAAGTAGGACTGTCTAGAACAGGGTTTTTCAGCGAACCCCCGGGGCTCCGTAAGGAACTCACAGTGGGTCCTCAAGCGCATGAAGAAATATTATGATCTTTAACATTTCAAACAGAAAAACAAATTTAAAAAACGTGTATAAAAATGGTGGCAAACTATCCCCGCTGCGAAATCAAAGGACCAGGAACAGACCGGAGTCAAAATGTTTGGCAGGACAAACTGAAGGTCCTTTAAAGCTTCCCGGAGTCTGAGAAATTGGAGCCAGCTTGACTGTTGATGTTGTGTAGTAATAACTCCATCGCTAGAATAATATTATATATAGAAACTTTTGGGGTCGACAAATGTATTTAAAGTGGTCACGATAATGATTTAAAAGTGGTCCACGATAATGTATTTAAAAGTGGTCCACGATAATGTCAAATTTAGGAAACGCTGATCTTCTTCTTCTTCTTCTTCAAATGCTCCATATCAACCACTTGTTAACCACCATGGCATTTTCGCCATGTTTGATCCGGTTTTTTCCGGTTTCGTTTGCCGAGCTACTGAGTTAGTGCTTGAGCAACGCTGTGAGCTATGAATGTTACATGTAATGCTTTTTGCTCTGTCAGCTGTGTGTTTGTTGTGTGTATTCAGAAAATAGCGGACAGCGGTTATGACGAACCAGCTCAATCTGCCGTATGCAGTTATATTGCGAGTGCAGAAAGCTGGATTTTGTCGTGATTGATGTTCCCTTCGACAAGAATTGCAATTCAAGTGATGAACAGTTTTGTGTTGCTACGTTAGCGACGGCCATATGCATTTTATGCGGTGCGGGTTTCTTTTTGTGGCGGTACGCGACTGTTTCATTCTGGAATTAATTCACACAGGAAACTTTTCACAGTTGTTAGCATTTCGAGTGATTTTCATTGGCACAGGAACGGAGCAATTATGGGGTGACCCGTTGCAGTGAAATTGGAACCGTACTTATGATCTTATGAACTATTGTTAACCACCTTGTGTGATTTGTATGTGATCTGAGCTTAAGAGCGATTGTATGTTGTGTCAGTTATGCGTCTACAAGTAGGCCAGCATATCCGATTTCTGCGATGCTTTTTCCTTCCTTTCGTTCGCTTGAAATATGTCTATATATTCAATGTTGTCTCTTGTATGAACTTCAGTCTTTTGTAGCTCACACAGAGGTCCGTGTAGTTTTATGTCTAGTGTTGTTTCGTTAGGCCAGTAAGTTTGCCTCAGTGTATCATATTTGGGGCAGTCTTGAAGTATGTGCTCTGCAGTCTGGTTTGCCTGTCCACATGTACACATGGCTGAATTGCGATGCTTTTATTTACTAGGTAGTTTCCTAGATCCTACATCAGTCGCCTCTTACGACATGCCTTGTAGGTCGCAGTGGTACTATTCTTTGCTTCCTTGCGGGCCCCGGCACTACATGGACGAAACGCTGATCTAGAACATGCTCGTTCTTTCTGTCGTTCTTTGTCTCTTTCATTATTTACTTTGTTGGTTGACACCATGTATTCTTCTTCGTATTTTTCTGTTATTCATCAGATCCCAACAATTTCACTGCAATATTAGAGTAAATGAACACGCTGACAAGCTAGCTAAGGAAGGAGGGAAACTACCGCAGACTGATCACGAGATCAGCTACGAGGAGGCTAGAACAACCATCGGCTGGCAGTATAAAGACAAATGGTCGAAAGACCATCCACAGTACAACAGCAGTGATGGGTACTATGGTCTGTCCCGTAGTGAACAAGTTGCCATAATCCGCCTCCGTACCGGCCATAACAGACTTCGAGCCTACATTTTTCACAAATTTAAAATTGGCACAACTAGCCTGTGTCACTGTGAAAAGGCGGACATGACAGCAGAGCACATACTGCAAGACTGCCAGCGGTTAGAGAAAGGAAACTTGGCCCGTTAACAAAGAGCTTCGCGAGAAGCTGTACGGAGGACGGAGTCCCTCAAAGCAACAGTAAAATTCATGATAAAAGTGGGTTCATCAGTCTAGGCGGGGATCGAGAGAGAGAGAGATCGAGATCCCAACAATATAGGTTTCAATGAAACTGTAGAATTAACTTTAGATGGTTCATATTACCACAGAGTTGTGAAAGCAGTTCAGTCTATGTTGATCATATTGTCTATCTTCATGCTCTGTAGAGTCAACATACATGACGAATGTGTTCTGCAGTTTCAGAACTCAGTTGATAAGGGCACACATCTTTCTGCTGCAATCTTAACACTTTCCATACCATATTTTGTTTGTTCCCCGGTTATCAATTCAGACATAGTCTGGACGCATAATATGAGACTGGTCACGGTACAACCATTCCCAGGTAAAGATACAAGTACACAGAAAGCAACATTAAACACACAAAAAGACACACAGTACAACCACTTACAACAAGATTACCTACACACGTACACAAATAACGTCACATAAACCAAGATACAAATTATGCACATCAAGGTATACCTATACAAACCAAGGTACGACTGCACAAATATAATGATATCATCACACACATCTGGGTCCACATTTACACACACCAATGTACAACTACACTTGTTAAAGTAAAACTACACATAACAAAATATAACTACACACAACAAAATATAACTACACCCAACACAATATAACTACACACATCAAAATATAACTACACACAACAAAATATAACTACACACAACACAATATAACTACACACAACAAAATACAACCACACCCAACAAAGTATAATAACACACAACACAATATAACTACACACACGATATTAGTCCATTACACCAAGTAATAAGGTTTACCAAACACGCCCATAAACAATCAAACACACCAAGAAACGAAACACAAACTAGGATTAACTACATAAACAATCAAACACACCAAGAAACGAAACACAAACTAGGATTAACTACATAAACAATCAAACACACCAAGAAACGAAACACAAACTAGGATTAACTACATAAACAATCAAACACACCAAGGAACGAAACACAAACTAGGATTAACTACATAAACAATCAAACACACCAAGAAAGGAAACACAAACTAGGATTAACTACATAAACAATCAAACACACCAAGAAAGGAAACACAAACTAGGATTAACTACATAAACAATCAAACACACCAAGAAAGGAAACACAAACTAGGATTAACTACATAAACAATCAAACACACCAAGAAAGGAAACACAAACTAGGATTAACTACATAAACAATCAAACACACCAAGAAACGAAACACAAACTAGGATTAACTACATAAACAATCAAACACACCAAGAAAGGAAACACAAACTAGGATTAACTACATAAACAATCAAACACACCAAGAAAGGAAACACAAACTAAGGATTAACTACATAAACAATCAAACACACCAAGGAACGAAACACAAACTAGGATTAACTACATAAACAATCAAACACACCAAGAAACGAAACACAAACTAGGATTAACTACATAAACAATCAAACACACCAAGAAACGAAACACAAACTAGGATTAACTACATAAACAATCAAACACACCAAGAAACGAAACACAAACTAGGATTAACTACATAAACAATCAAACACACCAAGAAAGGAAACACAAACTAGGATTAACTACATAAACAATCAAACACACCAAGAAAGGAAACACAAACTAGGATTAACTACATAAACAATCAAACACACCAAGAAACGAAACACAAACTAAGGATTAACTACATAAACAATCAAACACACCAAGGAACGAAACACAAACTAGGATTAACTACATAAACAATCAAACACACCAAGAAAGGAAACACAAACTAGGATTAACTACATAAACAATCAAACACACCAAGAAAGGAAACACAAACTAGGGATTAACTACATAAACGTTTTCTTCTTCTTCTTCTTCATCGTTTCTCTATTCCTGTTTGACTCCACAACGTCATGACATGAAGATATTTCTAGAACGGGATTTTGTCTGGAAAAAAAAAACCCCAATGAAAATCTTGACATATCCTTTACAGGGTTTCACCATTAACCACAGTAAACTAGTCGTCATCACGTGCCTATAATAATCGACACTCAGGGTGCAGAGCACGAGGCAGACCAAGAACACGATGGATAGATAACATCTCAGAGTCCCTGCGAAAGCATGGACTGACAACGTCAAGCGCAACACACCTGGCACAAGATAGAAATTAACTCTCCCCACGACGCTTCACGGCAAATGTGGTTAAGATAAGATAAGATAAGAACTAGTCGTCGATTCTCTAGACATCACTTATACGTTCAGTAGTTTGTCATTGCTGGACGGGGAGGTCTATTTTTACTGTTCATAAAATTCAACGCGAACAAATTTGCTTCTAAGCCACCCGCCGCCGAGTTTGAACATAGTACACTTGGGTTTCTGATCGAGCTCACTATTGTTTAAGCTACATACATAGTGTTTTAAACAGCCTCTATTAGTTATGAGGGGCACCACATAAACAATCGCATAAATCAAGGGAGACCCACACATGCACATAAAAGAACAGACACGGACATAAAACAATAGCTACGGACACATAAAAAAACAATCACAAACATATATACACACATAACAACTTTCATATAAATATAACAAGCATACAGGAGCCATCAATACGCACTTAGGAAGAAGCAGACGATACAACAACGTCCACACTCGCACACACTTGCACGGACGCGCACACACACCTACGCATAAATACTCACACAAGCATCCATACAAATAACAGATGGACACTTGTTACAAGTTTCATTCACACAAACACACACACACATACATGCATACACACTCACTCATATATTGGACAAATTGCGTCAATTTTAAAATGCAAACATTTCACCATGTACACTAAAAAGCGTTGTTCAACATATTCTTTCTCCCAACATTGTACTATCTGTGCCAAGCCTAGATGCTGACATCAAATGATAGAAGAAAACTAGTCACGACAGAGATGAAGTGTCTACGCAGATACTGGGAGTATCAAGAAGAGATCAATTTAGAAATGAAGACATCAGGAAAAAAAGTGTGTACAAGATCAGTACTTAACTTCATCAAGAAACAACAAATTAAATGGTTCGGTCACGTAAGCAGATTACCAACAGACAGTGCGCCTCAAAGAGCAATGTTAGTCCGATACAGTGAATAGAAAGCAAAATGCTGTGCACGCAAAAGGTGGACCTCAGAGATAACAGAGGCGGCGAAAATTACCGTTAATGAAGCGCACACAAAAACTCGTTAAAAATCTCTTCTTATCCTAACATTGTGAGGCAAAACAGGATTATAGAAAAGAAGAAGAACAGAAGACATATAATAACACACACAGACACACACTCACAACAATGAAACACACAATAAACACAAAAGAAAACAATCATACACACACACACTCGCCAGCACACTATCACATAGCACACCAGAACACGATGTAAATTAACAAAACGATCCTATGACAGGAAGCAAGTATCGGACAAATTACTCGCAACCAATAAATTCATCATATTCGAATATGAACGCACTCTACCAGACCAGGAGTTGATGGTTTAGTTAGTGTATTCGCTCCGACATAATTGATGGCACCGGGCAGAGAAGAATTGCACTTCCGGTCATTCAATTTCCAGCTATAACAGAGAACTTACTAGTTAGGCAAGCTAGGAAATAATGTCAATTAAAAAAAGAACAATGTACATGAAAATGAATGAGAATCGTGAAATTCTCCTAAAGAACGTAGCCATCAACCACAGTAAACGAGAGTTGATTTTCTAGGCACCACTTATACGTTCAGTAGTTTGCCATTGCTTTCTGAACGGTGAGGTCTATTTTTATCTTTTGTAAAATTCCATGGAAACTAATTTGCTTCCAAAGTTGTCCACCGTGGGGTTTGAACCGGGTACGCTGGGGTCTGTGATCGAGCTCACTACCGCTTGAGCTACAGACGCCCACCAAAAAATAAAAAAATAAATGAACATATATATTTGAAATACGCACAAAAGTGAACGTCTGTGACTTAGCGCTAGCGAGCTCAATCACAATTCAAGAATACCTGGTTCAAACTCCGCGATGGGCAGTTTGGAAGCAAATTTGTTCTCGTAGAATTTACGAACTGTGATATTAGACCTCACCGTTCCGAAAACAATGGACAAACCACTGAACGTATAAGTGGTGCCTAGAAAAACACACATGGACTCTTTTATTGTGATTAGTGGCGACGTCCTGTCGAAAAGGATATGCCACGATTTTCATTTTGCAAAGAATCCTAAGGTACCAGAGGCGAAGAGCTGACTTCATTGCATCTGGTTTCCCCATATGGCGCCGTCCCTGTAGGCAGAAATGTCATGTCATCTGCCGAGAGCATTGCACAAAGCACCAACTCCGTAGCTCCAGCAACAATCCTATGGTTCTAATAAAGAAAAAATTTTTGTCTCGGTCCGGAATCGAACCCACAGTCTTCAGTACGACAGGCAAACGACTTCAACTTCGCACTTCGACCCCATTTGTCAAAGAATAAAAACGCCTACTCATATCTGAGAAATATTACAATCTATCGCCAAACTTTACACAGACCAAGACAGACCATCTGTTCAACAAGCAGCTAAAGATAAGGATTTCTGATAATTAATGGGGTGCAGACACAAATAGCTGCAGAATGTAGTGTGTAAGAATGGTGAAGCTTGTCAAACAGTGACAACTCATGGGGTTGTCACGGATACCATTCTGGGAGAACAATCTATTTGGTATCGCTAAAAGCTGATGACTTTATTTTTCAACATACTCAATGTAACTTCTAAATTCATTGAATACAAAAATGAAGAACTTCTTCTTCCAACGCTCCATATTGATCTCTTGTTAACCACTCTTTGTGATTTGTATGTGATCTGAGCCTAACCCTTTCGCTACTACATACTTTCCGGAAATGGGGCTAAAAATAGCTAATCTGTGTTTCTATGTCACAAACGTGAATGTACTCCTATAGAAGTGACAGTAGAAATTATAAACGTGTTAATACGTCTTTAGCCCACAGATAATAGATAATAGCAGACGTGTTAATGCGTGTTTAACTGCGAATGGGAAAAACGTCTATACACGTCTTTATCAGATAAAGGGTTCTAAGAGAGATGACATACAAATCACAAAGAGTGGTTAACAAGTGGTTAATATTGAGTGCAAGAAGAAGAACTGGTTGGAAAAGTCAATCCAAAGAAAGTTAACATTTATTTTGTACAGGGAATATATATGTTATGTTATATCAAATTTTATATGATCAATTTGAGAAAACTACTTTATTACCATCACATGGGGAGAAATGGAGAGATCAATGGAAAAATACTGAGAACAAAAAGGTGAGAATATTATGAACAGTCTTACACCTTGGAATAGAATAATGTCAACATTTTAACTGACAACCACTATTTAGGAACTACGATCGGGGAGACCAATAATAGTTCACACCGACAGGCATGGCATTTAATGATGATCAGTGGCGGCTCGTGATCAATTTTGTTGGTAGGGTCAGACAGATATTTTTGAAAAAATTATGGTTTCGGTTAGGATATATTTTAATGTATAAAATAATAAATACACGTTACACCTTATTTTTGGTGGCCCCCCCAATGGCCCATTATGACAAGCCACCACTGATGATGATAATAATAAATGTATATATTAAAGGCGTTGAAGTTTTTGAAAATAGTTTCAATAGAAGATCCACTAAGCGTACAAATGTGAAAATAAACCGAACCTTCAACACAATGTCAGAACTCCAACTGACATGCAACATCATAGAGGCAACCCATCTCATGATTTAGACGAGCATACGAAACCGAACGCAAAGAAGAAGAAGAAGATAACACAATGATGGCGTTGGATATCATTCTCTTGAACTCGGACAAAAGGTGTATCATGACGATAACCGACGATAGAACGGGACAATGACGCTGAAAATGAGCATGTAAATAATGGAAAACTGTTGAAAGTACTTAGTACGGTCTCTTTTACTGCCATTTTTTTCTGTTGAGCATTACAAAAAGTAGTAAAGAAACCCTTTCAAACCTCGTGGTATATAGGACAATACAGTGTTAGGCCTGTATCGTTCATTGACCTTCGGCATACGATGGGTGATATGGTCAGTATTACACTGGCCGCCTTTACTTTCCCAGAGCATGTCTGGTACCCAATTGGGGTACCCAGTCTCCCCAAACAGATATCGAAGAGTATGCATACTGATGGTTCCCGTGGCTTTAACACACATCTCACTCTGTCCCTCAGGCATACAGTTCTACTCGTACAACAGTTAACTCCAAACTGTCTAAATAGCTGGATCGATTCAACATCTATTTTAGTGTCATCCAACAGACAGTTGCGAAGAGACCGAAGAACATTCCCCGTTATCCACCTTCACCTCCCCAACAATCGATGCTGTTAATGCAAGCCTGTCCGCTCTCTCAATACCGTAAACACCCGCATGCCCAGGACAGTACACCCCAGATACCCCTATGTACTCAAGCTTCAACTATCAACCCCAATTTAACAATACGTTAAGAGAAATTCAGCACCAGCTTTCTCATTTAAGAAAGTCAGCAGTTCAATTGTGTATATAATCAATTTTGAAAGTGGACTAATAAGTCACAGAAGGCAAGATTTATCACTGAAAAAAAAGACATCACAATACTCAGTAATGGGTTTCAATTGACATAAGAGAGTATAGTTTACCGTGTACTAGCAAAACAGATTCACAAAGATAAGTTATCGATAAATATAATTTAAAGTGAATCTAATATGTCTACAGCCCAAGGACTGACTTTATTTATTGCACCAGATTTTGTCCATAAAGATCGTTCACTTTGGAAATGTCCATCGTCAAGTATTGAACGAAGCATGAACTCTGTAGCTCCGACAACAATCCTAGGGATATCTCGAAAAAATGCAATCAGGAACAGAAAGGCGCGGTCCGTATTCGAACCCACGAACCCTGTTTCGGTTAAATTAAAGAGCGTAGGCCAACAAACATGAACAATTAGAATGAACTCCGTTTGGAGAATCCAATAGATCAACGGCTCCCAAACATTACATTACCACGGACCTCCTATTAAATACATTTTGCTACCGTGGACCCCCAAAAGTTTCTAATTATGCAAATCGTCTAGCGATTGAGTTATTATTACACCACATCAACTGTAAAGCTGACTGCAATTTTTAGGACTGCGGGAAACTTCAAATGATCTTTAATTTTGTCCTGTCAGACATTTAGATTTCGGTCTGGTTCGGGTCCATTGATTGTCCAGCGCAACTAGGTTTTATACATGTGTGTAAATTTACTTTACTGTTTGAAATATCAAAGATCATAATATTTCCTCAAGCGCTTGCTGACCCCCGGTGAGTACCTCTCGGACCACCGGGGCCTGCCACCTCAGTTTGGGAAACGCTGCAATAGATTAATGTTTCCATCCTACTCTATCTATGTCCTTCTCTCGCTTTCCTTCCATCAACACAAAAATTATAGTTATTTGAAAATACCCCACCACACTCTTCAACTCTGAAGGTCGTTGGTTTCAAATCCTGGTTGATCTTGAAAAAATGAAAATCATGCATATCCTTTACATAGCCATCAACAACAGTAAATGAGTCATTAATTTTCTATACATCATATATACGTTTAGTAGTTTGACATTGCTTTCTGAACGGTGAGGTCTACTTTTACGTTTATATAAATCCAAGGAAACTAGTTTGCTTTCAAACTTGCCCGCCGCGGAGTTTAAACCAGTTAAGTTTGGGTTGTGTTCGAGCTTACTAGCACTTAAGCTACAGACATAGTTAGTTTAAGATATCACACCACACTCTTCAACTCTGAAGATCGTAGGTTCGAATCCTGACTGCGTCGTTAGGATCAGGTAAACATTCATTCTTGGAGATCGCAACAATTTGTACTGGAGCCACTGAGTTTGTGCTTTTGCGCAATACTCGACAGGAGACGAAACATTTTTTATGAGAAGGACCAAGCATGTGGGGGAAATCCAGTACAATTTTTTTTTCCCGATCCAGAAGCACTTGAGCTTTTCAGCTCTTCGGCTCGGTGCCATGGACATCGTAACCCTTCGGTTTGGTGCCACGAACACCGTAAATCTGGGGAATCTGTGGCTTTTTCTGCCATCCCGGGAATTGAACCCGCACACACAGAGGGATAGTCACCAGTAGTTCAACGCGCTACGAACACGCTGGGCAGACGGGCGTCCAGTACAATAAAATCTACCCTTTGCCTCTAAACATATTAAACTGTTCAACATATTGCACACACATATAAAAAATGTGTGCTTTTACAGTCACGTACCGAGAGACTGAGCGTCTGTAGCTTAAGCGGTAGTGAGCTCCATCATAACCCAAGCGTACCTGGTTCAAACTCCACGGCGGGCAAATTTGGAAGCAAATTAGTTTCCTCGGATTGTTAAGAACGGTAAAATAGACTACACCGTTCAGAAAGCAAGGAAAACTACTGAACGTATAAGTGGTGCTTAGAAAATCAACGACTCGTTTACTGGGGTTGATGGCTACGTCCTGTTAAAGGATATGCTATGATTTTCATTTCACAGATAGACTATGCTTTGATTCGTTAACAAAACCACTTTAGTATGAACTATTTGCACACACAAATCTTGAATGATAAGAAAATTGACATAGTCGGGAATCAAGCCAAAACACGTAATTACAAAGATGTAGTTTTAAAATTACAAAAACAGATAGAAATACAGCTGTTTGACAACAGGCCTTTACGCCATATCATATATGTTCCAATATCAGTTCCAAATATTATATACGAATCAAGCCACCATTATTTATTATAAAACGGAAGTAACTTTTCAGACGAATTATTGCAAATCTCGTGAGATTTAGATTATTTATTACATGTCTTTGGTTTTTGCAGTATTTCATTTGTTTCCGTACGTCCCACTTATGAGCAGATTTAACAGTACTTGTTTTCTGTCAATCACGGTGCATTACCAATTATGTTGTAATGTTTATGTAAGTGAAACTTAACGCTAGACTCCCACGGGGTCACCGATATTGAAATGGATAAAATGATGGGATAGTGACCACGTACCATGAACACTCCGGGGTCCATGGCCAACTTGGGTCAAACAATTCTCCGAGTACGCATGACATGGTAAGCGGTTGGATTATAGAAAATCACAGTGGCGGATCGTCATTAAGGGCCAGTGGGGCCGGGCCTCACCAAAATAAAGTGTAACGTGTACTTATTACTTTATAAATTAAAATATAACCTAACCCAAATCGATGATTTTTCCGAAAATGTTTGTCTGGCCCCACCAACAAAATTGAGCACGAGCCGCCACTGAAAAATCATGATTTCATTGTCGTCTCTCGTGCCACAGGTATCCGGTTCACTACCTTGTGGAGATATCTGGATATTTTTCCAGAGATCATTGATCTCAGTGTAAGTGAGATCGAGTTCCAAGTCCTATCGGAGACGGACGATAAAACGTAGGTTCCGTGTTTAAATTGAGTACGGAAAAGAAGCCTTTGCAATTCAAAATCGAGAATAGCAGGCTGGAAAGCCGCTTCTTCTTCTTCTATTGTCGTCACACTGCTACCGGGTTGTTGCCAGTGTCGTGGTTTTCTGTTTTTTCTTGCCTGTTCTGGTGGCTTGTGTGATTGTTATCTTTGCTCTTTCACAGGATGCTACCACGCCATCTAACCATCTTTCCGTGTCTTCTCTGCCTTTCCGATGATCGTTAAATAAAATTGCTGCAAAAATATCTTCACAATCTTCAAAATTACATCTGGAACCCTCGCCAGTGCTACAAAGTTCCTGCATTGCAGCCGAGATCTTCCTGTGTAAGAAAGAGATAGGAACACATTTGATTACTCACCGAAATGCAATGATGATGGTCCTATAAAATCAATCAAATCAATAATTATGTAATTGAGGACGTAAATTACAAGTAAATCTGACGCCGGAGTTAGACGTTCGCATGAATCACATGAGTGGCGAGGGGTCACTGTAAGCACGTCTTCAGGCATAAATTAGTTAATTATAGGCTAATCATAGGCTAATTATAGGCTAATTATAGGCTAATTATAGGCTAATTATATCCATATATGTTATTGTTTAACAAATTTAAAATTGGCACAACTAGCCTGTGCCCCTGCGAAAAGGCGGACATGACGGCTGAGCACATACTGCAAGATTGCTAATTGATAGCAGGCCTAAGAAAAGAAACCTGGCCCATAAACACAGAGCTTCGCGAGAAGCTGTACGAAGGAACGGAGTCCCTTAAAACCACGGTAGCATTCATGATAACATCTGGTGCATCGGTCTAGGCGGGGATCACGAGAGAGATATCCATATATTTTAGGAAGACTAATGAGAAGATGGATGCAGGATGTCATCGACGAATTAAGTATGATTGCTTCAGATCCCAGACAGCTCACACAGGACAGAAAGGTATTTATAACTGATATCGCCCGTCTGCCCAGCGTGTTCGTAGCGCGTTGGACTACGGGTGACTATCCCTCTGTGTGTGCGGGTTCAATTCCGCGGGATGGAATAAAAAAGCCACAGATTCCCCAGATTTACGGTGCTCGTGGCAGCAAACCGAAGGGTTACGATGTCCATGGCACCGAGCCGAAGAGCTGAAAAGCTCAAGTGCTTCTGGATCGGGAAAAAAAAAAAAAATTGATATCATGAGAGCATAAGTTAGGACCGTAAGAAGCTAGATTATGGGTATAGTAGTTAAAGCGTTGAATGCAATCACCTCGCCCGTGTCTTTTCCGGGTTCTCAAGGGAGTAAAGAACAGTAGCACTGTGACCTACAAGGCTTTTTGTAAGAGGCTACTGAAGTTGGTGCCTAGGGAAGCTACTAAAGTAAATAAAAAGCGTCGCAGAAATCGGATCGGCTGGCCTATTTGTGGGCACATACTGGCACAACCTACAATCGCTCTTAGACTCGGATCACATACAAATCACAAGGGGTAGTTAAAAAGTGATCGATATGGAGCGCTCGAAGAAGAAGAAGAAGATTTCAAAAGTAAACTACAATAGATCTTATGAAAATACACAAATGTTTCCTTGTATTTAGTAACATTATAGTAGACAAAATAATAACATTAGTTTATGTAGATTTGGTTTATTGTACTGTCAAAACAATGGTAGCATCTTCTTGTTCTTCCAACGCTCCACGTCGACCACTTGTTAAACCACTCTTTAACCTTTCTGCACCACCAGTTCAGAAAGCAATGGCAAACTACTGAACGTAATAATACCTAGAAAAATCACAAACAGCGTTAAAAAGCTGGGGTTGATTCGCAGAGTCCTGTAAAGAATATGCAATTAACTTTTAGAAAACGTAGTAGTAATAGTAGTAGTAGTAACACTAGTAGTAGTAATAGAAGTAATAGTTATAGTAGTAGAAGTAGTAATTGTAGTAGTTGTAGTTGTAGCAGTAGGAGCAGCAGTACTTTGTTTACAACAGTACTGTGTGTTTCCTAAGTTTAACTACACGCTCTACATGTGTAGAAAAGACATACAAATAAGAAATTATTTCTGAACAAAAATCATTGAAGAAAGGTTAAAGCTTTCATATTTCTCACGTTTTGACATTCCAGAACAACGTTTTGCTCACGTCTATCGGTGAAGTGATCAGCAGTTTGCTTTATATAACATCTCTTTCACCAGCAGCAGGTCACATACTACTCTTAAGGGATGTTAGAAACTGTGGTTAAGTGAAGACGGATTTATTTTTATATGTTTAGTGTTATTGTTGTTATTGTATGATTAGTTGTGTTATTGTTATTTGTTCTAGTCATGTTTGATGTCAATGTAGAAGAGATTTGAGTTCCTAGCAATGTTGGAGACGAGCGATAAAATGTTTTGGCTGTGTTCAAGTTGAGCCAGTAAACAACAAAAAACATTGACAGTTTCAGAGAAACGAATGTTGACGAATCGAGGAACTTTGGAACAAGAGATAAACGTCTAACCTCTACACCACAGATACCCCCTTCTTATCTATTGTATTGTATTTATTCTGACTTACCAAACTGAATCTCACTCTCATTTATTTGTCTGATCTAAGTAATAATAAATCTAGTTTGATTATTATCTTAAGTCTTCTTTATTTTGTTTTCTCCAAATTCTATTCCAACATTCCCAATTACTTGTATATGGTCGCTGTTGCAGTCTGCCCCAGGTCTTGTTTTAACAAACTGTAAAACTTTCTTAAATCTGTAGGTTACCGAAACGCACCTAATTTGATGATACGTTTGTCCTCCTGGGGCTTCTCCATGCCATAGGCGTCTGGAATGTTGTTTTAACCATAAGTTTCCTGTAATTATATTATATGCTCCTGCATAATCTATCAGCTTGTCGCTTACGTCATGTCTCTTCTTCTTCTTCTTCTTGGTATGTCCTTTATAGAACGTCACCATCAAGCACAGTAAACGAGTCGCTGATTCTTCGTTATTCGTTTTATTCAGATTTTCCCTAGATACGTTGGTATTTGGTCGTCCATTTGTGTTTCATTTAATTTGTCACTCCTGTTTGTTCGTTTGTTGATAACGCCTTGTTGGTCGAAATGTTGCTGTTTATCGTCACTGTTTCTGTATTTTGTAAAATATAGTACTTTGTTTGTACGTGTTTCACTGATTTTCTAGGCATCACTTATATGTTCCGTGGTTTGCCATTGCTATCTGAACGGTTAGGTCTGTGTTTAGTTAGTTAGTTAGTTAGTTTGTTCCTTTCGTGCCAAAGGCGGCACACAGGGCAGAGGCTTTAGATCTTCATGTGATACGGTTCTTTGCTAGCAGTTGAAGATCTCGTATGGTTTTACATCCCAATAGTTTACTTTCTTGTGGATTGTTTTTCGAAGAGTGGTCTTTGGTCTTCCACGTTTTCTTTTCCCAACTGGTGACCACATAAGGACTTGTCGATTTAGTCTCTTTTCGTCTGATCTAACAACATGACCTAAATATTTCCACCTATCTGTGTTTACCGCTCATAAACTTAATGAGAACAAATTTGCTTCCAAATTGCATGCCGCGGGATTTGAACCAGGTACACTTGGATTATCTTCGAGCTCGCTGTCGTTTAAGCTATAGACGCCCACAATATCATGTTTATTGCCAAGTTCGTATCCACTACTAATAACTTTCATTTATCAAGGAACAAACTTTAGCATGAAAGTCTCCAAAGAACACTGTGATGTCATGTCTTTCGCATTGTTCCAATAGAATCTCGATCCTAATGTCAAATTCTGTCTTCAAAGAATATTAAGAAACGAGAACTTGTTAAAAAATATTAACGAATAGTTACAAGTACTTTAAAGTAACTGCAGTTACACCGTTAGTCTTCATACTGATTGCATAGAAATGTGCACGCAATTATAGTCTGTCCATTAATTCGTGAGCACGTTTGAAATTGATTTTCTCGAAAACTACCTGTTGGATCTCAGTGATTTTTGCAAGCAGCCTTAGAATATCCATGACGCTAGAGAAATATTTTTTCCAAGAAAATTTGATGTAGTTTGAAATATTTCTTCTTCAGGTTATATTAAAATCAACCTCACCGGATTGTACACAATAGTAACAGATCTACGGTACACAGACGCGTTGTTCTAAAATACATTATGGTAACATTGAAATATCGTGAGTAACAACAATTTCACGAATTTCCGTGCACCTAACCCAGTCGACTTTGAAAGCGGAAAGCATATGACGTTATAATTGGGATACCGTTGTATAGTTATAGGTGTATCTCGCTATTTGTATGAAGCTATTGTATCATATTTGTTGGCTTATCAAAACTGACATTGATATCACATTCATAATGAGTCTGAAGTGCACATTTATAACAGTGCAGAAGGTTACAGTTTTACTATACCAACACTTCCGTAGGGAATCTAAGAGAGGTCATCTATATTGCGATATTCATAACCCTGAGAAACGAACGCAACTGGCGCTTGGTCTGAATAGAGAATCCTTTTCCCGATGGATTAAACAGGACACAAAGTGCACTAATGTCAAGCAAGGAAGGAAAAGAACAATTGACGACTTTGACATAGATGTCATAAGACGGGAGCTCTTGAAAATGTTTGCGACAAATCAACTTGTTACTCTCAGGAAACTGAAATTAAAACTGCAATCAGATTGCAGCGTAGACATTTCTAAAAGTACTCTATGGAAAATTGTAAGAGCCGCCGCTTCACCTTCAGAAAAACTATAGGCGGCAGGAATATTATTTGTGAAAAGTCACATTTAATTGCTGCTCGAAGTAAATACCTGAGGCAGATCCGTGAGCGGTGGAGGCAAGGCTATGATATTGTATATTTGGACGAATCCTGGGTCAATGCTCACCACACCAATGCTAAAGAATGGCAATCAGTAGACGGTGAACAGAAAAGAAAAATACCAAGCAGCAAAGGCCAGCGTATTATACTAACACATGCAGGAAACAGTGAAGAAGGTCTTGTCCATGACGCTGGACTTATTTTCCAATCAAAGAGTACCGACGGTAGGGACTACCACACAGAAATGAATGGACATATTTTCAGACACTGGATGGAGAAAGATCTACTTCCAATTCTAAACAGACCATCATGCTTGGTAATGGATAATGCATCCTATCACAACGCAGTATCAGCGGAAGACAAAGTACCAACTGCATCAAATACAAAAGATCAAATTAGGACTTGGCTTGCTAAGGAAAATGTCAGTTTCGATGATACATATTTGAAACCCGAGTTGTTGCACCTGGTGAGGATGACAAATAAGACAAAGGTGTTTCATATTGACAAAATCATTGTGGAATACGGCCACACGTCTTTACGACTACCTCCATATCATGCTCACCTCAATCCGATAGAGCTTGTCTGGGCTAAAGTAAAGGGCAAGTTGCCGAACAGAACAGGACGTTTAAAATGTGTGATGTTGAAGTTCTGACACGTGAGCCCCTCTCAATGATAGACATGCAGTTCTGGAAGAAGTGTGTTGAACATGTGCTCCGAGAGGAAGACGAGTACTGGAAACCGAGATGGATTACAATTTGTCCAGCCAGTAACAATTATCAACCTCATGGAATCGTCAGATTCGGGATGATACAAATCATATTTTGATTACAGACTGAGAAATAGCAACGTATACATTTCCATATCCAAATGCGTCTACCATCATACAATTTGTGGTGAAGTTAAGACACCCTGGGGTCTAATGGTGACCGAAGGAGAGGACTAACTGTTGCATATTGTATCCAAGTTCACGATTGCACATAAAGGGCAACACACTTAATTACTTGACCTATCAAGTTAATATGGAGATACACCTATGAATAGAATTGACATGGACAAATTCTAGGGATTACTGTAAAATCTAAAATTTGAGCCCCGTATTTGCAATTGTCATAAAAGATCAAAGGAATTCGCCGATGTGCAAAATCCGTAGCATCTATGGACTATTGGTTAGCTTTATTTTAGCGTCATGGATATTCTAAGGCTGCATGCAAAAATCACTGAGATCCAACAGGTAGTTTTCGAGAAAACCAATTTCAAACGTGCTCACGAATTAATGGACAGACTATGGTGAATAAATCACAGTAACAGTAACGTCTAGTATAATAATAATTCCTCTCGTATACATACGTTATATAGGACCTGCAAGCAATTTCTCCATACTACTCTATCCTGGGTAACTCTTCCAATCTCCTGAATAGAACTGAGACCGATATGTCTTGCCTCTCTCAGTAAAGTACAATTCAGGGTCTCCGTATGTCGTCCTCTCTTTCTTGAACCCTTTGCAACGCACTTTAATGTCAGCTTTGATATTCTTTAGTAATATCTACTCAAGATGTTTAAAGAGTTTAATAGCCAAATGATTGACTTCATTACACCGGGTTTTATCCCATATGGCCAGGTCCCTCTCAGCAGAAATGGTACGCCACCTGCCGAGAGTATTGCATAAAGCACGAACTCCGTAGCTCCAGCAACAATCCTAGGGTCTATGGAAAAAACTGCACTCGTGAACAGAACGGCGCTGTCCCGACTCGAACCCACGACCTTCGACTCACAAGGCAAAGGGCTTAACTACTTAGCCGCAGAGACTCCCTCTACTCAAGCTATGTCCAACATATTTTCATGTTCTAGTATAACTATCGGAAAACTCATTATTGATTTAAACAAAGAGATGATCAATGTTTGCTTCTAGTATATAATAGGATTGGCTAGGACAGAGATGATCAATGTTTGTTTCTAGTATATAATAGGATTGGCTAGGACAGAGATGATCAACGTTTGCTTCTAGTATATAATAGGATTAGCTAGGACAGAGATGATCAACGTTTGTGTCTAGTATATAATAGGATTGGCTAGGACAGAGATGATCAACGTCTGTTTCTAGTATATAATAGGATTGGCTAGGACAGAGATGATCAACGTTTGGTTTCTAGTATATAATAGGATTGGCTAGGACAGAGATGATCAATGTTTGTTTCTAGTATATAATAGGATTGGCTAGGACAGAGATGATCAACGTTTGGTTTCTAGTATATAATTGGATTGACTAGGACAGAGATGAACAATGTTTGTTTCTAGTATATAATAGGATTGGTTAGGACATAGATTATCAATGTTTGTTTCTAGTATATAATAGGATTGGCTAGGACAGAGATGATCAATGTTTGTTTCTAGTATATAATAAGATTGGCTAGGACAGAGATGATCAATGTTTGTTTCTAGTATATAATAGGATTGGCTAGGACAGAAATGATCAACGTTTGTTTCTAGTATATAATTGGATTGGCTAGGACAGAGATGATCAACGTTTGTTTCTAGTATATAATAAGATTGGCTAGGACAGAGATGATCAATGTTTGTTTCTAGTATATAATAGGATTGGCTAGGACAGAGATGATCAACGTTTGTTTCTAGTATATAATAGGATTGGCTAGGACAGAGATGATCAACGTTTGTTTCTAGTATATAATAGGATTGGCTAGGACAGAGATGATCAACGTTTGTTTCTAGTATATAATAGGATTGGTTAGGACAGAGATGATCAACGTTTGCTTCTAGTATATAATAGGATTGGCTAGGACAGAGATGATCAATGTTTGTTTCTAGTATATAATAGGATTGGCTAGGACAGAGATGATCAACGTTTGTTTCTAGTATATAATAGGATTGGCTAGGTCAGAGATGATCAATGTTTGTTTCTAGTATATAATAGGATTGGCTAGGACAGAGATGATCAACATTTGCTTCTAGTATATAATAGGATTGGCTAGGACAGCTCGCAGATGGACAGCGGATTTGAAGAGAAGGCCTGGACGTCCAAAGGAAAGATGGAGAAGAGCGGTGGAGAGAGAGTTGAAAGAGTGTGGTCTGACGTGGGAGACGGTTGGTAGAAAGGCAGCAGAACGGCAACAGTGGAAGTCTCTTGTGGAAGCTTTATGTATCAATCGGGACCCGAAGAGGATATAGCAGGGGCGGCTCGTCATTAAGAGCCAGTGGGACCCGGCCCCACCAAAAATCGAAAGGGGGATAACTTCCCGTATTAGACAAATAATAGTTTCTTTCTTTCTCGAATCCTGTATGCCTCACAGCGTCAGGTCAGGAAGAGATTTATAAAACGGGCCCTAGTATGCGCTTCGTAGATAGTCTCTTTCGTCGCCTCTGTTATCTCTGAGGTCCATCTTTGCGTGGCCGGCCTTTTGCTTTGTACCCATTGTATCGGAGCAGCATTGCTCTTTGGGGTGCACTGTCTGATGGTAATCTGCTTACGTGACCGAACCATTTAATTTGTTGTTTCTGATGAAGTCTAGTACTGATGTTGTACCCACTTTTTTCCTGATGTCTTCATTTCTCAACCGGTCTCTTCTTGTTACACCCAGCATTCTGCGTAGACACTTCATCTCTGTTGTGACTAGTTTTCTTCTATCGTTTGTTGTCAGCGTCCAGGTTTGGCACTGGTAACATAATGTGGGAGAAAGTAAATAATAGTAATACTCCAAAACCATGATTTTTCCGAAAATTTGTGTCTGGCCCCACCAAGAAAAATGACCACGAGCCGCCACTGCGTTATAGATATAGATATAATAGGAAGTTGAGCTTTATAATATATAGAGACAACTGACAAAATTAATTGGAGATGAAATGAATCATGAAACACATAAACACAAAGTAATGTAGTTTTACCAAATACAAAAACAATAACAATACGCAGCCATGTTTCGACCAACGTTTCTACCGTTCTAGAAATCTCTTCTTATCCTGACGTTGTGAGGCAAAATTAGACGAAAAATAAAGAAAGATACAAGAAGTAACAATGCGTGAGGGACAGAAGAAAATGACAAAGTAAATAAGAAAAATAAAGTCAAATGTAGGACAGCAAAAGAGATTTTAGAGCCGTTAGAAATTTATTGTCTAATTCTAAATGTAGTGTATCGTTTAAGAAGTGAATTTGTGCACTTCTGTTGTATCCTTTGCTTGATAAAGACCTTTTGTTGAAACGTTACAGTGTATTGCTATTGTTTTTGTGTTTTGTAAAACAACAATACTTTGTTTTGAATCTGGTTTGAACACGAGGGCTGCAGAAGTAGGATATCTGCCCTATGAGAGAGAGAGAAATTCAGGAGGAATGTTAGGGTGGCAAAGTTCTGCTCAGGACAAGCTATTTGATGAGGATGGTATTTTTCTGCTTGCAAAATATTACAGCTACCAGTCTGTACAAATGTGTATCCTCTTGGATAATAAGCAAACATTAGAGGCAGTAATTCGGATGTGTTTGTCCTATAAGGTGGCGTCTGTGGCTTAGGGATAGTGACTCGGTCTATTAACCCCGATGTTCTGAGTTCAAATCACGCTGAAGACAATTTGGTTGCAAATTGTTTCAGTGGATTTTAACAAAGGACGATGTCACTACCCGTTCAGAAAGCAATAGCAAACTACTGAACGTAATAATGCCTAGAAAATCACAAACAGCGTTAAAAATCTGGGGTTGATTCGCAAAGTCCTGTCAAGGAAATGCAATTCAATTTGTCCTAGAAGCCGTCGTGAAGCAAAGGAACGCAACTTGTCTAGTTCCTGGAGCAAACTACACAGATCACAAAGAATGGTTAACTTGTTTGATAAGAAACTGTAGCTCCTGCAACAATTCTAGGAATTTCTTGAAAAATGTACACTTGAACCGAACGACTCAGGCAGAATTTGAACCTTTAAAGTTAATTTCATATCCTTTACAGGACTTTGCGAATCAACCCCAGCTTTGTAACGCTGTTTGTGATTTTTCTAGGCATTATTACGTTCAGTAGTTTGCTATTGCTTTCTGAACGGGTAGTGACATCGTCCTTTTGTTAAAATCCACGCAAACAATTTGCAACCAAACTGTCGGCAGCGTGATTCGAACTCAGAACGTCGAGGTTAATAGACCGAGTCACTAACCCCTAGGCCACAATTTCAACCTACAACCTTCATAGCTCACATGTCTTAAGGGCTACAGGGAGCAAAGAATAGTAACACTGCAACTACAAGGCATGTCGTAAGAGGCGACTGAGGTAGGACACTGCGACCTACAAGGCATGTCGTAAGAGGCGACTGAGGTAGGACACTGCAACCTACAAGGCATGTCGTAAGAGGCGACTGAGGTAGGACACTGCGACCTACAAGGCATGTCGTAAGAGGCGACTGTGTAGGACACTGCGACCTACAAGGCATGTCTAGAGCGACTGAGGTAGACACTACCTAAAGGCATGTCGAAGATGCGACTGAGTAGACTGGACCTACAAGGCATTGTCTAGGCGCATAACTGGTACAATCGCTCTTAGGCTCATAGACATACAAATCACAAAGAATGGTTAACAAGTGGTCGATATGGAGCGTTCGAAGAAGACACAGCCCAAGACATACTCCTTCGCAACAAAGACCCGGAAGATTCTGTATTTTCATTAATTTTTACGCCTTATTGCACATTCAAATATTAACAAGAGAATTACATTACAAAATTGCATTGAAACGCAAAGTTATTAACGACTGTACCTTTAGGACGACAGGCGAGCACCTTACCTCTACGCCATCATCTATTACACAGTCCACAAAAGTAACAACGTAGAAGCCCTGCTGTTTAATATATGGAATTTGGGATCGCGAGATAGATATATGGAATTTGTTAGAAAATGTACAGATGAACACAAAAAAAGATAATAGCTATTCCGGAAACCACATTTGATAAACCATCCTTACTTGAGGTCGTTTTTATGAAATATTTCTCTTTGCCCAGCTTCGGGCGTTTCCGGTAATTTACGGTGAATGGATGGAATAATGATATTAAGGTCACATCCGGTCATAGACGAAATAGAAAATAATAGTGGAGATTTTTGGATTTTTTTTGGTGGCGAATAGGGGTGGGAGCAGTAGCTCCTCAGAAAAGTGCACCTCCATTGACATAGTGTCTGCAACAATCATGATGGCAGGAAGCAGTGACGAAATGAAAATTCAGAAAATGGAGTGCGTGTGTAACGGTGTCTTTCAGTTAGTTAGATAGAGTTGAAATTAGATGTATGTTCATAATTTGAATGATTAGACCGTTGACAGAATGAAAGTATTTGGGTGCACTAGAAAATTGCGCGAATATTAGTAGACCGCAATGAAAAGATTGGAGCAACTAAAACTGATAAAAAAGTCTTTTAACCAAAAATATATATATATTATCGACATTGAATTCAATAATTACTTCCCCTTTTTTCTAACAATGATTATATGAGCAATTCTTTTTTTGATGTTCATATCATCTCCAGTATTTCAGATCTTGTTCTGGAGTTTATCTCCCTTGAATATAGGAATCTGCTGTTATGTAATTCTAATAAACTGATGGTGTTCATTGATTATGTCCCTTTGTTAATACATATATTATAAATATTCAACGATGCATGTTATTATTTGTATATGTAGCCACAGACAGATAGTTGATGTTTATTGTAGTTGATTCATGCAGAATGTGGACGTTCTTTTTACAAAGAAATATTTTGTCTTTTTTTTAAAAGTTATCTTAGACAGAATATCGATGCATTATGAAGTTGCATCAGACATAAACATGATGTTTATATACAGGGCCGTACCGTTCTATGATACAGAGAGGCGGCCGCATCAGGCGAGGCGTAAGAGGGGCGGCATAAGCAGAAAAATCAAATATACAATTAAAGGTTATGTTGAAGAAAAAATATTTAAGGGGCGGTATTTCGAAGGCATGCATCATACTGTGAAAATATATCGCACGGTTCTGTTTAAATACGTTTTCTCATACAGGAAGTTGATGGTTGTTAAGACAGACTCATATAAAAACTTGATGTGTCTTCTTCTTCTTTCTTCTTTTGTAATCACAAGGCAACCGGGTAGTTGTCCAGTGTCGTGGTTTTCTGTTTTTTGTCTTTGGCAGCTCTGGAGGCTTGGGTGATTTGCTCTTTGATAGGATTCTGCTGTGCCATCTAACCATCTTTTTCGTGGTCTTCCTCTCTCCTTTTTTCCTGATGTTCTATTGTCGAAGACTTTGTATACTGAGGAGTTTGGGTGCAATCTTATTAAGTGGCCAAATCACGTCATTTTTTTGTTTCTCAATGTAATTCAAGCAAGGTTATGTGCCAACTTTCTTTCTTATGCTGATGTTGGTGACTCGAGTTACCTCATTGTATGATAAAAACGTGATGTTTGCTCAAGTGACTTCATATAAAAAAGTTGACAATTGCTCAAGTTACTTGATATAAGAAGTTGATATTTGCTCAAGTTACTTCATATAAAACTTGATGCTTGCTGAAGTTACTTCATATAAAAACTTGATGTTTGCTCAAGTTAATTTCATATAAAATGTTGATGTTTGCTCAAGTTACTTCATATATAAAATTGATGTTTGCTACGCTATATGCCAACCAATCGTAGCAATGAATGTAGCAGGAGAAATTATAGCAATATTAGTAACATTAATCCATTCACCCTCTGAAGTCGATACCCTGGCTCGGTGTATATTCTAAAGATGAACTAAAGCCTTTATGCTGTCTAGTTCTGTATACATTGCAAAATTAATGAGTCTGAAAGTAATACAAATATCAGAGTAAATGGGTTAATTAATGTAATAGCAACGAAAGTAGTAATTGTAGAAATAGTAGTAGTAGTATTACTAGCAGTTATAATTGTAGTAATAGATGTAGTAGTGATAATGGTAGTAGTAGCAGTTATAGTAGTGGTACAAGTAATTACGTATTAAGAGTAGTAGTATTATTAGCAGTTGTATTAGTAACAGTAGTAGTAGCAGTTCTAGTAGGGACAATAGTAACTGAAGTATTAGTAGTAGTAATAGTAATATAGTAGCAGTTGTAGTAGTAATAGTTGTAGTAGTAGTAGCGGCAGTAGTAGTACTAATAGTAGTTATGTAGTACTAGAGTTGTAGTAGTAACAGTAGTAGTCGTAGTAGTAGTTGTAGTATTTGAGCCGTAGTAAAAGTAGTAATAGTAGTAACCATAGCAGTAGTAGTAGTAGTTGCTGTAGTGATAGTAGTAATAGTAGTAGTAGAGTAAGTATAGTAGTAGAGTATTAGTAGTAGTATGGTAATATGCAGTAGTAGTATAGTTGTAGTAGTAGTGCGTAGTAGGTGTATTACGTAGAGTGAGTAGTGCAGTATGTAGTATAGTATGTAGTAGCAGCGTAGTAAGTATAGTAGTATAGCTGTAGTAGTAGTGGTAGTAGCGGTAATAGTAGTAGTAGCGTAGTAAGAGTGTGCAGTAGTAAGTGTAGTAGTATGTGCTTGAGTAGCGTAGTAGCAGTAATAGTAGTAGTAGGTAGTAGTAGTGGTAATAGTAGCAGTAGTAGTAGTAGTGGTAGTAGTAGCAGTAGAGTAGATGAGTAGTGAGCTAGTAGTCATGTAGTAACAGTAGTAGTAGTAGCTAGTGGAAGAGTAGTGAGAGTAGAGTAGTAGAGTCAGTAGTAGTAGCAGTGAGTAGTAGTGTAGTGAGTAGTAGTGCGAGTAGTGTAGTAGTGAGTAGTGTAGACGAGTAGTGTAGTAGTAGTGTAGTAGTGTAGTAGTAGCGTGGTAGTGTAGTAGTAGTAGTAGTAGTAGTCAGCAGTGTAGTAGTAGTAGCGGTAGTGTAGTAGTAGTAGAGTAGATTAGTAGTAGTAGTAGTGGTAGTAGTCAGTGTTGTAGTGAGTAGCAGTAGTATGTGAGTAGCTGAGTAGTAGTGAGTAGAGTGAAGTGAGTGTAAGTGTGAGGAAGAAGGAGGTGAGGGTGGGTGCTGAGGAGGGGAGGAGAGGGAGGGGGGTGGAGGGGGGGGAAGGAAGTGGGGAAGATGGAGAGCGGAGGGAGAGGAGGGGGGTGGTGCAGTGAGTAGGGCAGTAGTAGGTAGTGGTAGTAGGATAGTAGTAGTAGTGAGAGTGAGTAGTAGATGTAGTAGTGAGTAGTAGTAGTAGTAGTAGTGTTTGTATGATATTAAATTAGGATGACAATGACATTATATCTAAAATTGTAACAGTAACAAATTGTTTAGGAAAAGTAGCATATATTATAAAAGTGTTTGAAAACAAACCCACTGTGTATTGATATATACAAAGAAAAAAGAAACCTAAACAATAAGACACTAATGAAAGAAAATAACACCTACCACGGGTTTCTTTCCATTGAGTAGAGCTTCAGTAATCTTCGGTGTTGTTTCGTCTTGCTGGTGCCGTGATTTCACAGGTTTTCCCATTTCTTCTTATTTGTTTGTTTGTGCGTATATCCAGTGATATCCTTCGTTTAAATGTTTATCCTATTTTTGAATAGTCAATGTCGTGTATCAGTCAATAACACGTAACCTGAAGTGAGAAAATATCTCACAGAATCAGCAGTATTTTTTTTCACTGATAATCAGATTTCAGGAAATCCACTCTGGAACATTCTAAAACACATCTTAAGAATCCATACCTGGAAGCTTAAACTATTAAAAAATTCAAACTTTGCACACTTGAAACTAATTAGATAGTTCACTTATCTGGCAACGTTTCTTGTCTCCCAGGTGTAAAATCTCTTCTTAAATGTCAATGGAAAAACGATATCGAAAATCTCTGTTTTCCTTCTGATTGTTAGCTTTTTTCAAAGTAATTTTTGTTCTTTTTTATTTTGTTAAAAAATCCTGGCTAAAAAAGTATAAACATTATATGGTTGTTTAGCATACATATGTCAAAGGTGAAGAAAATATGAAGATAGTAATGAAGGGTAATGGACACAACAAAGAACTGGTGAGGAAGTTATCAAAAGGAGAAGAGGGAGATGGATAAGAAACAGAGTGAGGAAACCAATCAAGAGCATTGCCAGTCATACATTGAATTGAAATCAACAAGGCAAATGGAAGAAAGGATGGTGAAGGAAGCAATCATGGTTTATGGTATCGAACAAAGCAAAGAACTGTTGAGGGAGGAAGATATTCGCAGAAGAAGATCAAGATGGATAGGACACAGAGGGAAGAAAACTGCCCAGTATCTTGCACTGTGGACTCTATCAACAGGGCAAACGGAAGAGAGAGAGAGAGAGGGAGAGAGGGAGAGAGAGAGACATGAACCAATGAAGAGTTATGGTATATAATAAAGAAACAGGATGGGCTAGGAGACATTGGATAGAATCGCTGGGGAGGTCTAAGCTGACAAAGATCAGTTTTATTTTTGTACCAGGGCATGCAGGTGTAAGGGGAATGAACGTGCGGATAGGCTTGCAGGTATGGCTGCTGTCCAAAGCGGACGAGCAATGGACCAGGCTGATATTATAAATTCCTTAAGGGAGAGAGGGCGTGTACATGATTCACGTAATAGCGGTGCATCCACAACACTAACCAGACTGCAAGAACTCAAAGTTAAGTGTGGTGTAGCTCGACAAGAACGCTATGCTGGCAGACAAAGAAGAATTGTAAACCAACAAAGAACCGGTGTCGTTAGTCGCCACACGCTGATGGACATACTGAGGGAGAGATCGGAGCACTTATGGACTAATTTGTTCGACGTGCAGTGATGGTGATCCGACGACTAAACTAACTAATAAAGAAATGCTGACGACGATATCCAGAGGAGATGATAGAGAGGACACAAGGAGAGAAAACTGCTTGGTAACATTGTGCAGAATCCGCAGAACAAACGGAAGAGAGGAACACCATTAACTCATGGAAAAGAGAAGATGGCAAAAACAGCAAACCAATTCACCTTGAGGATGCATGGAGAGGGTTGTGGAGACAAATAGTTGGAGATTGTCTGACTGATTGATATGATCATGATCATAATCATTGCACTTTGGTGAGTAGCCCTATTTGCTCCAATCTCTTTCTTACACATGAAGATCTCAGCGGCAGTTCACGAACTCCTTAGCACCTGCGAGAGTCCCCGATGTAATTCGCAGATGGTGAACATATTTTGTAGGCATCTTTAATCTTTCTAATAAATTTTACCTTGGTAGCGTCTTTCAAGCCTGCTCTTCTCGATTATGTACCGCTAAGGGTTCTTCTACGTTCTCAACTTGAACAAGAGACCTAGGTTTTATCGTCCGTCTCCGATATCACTAGGAACTCAATCTCACCTACACTGAGATAAGGGATCTCTGGAAAAATATCTTTGGTTTTCTCTCTCTCTCTCTCTCGCGATCACCGCCCTGACCGATGTACCAGATCTCCCCATAAATTCTATTCATGGGGAAATCTGATTTATGCAGCCTTAGCATTGGTGTGTTTTACGTCACATCTTCAGCACCATTTGGAGCTCTGGTGTTTATCCTTCGACAATATGTCCGGTTTCAGCCAGCGTTTACTCGGTTCGCTCTCTGTTCTGTAGCCATCTAGTTCTTTTTAAGTGTGGGGTAGCTATCCCCACGCCCAACCTCCTTACTCGCTATTTACGACATGCGTGGCAGGTAACAGTGGTTCTATTCTGTACACCCCAATTTGGGCCCCCGTAACCACTAGGGCGATCTTTGGTTCAAAGATCTCTCTCGCGATCCCGACCTAGACTGATAAACCAACTTTTATCATGAATTTTACAGTGTTTTTAAGGGACTCCGTTCCTTCGTACAGCTTCTCGCGAAGCTCTGTGTTTTGGGGCCAGGTTTCTTTTCTTATACCTGCTATCAGATTACAATCTTGCAGTACATGCTCTGCCGTCATGTTCGCCTTTTTGCAGGGACACAGGCTAGTTGTGTCGATTTTAAATTTGTGAAACATGTGGGCGCGGAGCTTGTTGTGACCGGTACGGAGGTGGAGTATGGCAACTTGTTCACTATGAGACAGATCGTGGTACCCGTCGCTGTTGTTGTACTGAGGATGGTCCATTTGTCTCTATAGTGTCAGCCGATGGTTGTTCTGGCTTCCTCATAACTGATCTCGAGATCATTCTGAGGTAGTCGCCCGCCTTCTTTAGCTAGTTTGTAGGCGTGTTCATTTTCACTTATGTGTGCGTTTGAGTGAGCACGCTAGTGCATCGAGGATCGCTTTCAGCTCATTTAGTTCTGTTTTGCCTACACTTTTGAGTGTCGTGATGACCGATAGAGCATCGGTGAATATCACGACTTTGTTGCGAGAGGTGGTTCAAAGATCTATGCTCACACGGAAAAACAAAATCCCAGTATAAGGTTGAATTCCAAAATTAATTTTATCTCCTGAAACTTGGAATATTTCGTTACTGTTCTTCAATTCAATCCCTTTCATCACTAAAAGTAAAACAATCTAGACAGGTTCAGAGAGACACATTAACGCATTACTAGCGCCTGGCTTGTAGCTGTTACCGAGTTTTAATTTACTTCCTGGCATCAGACAATTGCTTTCACCTGATATAGAAGTTGAAGTAGCTTGGCTGACGAGAAAATATCACAAGATAAATCCAAGTTACCTGTGAGATGTGTTCCTGGAATCCGAGAGTTGTTAAATTACATTTTTTAAAAAATCACGTTTGTCCAAAACAGTTTTGAGCCGTTGTTTCTCCGTTTATGTTAGCTGTTCCCAAATATTGTGAAATTCATCACATTTTTACACTATGGAAATAATGGTATTATTATTATGAATGAAAATTGTGGCATATCGTACATAACGTTGTAATTACCCACAGTACGCGAGTCGGTGATTTTATATGCTTCGCTTATAAGTTCAGTAATTTGACATTGCTTTCTGAAAGCTAAGGTCCATGTTTAACCGTTCGTTAAGCCCGTCTGTCCAGCGTGTTCGTAGCGCGTTGGACTGCCGGTGACAAGCTCCCTGTGAGTGTGGGTTCAATTCCGCTGGTTGGCAGAAAAGCCACAGGTTCACCAGATTCACGGTGTTTGTGGCCCCGAACGGTTACGATGTCCACGGCACTGAGCCGAAGAGCTGAAAGCTCAAGTGCTTCTGGATCGGTTAAAAAAACCGTTCGTTAAAATACACAGGAACAAATTTGCTGCCAATCTGCTCCCTTGGGGTTTGAACCAGGTACTCTTGAGTTGTGATGGAGCTAACAACCGCTACGCCACAGACGCCCAATATTATAATATTATTATTACTGTTGCTATTACTGTCACTATATTTTATATACAATCTGCAGCAATGAGACTCAAATGCTCGCAGAATTGAAGAAGAAGAAAATATTTTTATCAAGATGCTGACATTTTAAACAACAAATTATACTGTGTCGATCATTCATTACTTATAAGTGGAAGTGTTTAGGGACTGAGTGTCACCGAGATAGACTCAAAACACTTCCCATAGGAGAAAACCCTGACCTATTTGGTTCCATACACAAAACCTTGACATATTTAGGGGCATAATTTTAACAGTTGTTCAACGTCATTCGTTCTTGTCAAAGATCAATTATATATTACAATAAAAATGATAAAAGTGACAGCGAAGAACGAACTCTAAGTAGAAGAAGAAACATCATTACTTTTGCACGGTCATTAGTGACGAGTTTATTTAGGATTTTAACATATAAAAGTTAATTGCATATCCTTTACAGGACTTTGCGAATCAACCCCAGCTTTTAACGTTGTTTGTGATTTTTTCTAGGCATTATTACGTTCAGTAGTTTTCTATTGCTTTCTGAACGGGTGGTGCCATCGTCCTTGTGTTAAAAAAAACCCCCACAAAAACAAAACCAAACGCGAAACAATGTTCCACCAAACTGTTCGAGTCACTATCCCCTAAGCCACAAACGCCACTTTAACATATTGCAGTCAGTTAATAGACAACATACAATCAATTCACTAAACCCATTGTGACAAGCCAAAATGATTAAACTTGAGCAAACAAAAAGGAAGAAACACATTCAAGAAATGTAAATGGTCAACTTACAGTACTTCGTGAATTAGCTTAAAATAGACTGGGAGCTATCTATATTTCTGTAATATTCAGTTAAAGAACTTGGGTGCTGACTTATATAACACTGTGATATTGACACATACAACTGAAAGGATTATTGCTGGAGCTGCGGAGTTCGTGCTTTGTTTAACACTCTCAGTAGATGGCGGGCAATTTCTGCCAAAAGGGATGGAGCCATATGGGAAAACCCGGTGCAATGAAGTCAATCCTTTGCGCTTAGACCCTTTTTTTTAACTGTAACATTTGAAAAATAAAATGGTGACATTGACCTCTAACACTGTGACATTGACCTAAACACTGTAACATTGAAAAATAAAATGGTGACATTGACCTATATCACTGTGACATTGACCTAAACACTGTAACATTGAAAAATAAAATGGTGACATTGACCTATATCACTGTGACATTGACCTAAACACTGTAACATTGAAAAATAAAATGGTGACATTGACCAATACCACTGTGAAATTGATCTATACCACTGTTACATTGACCAATACCACTGTGACATTGTCCTATAACACTGTGACGCTGACCTATAACACCGCGACACTGACCTATAACACTGTGACACTGACCAATACCACTGTGACATTGACCTATAATACAGCGACATTGTAATACATTACTATCCCTTCTAAATCAGGCAGTAGTATTTCGTACTGAACTGTATCACTTGTTCAAGCTACACGAATTCAATTTACAGCTGTATCGTACTGAACTGTATCACTTGTTCAATCACACACGAATTCAATTTACAGCTGTATCGTACTGAACTGTATCACTGGTTCAAGCACACACGAACATTAATTTACAGCTGTATCGAGACTCAGATAACGCAAGCCCACAGATAGACAACAAACTTATTCAGACAGCTGCTGTATATTTTCTACACGAAAATAATGTACACAATGTTTTGTACTTCTGTCGTGCCAAAGAAGAAATTGAAAACTCAACTTAAGTTCTATTGTAGTTGAACTTTGAATAAGAATTGGCAAATGTGACTAATTATCCTGTGATATGATTTATTATCGAATTATCAGTTATTTGTACAGGATAGATACACGTTAAACTATAGGTTATAGCAATGTGTACTTATCTCTCTCTCTCTCTCTCTCTTGTGCACATTTAACCCTGTGTGGGGCGTAGGCCCTTAGAAAAATCTTTCTATCTCTAGCTATCTCTTGCAGCCTCTTGCAGCCTCTTCTATAAATCGTTAATATCTCCCTCCATATCTCTTGTCCTCTTCCTCACGTTTCAGTTCCCAACGGAGCACAGGTCTTCAACAAACTTCTTCCAGTTCATTCTCCCCTTGCCATCCCTTCCAACTCTTTCCATGTTTTACTTATCCTTTTAATATCAGCCTCCATCTCTCTTCTTCAGGTCTGTCTAGGAATTTCCCTACTCCTCTTTTCCTACGGGTTCCAAAACAGTACATCTCTTGCAATGCTTTCAGTCGGTCTCCTCAATGTATGTCCTATCCATCGCCAGCGTCTCTTCCTGAGCTCTTTCTCCACTGGTATCTGCTTAGTTCTTTCTCTAAGTTCCTCGTTTGTAATCTTATCTTAGTCCCACTATTCTACGTTAACACCCATTTACGAAGGTCTGTAGTTTTTGGTGGTTTCTTTTGTTGCCTTCCATGTTTCCGAGCCATAGAACAGCTCGGACTTCACATTTGATTGAAAGATTCTCAGCTTTGTGTTTGTTTCGATCAAATCTCTTGTGCACGTATTTATAAACTTCATTTTCTTTGCATGTTCCATTAAAAGGGCATTTTTGTTATATTCCATTCTGATTTTCTCAGATTTGTCCTATCCAACATCTTTGCAATTGCCAGAATAGATTCACTGATTTGTATTTGCTCAACCGTTCACAGAATTCAAACCACTTTTTAACAGTTTATGCAAGTGTTTTGAAACATCTATTTTTCTTACTCATATCTAGTTTAAACTGCAGAATGTAACCACGATGGCTAGTTTCACTTTCTTGGCATTTTACCACATTTTCACATCACACAGCTTGTCTAATCATATCTTTGCTACTTCATCATCCCAGCAGGGTGGCTGTTCTCAGCATTTCCTTCTGCTGAGTATATCCGTTTAGCAATTATATCAACAATTATTTAAGAAATTATACCAACAGATGCAAACAGTACTAGTTAATTAGTAACTTTTGGTTATAAACATGTATCAACTTCTGGACATGGAATATTAAATTAAGAAATGTAAATCTACAGCTTACAAATAGATACAAGTTTTTCACAGACAGTTTAAGATACAAGAAATGAATTATTTAGTTATGTTAATGTAAACGGAAAACAATTTAATGGAGCATATCTTCCGAACCAGTTCTACAAAGATATGCGGTGTAGCTGTTTCTACAACTTTATCTATTACAACAATGCTAAACTTTGACTTTTTTTTCCCGATCCAGAAGCACTTGAGCTTTCAGCTCTTCGGCTCGGTGCCATGGACATCGTAACCCTTCGGTGTTCGGTGCCACGAACACCGTAAATCTGGAGAACCTGTGGCTTTTCTGCCAGCCCGCGGAATTGAACCCGCACTCACAAGGAGCTTGTCACCCGTTACCCAACGTGCTACGAACACGCTGGGCTGGCGGGCATAACTTTGACATTAAAATAGCGAACTCGCAGGAGATATTGTAATATTAGAACTGTAAACCTTAGTGCTCAAAAGCTAGCCATTACAATTCGCACATCCCTAAAGTAGAACCACCTAACTTCGTGTTCTTATCATATTACAATATTGTTACACTCGCACCAAATACGTATATAAAGACAACTACATTAGCTTTGTTGTTAGTGAACTTGCTTCTTAGTCGCGTGGTCCAAGTTCAATCCCATAGTGGGCGTGGAATATTTTTCCGACACCAACAGTTCTCAGGTCGACCCAGCCTCAGGTCGACCCAGCCTCATGTGAGTACTAAGAAAAGGTGTGGGAAGTAAAGGCGATCGGTGTGATGTTGACCACATCACCCATCGAGCATCAACTGTAACAAATTACGGGCCTGCACCGACATTTCTTAATAAACCTCGAGGAAGGAAAAATGATTGATTTTTTTCATTTTAACCGGGACATGTGTATCATGTAGATGGGGGAAATATGATAGAGGTATAAGAGACAAAATTATGCAACAAAAAACTGTCATTAATATGATGCCAAAATAAAGGGGAATAATACAGAAATAAATATCATCATTATCAGAAACCTTGTCCACATCAAAGGTTGACTGCAGTGGTCTATAATATTCCCTGATTCTTGTATCGATAACGAGTTCCGATGTCAGACTGTAATTTGTCAATCTCTTGATGTTTTCATCTCACTTGTATCTCAATCTTCTTCTTGCTTGTCACTCTTCAACATTAAACATGAACAACAGTCTCGTCACTCTTCAGATTCAACATAGACAAGTCTGTACCACTCTTCAACATTCAAACATAGAACAACAGTCTGCTTGTCACTCTTCAACATTCAAACATAGAACAACAGTCTGCTTGTCACTCTTCAACATTCAAACATAGAACAACAGTCTGCTTGTCACTCTTCAACATTCAAACATAGAACAACAGTCTGCTTGTCACTCTTCAACATTCAAACATAGAACAACAGTCTGCTTGTCACTCTTCAACATTCAAACATAGAACAACAGTCTGCTTGTCACTCTTCAACATTCAAACATAGAATAACAGTCTGTCTACCACTCTTCAACATTCAAACATAGAACAACAGTCGTTACTGCATGTAGATCTCTTTTATCCCAGTTTAAGTACAGGTTAGACAGTACGAGGTTTAGTACAGGTTACGGATTTAGTACATTCAATTTTACATTGACGAGAGTTTAGACAGGTGGACGAGAGGTTTAGTACAGGTTGGACGAGAGGTTTAGTACAGGTTGGACGAGAGGTTTAGTACAGGTTGGACGAGAGGTTTAGGACAGGTAGGACGAGAGGTTTAGGACAGGTGGGACGAGAGGTTTAGTACAGGTTGGACGAGAGGTTTAGTACAGGTTGGACGAGAGGTTTAGGACAGGTAGGACGAGAGGTTTAGGACAGGTGGGACGAGAGGTTTAGGACAGGTAGGACGAGAGGTTTAGGACAGGTTGGACGAGAGGTTTAGACAGGTGGACGAGAGGTTTAGTACAGGTTGGACGAGAGGTTTAGTACAGGTGGAGAGGTTTAGGACAGGTGACGAGAGGTTTGGACAGGTTGGACGAGAGGTTTTAAGGTGGACAGAGGTTTAGACAGGTTGGACAGAGGTTTAGTACAGGTTGACGAGAGACGAGAGGTTTAGGACAGGTGGACGAGAGGTTTAGGACAGGTGGACGAGAGGTTTAGTACAGGTGGACGGAGGTTTAGAGGTACGAGAGGTTTAGGACAGGTAGACGAGAGGTTTAGGACAGGTAGGACGAGGGTTTAGTACAGGTTGGACGAGAGTTAGGACAGGTGGACGAGAGGTTTAGTACAGGTTGGACGAGAGGTTTAGACAGGTGGACGAGAGGTTTAGACAGGTGGACGAAGGTTTAGACAGGTGGACGAGAGGTTTGTACAGGTGACGAGAGGTTTAGTACAGGTTGGACGAGAGGTTTAGACAGGTGACGAGAGGTTTAGGACAGGTAGGACGAGAGGTTTAGGACAGGTAGGACGAGAGGTTTAGTACAGGTAGGACGAGAGGTTTAGGACAGGTAGGACGAGAGGTTTAGTACAGGTTGGACGAGAGGTTTAGTACAGGTTGGACGAGAGGTTTAGTACAGGTTGGACGAGAGGTTTAGTACAGGTTGACGAGGGTTTAGTACAGGTTGACGAGAGGTTTAGTGACAGGTAGGACGAGAGGTTTAGGACAGGTAGGACGAGAGCCTAAGAAATTTAACAATAAAACTATGACAACAAAATACATCCCCCTTTCTCCTTCTCCACCCTCAAAAGAATTGAAGAAAAAACTAGAAAAATAACACATTTATGAAATAGAAAAGCAGTGTTTAAAATATTAGAAAAAAATAGGAAACAAAGTAGATTATGAAAATATTTGCAATATTAAATGTAGATATTTCTATACATTTAAAGTTATATTTATACCGTTAATGTATAATACTCTACATTTTGAAACTGAATAAAAACTAGTTTTAACAAAACAAAAACGTGTCACAAAGATTTGTGAAATTATACAAAATAAAAACATGCATTGACAAGGAAATTAATGTGTTAATTTCGTTTGACAACAATTGGAATCATGCAGAAAACAAACAAAAATTGGATTAAATATACCAATGACGAGAACTCAGAACACAATCCCTAACGACTAAGAAATAATAATATTATAAATCAACTAATCAAATTCTTCTTCTTCTGCGATCACGGTTCAGATTCGAACCCCGACCGTGTGGTACCGTGGCCCGTAATGGAAGCAAGGAATATTACCACTGCGACCTACAAGGCATGACGTAAATGCGATGATAGGCCTAGGAAGCTACCTAGTAAATAAAAAAGCGTCTCAGAAATCAGATGTGCCGACCTACTTGTAGGCACATAACTGGCACAACGTACACTCGCTCTTAGGTTCAGATTACATACAAATCACACAGAGTGGTTAACAAGAGGTCGATATTAAGCGTTTGTAGAAGAAAAAAAGAAGAGAATTCGAACCGAAGATATTCTGAAGGCAAGGCATCAGTGTAAGCACTTAACCACAAGACCAAGAATTCTCTTATTGTAAAACACATCAATTGAATAGAATTTCATCTCGATACAAGCAATATTTTCTATCTCTATAGCGTTCTCTCTCGGGAAATTCTCATTAGTCTTTATAACTGTCTATAGAAAGGTTGACATTTTCATGTAAAAACCACATCTCTGTGGCCTCCAGCAATCTGCCTGCTTACTTATTGATTGTCCATTACTGGCTTCTTTATGACAAGGTCGGCTCTGTAACATTGAAGAACAATTTAATAACAGTTCTGTATGTGACGTTTCTAGAACATGACCGTATTGATGGAATTGCTTCAGCGGGAGAGTCTGCATTTAGCTGACACTTACATAGTTTTTCTAGTCTAGTCTCTTGCACTTTGATGCGTGATATAAAGTTTAAGGATGTCTTCCTGTTGTACAAATTTGTTACATAGTTTGTTGTTAGTCCATGCAGTCGTAGTATAGCTATCATGTTATCTATTCATTTGTTTTTTAGCTGTTGTAAAAGTATAGTATTAGTTGAATGGACGTCTTTTGTTAGAGTATAGTAGTAATGACTGAACGTCATCTGTAAGAGTATAGTAGTAATGACTTGACGTCATTTGTAGAAGCATAATACTAGTTGACTAGACGTCATTTGTAAGAGTATAATACTAGTTGTCTTGACGTCATTTGTAAGAGTATAGTAGTAATGACTTGACGTCATTTGTTGAAGCATAATAGGTAAAGATCAGAAGGCGTAAACGCAAACTTGAATATAATTTTACAGTAAAACAAATTATGACACAATCCGCGGCACATGGCCAAACAGAATAGACAAAATGGCGCAGGCTGTGATATTTGGTAGGTAATGTGTTAATTTGTATTGATGTTAATGTTGTGACTGTTCTCTCGCACATTTACATTAACATTACTACATTTAATACTTCAAAATAAATGTTATTTATCATTACAGATAGAGAGAATGCTATCTACAATATTAAATGCCAGTCTTTATTTGTAGTAGTAAAACCGAAATGGCGTCAGCCAGTAATGACGTCAAACGGTAATGACCACGGCCGGTAATGACGTCAGTCTGTAATGATGCTAGTCGGTAAGAACGTAAGCCGATAATGAAGTCAACCGGTACTGACGTCAGCCGAAAATAAAGTCTGGGGATACGTTTTGCTTTCAGAAAACTAGAAAACTCAGGTTTATATAAATTACTTATATTACTGTGAGTTGATATGAAAACTATAGTATTATTAATATAAGGGAAGACTGCAGTAAAACTATGTAGCAACGGTTGAGCACGTAAAATCAAAGTACTGTAGCTTTACATAGACAAAAACGATACTCAGCGAATTTTCGACCGAAAGGCCTTTATCAAGCAAATGATACAATATAAGAGAAGAAATTTAGATGTCTTGGACAGCAGACATATAAATAACACATATGAAAAATATAGACAGTTTCTTCTAGAGATTACGAAAAAAAGCAACATTTGTGTTTTTAGTTTATAAAAAGTGAATATAAACAACACATAAATGCACTGCAAGCGACAGACGAAAAATGTGACATGAAAATTAACACCTCCAAAACAGAAATCATGACAATAAGTAGGTCAACAGGTCAACTAAATATACGTGAATAATGTAAAAATACAACAGACTCCAGAATTCAAATTTCTCGGGAGTATATTCACAGTAGATGGAAAGATGGACAGAGAAATCGAGACTAGATGCCAGAAGGCAAACGCAGTGACATACCAACTGTCACCACTATTAAAACATCCAAGCATTAACATGGCAGTCAAACGACAACTGATAAACTGCATATTTATTCCAACTCTCTGCTATCAGTGTCAAACATGGCCCCTGACTAAGATACAAGAAAGAAAGATTACAACATGTGAAATGAGATGTCTACGAAAAGCTGTCAACGTTATAAGGCGAGATAGAGTGAGAAACGAGAATATCAGAAGCATCATTGGTACTATACCATGCATACAGTACATCGAGTTGCAAAGAATCAAGTGGTTCGGCCATCTAATGAAAATGAAACCACATTTACTCCCATCCCGTGTCTACAATAATCAACACTCAGGGCGCAGAGCACGAGGCAGGCCATGAACTGGCAACGTCAAGCGCAACACACCTGGCACAAGATAGAAAACTAAATCTCCCCACTTCGCTTCACGGCAAATGTGGTTAAGATAAGATAAGATAAAAAACAAAGTGATTAGTTATACAAAATGCAGTGGTTTGGACAGTTAATGAGAATAGAATATAACCAACACCAAAAGCAGCATACAATAAAAACGATACCAGTTACTAGAGCCAAGGGAAGACCAAGAAAAAGATAGATAGACAATATCAAGACCACTTTAAAAAAAACACGGATATAATACAACATGGGCATCTCATCTGGAACTGGAACGCAAATTGAAGCTGCCACCCCTACGCTTAACGGCAAGAATAGACAACCAATTACATCATACACCTGGGGAAAGAGAACAGACAAAGTGATTGCCTGTTATATAAGTGGTTGAAGTACTTGTAAGATATCGTTTTTGCAGGAGTATCAAACATTCAAATCTTTACAGTACTGGGTCTTAACGAATATCGAAATAGGGGAAGACTGCAGTAAAACTTGGTAAATAGTGAAACATGTACAAAGAAAGTACTATAGTTTTACAAAATACATAAACAGTGACGATAAACAGCAACGTTTCGACCAACAAGGCCTTTATAACGAAGATAAGATGGCCAGTTAACTTCCTCGTTAGCTTTACCCACTTTTCTAACATATCCAGCTTCGTTAGGTTTTTTTCCCAAGTAAATGTAGTAAATGTGAAATACATACAAACTATGTAAGGTAGTTTTACAAATTACAAAAAGACAATATAGCAACGTTTGGATCAAAAGGCCTTTATTAAGCAAAAGTCTAAAGATCTTAATCCAAAGAATTGATTTCATTGGATCGGGCTTTCCCCCATATGGCTCGACATCTACGCAGAAATTACACGTCACCTGTCAAGAGTACTGCACAAAGCAGGAACTGCGTAGCTCCGGCAATAATTCTAGGGCTTTTTGAAAAATAAATGCACCCGTGAACAGAACGACTTGGTACAGACTGGAACTTATGACCTTTGGAACGAACGAACAAATCCCACTTAGCCACAGAGATTCCAGTTAAGAGAACGATACAGAACAAATCCCACTTAGCCACAGAGATCCCAGTTAAGAGAACGATACAGAACAAATCCCACTTAGCCACAGAGATCCCAGTTAAGAGAACGATACAGAACAAATTCCACTTAGCCACAGAGATCCCAGTTAAGAGAACGATACAGAACAAATCCACTTAGCCAAGCAGAGATAGTTAAGAGAACGATACAGAACAAATCCACTTAGCCACAGAGATCCCAGTTAAGAGAACGATACAGAACAAATTCCACTTAGCCACAGAGATCCCAGTTAAGAGAACGATACAGAACAAACACTTAGCCACAGAGATCCAGTTAAGAGACTAAGAACATCCTACTACCCACAGATCCAGTTAGAGACGTACAGAACAATCCTAGAAGATATTCAGTATAGAGCTGCTCAGATGTGAAGACCCCTTTAGCCATAGCTATCGGTTCGAACTACTGTCCGGCATTTGTTCAGAGTCCCTGGTCTTACTCAGGACGATAACGTGAGTACCTCTGAAGTCGAAAAATCTGCCTTTATGGCGAGGGAATACTAATTACGAGTACATTGAGCACACGGCTGCCAGTGTAAAGTAATTTACAATGTGCACGCTGCTGCCATTGTAAGAAATTGAAAAACAGATTTTCACGCAAAAATCAGTTTCAGAGATGAAACTTCGTCTGAGTTGAAAGCGGACGAAAAAAAAAAAAAAAAAACCAGTCAGCACAGAAACAGGCAAACAGAAATCCTAATTGTCCTAAAATTAAACTGTGACTGAAAAGGAAAAAATGAAATAAATGCGAGCAACTAAAAATTAAAAAAATGAATCAAATATATAAATAAAAACTATATATTTAACATATACACATATATTATATGGAGTATGAGAAGAGACAGTATTAAGAAGCATAGAAATGTCGTACGATGAGTCTAAGAAATTCGCAAGGTAAATTATAAAGATGTAAACCGATTATATTAGAGCAAATCGACTTCGATCATCAGAGAAATAAGAAATTTGTTTACAGCAGACTGTCTGAGACAGAAATCAAATACCGTACCTAACCTTTCTTTGAATTTGAAAGCAAATACTATGATTCATTACACGCTCAAAGTAATTTTTGTGATTCGATCCATTTCATATGATAATGTTTGATTAATATACTTTTCATAACTCTTTTATGTTTATCTAATATCATAAAATGAGTTTCATTTTTTTCTATATATCCGTTCATTGATGAAAATAGTACTCAGGAAAAGATGAATACTGCCAGCAACAATGATAAATGTCATTTTAGACAGGAAACAGTTCAAACAGAAAGTCTTGGTGTACTATAAAAGAGCAGGGAACAAAATAATGAATATTTACAAATTGTATGAAGAGCGTCTGACCGAACGGATTAGAGTGCGGATCCTATGCGGGAGACCCAAAGGATTGTATTCTGTTGTGGGCATAAATGAAAAATCGTTACCTGAAACGCTTCGCGGCGACCGCACTAGCCATGCGGCTAATAAATTCCTCAGACTGTCGTCCCGCCCGAGTGGTTAACGAGTCCAAATTGGGGTGTAAAGAATAGAACCACTGTTGCCTGTCACGCATGTCGTAAGAGGCGATTAAGGAGGTTGGAAGTGGGACTAACTACCCCACACTGTAAAAAACACTGGATGGCAACGGAACGGAGAGCGAACCGAGTAAACGCTGGCTGAAACCGGAGACATCGCCGAAAGATAAGAACCAGAGCGCCAAATGGTTCTGAAGATGTGACGTAAAAATACATCAATGCTAGGGCTGCTTGGATCAGGTTTCCATGTGAATAGAATTTATGGGGAGATCTGGTACATCGGTCTGGGCGGTGATCGCGAGTGAGAGTCTCTCGTCCTATCTGTCCTACACCGCCCTAAATCGCGGTACTATAGACAGTAACGACAGTTTTTTTTTCAACCAGTTGTATTGAAATATTCTTGATGACAAAGTGATAGATTAACGAATATAAATGCTAAGTTGGAGAATAGACCTCAGAAATAACAGATCCGGTGAAAAATCCTATCTATGAAGAGCACACACAAAAGCACGATCTAGAAATGTCTTGATAACCTGACGATGCGAGACAAAACAGGATTAGATAAAAGTAGATTGGGAAGAAGAAGAGTATAGGCTTTCTATAGACAAAAACAACATGAACAATGCACTAATAGAAAATATACGCTCTGATGTTTTCAACGAAGAAGCTAAACGATATTTTAAACTAATGTCAATTGTAATAAGTCAAACAGATCTCTGCCAGTGTCAACAAGCGGAACAGACACCGGAGCATATCCTGCAAAACTGTCCTGGGTAAGCTGAAAAGCAACATGTGGCCACACTCAGTCGACCAGAAAACTAAGCTTTGGGAAACCTGACAGACCTGAAGCTGACTGCCCAGTTTGTGGCCCACAGTAAATTAAGCGCATGACCAGAGATCGCGGAAGTTCTACTGACTCGGTCCGGATTCGAACGGATCCGGTGTGATCACCTCAGATTTCCGTACATCGCCTCATTAAATAGACCTGTGGGTCACCGATAGGGAAATTGATAACGCTCTACGATAATTACCACGTGTCCGTAAAAATTTCTGGGTTCGAAATCAGCTTGCGTCGAAAATTCTCGCTGTGCACTACAATATGCAGTTGTACTACAGCAGATCCTGATCCTGTACTTGAGAATCTAAGTTACAAGCACCTCTGATGTCGAAGTAAGGCTTGCCTGAATGAACAGGGACACTGGGGATAAGGAAAATAAGCTTCACGCAAAAATCAGTATGATCCACTATATTAATCGAAACGACTACGCCTGAATTCAGACAGACAACGATAGAAAAGACGATTGATTTCTTGATTAACATTATTCAAAATTGTATTTGATATTCTTATCAAATTTCTAGTTGTTTTATTTTTGACACAGTTTTGATTTCTTATTAAATTTCTGGATTTCTGTTTTATTTTTGGCTATCATTTTTCTTGGTTATTTCTGTTATAACTTTTCTGGCTTTTTTGTTATTAAAACCTTTTCTGGGGCTTATTTTTTCTTAAACATTTTCTGGACTTTCTATTCTTGTTATTGTTATTAACACATTTTCTTGGGCTTTTTCTGTTATTAAAACCTTTTCTGGGGTTATTTCTGTTTTTAACACATTTTCTTGGGCTTTTTCTGTTATTAAAACCTTTTCTGGGGCTTATTTCTGTTTTTTTAACACATTTTCTTGGGCTTCTTTCTGTTATTAAAACCTTTTCTGGGGCTTATTTCTGTTTTTTTAACACATTTTCTTGGGCTTCTTTCTGTTATTAAAACCTTTTCTGGGGCTTATTTCTGTTTTAACCTTTTCTTGGGCTTTTTCTGTTATTAAAACCTTTTCTGGGTTATTTCTGTTCACATTTTCTTGGACTTCTTTCTGTTATTAAAACCTTTTCTGGGGCTTATTTCTGTTATTTAACACTTTTTTTGGGCTTTTTCTGTTATTAAAACCTTTTCTGGGGCTTATTTCTGTTTTAATTTCACATTTCTTATTTCTTTATTAAAACCTTTCTGGCTTTTTCTCCTCTTAAAACCTCGAAATTTTTGGGCTTACTATTTCCTAATTCTTAAATACAAATTTTGGGGCTTCTTTCTGTTCTTAACTCATTTTTCTGGGCTGTTTTCTCTTTATTTCATTTTAGGTAATTTTAAAACATACATTATCTTTGTAAACTGCATCTGTGCTTACCCTTCCGGCATATCCGTTTTCAAAACGGTTTTTGAGGACCGGAGAAGCCTTCCCTTGTCCATTCCAATTCGATTATCTAGACCTGATAGATTCAGCTGTTACAAGAGTCAGTTCATAAAGATGAAGTATAAACTTGGATAGAGCTGGTACTTTGACCATGTGGTCTCATTCGCTGTGTCTTGGTAAGCTTTGTTTTGTGCTCGCAACAACCGCTAGAACACATATGCTACAGCAAGATGAACTTAAGCTTTTCTCGCCACTTAATTCAATAAATGACTAGACAAAATAAGAGACAAAGCTTGTCTTCTTAATACTTTTCAAATGGAAATGGCAAATTATTTAGTGTCTGCCGACTTCGAAACTTTAAAACATACTAACTCAAGTCGTGAGGACAGCATACTAACTTAAGTCGTGAGGACAGCATACTAACTTAAGTCGTGAGGACAGCATACTAACTTAAGCCGTGAGGACAGCATACTAACTTAAGTCGTGAGGACAGCATACTAACTTAAGTCGTGAGGACAGCATACTAACTAAGTCGTGAGGACAGCATACTAACTCAAGTCGTGAGGACAGCATACTAACTTAAGTCGTGAGGACAGCATACTAAGCAAGTCGTGAGGACAGCATACTAACTCAAGTCGTGAGGACAGCATACTAACTTAAGTCGTGAGGACAGCATACTAACTTAAGTCGTGAGGACAGCATACTAACTTAAGTCGTGAGGAGAGCATACTAACTTAAGTCGTGAGGACAGCATACTAACTCAAGTCGTGAGGACAGCATACTAACTTAAGTCGTGAGGACAGCATACTAACTTAAGTCGTGAGGACAGCATACTAACTCAAGTCGTGAGGACAGCATACTAACTTAAGTCGTGAGGACAGCATACTAACTCAAGTCGTGAGGACAGCATACTAACTTAAGTCGTGAGGACAGCATACTAACTTAAGTCGTGAGGACAGCATACTAACTTAAGTCGTGAGGACAGCATAATAACTTAAGTCGTAGGTACAATTTACTAACTTAAGTCGTAAGATCAACATAGCGAATTAAGTCGTGAGAACAACCCGGTATCAGCAATTAAATAACTTGATTTCATAAAACACAGATACATTTTAGGTCTGAAAAAGACATGAACAGTAGTTAAAATCGACGTTTCTGCATTCAAGGCATACGAGTTTGTTCTTTTCAGTGTACCAAACTTTGCCCCTCCCTTTCACATACAAAACAGTTTCGTTGTAAATTTACAAAAACCCCTGTAACACAGAAAAAATATTTAAAAAAAAATTTACTGTTTGTCCTACAAGTTCTAAAAAAGGGGTGGACATTTCAAATCTGATTTACATCAACTAGTCCTAGATACTAACCAACTTGTTACATACTATGATATCAAGATGACTATGTAACTGACTCCTGGACATTCAAGTACACACGGAAGTGATAAAACAGACAGGTTTACTAAGAATGGTCAACACAAAAAGCAAACATCACTGCAACAAATTACATACAGCACAGTAAATCATAAAATCCACAAATAACAAAATATGGCTGAACAGATGGACACATTGAAAGACATTGGAAGATATGTCTACAGTCATTTGACCAAATCAAACCTCGATGACAACATCAGCCAACTTACACGGAGAAATTACAGCACTGTTTGTCGACGACTTCTAACCGATGGCCAAACACTTAAAAACTAAGTTTGAGATCTGTAAGAAATGTATTTTCTGATTCTATATGTAGTGTGACGTTTAGGAAGTCAATTTCTTCACTTCTGTTGTATTCTTTGCTTGATAAAGGCATTTTGGTCGAAACGTTGCTGTGTATAGTTACTGTTTTTGTATTTTGTTAAACTACAGTACTTTGTTTTTACGTGTTTTGCCATTGCTACATAGTTTTACTGCAGTCTTCCCTTTTATTGATAATGGCTTGGAACCGAGCACATACCACTTAATAATCACATGAACATAATTTAACTACAACACACTCAAGAGTGCCAGCTGTGCTCACATCATCATACAATTATTCACCTCCACCTTCAGGTGCCAAGCCCTGAATGATGTCAGGAAAATTCTTCTTCTTCCAAGACCAGATAAATGAAAGACAATTTATGAAACAGTAGAACAAATTATAAACACATTCAGATACCACTACATAACATTGGGCAAAAGGGCATACGCTTAAAAATTGCTGAGTCATTGAAGAAGAGAAAAGATCTAAGTTGGAAAATAATGATTCAATTTGATTGAATGTGGAATCTTCTGTACATGGAGTATTCATGACGAACATCAAACGTGTCACTGCTACATGACATTCACTGACAACCACTACACATTCACTGACACAACTGACATTCACTACCACAACTGTCATTACTGACTACACTGCACATTCACTGACAACCACTCACATTCACTGCTACCCTGACATTCACTGACTACCACTGCCCTTCACTACTACACTGCATTCACTCTCTCAATTGCACATTCACTGACAACAACTGCACATTCATTGACAACAACTGCACATTCACTGACAACAACTGCCCATCCACTCTCTACAACTGTACATTCACTGAGCACAACTGCACAATCACTGACTACCACTGCACATTCACTGACCACAACTGCACACTCACTTATCACAGCTGCGCATTCACTGACCACAACTTCACATTCACTACTACTACTGCAATTCCTGCCACAACTGCATTCACTGTCTCAACTGCACACTACTTCACACTTCACTGTCCACAACTGCACATTCACTGAGCACAACTGCATACTCACTAACTACTACTGCACATTCACTGTATTACGCTGACTTTCCGAATCTGTCCACCCCTACCAAACAAAAAATGTTTGAATAAAAGGAACTACACAACTGAGAGTAGCATAGTGCATAGTGCAATTGCTTTTTAGACTAGTGTTCTGGGTTCAAATACTCTACTCAGTGCGAGATTGTTTTCTTTCTTAACTTAGATGGTGCTAGGATCGACCTAGTTTCAGTTAGATGTAGAAAAACACTGGAAAGTAAATACGTTTGGTATTGTGCCGACATCATTCTTACATCATACATGGTATGCCATCATTCATGATGCACATATATTCATGGTATGCACATCATATTCATGGTATGACATCATTCATGATCACATCATTCATGGTATGCACATCATTCATGGTATGCACATCATTCATGGTATGCACATCATTCATGGTATGCACATCATATTCATGGTATGCACATCATTAGTATGCACATCATATTCATGGTATACACATCATATTCATGGTATGCTGTTAGTCAAAGAAAATAATACCATATTATTAAAACATTCAGTTTACATCACGAAAACGAAATATTAAGAAATAACCAAAAATCGCAAATGCCAATTATGTTACAATATGAAAGCATAGAGAAAGTTCATGATTTTGTACATTTTGGATGTTTGATATGGCAGAATGATGTTTCAGAAAAGGAAAACACTGAAAAACAACAAAAGAGCAAGTCAAACTTTTATCATGCTCAACAAAATCTGGAAATCCAAAAAAATTAAAACAGAACTAAAAATAAATAGAATCAGTGTCTATAAGTGTTATTTTATAGTAGTGGATGCTGTGCGACGATCCACAACATCATACACAAACTGAAGGCATTCTGTATTAATTGTTTAAAAAGAATCCCGCACGTTTTCTGGATAAATATAATCGCAAAATGATGAGCTTTAAAAAAAAAAAAAATTGCACATAATTGAAGACAGTTATTTAAAAATTGAAGACGGAGATTGGTTGGACATGAATGATGTATTCAGTCGGTGCAGTGACTGTGACAACTCTTCGATGGAACGAAGAACTGCCTCTATAAGTAAACTGATTAAAACAGTTCTTAGATGAAAAGCAAAATTGACTCAAAGAAGCAAACTGGCAAGGGCATCTCATCGATTGAAAAAGACCTGACTCCAAAGCAAACTTGCGAGAGCAGTTCTTCGATGGAAAGGAAAACTGACTCCCAAAGCAAACTTGGAGAAGATAGTTCTTCGATGGAAAGGAAAACTGACTCCCAAAGCAAACTTGCGAGGACAGTTCTTCGATGGAAAGGAAAACTGACTGCCAAAGCAAACTTGCGAGGGCAGTTCTTCGATGGAAAGGAAAACTGACTCCAAAAGCAAACTTGGAGAAGAAATGTGAGTAAAAAAATTGAAAGATTATAGTTCAACTGTAGAAAAATTAGGAAAATGTTGATAGAAAGGCAACAGGTCGGCATCAATAGAAATCTCTTGTTGAAGCGTTGTGTCTTCTTCTTCTTTGCGTTCGTTCTTTACGCCCTAATTTTAATTACTGTATCTGTCATGTTTGATTTTTGCCAAGAGCGTGTATACGTTGCACATTGATTTGGTAGGTCCCTAAATGCATAGACTTCTACACGTTTAGGACATGTGTATCCGATTTCAGCCAGAAGCGATGTGTCAAACGGGACACACAAAGAAAGGACATAGAATACCGTATTTCCTAATTCGCCCACATGGTATAAAGAAAGGATATAGAATACCGTATTTCATAATTCGCCCACATGGTATGAAAAAATGTTCTTTACTTAACTGCTAAAAACAATTTAAATCAAATTAGCCTCAAAAATACTCATCATAAATATGCTTCGACCTCAAAAACCCAATCTAGAACTTAATATCATAAACATCATAAATATGACTTCAAATTGACATGGCGAAAACGAAAATAATACGAAACTACAAAACCCCACAAAACCTAATTCACCACAGTGTATGAAAGTGGGTTCTTTGCTAAATTTTTAGCTAAATAAAATAAATTCAATAACATAAAAATACTTCCGATATTTCAAACAAAATCTAGAACTTAATAGCCTAAACATCATCAATATTACTTGAAGTTTACATCTCAAAAAAAAAAAATAATAATAATAACTTGAAGCTACCAAAATTCACAAAACTGAATTCACCGCGTGGTATGAAAATAGGTTTTTTGCTCACACAATAAAATAAATTCAATAAAATAAAAAAACACTTCTAATATTTCAAACCAAATCTAGATCTTAATAACTTAAAAATAATCAATTTAAAAATAAAAAACATAATCACTTGAGAAAATATCGAAACTTGAGAATTGTCCATGCAATTCGTAGCAATATAAGAAACAAACTACCTACTTCCTTCCGTTACGACATATACTTCTGCTTTCAAACCACTAACTGCTACAACAACTCTTCAAGCTGAGGATTTACCGATACAGGATCAGACAAGCAGCTTTAAAAAAAAAAGAAGAGAATAATTTTATGTTTATTGATTTTTTGTCAGTGTCTTCAGGCTAAACTCAACTCTCTTTCTCTGAGACATGTTTTACCCTTTTATAAAGGCATTCAGCGCCTCAGGTGGCGAGTCTATGGATGGTATGGTTTTAAAAAGTCGTATTCTATCTTTTACTTCCCTCTTGAGACATGTTAAAATAAATGATATAGCTACATGCTAGACAAATAGTTGGTTTCAGAGGGTAGTAAACTGTTTCGTGACTTTCAAATTTATTTATATTTTAATGATGTAAAACTTGCTTTTTTATGATTTCCTTAGTTATACCTACATTTACCTAAAGGGAGTTTCAATGGCGAAGTGGTTAAGTGGCCAACAACATCAGAAAAGACAGAGTCATCAACATCAGCATAAGAAAGAAAGTTGACACATAACCTTGCTTGAATTACATTAAGAAACAAAGAATGAAGTGGTTTGGCCACTTTATAAGAATGCATCCAAACTCCACAGGATACAGAGTCTTCTACAACAGAACATCGGAAAGAAGGCAAGAGGAAGACCACGGAAAAGATGGTTAGATGGCGTAGCAGAATTTTGTGAAAGAGCAAAAATAACAATCACACAAGCCACCAGAACAGCGCAAGATTAAAAAAGAACACCACAACACTGGACAACAACCTGGTAGCAGTGTGACGACAAAAGAAGAAGAAAGAAGAAGTGGTTAGTGTCGTATGTAGTACTAATGGTTATGCACAACACGGACAACAACCCGGTAGCATGTGACGACAAAAGAAGAAGAAGTGGTTAAGTCGTCTGTATGTAGTACTAATGGTTATGCACAACACTGGACAACAACCCGGTAGCAGTGTGACGACAAAAGAAGAAGAAGAAGAAGTGGTTAAGTTGTCTGTATGTAGTACTGATGGTTATGCACAACACTGGACAACAACCCGGTAGCAGTGTGACGACAAAAGAAGAAGAAGAAGAAGTGGTTAAGTCGTCTGTATGTAGTACTAATGGTTATGCACAACACTGGACAACAACCCGGTAGCAGTGTGACGACAAAAGAAGAAGAAGAAGAAGTGGTTAAGTTGTCGGTATGTAGTACTAATGGTTATGGTCGAAATCGACCGAGAACATGTGCAGTTTTCATGAAATTCAAGATTTGCAGAAGTCATGCTCTCGGCATGCGGCAAGCCATTTCTTCCGACAGGAGGAGCCATATGGGAAACCCGTTGTAATTAAGTAAATCATTTCCCTATGGACCCTTTGAACACTTACCTGGCATCTCTCATTTTACTACTTGTGTTTTATTTAATTAAATATTACTTACCTGTCCCGCCCGGCCCTAGGATTGTTGTTGTTGGAGTTACAGAGTTCGTATTTTGTGGAACACTGTCATCAGGTGACGTGCCATTTCTGTCTATTGGGATGGTGACATATGGGAAACTCGGTGCCTTGAAGTCAATCCTTTGCCTTTAGACATTTACCTGTCATCTCTCACTTTACTACACCTGTCTTATTTAGTTAAACGCATGGCCAGAAATTCACCTGCAATGGATTCCATCTCACTGTGGCATTGCCGGCAATGAGAGTGCCGATGTCTTAGCTAAGTAGGGCAGTGCCAAAGAGCAAATTTACCAACCCTGTCTTTTCAAGAGGTCAAAACCCTCATACAGAGAAAATCTGCAGTAGACTGGAAGACAAAACCCTCATACAGATGAAAATCTGCAGTAGACTGGAAGACAAAACCCTCATACAGAGAAAATCTGCAGTAGACTGGAAGACAAAACCCTCATACAGAGAAAATCTGCAGTAGACTGGAAGACAAAACCTCATACAGAAATCTGCAGTAGACTGGAAGAAAAACCCTCATACAGAAAATCTGCAGTAGACTGGAAGACAAAACCCTCATACAGAGAAAATCTGCAGTAGACTGGAAGACAAAACCTTCATACAGAGAAAATCTGCAGTAGACTGGAAGACAAAACCCTCATACAGAGAAAATCTGCAGTAGACTGGAAGACAAAACCCTCATACAGAGAAAATCTGCAGTAGACTGGAAGACAAAACCCTCATACAGAGAAAATCTGCAGTAGACTGGAAGACAAAACCCTCATACAGAGAAAATCTGCAGTAGACACTTAGAAGAAAAATCTACAGAGACTGAAGACGAAGACAACCCTCATACAAGAAAATCTGCAGTAGACTGGAAGACAACTACAGACCTGGATAAAACTGGAAAAATGATATGGAAAAGAACTAAGCAGAACAGACCAGGTCATTATATTTAGACTACGCACTGGACACTGCAGACTCAACAAACACTTATATAGACTAGGAATAAGTCAAACAGCTCTTGGCCAGTGTCATCAGGCGGAACATACACTGGAGCATATCCTGCAAGACTGTCCTCTCCTGGGTGAGCTTATTGGTTATTGGTTATTGGTTACTAAACTGACGTCATTGCACTCCGGGCAAACCCATAGGTGCTCAGTCTCCCCAACAGATATCGAAGAGTATGCATACTGATGGTTCATGTGGCTCGCTGATTAAACACACCTCTCACTCTGCCTCTCAGGCATCCAGTTCGACTTGAACAAAGGGTAATTCCAAACTGCTTAAATCGCTTGATCGATTCAACATCGATTTTAGTGTCCTCATCCAACAGAGAGTCTCGAAGAGACCGAAGAATATCCCCCTTATGCATCTTCAACTCCCCAACAATCGATGCTGTTGATGCAAGCCTGTCCGCTCTCTCATTACCTAACCACCCGCATGCCCAGGACAGTATATCCACGTAAGCCGCTGGAGGTTAGAAACTTCTATAGACGACATCCACTCATACCGAAACCTACCCTTCTGGATCTTGTGAAGCATCGACTGAGAGTCAGATACAACAACTGCCCCAGTAAATGAAGTCCCAGAAATCCAATGGAGGGCAGCAGTAACGGCCTCAACCTCCATCCTCATACTAGAAGTAGTTGTACTGTATGCCCCACTTCGCTCTGCAACAACCCTACCATGCGCATTAGCCAAGAAACCCCAGCCGGATTTCTCACCACGTTGAACCGACCCATCGGTATATACAACAACATCATCATCCCTTGCATTATCTTCTATCAGCTGCTTAACTGCGAGATCATCCTTCATGTTGCCCCAATCTCTACATTCTCTTCCAAGAGTAATGATAACGTTGAGATAGTTCATCATGCTTCCATCTGTTGGGATCCATTCTTCTCCTTTTGGTAGAGTCGCAACCGTAGTCACCTGGCCAATCGTTCTCTCAGCCTGGGCCATCCACGACATGCCACGCTGGGTGAGCTGAGAAGCAACATGTGGCCACACCCAGTCGGCATAAAAACTAAGCTTTAGGAAACCTGACAGACCTGAAGCTGACTGCCCAGTTTGTGGTCCCCAGTAAATTAATCGCATGACCAGAGATCGTTGAAGAAGAAGAAGATTTAGTTAAACATACAACTGCAGGAAATGTCTATATGTCAATTATACATTTAATCATCATCTTGAGGTGTAGTATCTGCTAGGATTGACGATAATGAATCCTAACAATTCTCTGTCCCTAGCGTTGTCAATCCAAATCCGTTGTTAACTTTTTGTCCATGTCATGATGTAAGGTGGACAATATCCTGTCTTTATCTTCACTTTCTTCCTTTCCAAAATTTTCTTTTGTTGAACCCTATATCTGCATTTTATTTTATTTTTCCGATCCGGAAGCACTTGAGTCATCAGTTCTTCGGTTCGATGCCATGGAATCGTAACACTTCGGTTCGGTGCCAGAAACACCGTAAATCTGGAGAACCTGTGGCTTTTCTACTATCCCGCGGGATTGGACCGCACTCACAGGGGGCTTATCATTCGTCGTCCAATGCGCTCTGAACACGCTGGGCAGACGGGCTATATCCGCATTAAAGACTCTCTCCACCGAACGTTGATTTTTTTTTTCTGTTTGTCAAATATTTTATTTTTTCATTGATCTTTCTCTACACATCTAGTTAAAAGTTAATTGCATATCCTTTAATGGACTTTTCTAATCAACCCCAGCTTTTTAACGCTGTTTGTGATTTTCTAGGCATTACTACGTTCAGTAGTGTGCCATTGCTTTCTGAACGGGTGGTGCCATCGTCCTTTTGTAAAAATCCATGCGAAGAAATTTGTGACCAAAATGTTTGCAGCATGATTTGAACTCAGAACGTCTAGGTTAACTCAGTTTATCCATCCATGGGATTCTGAATACCCTACTGTAAAAGAACAGTGTATGTATGCATAATGTACATAAATACACATTTGCTTTATATAAAAGTTTATACTTTCATTTCAGAGGAGGCAACCCAGCGGAGGCCAATTTTCAATTGCCGGTACGGTCGATGCCAACGTAACACAGATGATTGGTACACGGATATACTAATTTGGGGTAAAACTTTGAATAGGTGCAGGAGCTAATGTATTATTGTAACGCTGACACTTTGAAAGATTTAAATGGAGGCAAACACCTAGTGTACGGCCGACTTTTGCTACAATTTTCATTTCTATATGTTAAAGTGTACCGACTTGAACGATGTTTATTTTTAGAATTTCATGATTGTAAGTTACAGTTTCGTAATTTCTAAGAAATCTTTCTTAAAGTCTCCTTATATTTTAAAGATATTTCTGAAAATTCCTGATTTAAACATCTTTCACGTTTAATAATTTCAAAGACAATTCTATTATATTTTAATGTTTTATAAGATTACTCTACCACCTCTGAAGTCAGAGAAGGCCCGCCTTATTGGCAATGTAACGGTAAGCAGGCTTTCCCGCAAAAATCAGTCAGAATCACCACATCAGGCGCTATGACTACGTTTGAATTTATAGCGGGCGAACGCAGAAGAAGAAGAATATCCTATTAAAGTTTCATGATTTCTAGAAATTACTTTTGAAGTTTTACAACTTCTGAAAATTTAATGGCAAAACTATTAAAGTTTATGTCTTTCTTTCTTTTAGAGTTTTACAACTCTGAAGATTTAAAGAATATCCTATTAAAGTTTCATGATTTCTAGAAATTACTTTTGAAGTTTTACAACTTCTGAACATTTAAAGAATATCCTATTAAAGTTTCATGATTTCTAGAAATTACTTTTGAAGTTTTACAACTTCTGAAGATTTAAAGAATATCCTATTAAAGTTTCATGATTTCTAGAAATTACTTTTGAAGTTTTACAACTTCTGAAAATTTATATGCGGCTTTTAAAAAACTATAAAATACATATATGTCTTTTTCTTTCTTTCTAGCAGTTTTATAATTTTACTTCCTAGATCAGATCTTATATGTCCCCATCCGTTGAATTTTATATGTTGTCATCCGTTGCATTCCATATTTACCTATTAATTATTAGAAATCTGTTCTGTTATTGTATCGTTGACAGCTGTCTAGTGACGTGAATGTACTCCTGATACTCTCCGTCTGTGTATGTAGACAGTAACATATTTATGGTAATGAACCAGGCATTATAAACAAACATATCTTTCAAACAGTGTCCTCATTATTAAGTGGCATATCACAAACAGACCAAACACTATGTTAAAAGTGTGTACAAATTTATTTCGTTATTCGTTTTTATTCCCAGATTTTCATTAGAAACGTTTAAATGTCTCCGTATCTAGTCGTCATTACGTAATTGTTTTTTTTAAATTCGTCACTCCTATTGTTGGTTTGCTTGATAAATGCCTTGTTGATCGAAACGTTGCTGTATATTGTCATTGTTTTTGTAATTTGTAAAACTACAGTACTTTGTGATTACGTGTTTTGCCAATCAAATAGTTTTACTGCAGTCTCATATATATTGTCAAATATTCATGAAGATACATATCTATTGAGAAGCATATTAGTGGATGTTTGTTCTTCATCAATAGATTGATAGGTTGATTGATTGATGGATTGATTGACATTTCTAACAATAAAAGACTTATAATTCAATTGTTTTTGTTATTTCTTATCAGACATGTCGTCGGGGAAATAATGAACATGATCTGTATGTCATCTATCTCCTACTATGTATTGAGTATTCACCATCATCATCATCTTCAGGTAGCTTGTCACTTCTGGAACTTGACTCCCGTGACATTACATCTGTTAGTAAGTTAGTTCGGAAAAACTATCTTATTCTTCTTCTTTGCGTTCGTTCTTTACGACCAATTTTGATCAGTCTTTGTGATATGTTTGATCTTTGCCAAGAACGTGCATACGTTGCACATTGGTTTGGTAGCTCCCTAAACACATAGATTTCTACATGTTTAGGACACATGCATCCGATTTCATCGCCTCTTACGACATGCATAGCAGATAACAGTGGTTCTATTCTTTATACCCCAAATTTGGGCCCCGGTAACCACTCGGAAAAAACTATCTGTTCTGTGCAAGTTGACCGTCGTCAGCAGCAGTCATTCTCAGATCGTCAATGACATCTTTTACCCATCGTTAATGACATCTTGTACCAATCGTCAATGACATCTTGTACCAATCGTCAATGACATCTTGTACCCATCGTCAATAACATCTTGTACCCATCGTCAATGACATCTTGTACCGATCGTCAATGACATCTTGTACCGATCGTCAATGACATCTTGTACCCATCGTCAATGAAATCTTGCACCCATCGTCAATGACATCTTGTACCGATCGTCAATGACATCTTGTACCGATCGTCAATGACATCTTGTACCCATCGTCAATGACATCTTGTACCGATCGTCAATGACATCTTGTACCGATCGTCAATGAAATCTTGCACCCATCGTCAATGACATCTTGTACCGATCGTCAATGACATCTTGTACCCATCGTCAATGACATCTTGTACCAATCGTCAATGACATCTTGTACCGATCGTCAATGACATCTTGTACCGATCGTCAATGACATCTTGTACCCATCGTCAATGACATCTTGTACCCATCGATTGTTATTGATATTGATTGCTAGGGTCATCAATATTATTATTACATTTCTCTCCTACCATTCGATGTTACATAGGGTCTGCAAACAAGTTGTCTATATCGCTCTATCCTGTGCTACTCGTTCAATTTCTTGTATGGAATCAGTCCGATACTTATTGTATCTCTCTGTAAAGTTCGTTTCAGGATTGCCTTATGACGCCTTTTCCTTCTTGTACCATTTGTCTCTCAGTTCACTACCTTCTTTGAGATTCTTTGATCATTTATTATCAGAGTACGCGCTTTCATATTTCCATCTTCTCGTTCTTATAACAGTTGTTACTAGTTTTTGACTACAAATGTACCTAATTTCATCACCTCTCCTGAATTCGTCACGTCAGTATGTTGCCGGAGCTCACAAGGGGAGCAATGCATAGTAACACTGTGACCTACGAGGCATGTCGTAAGAGGCGATTGATGTAGGACCTAGGTAAGCTACCCTAGTCACTAAAAAGCGTTGCAGAATTCCAATGTGCTGGCCTTCGTGTAGGCACATATATGGCACAACGTACAATCGCTCTTAGGCTTAGCCCACATACAAATCACACAGAGTGTTTAACAAGTGGTCGATATAGAGCGTTGGAAGAAGAAGGAAGAAGAAGAAGAATTCGTCTCATTATTTTTCGCTCATGCGCTTTCAAAGACATTTAATTTACATTCTACATATTTAGTAATTGTTCAACACTTGCTGGTAATTGCTTGTAATTTAGTTACAAAACTGTGTAACTTGGCATTCAAAAAAAAATGTGTAACTTTTAAAATCTGATATCATCTTTGCAATTTGGTTAAAAACCCATATATCTCTTTTTTTTTTGCACAGCAAAATCTTCTCAGTAGTGCATGAACTCTGAAGCACCGGCGAGAGTCCCAGAAGTAGTGTTGAAAATTATGACAATTTTAAAACATTTGATTCTCAACTAAATTATTTATCTTTGTTTGTGCAGCGGCTTTTTAATGTAACTTTAATAATGTTCTCCTGAAATAGATTCCTTTACGTGTTCACCTTCTGACCTGTTTTTGTGTGCACTGTTGCTTTCCTTATCACCAGTCTCCCTTGTCATTCAGGCGATCTCTACTACGACTTCAGAGGTGATTGTAATTTAGATTACAAAATAAATTATTCTGGTTTCCTGTAGTCCCAAAAACGGTTGTGTGCACACCGAAAATCTGTGTTCCGAGCTAGACTCGAACTCCAACATTTTGATCACTATAGAAGTGTGTTTTCAACTTCGCTGTCAGCGATCCGTGGAACATTACATTAAAACATATTAGACAGTTACAGTGTAAACATATACACATATTCGTCATTTATTGCAACCAACTTTAAATGTGGAGATGATACTACATTTGTCGAATTTAGTTATTTAGTGCATGAAGTATTGTTTGGCTTTAGTTATACATTTAACAAAGACAAGATCATGGAGGCAGAAGTTCAGTCGTTTTTTTATGAAAACTCCTCTCAGAACGATGTAATCGTTTATACAGATGGGTCAGTGATTCAACGTGTACAGAGCTCATGGGTTGTTACTGTCAAATCAGAAGGGATGTTGTGATGGAAGACAGTGGTGGTTTTGCCATGACTACAAGCAATCTCACTATGGAAATCATGGAAGTAACCAAAGCGATGGTCTGGTTAGAGTCACAGACTTTTATCTATCCATGTTTTCTCAGTGACTCAATGAGTATGATCAGGAAGATTGAAACAGGCTGGACTCTGAGGCAATGGCTGGAGTCGCTGAAGAGGTCTAGGCTGACAAAATTCAATTTAATTGTTGTGCCAGGGCATGCAAGTGTAATGGGAAATGAACGCGCCGATATGCTTGCGGATATGGCTTCTGCAAAAGGCGAACGAGCAATGGACCAGGCAGAAATTCTAAATGTCCTAAGGGCTACAGGACGTGCTAATGATTCAAGTAATAGTGATGAATTTACATTCCTTACCAGACTGCATCAGAATACGAGTTATTCAGTGCTACATAGAACCAATACTGACATACAGATGCGAGACATGGACAATGAACATACAGATCGAAAAAATCTCTGAGGGTCACAGAAATGTGGTTTTATAGAAGAATGTAGAGAATCCCATGGACTGCTAAAATGACTAATGTTGAGGTGCTGAATGAGATCAAGACACAGAAAGCTTATCATCAATAAAAGAAAGAGGCAGTCATCATTTTTCGGGCATGTGATGAGGAGGGGAGGTTTAGAACCCCATTGTGACAACCGGTAAAATCGAGGGTAGACGAGACAGAGAGAAAAAATTTTGGATAGCTTTCTTCATGGCACGGTAGAGCGTCAACATCTGAGTTGAGGGCAAACACCAACAACAGAGATTTGTGGAGATCCATGATCGCCTACGACAGCCGGCACGGCACCTGATGATGATTACCAGACTGCAAGAATTCCAAGTCAAATGTGGTGTAGCTTGACAAAAGCACTTTACTGGTATCCAAAGACGAATAGTAAACTAACAAAGAACAGGTGTTGTTATTCGCGACACGCTGAGAGACATACTGAGGTAGAGATCTGAGCACTTATGGACTAGCTGGTTCGATGTGCAGTAATGATGATCCGACGACTAAACAAAAAAAAACTTACTAGTTATACATTCATTAGACTTATTTCTCGCTTACTGTTTCAACTTTTCTGGAAGCAATATTATTTATGTAAAGCAATGGTATCTTCTTTAGTAAATTTTCTTATATTGTCTAGTAACCAATATGTCATGGCATGTCATGGATGTAACTTTTAAATATAAATAACGTTGATATGAAGAAAATGATTGTCTTAAGTATTGTTAACAAAAATGTTCAGCTTCACAATGAGTTATTTTTAATGAAAACTTGTTTTTGTTTAGTTTTATAATTTGTTGATTTTTATAGGGAAAATGTCTTTCAGATCTAAAGATCTTATTTAAAAGCGAATTAAAAATGTCTGCAAGATAAGAATAATTTCTCGAGGGCATCGATAATTGGATTCTGTGTTTGACGTACGTACGAACATGACTCTGGCGAATGGCGAAAATAGGTTGCTAAGAAACTGGGAACCCAACCTCTCTTTAGTTCAGTTTTAGATCAATATCCTGGCACATTGGACACGTCAACAGGTGATTCGTCCTAAAATACTGCAGCCATCTCAGTTTTCTCAAGCTCATTCATTCCTTTATCGAAAAGCTTGTTTTGAGCAGAATTTTTTCATCTCAACAATCCTTCGCAATTTCTCTCTGTTCCGTGTCGACAAGCATTGTCTATGTTCTCCATAACTTCAATTTCTTACTATTGATTCTGTTGACTTTTTAAAACATCATCAAATACCTTGTCCCGAGCAGAATTTTGTCTTCCTTACAAGCCTTCACAGTTTCTCTCTCTCTCTCAGAGACCAGATATCCCACTTGTTTAGCAGTTCTGCTCAAATCGCCAGTTAAAAGTTAATTGCATTTCCTTTCCAGGACTTTGCAAATCAACCACTGCTTTTTAACGCTATTTGTGATTTTTTTTAAAAATGTGTGAATATTTGTGATTTTAGAAACAAATCACCAGTTACATTCTGGATATATCACGCTCGCTGTACACCAATGATGATGATGATGCTTAGTATTTCTTCTGTCTCTACCCTACACACAGCACCCCAGCGTGCTTATCCATGCTTAATAACCTCCATTTCAGTCAGGCGGTTCTTCTTCTGCGATCACCTTCTGATATGCGACTACTCTGGCATGTGTCTTCAACAGAGCGGTACGCGTGAGATCGTCACCGGTCCCTCATAGTTTGTTCTGAAGGGTATGTTCCTGTTGGCCAGATTTCAATTCTCACGCTGCTCAGCGTGGGGCAGTTTTGAATGATATGTTTCACAAATTTAAAATTGGCACAACTAGCCTGTGTCACTGTGAAAAGGCGGACATGACAGCAGAGCACATACTGCAAGACTACCAGCAGTTAGCAGCCCTGAGAAAAGAAACTTGGCCCGTTAACACAGAGCTTCGTGAGAAGCTGTACGGAGGGACGGAGTCCCTCAAAGCAACAGTAAAATTCATGATAAAAGTTAGTTCATCAGTCTAGGCGGGGATCGAGAGAGAGAGAGAGAGAGAGAATGATATGCTTTGGGGATTACTATGGTGTTCCACAAGTGCAGGCAGATGAATCACTGAGACCCATTCTATGGAGGTGTGCTCTGAGACCGCAGTGTCCCGTTCTAAGTCTGAAGAATAGGGTCTGTAACACGGTTTAATGTATGTGATTCTGATACCCTGTCTCATGGCTAAGGACTAGAGGGCCAATTCCTTTTCTAACGTGTGGAACGTTGAGCTTGGGATTGAACTTACAGTCCTCTTGTGTCTAAGTCGATAGGCAAATGCCTTTCTCTAACCCGTCCCACAATCATCACAGCATTATGAAACCCGAACTCATCCAATTCTCCCGTCTGCTTCATCGATATGTTTATGATTCACTTAACGTATTGTTGTCTTGGCCATTCCCTATCTTGCCTTCCTTCATCTTCTTCTTCTTCTTGGAACGCTTCATATAAACCACTTGTTAACCACTCTTTGTGATTTGTATATGATCCGATCCAAAGAACAGTTGTACCTGGTGCCAGTTGTGCGCCTACAACTAGGCCAGCACATCCGATTTCTACGACGATTTTTATTTACTAGGGTATCATGTCTGTGATGGAAATGGGATGAAAGAAATTAAAAGAAGAACAAACATGGCTTTACAAAAATTAAACTAAAAACAGTATGAAATGGAACTGATAAGAAAACAAAGATCAGAATACTAAGAGCACGCATAATCCCAGTGGCAATGTATGGGTGTGAAGCATAGACATTTAATAAAGCAGTGGACAAACATATAAGTGCTTTTGAATACAAGTGTTACAGAAGAGTCCTCCGTATATCTTGGACAGAGAAGAGAACAAATATATCAATCCAGAAAGAACTCAAAATCAAAGAAAACTGGCTGATGCTACAAATAAGAAAGAGAAAATTGAGATATTTTGGACATATAAAAAGACATGATGGGCTGAGAAGACCATCGTGGAAGGAGGCATGCCGGCAAAGAGAAGAAGAAGAAGACCACGGAGAAGATGGATTCAGGATGTAACTGATGGTTTGAACATAGGCAGGACATCTGGCATATGAGAGAGAGAAATTCCGGAGAACTGTGGGTGTGGCAAGGTTCTGCTCAGGACAAGCTACTTGATGATGATGATGATCTTGTTTTCAGAAACGTTGCTCTTTGTTGCTGTCACTAAGCTAATGCAACTTTTATGTAACTAAAATAAATCTATAAGTTTACGATACACGAAATTGTTTATGAGTAAATGTTGGTTGCTGTTCAGGACATGTAGAATGTCAATATATTTCTCATTTTCTTTACCCGGGGCGTTTCAAGAATTTGTATGTAGCACTTTGTTTTCAAAGATTCGATTTCCTTTCTTTTAATTGCTTTGCTATTATCTGGTATTAACATACAAATTTTGCCACAAGAAAAAAGGATCTTAGAATTTGTACTTTTGTTGAGGTTCATGTCATCATGAACACAAAAATAGCAATGTTCAACACAATCTTTCTCCTCACATTATGCTATCGGTTCCAAACCTGGACACTAACATCAAATGATAGAAAAAAAACTAGTGACGGCAGAGGTGAAGTATCTACGCAGAATGCTGGGGGTAACAAGAAGAGACCGGTAGAGAAATGAAGACATCAGGATAAAAGTGGTACAGCATCAGTACTAGACTTCATCAAGAAAGAACAAATTAAATGGTTCGGCCACATAATTAGATTACCAACAGACAGTGCATCTCAAAAAGCGATGGTGCTCTGATACAATGGATACAAAGCAAAAGGCTGGCAACGAAAAAGATTGACCTTAAAAATAACAGAGGCGATGAAAGACACTATTTATGAAGCGCGCGTAAGGCGTCGTTATATAAATCTCTTCTTATCCTGAAGCTGTGATGCAAAACAGGATATGAGAAAAATGAAAAAAGAGAAAAGTTGAGGTTTCTGTGTTGTGCTACAGGTTCCCCAAGCATATTATCTTTCGAATTTTAGGGTGAATCATTTTAGATATTCTTCTGCGGTATTCTGCACCTTTGATGTTCATTGCTGCAGACTGATTGATTAATCTAAAAATAAAACCATCATCATTGCATTTCGGTGAGTAACCATGTGTGCTCTGATCTCTTTCTTACACAGGAAGATCTCGGTAACCGTGCACAAACTCCGTAGCACCGGTCTCCATATAATTTTGAAGATAGTGAAATATTTTGTAGGAATTTTAATTTTAAAATCTTTCTAATGATTTTTGTTCTGGCAGCGTCTTTCCAGCCTGCTATTCTTGATTTTGAACTACCAAGAGTTCTTTTACGTGTTCAAATTGAACACAGGAACTACGTTTTATCGTCCTTCTCCGATAAAACTGGGAACTCGATTTCACCTATACTGAGAGTAGGGATCTCTGTACAAATTTCCCGATAGCTCCACGAGGGAGTAAACCGAGTACCTTTTGAACGAGAGGCGAGCACCTAGCCTCTACGCTACAGCAACCCAAGTCTACAACAAACTAGAATTTACTACGCTCAAGAAATATTACATGAACATAATTTTTGGATAGATAACATACAATAAAATATTCTACAAATGTCTCAGACAAAACAACATGATTTAAAAATGGATTTGTACTCGTACATAACTTTTACACACAAAAAATGAAAATTGTGGACAAATAATGTCAAGTTTAAACGATTCAAATAATGATAATTAAATATCAAGGAACATGCCCCACACGTTGCCGTAGGAACAGCTTTTGTTACTTGTAATTTTATTAAAAACAAAATGTGACAATCTATTGAGAAGTGGACAACGTAAAATTGCTTGATAAAGCCGTTTGGTCGAAACGTCATTGTATATTGTTATTATTTGAGTACATGGTAAAACTACAGTACTTTGTTTTTACGTGTTTCGCCAAAATGTGAAATGAAACTTTAGAAGAGAATTTGAATTTAACAAAATATATTTACCAGTATGATAAAGATATCCATATAATTAATAAAAAATATGGACATGAAGAGTCTTCTTCTATCTTCTTCTTTTGTCAGCACAATGTTACCGGGTTGTTAACCCAGTGTCGTGGTTTTATATCTTTGTCTTGCGCTTCTCTGCTTTTGTCAGCACACTGTTACCGGGTTGTTAACCCAGTGTCGTGGTTTTATATCTTTGTCTTGCGCTTCTCTGCTTTTGTCAGCACACTGTTACCGGGTTGTTAACCCAGTGTCGTGGTTTTATATCTTTGTCTTGCGCTTCTCTGGTGACTTGTGTGATGGTTTCTTAGCCCTCTGACAGAATTCAACTAGTTTTAACCCAGTGTATCTATTCACCTTTCCTCGGTCTACCTCAAGCCTTCCTTCCTGATATTCTGTTGTGGAAAGTTTCATATACAGTTTAGTCTGTTCGCATTCTTACTAAGTGGCCAAACCACCTGCTTCTTTGTTTCGCTATATAGTTCTTGTTCCAACTTTTTCTCTGATGCAGGTATTCGTAACTCTGTCGATTCTAGTGTGGTTGTTGAAGATTCTTCAAGCGTTATATAAACCAATCAATGTTGTTTTGTGAAATCTGTGTTGCGGTATTGCTCGAAAACGTTGCGACTCACCAAGTTAAATACAAAAAAGATTCAGATCTATGTCAACGAATGTCTTCGGCGGATTCTCAGACTAAGATGGTATGACAGTTGCAAACACAGACCCGTGAATAAGAACAGGAAAGGAACCCATGATGACCCAGGTTAAGGATAGAAAATGACGATGGGTTGGGTCTACCCTACGAACACATATTCAGTATCACTATCATGCAAGTATTGGAACCAAAAAGGACGTCATAAACAGACCGGAGATGAAGTCTTTTGAGAATTGAAGGCTCTTGACTATCTACGAGACCATGATAAAACAGCCAGACGGAAAAGTCGTAACAACTGTTGAGACCCTATACTCCAGAAGAAGCAGAGGAACTAATCAAATCAATTAAGTCATCATTGTTGTTAGAATTGAACAAGAACAATGAACTATAACATCTTGACAAGAAATTCAAAATTTTCAAAATTTTGGATACACCGTAGAGATGAAAGTAACAAAAATTAACCAAGAAATGTTGCAATAACTAAGACAATGCAGAGAAAAACTACACAAAGTAATGTTATTTTTTTTCCACCACGATAACTTCAAGCATTGTCATCTCACTTAATACAGCGACTCTAATTTAGTTCTGATTTCCTAGAGTTATCTCTGTGGTGTAGAAGTTAGATTTCCTAGAGTTATCTCTGTGGTGTAGAAATTAGATTTCAGATTATCTCTGGTAGAAATTAGATTTCTGTTATCTCTGTGGTCTAAGTTAGATTTCTAGAGTTATCTCTGTGTGTAAGTAGATTTCCTAGAGTTATCTCTGTGGTGTAGAAGTTAGATTTCCTAGAGTTATCTCTGTGGTCTAGAAGTTAGATTTCCTAGAGTTATCTCTTGGTGAAGTTAGGTACTCGCCTCTCGTTCTATAGGTACTCGGTTCGCTCACTCGTGGAGCCATCGGAATATATTTCCAGAAATCTCACTGTAGGTGAGATCAAATTCCTAGTCCTATCGGAGACGGACGATAAAACGTAGGTCACGTGTTCAATTTGAGCAAGTAAAAGAGCAATTGGCAGTTCCAATTCCAAAAGAACAGGTTAAAAAGAACTGCCCTGGCAAAATTCGAAAAGAACAAGTTAGAAAGAACTGCCCTGGCAAAATTCGAAAAGAACAGGTTAGAAAGAACTGCCCTGGCAAAATTCATTAGAAATGTTAAAAATAAAATTCCTACAAAATAGTTTCAACATTTTTTAAAATACATCAGGGACCCTCGCCGGTGCTACGGAGTTCGTGCATTGCTGCTGAGAACTTTCTGTGTAAGAAAGAGATGTGAGCATTTATGGTTACTCACCGAAGTGCATTGATGATGATAATATCAATCAAAATATGATTTTCTTATCAGTAGTGTATCTCACTATTCTTCTTTCCTCTTCTTCTTCGTCTCCTGCTTCGAATGCTTCATATCGAACACTTGTTAACCACTCTTTGTGATTTGTATGAAATCTGAGCCTAAGAGCAATTTTACGCTGTACCAGTTATGCGCCTACAAGTAGGCCAGCATATCCGATTTCTGTGACGCTTTTTTGTTTACTAGGAGGCTTCCCTTGGTCCTACCTCAGTCAAGTCTTACGACATGCCTTGTAGGTCGCGTGTTATTATTCTTTGCTATCCATGAGGGCCCCGTCAGACACGGCGATCTCATCATTCAAACGAGCTTTCTGAGGACCCCGGCTACACACGAACAATCTCATCATTCAAGCGAGCTTTCTGAGGGCCCCGGCAAGACATGGCGATCTCATCATTCAAGCAAGCATTACTCTGACATCAGAGACGCTCACAGAAATAAAAGTTCCACAAATATTTCGTCTGCAAATTTCGTTTAAATGACACGGGTCTTGGACCTCGATTACTGAGAATGATTTTTTCAAATCTCCTAAAACACAGAACCATAATATAGATTGAGTATAGCTTTTCTGGGTTCCTGGCTCACAGGGAAACTAAATACGGACATGACTTGAGGATTACAAGTCTGTGAAATACTTACATACCGTGTCTTAATATCCATTCATTTTACTCGCTAAGGTAATTCATCACGGGGACAGGACTAGTTATATCTTAAGGACTCAGGTCGTGACGGCATTCAAGACCTCGGGCTCGCGAGGTAATTGATAGCCGAACTCATTCCGGGATCGATACTGATCGATAAGTCTACAAGTCCATGTGCATGAAATGTGAGCACTAACTTATGGTGAGAGTTGATCGGATTATTTCTGGAGAAGTGCTGACAGCCTCAGGGTTGTGAGGGTCATGGACAATATCTCTGAAGAGATATTTGAATGTTATTGTTAGAAAAGTTCTATATCGAGTAGTAGAATTGCATTCAGGGGCGTCTACTGTGAGGTTCTATTGTATGTTCACAAAAACGATACAAGAAAGTGATTGAAATTATTTGTTCGATTTGATTGATTGATTGATTAATTGATTGATTGATTCGATAACAACAGTGCATTTCAATGTATAGATAACTAGGTGTGCTCCGATCTCTTACTTACTTTCTGAACAGGAAGATCTATGAGGCAGTAAACTCAGCATCTATTAAGTTCCTGATAGCCTGAGTGGTTACAGGGGCCCAAATTTGGGGTGGAAGAATAGAACCACTGTTACCTGCCACGCATGTCTTAAGAGGTGGCTAAGGAGGCTTGGCTGAAATCGGATGCACATGTCCTAAACGTGTAAAAGTTAATGCGTTTAGGGGCCTACCAAACCAATGTGCAACGTATACACGTTCTTGTCAAAGATCAAACATATCACAAAGAGTGATTAAAATTCGTCGTAAAGAACGAACGCAAAGAAGAAGAAGGAGTTCCTGATGCGATACAGAAAATAATGAAATTATGTAGATGTATTATTTTATTTACAAGACCCAAAAACATGATCTATTAGTAGTAATGTGGGACTTTAATGCCAAGGTTGGAAGTGATAATGTAGGGGTAGAGAGGCTATAGGAAAACAAGGAATAAACACAATGAATGAGAATGGAGAAAGACTGGCGAGTTATGTATGCTGTCAACTTAGTAATTGGAGGTACCATCTTTGCACATAAGGAAATTCATAAACTTACTTGGCACTCACCAGATGGAGTGACCAGGAATCAGATTGACCATGTGTGCATAAATACACAATTTAAAACATCATTGCTGGATGTCCGTGCATACAGAGGGCAGATGTAGGAAGTGATCATAATTTATGCATAGGTAAATTGAAACTGAAATTGAAAATTCACCTACTAAAAAATAACAACTGCGAATAGACAGTCAAAGACTACAAAATAATGAGGTAAAAGAGGAATATCAGCTCGAACTTAAGAATAGGTTCGAATTACTCAATGGTGAAAATGAACAGAACATTGAAGACAAATGGACTAAGATAAAGGACACACTATTCACTTGCACATTTCCAGAACCTGGATAGCATAACACTGAAATGTATTCAAGAAGAAAATTTATTAATACAGGGCCAGTGAATCGCTAAGAGATAGACTCATAGTAACGCTGAAGATATAGAGAGTCAATCTTGCGAAGGAAAAGGCCTTGGCTTGTATACACACATTTATCGGAACATTTTTTTCAAGGGTGGCCAAACAAGAGCTGATGGTAAATTTTAACTCACGATGACCGAAGCAAATAAGATGGTAGACTTTTTGAAGAAGTTATTAGATAGACCTATCCCAGTATCTTCATTTCAAGAGCAGAACAGCTCTTACCAGATTCTGCAAGAAATGATAGTTTTGCTAGTCAAGCAATCGATTCTTGATAACAATAGCAGCAGGTGACGACAACTTACTGCATAAATGCTCAAAGAGTGATGATACAACATTGCAGTGCCTTTTATGTTATGGGACGAAAAAAAAAGGAAGAAGGAACAAATTTTTAGACCCAGGTGATCTCAAGTGCAACAACTGAGGATCACCTATTATCAGTAATGACCTCAAGATTTCTGGGCAAAATCATCCCTTTATAGATCAAGGAGCATGACACAACCCAGTTGAGCAACTGGTTTAGACCTGGGAGAAGCTGTTAGACCAAATAATTCCACGTTAATTTTGGAGGAACATTAGAAGCACACCACTCAACTAAATTTCACGATTTAAAAGTCTTTAGCTACAGCAGCTCTCCTGGGAATATTGTGCTAGATACCAGAAAAATTACTTTGCCCTATGATGTTCGATTTGCTTGTTGCATCTGATGGTGAATTTCATTAGTTATTTTCCATTTGTAAACGAAAAGCTAAGTTGTGAAATCTTTCCATTGTTTAGTAGGTGATTATCGATGGGGCAGCAAATAGGCATGATTGGAGAAAAGACAGAAGAAACCTGGATAGCGATGACACCTGGAAGTGTATTCAAGAAAGAAGAAAGATGAAACTAGCAATATTTAATACTAAGGATGCAACAGATGAAATCCAAGCTAAAGAGAAATATAGACTAAAAGACAAGGAAGTGAAAAGAGCAGCTAGAATAGATAAAAGAGCATATGTCAATCGACTGGCCGAAGAAGGGAAAAGGCAGCTAAGACTGGAAACAGTAAAATGCTATACAACACACTAAAACAACTTACTGGAACATTTGTTTCAAAGGGTGGCCCAATCAAGAGCAAAGATGGTAAAGTTCTAACATCAGATACCGAGCAGAAGAAAAGATAGGCAGAACATTTTGAAGAAATATTAAATAGACCTGATCCACCAGTACTACTCAAGTTTGACGAAGAGGCAAGAAACAGCTCCTACCAATTAACGAAGAAATGATAAGTGTAGCTGAGGTCAAGGAGGCAATCGATTCCTTGATAAACAATAAGGCAGCGGGTGATGACAACATTACTGCAGAAATGCTCAAAGCGGCTGAAACATACAACTATTAGCCAGGTGCAAGAACTATTTAATAAAGTATGGGAAGAAGAAACTGTCCCAGATCAATGGAAGAAGGAATAATTGTTAAGATCCCCAAAAAAGGTGATCTCAAGATTGCAACAACTGGAGAGGGATCACCCTATTATAGTAATGACCAAAACTTTCTGCAAAATCATTCTTAATAGAATCAAAGGAGCAGTGGACACAACCCCGAGAGAAGAACAAGCTGGTTTTAGACCTGGGAGAAGCTGCTTAGACCAAATAATTACCCTACGACTAATTTTGGAGGAACATATTGAGAAGCAACAACCACTCATACTAAATTTCATCGATTTAAAAAAAAAGCCTTTGATAATCTACACAGAATCTCTCTGTGGAATATTCTGAGATGCTATGGAATACCAGACAAAATAATAAACATTATAAAGAGCCTCTATGATGGTTCACAGTGTGCAGTTCGCACTGATGGTGGACACAGCGACTGGTTTATGGTTGAAACCGGAGTAAAGCAAGTCTGTATTCTATCTCCGCTATTGTTTGGAGTGGCCATTGACTGGGTGATGCGAAAATGTTGCAGGGGCGAAACTGGCATCGATTGGGTAGAAAATAGTCAACTAGAAGATTTGGATTTTGCAGATGATATTGCCTTGTTAAGTAGAAACAACCAAGATATGCAAAGAAAAACAGACAACTTGTCATCTATAGCATCAAAAGTTGAACTGCAGATAAGCTATGAAAAAACAAATATAATGAAGACACCTATGGCAAGTAATGCAGATATCACACTGGAATCTAAAATGATAAAAATAACAGAGCAGTTCACCTATTTGGGTAGCAATTTTGATTGCACAGGAAATGTTAAAAATAAATTATGATACGAATTTGCAAAGCAACATCAGCTTTTAAAAGTCTAAATAAAATATGGAACTGCAAGTTATATAGTATTAAAACTAAATTACGAATTTTCAATTCAAATGTTGTATCAATCCTAACATATGCCAGCGAGAGTTGGAAAATGACTAAAGATATAGAAAGCAAGTTGAATTCATTTGAAAATAGATGTCTGCGAAAAATAATGAATATAAAATGGAACGAATTCATGAGAAGTGATGAAATCAGAGACATGACTGGTCAACCACTAGTGACAACTGTTATAAGAAAAGAAGATGGAGATATGTTGGGCACACGTTGAGGAGAAATGATCAACGAATATCAAAGCAGGCATTGAAGTGGGATGCAAAGGGTTCAAGAAAGAGAGTCGACCTAAGGAGACCCTGAAGCGAACTTTGCTGAGAGAGGCAGGAAATATCGGTCTCAGTTCCATGGAGGAGATTGAGCGAGTTGCCCAGGATAGAGCGGTATGGAGAAATTACTTGCAGGCCCTATGTAACGTATAACGGTACGAGAGGAATTATTATTATTATTTTATTTGTTATTATAGATTTGATTCCCATACAGTAGCTTTTAAGTCTACTTTTCAATCAATTTCGCACGTGTGGTACCGGGGCCGGCAAGAGAAGCAAAGAATAGTACCACTGTAACCTACAAGGCATGTCGTAGAGGCAACTAATGTAGGACCTAGGAAGCTACCTAGTAAATAAAAGCATCGCAGAAATCGGATGTGTTGGCCTACTTGTAGGTGCATAACTGGCACAATGTGCAATCGCTTTAGGCTCAGATCACATACAAATCACACAGAGTGGTTCACAAGTGGTTGATATGGAGCGTTCGAAGAAGAAGATAATAAATGTAACACGAACAATGGTACTTTTACGTATAGAACTTGAATAAATGTAACATGAACAATGGTACTTTTACGTATAGAACTTGAATAAATGTAACACGAACAATGGTACTTTTACGTATAGAACTTGAATAAATGTAACACGAACAATGGTACTTTTACGTATAGAACTTGAATAAATGTAACACGAACAATGGTACTTTTACGTATAGAACTTGAATAAATGTAACACGAACAATGGTACTTTTACGTATAGAACTTGAATAAATGTAACACGAACAATGGTACTTTTACGTATAGAACTTGAATAAATGTAACACGAACAATGGTACTTTTACGTGTAGAACTTGAATAAATGTAACACGAACAATGGTACTTTTACGTGTAGAACTTGAATAAATGTAACACGAACAATGGTACTTTTACGTATAAAACTTGAATAAGTGTAACACGAACAATGGTACTTTTACGTATAGAACTTGAATAAATGTAACACGAACAATGGTACTTTTACGTGTAGAACTTGAATAAATGTAACACGAACAATGGTACTTTACGTTAGAACTTGAATAAATGTAACACTTGAACAATGGTACTTTTACTTGAGGAGATTGAATAAATGTAAGACATGAACAATTGTACTTTTAGATGTTAGAAATATGAATAAATGGAACCCGAATTAATGGTATAATACTGTCTGTCAGAACTTGAATAAAGAAAGAAAATGGATACTGTTGGGAACTTGAATAAATGATAACAATACGAACAATTGGTACTTTTACGAAGAACTTGAATAAATGCTAAACGAAAATGGTCTTATTTCATAGAATTGAACAAGTTAACACAATAAGGTATGTTACGTGTAGACTTGAATAACGTATAACACGAAGAATGTATTTTTTTTAGTTTTAAAATTAAATAAATGTAATCTACTTTCAATCAATTGCACTTGTCCCGGTAGAAGCAAGAATAAATGTAACACAAATCAATGGCACTTTTGTATAAGAACTTGAATAAAAACACGAACGATGGTACTTTAGTGTAGAACTGGAATGTAATGCTAGCAATCACTAACAAGTGGTACTTTTAACGTTCAGAACTGAAATAAATTTAACACGAACAACTTTTACGTAAGAACTTGAATAAATGTAACACGAACAATGGTACTTTTACGTATAGAACTTGAATAAATGTAACACGTCTTTATTAGAACTAGAAGCCCGTCTGCCCAGCGTGTGTGAGGGTTCAATTCCGCGGGATGGCAGAAAAAGCCACAGATTCCCCAGATTTACGGTGTTCGTGGCACCGAACCGAAGGGTTACGATGTCCATGGCACCGAGCCGAAGAGCTGAAAAGCTCAAGTGCTTCTGGATCGGAAAAAAATTAGAACTAGAACTTGATTTCACCTACACTGAGATCAGGGATGACTGAAATCTACAGTCCGGTAGCTCTGCGCAGGAAACAAAGTGAGTTCTTCTAACGCGAGAATCGTGCGACGTATCTAAACATGACAGATCCACATCCCTGCTTTGCTTAGTTTGTTCAGTTAATTATGTTATCAAGCATAGCTAGAAGAGAAAATATATAACTGATGGACACTCATTGTCAAATGTTAAAGAGAAATATTTTAAATTATTTTCTCTTCTTTGTTTGCCCCAAAAATTGTGTTTGTTATTGTTGTGTCCCATTTTACAGAAGGATGCGTTATCTGCACCTTTCGATCCCTACTCATATAACTATACTGCAATTCAGTGCCGGATTAAGCCAGCGCGGGGCCTGTAGCAAATGTTACCAAGAGGTCCTAGGTTTTGTATGATAATAAAAATAAAACACAACTTTTACAAACAAACTTTTCTCGATTTATGTGAGTAAATTTAGAGATAACACTAGACTAATCAATTTCTCTAAGTAAATTACATTCAATGTTCATTAAGGTGAGGTTATTTAGACCATCTTGTCCCATCATGTTCATTAACTCATTTTTTATACGCTTTAATGTTAAAAAAAAATAATATTCTCCGCTTGCAAGCGTTCTAGAATTCCGTCCCATAAAATTGTCATTATTTCCGTTTCCAACTTACTCATCTTCAAAATTAGTTCCGTACGCCTGATTACAACACTCGACCTTTTGGTCCATGTTATTTAGATATCGTATAACAATTTGTTTGATAGTTTTACAAGCTAAACATTTTCTGCTTTAGTCCCGGGGCCTCCTGAAACGCTGGATCCGTAGAATTTGCTACTTCTGCTAGAGAGTTAATCCGGCACTGCTGTAATTACGCATCCTGTTACAAGGGAAACATTTGAAGATGCAATAAGATCTTGGTTAGCAGTGATTTCCTTGTACCTTTTTTTACCATCCTATACATTGCGTGTTAGTATGTTAGCATCGATTTTTGGGGAGTTGAAGATGGATAAGGGTGATGTTTTACGGTCTTTTCGCGACTGCCTGTTAGAGGATGACACTAAAATAGATGCTGAATCGATTCAGTGATTTAAGCAGTTTGGAGTTACCCTTTGAATAGGTAGAAAAGGATGCCAGAGGGGCAGAATGAGGAGTGTGTTTAATCAGCGAGCCACGGGAACCATCAGTATGAATACCCTTCGGTATCTGTTGGGGGAGACTGAGCACATATGGGTCTGCCTGGAGTGCAATGACGTCAGTTTAGTAACCAATAACCAAAGTTTTTTTTTAGTGCAGATTTATACTCTATAAAGAGAAGATGGAGATATGTTGGGCACACCTTGAGGAGAAATGATCAACGAATATCAAAACAGGCATTGAAGTGAGATGCAAAGGGTTCATGAAAGAGAGGACGACCTAAGGAGACCCTGAAACGAACTTTGCTGAGGAGGCGGGAAATATCGGTCTCAGTTCCATGGAGGAGATTGAACGAGATGCCCAGGATAGAGCGGTATGGAGAAATTACTTGCAGGCCTTATGTAACGTATAACGTACGAGAGGAATTATTTATTATTATTATTATACTCTATACTGAATTAGAAACTGCAAGACAAATGTATTTCTTCTGCAGAGATGGAAACATTCTGACTTACTGAGACAGTGCTCGTGTGTACCTGATAATCTTCACTATGAAACACGAAGCGAAACTACAGTTAATGTAAGATGTTTTTTGTTCTCTAAATTGGCATAAAAAATATTCAACTTACACATTATATAGAAGCAGTTTTAGTAGACAAAGATGAGAACAGGAAGAATATGCATATTCCATGTTGCAATGTATGGATGTGAAACATGGACATTTATTAATAAATCAGTGGAACATGAGACATAAGAAAGAAAGATTACAATATGTGAAATGAGATGTCTATGAAAAGCTGTCAACGTTACAAGGCAAAATAGAGTGAGAAACGAGAATATCAGAAGCATCGTTGGTACTATACCATGCATACAGTACATCGAGAAGCAAAGAATTAAGTGGTTCGGCCATCTAATGAGAATGGAACCCATTTACTACCATCACGTGCCTACAATAATCGACACTCAGGGCGCAGACATGAGACAGGCCAAGAACACGATGGATAGATAACATCTGAGTCCCTGCGAAAGCATGGACTGACAACGTCAAGCGCAACACACCTGGCACAAGATAGAAAACTAAATCTCCCCCGACGCTTCACAATAAATGTGTTAAGATAAGATAATTGGAAAATCGATATACGATTCTTCTGAACATAAGTGCTACAGAAGGTCCTCCGTATATCATGGGAGAGAAGAGAACAAATAGATCTATCCAGAAAGAACTCAACATCAAAGAATTAGAAAATTAAAGTATTGTAGACATATAAAAAGACACGAAGGGTTAAAGAAAGTCAACATGGAAGAAGGTATCCCGGCAAAGACAAAAGAAGAAAGACAACAGGAAGTTGAATGCAAGATGTAACTGATTGTTTGATCATGAAGGCTACAGAGGCTGGACATCTGGCATATGAGAGAGAGAGAGAGAGAGAGAGAAATTCTGAAGAACTGTTAGGGTAGAAATGTTTTGCACAGGACAAGCTATTTGATGAAGCTATAGTAAGCGACCTTAAAGAAAATATAGAGATCTTGGTGAATACGGAAAGTCTATGTGGCTAAGTATTTAAGCTCTTGCCTTGGGAGTCGAAGGTCTGGGTTCGAATCCAGGTTCTGTTCACCTGGTTTTTTTTCCAGATAACCTTGGGATTATTGCGGGAGCTACAGAGTTTGTGATTTCTTCTATACTCTCAACAGGTGACGTACCATTTCTGCGGAAAGCTATCGAGCCATATTAGGTAAAACCTGGTGCAATAAAGTCAATCCTTCGGCTTTAAAAACCCTCTAAAGACACCAACCAACATTATCTTATAGGAAATGTCAACCGGATGCTTGATAACAGCCATGTTTTAGGAAGATATATCCAGCGCCGCAATCAATTTAAGCATCCTATAATTACTGATATGTATTTATATATATTAAAGGCCTTTTTCGTCTTTATAGATGGCCAGCCAATTTGCAAGTGTTTTACTGTGACAACTTCAGAGATCTTGTTTTCTCTCTTGTCTTTCATCTCACCACTAATTCTCTTTTCAAAAGATTCTACGTCCTTGCGCAATATCGCTTTCCATACAACTCTGTCATCAGCAAGTTTTTCCCGTTTCCTTGTACCGATAGAAACGTTCTTCATTGAGTCCTTGCGGCCATCCTTATATCATATATATAATTACTGAAGAATACATCAAAGCAAGAATGTCACGTAGAAATAATTGTATCTTGAAGGTGTAAATAAATATAGTTGTCAAATGTGTTATTCATATTTTAATTTATATTATTTATGTGGCTAATGTTACGCTTATTTTCGGTTAATATTTCGGTCAAGGTGACCAGGGACGTTCATAAAGAAGATCAGTAACATCAGAGAAGAAGTGGATGCGCAGTGTTAAGAGTATCAAGAAAATACTTATTTAACTCTTAGTGGACGAAGCGCCACGCTGAAGTGTCGTTGAAGTGGACCAGCGATTTACATCCACGCTAAGTGGCGTTTGGTTATCAAAACGTGAAAACGCTTGTAAAAACGTTACTTTTGCCCTGGTCCACTAAAAGTTAAGAATGAAGACGGAAAAAAAGTAGGCACAACATAAGTTCTGAACTTCAACAAAGACATAATAAAAATAGTTAGGACACATATGTAGATTATCAACAAACCTCAAAGAGGAATGCCTCGCAAATACAGTGAATACAATGCTAAAGGTCTCCCACAAAAATGTGGACAACATAAATAACAGAGAGTGAAAAACACTGTATGCGAAACACACACAACAACCCTTTCTAAAATCTTTTTTTTTTTATCTGTGCCTGTGAGGAAATACAGGATTAGAACAAAGAAGTTTCGCTAATATTCAACCGTTGATGTGTATAAAACGTTTAACACAAGTGTGCTTGGCAATGTGTAGTTCTGTGATTGATTGATAGCACCATTATCATTGAATTTCTGTGAGTAACCATGCGTGCTCCAATCTCTTTCTTACACATGACGATCTCAGCGGAAGTGCACGAACTCTGTAGCACCGGCTAGGGTCCCCGATGTAATTTAGAAGATGGTGAATATATAATATATGAATTTAATTTTATTTAAATCTATTGAATGTTCCAGGGCAGCGGCTTTACAGCCTGCTCTCCATTTTGTAATATCAATGGTTCTTTTACTTGCTCAGCTTGAACACAGGATCTACGTTTTATCGTAGTTCTCCGATAGGACTAGGAACTAGATCTCACCTACACTAAGATCAGGGATCTCTGGAAAAATATCACGGCGATGTCTTCAAGAAGGAGCAAACCGAGTACCTTTGGAACAAAAGGCGAGCATCTAACCTCTAGACTACACAGATTCATTCTGTTCTTTGAATCTACGTTTGACTTGTCGGGTATTCTATAGCGTACTAGCATGGAGTCATGAGCCTCAACCCTTTTTCTAAGCATTTCCTTCTGGTTCTGTATATAATTAGAGAATCTTCAGTTCTAATGAGAATATCAATTATTGATATTGTTACAAACACAGCTGTTTCAAAGATGTTCTTACCGGTTCTACAGGGTGTTCAACTTAAAAGCAGCCTGTGAATGGAGCTAATCTGGCATATATGTATGGAAATGAGAAGGTTCAGTTATGACGTAGTATAGGTCAAGGTTGTGTGATGGTGTGTAATTGTAGTGCGGAAGGGTCGATGAACAAATGTGACGTAGGACAAGCTAGTCAGAACCGGTTTAAATAGTAAATAGACGAGATGCAATGCGTACCTGGCAAATTTCTATTTATCACTGGGGCTGCTTTTAAGTTGAACACTCTGTATATTCAATATTGAGTTTTTACTGTGCACAGCCTGCCAGATAAAATCCGGCGTAATTTTTAAAATACGACAAACCAAATGTCAAACCAATTTTCTGACAAACCATCTTCAGAACTAAAATATTAAATAGATACAAAAATTATTAGCACGATCCATTTGATTTTATGTTTCTATGGTTATTTGTAGAATTTGTAGAGGCAGATGAATTCAGAAAATAACACTTTCAACTTATACAGGGTGTTCAAGATAAAAGTAGCCCGGGCAAGTGAACCAAACTGGCAAATGTTTACGAAAATGAGATGGTTCAATTATGACGTAATATAGGTCACGTGAGCAAGTCTTTTTTGCTATGTGTGTAATTAGAATGCGGGAACGGCGATGAACAATGGTGACGAAGGGAGAGCATATCAGAACTGGTTTAAATAATGGAACCCATGGGGAAGAGGAGTAGTGAAGGCCTAGACAGACCTGGAGAAGAGAGCTGGAGGCTGATATTAAAAGGATAGGTAAAACATGGAAAGAATTGGAAGGGATGGCAAGAAAGAAGGAGAGCTAGAAGAAGTTTGTTGAAGACCTGTGCTCCGTTGGGAGTTGAAAGGTGAAGAAGAAGCAGAAGAAGAAGAACACAATGCGGGGCAGACCACTTTCAGTTTGTCAATGGGGGTGCTTTTATCTTGAATACCCAGTATAAAATAGTGCTCTGATGATCAATCTATTGCTTGTTTGTTTGTTAGGTGGCGAACGAAGCCTCAATGTCGCCGAGGCACGCCATTTCAACCTAAGACTGATGTATTTTTGTTTCGGTTTTTAAGAGCGTATTAGCTTTCTTTCTTGGTGTGGCTCTGTTGCCTGGGACTAGTCCTAAAAATGACTGTTGGAGTATTCTTATTGTGTGCTTTTAATGTGCTATATTCAGGAGAATGCCTTTTGTCTTGATATTGGTGTTGTCCTGAGAAGGGTTTGTGCATTGATTTTGTTGTAGTCCTCAAATGTAGTCATAAGTAATGTATACAAGGTTTTGTTAGAAAACTCTTCATTGCAAAATTTTATTCCTTGAAAAAAAAGCACGTAGAAACGAGATTTTAGTGCGTGTGTATAAAGAGTTAAACTAAAAGTGGAAGCTATTCTTTCCAAGTTTAGTGTGCAATAGTAGGTTCTTAACATGGTTCACTACAGGTAGAATTATATAATTCGACTGCCTGTTGATGGCTAGGGAACGAGAGAGTGTAAAAAGGGGATTACTCAATCCTAAACTTTGAGTATGACAAATCTTTTAACAAATTCGAAAATGATGGTTCCTCAACTTTTATTTTAGGATGCTTGGAGATTTTGATTATTATTCTATCTAGTACACACAAACACACACACATAATATTATAGTCTCATCGGATCAATTAGTCTATCTAATACACAAACACACACACAATAATATATTGAGTGTCATCGAATCAATTATTCTATCTAATACACACACACACACAATAATATTATGAGTGTCATCGAATCAATTATTCTATCTAATACACACACACACACACAATAATATTATGAGTGTCATCGAATCAATTATTCTATCTAAGGAGACACACACACACACACACAATAATATTATGAGTGTCATCGAATCAATTAAGCAGATTTTAGTCACCAGTTGGGACTTGACATGCAATAAATAAGATGGTAAAATTATGCTTAAAGTTCAACAAATCTAAGCGAATAAAACAATAATCTTCACACAAATTCTGGCCCAAGTAAAGGCTGCATCGATGCAGTCAAAAATGTATTTCTTGCAGGAATCATAGAGGAAGGCAAACATGGTACCAACAAATGATTGAAAATAAGAAAAGCGGTTGGGATATATTAGCCTGTCTATAGACTGTGAAGCAATAAAACACATAACATTTGATGATAGACAAAGAAGAAGAAACACGTATTGCAAGAAATGAAATAGAGCCCCAGAAATTAGTTGATAAGGTTGTGACAGAAAGTAACAAAAAAGGACTCAGTTTGAATATTAAGAAGACAGAAGTTATGATCATATTTAAAAAATCAGACTCCGAAAAAATGCACCATCACAGTAAATGGGACTGATCTAAGACAAGTGCAGCAATTTAAATACCTCGTAGTCTTGGTAACATCAGATGACAGTTGCCGATCAGAAATAAAGAGCAGAATAGGGCAGGTGAAAGCAACGTTTCAGAAAATGAGAAGCATTATATGCAACAAGTCCTTGTCAGTTGAGATCAGAATGCGAGTTATTCAGTGCTACATAGAACCAATACTGACATACGGACGCGAGTCATGGATAATAAACAAACATATCGAAAAAGCTCTTACGGCATAGAGATGTAGTTTTACAGAAGAATAATGAGAATCCCATGGACTGTTAAAATGACTAATGTTGAGGTGTTGAATGAGATCAAGACACATAGTAAACTTTCGAACATGTGATGAGAAAGTGGGGTTTATGACAAATTGTAACAACTGGTAAAATCAAGGGTAGACGAGACAGAGGAAGACAGAGAGAGAACATTTTGGATAACTTGATTTCATGGCACGGAAGAGCGTCAACATCTGAGATCATAGCAAACAACAGAGATTTGTGGAGATCCATGAACATCTACGCCAGCCAGCACGGCACCTGTTAATGATGATAATATTCGAGCTGACCTTTCTACTTTTTAACATTTTGGATAACTTGATTTCATGGCACGGAAGAGCGTCAACATCTGAGATCATAGCAAACAACAGAGATTTGTGGAGATACATGAACGTCTACGCCAGCCAGCACGGCACCTGTTAATGATGATAATATTCGAGCTGACCTTCCTACTTTTTTCTTACAGTGTTCTTTCACTGACTTGTGTTCTAGAATTTTATTATCCATGTTTTCGTTTCCAGATTCAATGTTCATTTTTTATACTATTTTTGTTTACCAAACTTGTTGTTCTGTGTTTTTTCCAGTTTTTCATTTCTCGTTGATGTTTTCCAATGGGAATAGAGATATCAATATAGAGAGAGATATAGAACAAATCATAGACAAAGACAGTGTATAGTTTGATGTAACAAAGAATCAAGAAACATATGCAGTTAAACTCATGATGTGTGTATAACTACATCTCGTAGGAGAGGATGTTTTTGCCAAGTATACAAACTAACAAATAATATTGGAGACAAAGTCAGATAAATCACATTAGCAAAACTTTCGAGCAGTGGTTCCCAGCTTTTTCACTTGTGTACAATTTTAAACCCACTTCCATAAATGATACATCGTGTTTTTAGAAAGGTCGATTTTTAAATACTCATTCTTTCTTTTCAGTCCACTTCTTAACGTAAAATAGTGGCAATGAGATATTACGGTGGGAATGGGGAATGTTCTTCGGGGGATGTTCTTCGATCTCTTCGCGAGTGTCTGTTGGATGAGGACAATAAAGCAGATGTTGAATCGATCAAGCGATTTAAGCAGTTTGGAGTTACCCGTTGTACAAGTAGAACTGGATGCCTGAGGAGCAGAGTGAGGAATGTGTTTAATCAGCGAGCCACGGGCGGGAACCATCAGTATGAATACTCTTCGATATCTGTTCAGGGAGACTGAGCACCTATGGGTCTGCCCGGAGTGAAATGACGTCAGTTTAGTAACCAATAACCAATACCGTGGGAAAGAAAATGTATGATGGAAGACTGCAATATGAGACTGCAATATGAGACTGCAATATGACACTGCAATATGAGAGAAGATTGCAGTAAAACTATGTAGCAATGACAAACATAAATTTACTGCACTAAAACTCTGAAACCCAAATTTAATTTTACAATATTTGTAAAACATAAACTCAATTCGTAAAACATATTACTAGTCCATACAATATTCGTAAACAAAACTCAATTCGTAAAACAGATTACTAGTCCATACAATATTGAAGAACAGAAACTCAATTCGTAAAAGATTACTAGTCCATACAACAATATTCGTAAAACAGAAACTCAATTCGTAAAACAGATTACTAGTCCATACAATATTCGTAAAACAGAAACTCAATTCGTAAAACAGATTACTAGTCCATACAATATTCGTAAAACAGAAACTCAATTCGTAAAACAGATTACTAGTCCATACAATATTCGTAAAACAGAAACTCAATTCGTAAAACAGATTACTAGTCCATACAACAATATTTGTAAAACATAAACTCAATTCGTAAAACAGATTACTAGTCCATACAACAATATTCGTAAAACAGAAACTCAATTCGTAAAACAGATTACTAGTCCATACAATATTTGTAAAACAGAAACTCAATTCGTAAAACATATTACTAGTCCATACAATATTCGTAAAACAGAAACTCAATTCGTAAAACAGATTACTAGTCCATACAATATTTGTAAAACAGAAACTCAATTTGTAAAACAGATTACTAGTCCATACAACAATATTTGTAAAACATAAACTCAATTCGTAAAACAGATTACTAGTCCATCAAAAATATTCGTAAAACAGAAACTCAATTCGTAAAACAGATTACTAGTCCATACAATATTTGTAAAACAGAAACTCAATTCGTAAAACATATTACTAGTCCATACAATATTCGTAAAACAGAAACTCAATTTGTAAAACAGATTACTAGTCCATACAATATTCGTAAAACAGAAACTCAATTTGTAAAACAGATTACTAGTCCATACAACAATATTCGTAAAACAAAACTCAATTGTAAAACAGATTACTAGTCCATACAATATTCGTAAAACAGAAACTCAATTCGTAAAACAGATTACTAGTCCATACAATATTCGTAAAACATAAACTCAATTTGTAAAACAGATTACTAGTCCATACAACAATATTCGTAAAACAGAAACTCAATTCGTAAAACAGATTACTAGTCCATACAATATTCGTAAAACAGAAACTCAATTCGTAAAACAGATTACTAGTCCATACAATATTCGTAAAACAGAAACTGAATTCGTAAAACAGATTATTAGTCCATACAACAATATTCGTAAAACAAATACTAGCAAATTGAAATATTCTTACAGTAATATTGTTGAGCTTGCTTGGATGCACTTTTAGTTTATGAAAATTTTTCTAATAAATAATGCCCGATACAGTCTTTTATCTGGACTTTATTGTTCCACAAACTAACGATTTACATTGTTTTAAACCTTGTTTTTCCCTCCATTTCTGATTACTTTTCGCGTACCACTGAACGGTCAAACACGAACCACCGTTGGTACGCATACTACAGGTTGGGAACCAATACTTTAAAAAGGGATCCAAATATCCATTCTTATATTTCCACATAAAATGCACACTAACAATATCCTTTTGTTATACCGTATAATATCTAACAAACCTTGTACAGAATACGTCCCACTCAATCGATATCCATTATTCTGGTAAGCGTAGTAAACAATAACATAAACTTATCGGAGTTAAACCCTAAACTCTGTGATGTTTAGTTATAATGGCATTTGTTATTGACATGTCCACGGCGCTTGCTTAACTTTCAATAGAAAGGTTGGCGCTGTGGTGTAGACGAACATATCCTGTAATTCAAGCTGGATAGAGTGTGCGTGAAATAAAGTCTAAAGGGGTTATCAAATACACTGAAATCGTAAACTCATTTACCTCTCTTGAAATAGAAGATAACTCTGTAGGGAAATATATATAATCTCCCCTGAACAAGGAATAGATAACCCGAAATGATTCTTTTATCCAATTTTCTTTTATTGAATAAGAAGTTGTTTCTCTTGCATGAAATAAGAGACATCATATTTGAATGGTATTTCAGCAATAGTTTGAGCTGTAGTGAGTCACCATTTATGCCATATTTCATGTCATAGTTTTGCAGTGGCGTATTCTCCATGTGGGCCAGGCATGCGACACACACCTATGTGAAACCCCCAACAATTTATTTAAAATAGTATGTTATGATTATTTTTTTCCCTTCTTTCTTTTCTCAAATAATAATTGTCCTCGCATCGTCAGGATAAGAAAAGATGAATAAAACGGTCTCTTGTGTACGTGCCCTACATTGTGCTTTCACTGCTACTGTTATTTATGTAGTTCACGTTTTGCATAGTCCATCATTTACCTTGTACCTGCTATACCTGTGGAACATTTCCCTTTGAGACACAATGTCTGTTTGTAATTAGCTTATGTTGTCAAACCATTTAATGAGTTGTTTATTGAAGAATGGGCGATGACATTTTGCTTTGTATTTGCTGTATCTGATCGGCATTGCGAAATCGATACCAGAGCATTCCTGATAATTAATAGATTAATTATTTCAAAATTTGTGTGCAACAATTTTAACCTAATGTTGGTAATATTATTTAAATAACTAATACTTGATTGTCTGTATACGCTAGACATTTACCATAAAGTTTGCAGAGAAAGAGAGTTGGGGCTAGATTGTCTGTATACACTAGACATTTGCCATGGATCTTGCAGATAGAGAGAGAGAGAGAGAGAGAGAGAGTATTATGGACGGCTTCTGCATAATGTGAGAATCAAGAATATATTACTACATTTATTTGCATCATGTGAGACACAATGATGTCACTAGTCGAGTCAAGGAGATAAATATATATATATATTCTATTACTATTTCTAGTTTAAAACATTTATATATTTTCTTCTCAGTTACAATTTCTATTTGCTAGGACAGTTAAAACACTAGCTGTGTCACTGGTCTATGTTGTATTACGTATAGGACAATTCCATACAACCCTGTTATGTCTTGTATCATTTGCTTGATAACGGTCTTTTGGTCGAAACGACGATATACCATGGTTTTTTAGTCATCATTATTAAATAGGTTGTTCTGAGCAGAACGTTGCCACAGTAACAGTCCTTCAGAATTTCTCTCTCTCATAGGCCAGATATCCTGCCTCT